>OY755043.1:41964297-43164297 GCA_963576565.1 Aspidapion aeneum
GCCATGACGGAAAAAAAACAGCCTCTTTGACGTAGTAGATACCTGGCTACGACGTAGTAGTGTAGTTGTTACTACAGTGACTTTAAACACTTTGCCTAGTAGTTACAACCAGAAATTGGTTCCCCACTTAGGGAATTATAACGTCGCTGTATGGTATACTGAGACGTAGCGGGAGTACGTTGCGGTTACTTTTAAGAAATTCTTTCTAGTTGGCGTTTCGTCGTTACAACTTTAAATGTTTGTTGGGGGGCGTCAGTCAAATGAATACTTAGCTATAATTGTGATTCAAAAATATATTATTCCCTTTTCTTGGTAAAATTACAAGTTAAGGAGATACAAGATGTCAAAAAAACCTTCAAAAATGCATAAAAAATTAAAATTTTTAAAAATTCTTTAGATTCAGGATTCCCACCACATTCAGTATGTCGAATCACAAACCAAGTTTGCCAGATCGCATACTTACCGTTGGATTCCGAGCCGCAAGTAGTTTTTACTAATATTTTAGCAGTAAAGTAGTAGAAATTTTAATATTTAGTTTGAGTCTGGATTACAAAGGTAAAAATTGCAAAGTGTCCGGTTGGAAGAGGCGCCGCCGCCGGATTACTGGAGTCTATCCGATTTAGCGCATGTTCGGACTATGGAGTTGTACTGTATTTATTTTCCCAATTGCAATTATATGTTGACATATTTTTTCTTTTTGAAAAATTTTTAAATGTTTTTAAAAAAGCAGAATTTCTAAAATTATACTAGATACAGATAGATATATATTGTTTTTGCATTGAAATAGTTGCGCCGAGGAAGGAGGAGGAAAACACAATACGATAGAAAAACAAAATATAAATGTCGCGAATGAATAGGTTGCAGCTACTGCAGCATTGATTGCTTCAGGTGAAGCCATGATATTTATATTAGCCTTGAAAACAGTTTTTGTAAATATCTCAGAAACTAAAGCTCTTACTATATTCGGAAAACCATGCGACGCTCTCTTAAAAAGTTAAAACTTTTTAAATTTTTTAATTGTCAAAAAACTGTCAGTAGCAGTAATGGATTTTAACCAAAATCTAATCAGCTCGTTAAAGTGTCAAGTCGAGGGGTAAACCGCGCTCCAAAATTGTGTACACTAATACCTCATTTTACCCGTATTTGTTAAACTAATACCTCTATTACCCTCTAATACCCATAATAATACCCACTAATACCCACTTATACCTACTCGAGCCTACTAATACCCACTAATATCTCTGGAAAAAAATCCACTTTTCGCAGTTAAAAAGTTATTAGAGTGTTTTTGGTCAGCACATGTAGACGTCTACTTCGTTATAGTTATGGTTATGTTAGTGGTTAATAACCATAACTATTTGTCACGAACAACACAGTTTTTGGACACGCCACATAACGAACTGTCATTTCATAAAACTGCAAGAAAACCATTTTACAAGAAAAATAGTTTGAAACTTTCATTAAAATAATCAAAAATGTTCAAAACATAACAAAAATATGAATCTGGAACACGATTCAAGTTTTGGTTGGTTGAAATGTCAATGTAAAATAACCATACCCACTCACATAAAGTTAGCGCTAAAGATCCGTAATTAACCACGTCCTTTGTGGCAATTAAACAAAACCACGGGACAGGTCGCTATTGCGCCGACTCAGAATAACCACAACCACGATTTTGGAGACAAATGTGCTGAACAAAAACACTCTATAATCTAATTACTTGTCTTGAATGAGAAAGGGTTATAAACTTACCAATATTTTAAACAATTAAAACTTCAAAATTTTTAATTCAAAATAATTGAGACACATTTTATTGACTGTTTGACAAATGTGACATTACAAATTACATTTAAATGTCAGACTTGTCAAACTCTCAGTAAATGTTGTTTTTGAATTGGAGTATAGTTCATGGAAATGAGATCCCCGAACCCGCAAACCTCGAAAACGACATATTACACGATATTTTCCATCTCACCACATCCCCACGCCTTCTTACCCCCATCCCCAAAGCTAAGTACGTCATGCAGCTTTTGAGCAACCTGATTAAAAATTTACATGTGAAAACAGACCCCGAAAACCGTCCTCATTGCATTTTACACCGAAAAATTCATTTTTTTGGCAGTTCAACCCACCTCTTACCCCCTACCCCTGGGCTGATTTGGCTTAAATACAATTCGAACCATTCTCCTATGGAGCTCTACCTGTGTGCCAAATTTCAAGTCGATAGCTCAATTCATTCAAAAGTTATCGCGTAAACTAACAGACCGACACACCGACAGACTTATAGACCGACAGACACAAACATTTTTTTTGCTGAAAATAGGTTTTCTACGCGTTTTGGGCCATTTTAAGACGAGCCAATAAAAAATTTTTTAAATTTTTTGCCGATACTATACTTCCACATCATTTAGGACTACAAGTAAAAATGAATGGCAGTCAAAAACCAAAAATTTATTTCGATCCCTTGAAAAATTTAAAATTGAATTTACAAAATCATATTACTACCTGTATTACACTATTATTGGCAACATTGTAAAAAAAATAGCAATCGTGCTGCACTCGGTGGAGTTAACATAACCTAACTTTATTGCTCGCTTTAGCCGATTGCCAACTTAAATTAAAGTATTATGAAAAATGAATCATATAGACAATTATCAGTCTCACAGACATATCTGGTGAACATAACTTACCTTATTTTTTTTCACTGCCACCGCAAAAATACTCTGCCAATATATGAGCACATAAGCTCACACTAGGTACTATAGTGGTGTGTACATGTGAGCTAATATAAGTAAAAAAAAATATATATTTTTTTCAACTCCAGACTCAATTACCTTTCGTTTGATACCACAGAAGCCATGTTTTGACCCTAATTTTTTAAATCTACCCCCACCCTTTAAAAAAAAACTAAAATGTATTTTATTTTACTCCAGACTCAATTACCTTTCGTTTAATATTACACATGCCATATTTTTAATTATAATTTTATTTTTTGACATATAACCCCACCCTTTTAAAAAAAAAAAACTAAAATTTATTTTGTTTAACTCCAGACTCAATTACCTTTCGTTTGATATCACACACGCCATATTTTCACATAAAATCTAATTTTTTTAATCTACCCCCACCCTTTTATTTGGCTTCTGCTCGGTGGATTTTGTTCATTTTTAAATGGGACCATCTCGACCCAGCTTAGGTACCAAATTTGATTAAAATCGGGTAAGCGGTTTTTGAATTATGCGCGTTGGTCGTTCAAAAACAGGTCATTTTTAATGACCATTGACGTCTCTATTCTGACGTGTAAATGACCTCTAAATGACGTTCAAAAGACACACCCAAAAGGACGTCATTTTTAGACGTTTTAAAGACGTCAGCAATATGACGTATTTGGGACCAAATCAGAACATTAGACACACACACAGACACAAACCTATTTATGACTTTTTTTAAACTCGTCTGAATATATGAAATTTTCCCTGCAGTTGAGAACACTGAAGGAAACTTAGACATAGAAGGTGACTCTTCTGTGACTTAGACCTGGAAGTACTGGAACAGGGAACAGGTACAGCGGTGTTCGTCTGTGAGGTACAGATCAAAGTAGACCTATACCTAGACTTACACATCTCCACCTTGAAGCGAAAGAAGCCTCGAAGTTTGTCTTGATTTAATATTTAATTTATTTTACATACGTACCCCCACATTCTGTATAAATTCGGTCAAGTACTGACTGGGGCACCATCTATGTAAGTATGAGTGTATGTCCCTTGGGCAAAGTGTGCAGTGTGGGTAGTGACCAATATATGACGTTTATCAGACGTCAAAAACTACACTACGAAAAGACGTCAAGTAACTGACGCCTTAAAGACAACATTTTTTGGTAGATGACCTGCTGGTCATCCAAATGACCACTTTTCGACGAAAAAAAGACGTCATTTGATGACCCCTTGCTACCTGGGAAGAAGCTTAAAATAGAATTTTGGAAAATTTGTGTTTTCTGATGGGAGTTGCACAAAATGTTTATTTCCATGTTTACTTTACTTTTGCATCGAACCTTTTAAAAACGCTATCAATCAACAAAGTCTTTAAATAATTTTGTCACTTATTCTCCCTGTTCCTTTATCAATATTTTAAATAAGGAAGGCAAATAAGCAGAGATATATTTTGTATGTTGTGTTTGTTAAACTAATAAATTAAATTTAGATCACATTATAAAATTGAATTTTGCGTATGTTTTCAATATCTCGAAAACCAAAGACCTGACAGCATTTTTAGTTATTAAAAAATGGTTGCAAGAAAACGTTTTAACTAACGGCTAATTTTAATATATTTTGTAATTTAAGTTTTAAAATTTTTGAAATTTTGTACTAGGATAGAGTCACTACTCGTATCGTATATGTAATTGTCTTGCCCTAAAAAAGATATACAGGGTGTCACATAAGCAGCGGCGTAGCGTGCCCGAAAAGGCGGGGGGGGGGCGACAGCTAAAAAGGGCGCCTCTAAAAACTGATGAAAAATCGTGTGACAAAAAAAAAAAGGTCAAAAGGGCGCCTCTCACAAATCTTGCGACCAAAAAAAAAATGAAAGAAAAAAAGAAAAAAAAGGATATCATGTGTGAGGGGGCGGCCGATAAGTCACAAGGGCGCCTCTCACGAATCTTGCGACCAAAAAAAAAAGGTCTTCATGTCGTTTGTTTCCTTTGGCACCCACTCAATTGGCCGTTACCGGCCCGACTTAATAAAGCTGAGGGCGCTTCGGCCACCTATGGGGCGTCACTACACTCGGGGCGGGGGGGGGGGGGCGACGAACCCCCCGCGCCCCCCTACGCTACGCCGCTGCTCATAAGTTAGGGGCCATAGGCCAACAGTTGATAGAAAAGTTCCTATGATGATGGGCCAAAACTGTCTGTCTGTCGAGATACAGAGCATCAAAGTTGGCAATTTGTTTAACTTTTTTGATAATAACTTTTTTTAAAATCACAGTAAATATATGAAATTGGGTTCAGTCGTGTACTAGAACAAGAGCAATAAACTAAAATAAAATGTATTAAAAAAAAATTATTCAGTCAATTTAAAAAAAAAAATATTTTTGGTATAAACTTTTATAAATGCCATATTAAACGCAATGGTGTTTTTTATATTTTTGTTAATAAAAACAAGTCTCTAGCGAGACATAATAATAAAATATTATTGATGTTTTTTACAAAGAATAAGTAAGCAAAAATAAATTTTTTTAAAAAATTATTATTTTTTATACATTTTTGGAGGTTATTTTGACAGCTTGTATCTCCTCAACTTGTAATTTTACCAAAAAAAGGAATACCACATTTTTGAATCACAATAAGCTGAGTATTCAGCTGGCTGTGATTGATTTTCTTTTTCTTGTAAAACCCTTTTCCCCCACTTTTCGAAATTTTAAAATCCTATATCTTAAAAAAAGATGTGTGTTGCCCCTATGTTATATAAACTTTTTTCTCCAAAGTAAATTTTGTACCAGGATAGAGTCACTACTCGTATCGTATATGTAATTGTCTTGCCCTAAAAAAGATATACAGGGTCTCATAATTTAGGGGCCATATCACCCGCTGCACTATGGCCCCTAAGTTATGGGACACCCTGTATAGGTATATACATATGTTAGAAATTATTGTACACCATGAAAGTAGGCACGGCAACCCAATTTCTCCAAATCACAAATAATCTAAAAATCATCAAAATGTTAGATGAAGTTAGGCCATCGCCAAAAAATTATTTGGTTTTTTTTCATAATTTTTCAAATAACATACCACATGTAAAAGTTTTTAAAATCATTCGACACTTTATTTGACATTGACATTGATTTGACCGGTTGATCTACAATGTTTTTTGGGGGTTTCAGGTAGTAGCTTTTCATTTATGATTTTTTTGAAGTGTAAACTTTTTTAGGCGCGTTTAGCAGTTTTTGTGGGTACTGAATTGAACTGAGCCGTGAGGCTCGGCTATGTAACGCTCATTCGGGTGAAGTCGGCTCGAGTCGACTAACTGTGAGAGAAACATTCAGCGAGCGATATGATGATGCAGATGAAGGCCAGTATTAATAATTTCGCCTTGTTGAAGTTTACACTTCTGCCGTGTGGTCTTAAGCACACAAAATTTTATTTTTGTAAATTGATTTTTTCTAGCATTTTTCTAAAGAATCCAACTGTTAAATTTAATTTTATCCATCACTTTTGGTTTTTGAGATATTGCATAAAGTTGGTATTTTGATTTGAGTTTTAAAATCAGTCAAAAATTTCGTTTAAATCACACTCAATATTTAATTTTTATGTTTTTGTACTGTTTTTTATTTTATCTTTATCAGGTAGGGGAGAGCGGGGCAAGATGACGAATGGAGCAAGTTAACGAACTCGATTTAACACAAAATTTATAAATGGAAACGAGTTTATTACTGTTCTGTTAGAATTCAAGTCAAAGTTTTATGGGTTAAAGATAGATGGAGCACGTAAGAATAATGATGGTACAGTGGCTCATAACCTATAATTCGAGTGGTCGCTTATACAATTTAATGTCGAAAAATAAGCTTTTGCGAAAAAATCGAAGGGAAGAATAATATTTGTTAGTAATTAGGAAATTATTTATTATATTTTCAATATAAGAACATGTAAATGACCATCTTTGTTCGTTTTTTTTGTTTTTATTTTTTACTAAAAATTGTACTTTGGGGCTAGTTTGCGGGGGTAAGATCATGAATAAAGAAGAGTTTGAAAAAAAAACTTGGAAAAAAATTGAACAAAAAAATAAAAAGAAAAATCATGACAATGTCTTAAAAGTTAAAAAGAAAGTTTTTAATGATTTTAACTAAAACCTACCAAAAAAAAAAGACAACGATAATATTTTTGTTCAGTTTACCAGGAACCATCGATTGAATTTCCAGTAGCGGACTGGATTAAATGTGGAAGCTGCGAGGGTTGGGGGCCCGAGGCGTGCAGCTCATATGAAAAGAAGGGAACATTCATTTGTGACCTATGCGCCTAGTCGTCATCTTACCCCAATAGGCTTGTCAACTTACGCCGCTAGTGGGACAAGATGACGAAAATGCATTTTTTAAGTTTTTTGTTCTGTAGATTTTTAAGGTTTAAATTTGTGTCTTTTTTTTAATTTGTTAGTAAACCAAACATCTATCCTTAACATCGTCATCTTGCCCCGCTCTCCCCTACATACTTCTTTGATTTTATTAATTTCCTAATTTCATTATTTTAAAATGTTTTAATCAGGGGATCGGCAAAAGTGCTCTTACAAAAACTCAGTTGACATGTTTTTACTTTTTCTCCAAAAAAACACATATTAACCCGCTAGTGTTTTATTTAAAGTCGTCAGCCTGTATATAGTTAGGTCCTAATTAAAGTATGAGTCCAGATCTCATTTTTGTTTTTCTTATGGTTTCTGCTTTGTCGGGCTTTTTATTCAAAGTCAGACCATAAGCCAGCCACAAGCAGAGGGATAGATATCTTTATCTGACCATTTGTCGGTTTGTTTGTAATCCGATACCATTTAACTTCCACTTGCATTACAACAGTTTCAATTGGTTTTCATTAGTTTTTTCTTTTACAGTACAACTTCGATAATTTGGAGACAATCGGTACAGCTACCGCCATATTATCGAGGTATCCGGGCGACAAAAATATATTTTTAATAGTTTTTTTTTAACAAACTGTAGGTTTAAATATATTTTTATTTAATTTTGAGATTTTTTTTTCAAAATACATTTAAAGAACCATTGACGGTTCTACGGGAAGAGGGGTGTCAAGGATGTAATTACCCCCCACCCCAGAATCCGAAAAAAAATGTAAAGTATAAGGGCATCTAGGCACATTTTTCTTGACTCGTTTTAGCAAAGAGGCACTCAAGGAAGAAACCGCCTATGGAAAAAAGCGCGCACAAATTTAATTTAAACAATAATAACTCCGGCAAATAAAACAATAAAAAGTAGAATCTACATCTCGATGCATCGAATCCAAATAAGTAGGCGTTTGTTTTGTCCGTACACCCCCAAAATTTCGAATAAATTGCGAAAAACTTGATCAAAGGATTGCAATATTACATGGTGAAGTTGCGAAAATGGTACATTTTCAAAGCCATTAAATAAATTTACTTCGAAGAGTTTCTTTGTAAAGCAACGTTGATAAGGACCCCGCATAAGTAGGTTTAATCAAATATACATAACATATCACTTTTTTATTTTATGTGCTGGTGTAAATATTATCTACGACACCTCTATAAACTTAGCATTACCACTTAAGAATTGGATATTCGCAATATATGCATTAATTTGTCGTAAATTTGACGTGAAAGAAAAAAAATTGTCGCGCCACCCGTTTTCCTGAACTTAGCATTACCACCCTAGAAAAAATAAAAATTTTCAAAAACTAATCTATGGAATAATTGTCGTAAATTTGTCGTAAATTTGTCGTGAAAAGAAAAATTTTCTCGCGCCACCCGTTTTGCTGAAAAGGGGGTGTAATGCGAAGTTGAGTCTCAACTTAGCTCTACCACCCCAGAAAATATTAAAATTTTCAAAAACTAAAAAAACCAGTTGTCGCGTCATCCGTTTTCCCGGAAACCGGCAGTGAGCAATTTTAAGATTTCTCAGCCAAATCTCAGTGATCTTTGAGCTTTTTCACAATACTTACGAAGATGTTGGTGATCATATGTAACCTTTTCACGCGATTGTAAATTTTTGGTGAAACAATCATTATATTACGTCCCGCTTTTACTTTTCAATATAACCTTTTGTGGTGTTTGTGTAAATATTCATTGATCGCCAGGATTTTGTGTTGTTTTAGAAATTACGAAAAAAAGTTAACTTCTCAAGAAATATGTATATGCATTAAATGTCGTAAATTTGTCGTGATAGAAAAAAAATTATCGCGCCACCCCTTTGCATACCCTTTCAGGAAAACGGGTGGCGCGACAATTTTTTTTCTTTCATGACAAATTTACGACAATTAATGCATATATTGCGAATATCCAATTCTTAAGTGGTAATGCTAAGTTTATAGAGGTATCTACGACCTTAGGGTAAGAAAAAATATCTTACTCTAGGCCTACGACCTACCAATAATACTAGTCTAATGGCCCATTTATGCTCTTAGGATAATTATAAACCTAGACTTGAATCATAAAAGGTTTTAAACAAAATTTATTTATAGTTACCAAAATTTCAAAAAAATTTCAAACATATTAAAATAGTTCACAAATATTAAACATTTTAAAGAACTTTCTAAAGGAGGAGGCACTAAATACATCGTTTACCATCCTGATATTTTTACCAAAAAAAAATTGGGGGGGTCATAGGATTCGTTTTTGAGCTATACTTATTTAAATGCGCGCCACTGAAATATGGAAAAATATGACCTTTTGTCATTTTTTTTAAATAACTTATCGCCAAATAAAATCAAAAAAATGATATTAGTCTTATTTTATTGACAAAAGAGTCCTTTTAGGAATTTTATCAATTTTTAACATAAAGTTTGCATCACATACCTACAGAGTGGCTCAAAATAATTTAAAAAAAATACAGGAAAAATACCTGAGATTTATTACGTATAAAGAAAGGGAACTAAAAATGCATAGTCAAAATTAACTTCACTTGCTTTCATGTGAGTCGTTTTAACTATTCTAGAGTGATGTTTGCATAATAGGGGATGTTATAAGCTAACAGGGTATTTCAAAAAAAATAATTAATTCAACGCATGACATATTTACTAATTGTCTACGAAATAGTGTGTTTACTGGGATGCGTCAAATGAGGTGAATTTACGATATGTTTGAGCCTAAACCATCCGGATGCTTGTTTCAAAAAAATTGGGGGGTCATCGGTTTCGTTTTTGAGCTATAATTATTTAAATGCGCCCAATGGATTATGAAAAAATGTAAGATTTTGTAGTTTTTTGTTATAACTTCTTGTGAAAGAAAAATAAAAAATCAATGAATGAATTTTATTTTGTTGAAAAAAAAAGAGTCTTTTTAAGTATGTTCTCATTTTTTGAAATATAGTTTTCGTCACATATCTACATAGTGGCTCAGACTATGAATAATTGAAATACAATAATAACTATAGACCTAACGGGTATTTCAAACATTTTTGAAATTCGCATAACATGTGTACTAATTACCTATGGAATAGTGTGCGGAAAATGTTTACTGGGATGCGTCAGATGCACTGAATTTGAGATATGCTAGAGCTAAAACCGTCGTAATACTTGTTTCAAGAAAAAGTGGGTGGTGATCGATCGGTTTTGTTCTCGAGTTATACTTATCTTATGCTAGAATATAGGAAATGTGGGGACAAAAAGACAAAAAGGGGCCTACTCACCCCTTTCCGGGGGTTCTGTCAAAAATTTTCAGAAAGCCTGTGAACAAACTTAATTGACTATAAAGAGATAGAAGTTGTAGCGAACATCCATAAGAGTATAGCTCAAAAACGAAACCGATGACCCCCACTCCCAATTTTTTTGAGCAAGTTTCAGGATGGCTCGGGCTCTAACATATCTCAAATTCACCTGATCTGACGCATCCCGTTAAACACACTATTCCGCTACACAGTTAGTACACCTATTATTTGTTTAATTTAAAAAATATTTGATTTACCCTGTAGGTTTACTACATAAACCATTATGTATGTAAATGGTACTTTACAATAATTACAACGACTCACATTGACGCAAATGAATTTATTTTGACTATGCATTTTTAATTTAATCGCTTTAAGTATATTTAACAAATCCCAGTTATTATTCCTGTATTTCTGTTATTCATATTTTGAGCCACTCTGTAGATATGCGACGAAAACTATAAAAAAATTGGAAACAAGTGAAGTTAATTTTGACCATGCATTCTTAGTTTCTTTTCTTTATATTTAATAAATCTCAGGTATTTTTCCTGTATTTGTTTTAAATTATTTTGAGCCACTCTGTAGGTATGTGACGGAAACTATATGTCAAAAACTGATAAAATTCTTAAAAGAACTCTTTTACCAATAAAGTAAAGCTAATATCAGTTTTTTATTTTTATTTGGCGATAAGTTATTAGAAAAAAACTACAAATGGTCATATTTTTCCATATTTCAGTGGCGCACATTTAAATAAGTATAGCTCGAAAACGAATCCTATGACCCCCTAATTTTTTTTGGTAAAAATATCAGGAATGTTTGTCCTTCAACATATCTCAAATTCAGCTCATCTGACGCGTCCCGGTAAACAATGTATTTAGTGCCTCCTCCTTTTAAAACAAGTCCAAAATTTACATATATACAGGGTGTCACATAATTTAGTAGCCATAGTACAGCAGATGATAGAGGAGGTTATTTCTTATAAAAAGTTAATATAACGTGGGGGTCGATCAACACTCATCTGTTTTTAAGATATAGGAGTTTAGGAGTGGGGGAGTCAGTCAAATGAATATTTAGCTATAATTGTGATTCAAAAATATATTATTCCCTTTTCTACCTAATTTTTTTTGGTAAAAATATCAGGAATGTTTGTCCTTCAACATATCTCAAATTCAGCTCATCTGACGCGTCCCGGTAAACAATGTATTTAGTGCCTCCTCCTTTTAAAACAAGTCCAAAATTTACATATATACAGGGTGTCACATAATTTAGTAGCCATAGTACAGCAGATGATAGAGGAGGTTATTTCTTATAAAAAGTTAATATAACGTGGGGGTCGATCAACACTCATCTGTTTTTAAGATATAGGAGTTTAGGAGTGGGGGAGTCAGTCAAATGAATACTTAGCTATAATTGTGATTCAAAAATATATTATTCCCTTTTCTTGGTAAAATTACAAGTAAAGGAGATACAAGATGTCAAAATAACCTTGAAAAATGCATAAAAAATTAAAATTTTAAAAAAATTATTTACATTCAGGATTCCCACCACATTCAGTATGTCGAATCACAAACCAAGTTTGCCAGATCGCATACTTACCGTTGGATTCCGAGCCGCAAGTAGTTTTTACTAATATTTTAGCAGTAAAGTAGTAGAAATTTTAATATTTAGTTTGAGTCTGGATTACAAAGGTAAAAATTGCAAAGTGTCCGGTTGGAAGAGGCGCCGCCGCCGGATTACTGGAGTCTATCCGATTTAGCGCATGTTCGGACTATAGAGTTGTACTGTATTTATTTTCCCAATTGCAATTATATGTTGACATATTTTTTCTTTTTGAAAAGTTTTTAAATGTTTTTAAAAAAGCAGAATTTCTAAATTTATACTAGATACAGATAGATATAGATTTTTTTTGCATTGAAATAGGTGCGCCGAGGAAGGAGGAGGAAAACACAATACGATAGAAAAACAAAATATAAATGTCGCGAATGAATAGGTTGCAGCTACTGCAGCATTGATTAATAAATGGATCCATAACGGATCTGATACCTTCCTAGCTAGCCTATTAGCACACTTTAGGTGAAGCCATGATATTTATATTAGCCTTGAAAACAGTTTTTGTAAATATCTCAGAAACCAAAGCTCTTACTATATTCGGAAAACCACATATTGATGCGACGCTCTTTTAAAAAGTTAAAACTTTTTAAAATTTTTAATTGTCAAAAAACTGTCAGTAGCAGTAATGGATTTTAACCAAAATCTAATCAGCTCGTTAAAGTGTCAAGTCGAGGGGTAAACCGCGCTCCAAAATTGTGTACACTAATACCTCATTTTACCTCTAATACCCGAATTTGTTAAACTAATACTTCTATTACCCTCTAATACCCATAATAATACCCACTAATACCCACTTATACCTACTCGAGCCTACTAATACCCACTAATATCTCTGGAAAAAAATCCACTTTTCGCAGTTAAAAAGTTATTAGAGTGTTTTTGGTCAGCACATGTAGACGTCGATTTGTTATAGTTGTGGTTATGTTAGTGGTTAATAACCATAACTATTTGTCACGAACAACACAGTTTTTGGACACGCCACATAACGAACTGTCATTTCATAAAACTGCAAGAAAACCATTTTACAAGAAAAATAGTTTGAAACTTTCATCAAAATAATCAAAAATGTTCAAAACATAACAAAAATATGAACTTGGAACACGATTCCAGTTTTGGTTGGTTGAAATGTCAATGTAAAATAACCATACCCACTCACATAAAGTTAGCGCTAAAGATCCGTAATTAACCACGTCCTTTGTGGTAATTAAACAAAACCACGAGACAGGTCGCTATTGCGCCGACTCAGAATAACCACAACCACGATTTTGGAGACAAATGTGCTGAACAAAAACACTCTATAATCTAATTACTTGCCTTGAATGAGAAAGGGTTATAAACTTACCAATATTTTAAACAATTAAAACTTCAAAATTTTTAATTCAAAATAATTGAGACACTTTTTATTGACTGTTCAAATGGTCATATTTTTCCATATTTCAGTGGCGCACATTTAAATAAGTATAGCTCGAAAACGAATCCTATGACCCCCTAATTTTTTTTGGTAAAAATATCAGGAATGTTTGTCCTTCAACATATCTCAAATTCAGCTCATCTGACGCGTCCCGGTAAACAATGTATTTAGTGCCTCCTCCTTTTAAAACAAGTCCAAAATTTACATATATACAGGGTGTCACATAATTTAGTAGCCATAGTACAGCAGATGATAGAGGAGGTTATTTCTTATAAAAAGTTAATATAACGTGGGGGTCGATCAACACTCATCTGTTTTTAAGATATAGGAGTTTAGGAGTGGGGGAGTCAGTCAAATGAATATTTAGCTATAATTGTGATTCAAAAATATATTATTCCCTTTTCTACCTAATTTTTTTTGGTAAAAATATCAGGAATGTTTGTCCTTCAACATATCTCAAATTCAGCTCATCTGACGCGTCCCGGTAAACAATGTATTTAGTGCCTCCTCCTTTTAAAACAAGTCCAAAATTTACATATATACAGGGTGTCACATAATTTAGTAGCCATAGTACAGCAGATGATAGAGGAGGTTATTTCTTATAAAAAGTTAATATAACGTGGGGGTCGATCAACACTCATCTGTTTTTAAGATATAGGAGTTTAGGAGTGGGGGAGTCAGTCAAATGAATACTTAGCTATAATTGTGATTCAAAAATATATTATTCCCTTTTCTTGGTAAAATTACAAGTAAAGGAGATACAAGATGTCAAAATAACCTTGAAAAATGCATAAAAAATTAAAATTTTAAAAAAATTATTTACATTCAGGATTCCCACCACATTCAGTATGTCGAATCACAAACCAAGTTTGCCAGATCGCATACTTACCGTTGGATTCCGAGCCGCAAGTAGTTTTTACTAATATTTTAGCAGTAAAGTAGTAGAAATTTTAATATTTAGTTTGAGTCTGGATTACAAAGGTAAAAATTGCAAAGTGTCCGGTTGGAAGAGGCGCCGCCGCCGGATTACTGGAGTCTATCCGATTTAGCGCATGTTCGGACTATAGAGTTGTACTGTATTTATTTTCCCAATTGCAATTATATGTTGACATATTTTTTCTTTTTGAAAAGTTTTTAAATGTTTTTAAAAAAGCAGAATTTCTAAATTTATACTAGATACAGATAGATATAGATTTTTTTTGCATTGAAATAGGTGCGCCGAGGAAGGAGGAGGAAAACACAATACGATAGAAAAACAAAATATAAATGTCGCGAATGAATAGGTTGCAGCTACTGCAGCATTGATTAATAAATGGATCCATAACGGATCTGATACCTTCCTAGCTAGCCTATTAGCACACTTTAGGTGAAGCCATGATATTTATATTAGCCTTGAAAACAGTTTTTGTAAATATCTCAGAAACCAAAGCTCTTACTATATTCGGAAAACCACATATTGATGCGACGCTCTTTTAAAAAGTTAAAACTTTTTAAAATTTTTAATTGTCAAAAAACTGTCAGTAGCAGTAATGGATTTTAACCAAAATCTAATCAGCTCGTTAAAGTGTCAAGTCGAGGGGTAAACCGCGCTCCAAAATTGTGTACACTAATACCTCATTTTACCTCTAATACCCGAATTTGTTAAACTAATACTTCTATTACCCTCTAATACCCATAATAATACCCACTAATACCCACTTATACCTACTCGAGCCTACTAATACCCACTAATATCTCTGGAAAAAAATCCACTTTTCGCAGTTAAAAAGTTATTAGAGTGTTTTTGGTCAGCACATGTAGACGTCGATTTGTTATAGTTGTGGTTATGTTAGTGGTTAATAACCATAACTATTTGTCACGAACAACACAGTTTTTGGACACGCCACATAACGAACTGTCATTTCATAAAACTGCAAGAAAACCATTTTACAAGAAAAATAGTTTGAAACTTTCATCAAAATAATCAAAAATGTTCAAAACATAACAAAAATATGAACTTGGAACACGATTCCAGTTTTGGTTGGTTGAAATGTCAATGTAAAATAACCATACCCACTCACATAAAGTTAGCGCTAAAGATCCGTAATTAACCACGTCCTTTGTGGTAATTAAACAAAACCACGAGACAGGTCGCTATTGCGCCGACTCAGAATAACCACAACCACGATTTTGGAGACAAATGTGCTGAACAAAAACACTCTATAATCTAATTACTTGCCTTGAATGAGAAAGGGTTATAAACTTACCAATATTTTAAACAATTAAAACTTCAAAATTTTTAATTCAAAATAATTGAGACACTTTTTATTGACTGTTTGACAAATGTGACATTACAAATTACATTTAAATGTCAGACTTGTCAAACTCTCAGTAAATGTTGTTTTTGAATTGGAGTATAGTTCATGGAAATGAGATCCCCGAACCCGCAAACCTCGAAAACGACATATTACACGATATTTTCCATCTCACTACATCCCCACGCCTTCTTACCCCCATCCCCAAAGCTAAGTACGTCATGCAGCTTTTGAACAACCTGATTAAAAATTTACCAACCCACCTCTTACCCCCTACCCCTGGGCTGATTTGGCTTAAATACAATCCGAACCATTCTCCTATGGAGCTCTACCTGTGTGCCAAATTTCAAGTCGATAGCTCAATTCATTCAAAAGTTATCGCGTAAACTAACAGACCGATAGGCACAAAATTATTTTTTGCTGAAAATAGGTTTTCTACGCGTTTTGCCGATACTATACTTCCACATCATTTAGGACTACAAGTAAAAATGAACGGCAATCAAAAACCAAAAATTTATTTCGATCCCTTGAAAAATTTAAAATTGAATTTAAAAAATCATATTACTACCTGTATTACACTATTATTGGCAACATTGTAAAAAAAATAGCAATCGTGCTGCACTCGGTGGAGTTAACATAACCTAACTTTATTGCTCGCTTTAGCCGATTGCCAACTTAAATTAAAGTATTATGAAAAATGAATCATATAGACAATTATCAGTCTCACAGACATTTCTGGTGAACATAACTTACCTTATTTTTTTCACTGCCACCACAAAAATACTCTGCCAATATATGAGCACATAAGCTCACACTAGGTACTATAGTGGTGTGTACGTGTGAGCTAATATAAGTAAAAAAAAAATATATTTTTTTTTCAACTCCAGACTCAATTACCTTTCGTTTGATACCACAGAAGCCATGTTTTGACCCTAATTTTTTAAATCTACCCCCACCCTTATAAAAAAAACTAAAATGTATTCTTATTTAACTCCAGACTCAATTACCTTTCGTTTGATATTACACACGCCATATAACCCCACACTTTGAAAAAAAAAACTAAAATTTATTTTGTTTAACTCCAGACTCAATTACCTTTCGTTTGATATCACACACGCCATATTTTCACATAAAATCTAATTTTTTTAATCTACCCCCACCCTTTTATTTGGCTTCTGCTCGGTGGATTTTGTTCATTTTTAAATGGGACCATCTCGACCCAGCTTAGGTACCAAATTTGATTAAAATCGGGTAAGCGGTTTTTGAGTTATGCGCGTTGGTCGTTACAGACAGACAGACAGACAGACAGACAGACAGACAGACAGACAGACAGACAGACAGACAGACAGACAGACAGACAGACAGACAGACAGACAGACAGACAGACAGACAGACAGACAGACAGACAGACAGACAGACAGACAGACAGACAGACAGACAGACAGACAGACAGACAGACAGACAGACAGACAGACAGACAGACAGACAGACAGACAGACAGACAGACAGACAGACAGACAGACAGACAGACAGACAGACAGACAGACAGACAGACAGACAGACAGACAGACAGACAGACAGACAGACAGACAGACAGACAGACAGACAGACAGACAGACAGACAGACAGACAGACAGACAGACAGACAGACAGACAGACAGACAGACAGACAGACAGACAGACAGACAGACAGACAGACAGACAGACAGACAGACAGACAGACAGACAGACAGACAGACAGACAGACAGACAGACAGACAGACAGACAGACAGACAGACAGACAGACAGACAGACAGACAGACAGACAGACAGACAGACAGACAGACAGACAGACAGACAGACAGACAGACAGACAGACAGACAGACAGACAGACAGACAGACAGACAGACAGACAGACAGACAGACAGACAGACAGACAGACAGACAGACAGACAGACAGACAGACAGACAGACAGACAGACAGACAGACAGACAGACAGACAGACAGACAGACAGACAGACAGACAGACAGACAGACAGACAGACAGACAGACAGACAGACAGACAGACAGACAGACAGACAGACAGACAGACAGACAGACAGACAGACAGACAGACAGACAGACAGACAGACAGACAGACAGACAGACAGACAGACAGACAGACAGACAGACAGACAGACAGACAGACAGACAGACAGACAGACAGACAGACAGACAGACAGACAGACAGACAGACAGACAGACAGACAGACAGACAGACAGACAGACAGACAGACAGACAGACAGACAGACAGACAGACAGACAGACAGACAGACAGACAGACAGACAGACAGACAGACAGACAGACAGACAGACAGACAGACAGACAGACAGACAGACAGACAGACAGACAGACAGACAGACAGACAGACAGACAGACAGACAGACAGACAGACAGACAGACAGACAGACAGACAGACAGACAGACAGACAGACAGACAGACAGACAGACAGACAGACAGACAGACAGACAGACAGACAGACAGACAGACAGACAGACAGACAGACAGACAGACAGACAGACAGACAGACAGACAGACAGACAGACAGACAGACAGACAGACAGACAGACAGACAGACAGACAGACAGACAGACAGACAGACAGACAGACAGACAGACAGACAGACAGACAGACAGACAGACAGACAGACAGACAGACAGACAGACAGACAGACAGACAGACAGACAGACAGACAGACAGACAGACAGACAGACAGGCAGACAGGCAGACAGGCAGACAGGCAGACAGGCAGACAGGCAGACAGGCAGACAGGCAGACAGGCAGACAGGCAGACAGGCAGACAGGCAGACAGGCAGACAGGCAGACAGGCAGACAGGCAGACAGGCAGACAGGCAGACAGGCAGACAGGCAGACAGGCAGACAGGCAGACAGACAGGCAGACAGGCAGACAGGCAGACAGGCAGACAGGCAGACAGGCAGACAGGCAGACAGGCAGACAGGCAGACAGGCAGACAGGCAGACAGACAGACAGACAGACAGACAGACAGACAGACAGACAGACAGACAGACAGACAGACAGACAGACAGACAGACAGACAGACAGACAGACAGACAGACAGACAGACAGACAGACAGACAGACAGACAGACAGACAGACAGACAGACAGACAGACAGACAGACAGACAGACAGACAGACAGACAGACAGACAGACAGACAGACAGACAGACAGACAGACAGACAGACAGACAGACAGACAGACAGACAGACAGACAGACAGACAGACAGACAGACAGACAGACAGACAGACAGACAGACAGACAGACAGACAGACAGACAGACAGACAGACAGACAGACAGACAGACAGACAGACAGACAGACAGACAGACAGACAGACAGACAGACAGACAGACAGACAGACAGACAGACAGACAGACAGACAGACAGACAGACAGACAGACAGACAGACAGACAGACAGACAGACAGACAGACAGACAGACAGACAGACAGACAGACAGACAGACAGACAGACAGACAGACAGACAGACAGACAGACAGACAGACAGACAGACAGACAGACAGACAGACAGACAGACAGACAGACAGACAGACAGACAGACAGACAGACAGACAGACAGACAGACAGACAGACAGACAGACAGACAGACAGACAGACAGACAGACAGACAGACAGACAGACAGACAGACAGACAGACAGACAGACAGACAGACAGACAGACAGACAGACAGACAGACAGACAGACAGACAGACAGACAGACAGACAGACAGACAGACAGACAGACAGACAGACAGACAGACAGACAGACAGACAGACAGACAGACAGACAGACAGACAGACAGACAGACAGACAGACAGACAGACAGACAGACAGACAGACAGACAGACAGACAGACAGACAGACAGACAGACAGACAGACAGACAGACAGACAGACAGACAGACAGACAGACAGACAGACAGACAGACAGACAGACAGACAGACAGACAGACAGACAGACAGACAGACAGACAGACAGACAGACAGACAGACAGACAGACAGACAGACAGACAGACAGACAGACAGACAGACAGACAGACAGACAGACAGACAGACAGACAGACAGACAGACAGACAGACAGACAGACAGACAGACAGACAGACAGACAGACAGACAGACAGACAGACAGACAGACAGACAGACAGACAGACAGACAGACAGACAGACAGACAGACAGACAGACAGACAGACAGACAGACAGATAGACAGACGGCGCGACAAAAATTTTCAAAATCATCTGAAACGCAAAGATTTATAAAAATTTTTGAAATCGGAGCAACTTTTTTTTTCTCGAAAAAATTAGGATCACCATAGCTCACACTATAGTATAGTAGTGTGAGCTAAAACATAAAGTTTACCACTGGATACGCACCTCGATATGCACGGTTTTTTTCACAACAGGTGTAGGCAATGTTGCCAAATCGTTAATATGTATCTACTAATAAGTAGGTTCCCATAAAAAATGCTCATAATCTACTGTAGCATATTGATACGCGTCAAAAGGTACCAGATACCAGGTTACATTGGACTTGTTCTGTGGTAAATAGGGAAATAAGTTTGAAAAATCGTATTTTCTTTTATAAATCTTATACAGCTATTACCCAGACTAATTCCTCTAATACCCCGGCTATTACAACTAATACCCTTCTAATACCCACTAATGCCTACTAATACCCACTAATACCCGAATAATACCTCTAATACCCACTATTTCCTCTAACAATTCCCCTAATACCCAAGATTTGTACACCAAAATACCCACGCGGTTTACCCCTCGTGTCAAGTACTATTTTACCAAAAATTTTATGAAAATCGGTTTACCGGTTTAGCAGCTATCGTGTTATGGACAGAAATAATATACACACACAGACATCACGACGATATTGCTAAGATGGGTCAAAATACACCCAAATAACACATTTTCAACTTTTTGCTACGCGGGATAGGAAGGCAAAAAGAGTGGTCGCAGTAAAATACAAACTCATTTAATGTGTCAAATTTTTGACCATTACTTTAGAAACATAGTTAAAATAAAATTATTCTATCGGATTCACCTACAGAGTAAACAAATACCAACTTCTTTGCTGTTACATTTTGATCTAGCGCCTTCGCCAGAAGAAAGCAGTATTTAAAAGCAAAAGGGTCGAAGTGCAACAGTTACAAATTCAAGTAAACAGTTATTGGTGTTTGTTTTTTTTTTTTTTGCAAATACCTAAATTATTATTATTATTAATAAAATCCCCTATAGCCCAAAGAAACTTTATGTCTTATATTTTCACTTAAATTGTGAAAAAAACACATTTTAAATTAAGATTTGAAAAACCCTTAGCGATTTGTGAGTATTAAATACCATAAGCCGTATGTATACAGCCCGAGAGTATAGGCGCGGGGGAGGGGGGGATGGAGGTTTTGGTTCGGTTCGGTTTTATTCAATTTTAATTGTATTGTATTCATGAAATTTGTTAAAAATATATAAAAAAATGTTTATAACTTCTACATGAATAAATTTTTTATTTATAGTGTATTTTATTATTATTCTTATTGTTTTATTTTTCTTAGATATTATTTTATTTTTATTAGTACTGTTTAATACTATGTTTTATACATTGAGTTGTATAAGGCCCTGAAAGAGAGACGGAAAGACAAGGCATTTTTTATTGACCCTATCCAATTTGGTTTCTAGGGGCGGGTATTTCTTTTACAATAAAAACAGAGATAGACATTATTGAACATGTGAAACGGACAAAGATAGGCTGATTTTGCATGCTAATAATACCCTAGATAATATATGAGTACTTTTATCTCTTTCACACTGACGGCATAAGTGCGACAGAAAAACAGCTGGCTACTTTTAATCCACCTGCCGTATTTTGAGTGATTCAACCTGCTAGTCGTTTTATACAGGGAAAACTGATAGACAATGTTGTCTAAGTACGGAAATGAATTTTTTTGAATTTCGTGCGGAAATATTACAAAAAGAAATCTTAAAAGCGTTTAAAAACAAGTTTAGAAGTAACTATTTGAGTTCAAACATGGTGCGAAATTGTTTTTTGTGCAAAAGAAGAAAAAAAATCGATGAAAAAACAACATTTTATGGGTAAGTCGTCTTGACGGATAGTTTTAGCTAAGACACGAGAAAGTTCAGTAGCGTTACGATAGATAGTTTTTTCTGCGACCGTGCGATTTTACCCTCACACATTTTGATTCAGAAAGTGTCCCTTCCCCGCACTTATAAGATTATTTTTTAATAATAATTTGTCCTGAAATGTGTTGCAGTCTGGGACAACTGGGCGCCGCCAACTCGGCGCCACCAACTGGGCAGCGGGCCAACTGGGCGGCAGGCCAACTGGGCGCCGGGCCAACTTGACGCCGGGCCTACTGGTCGCCGAACTAAAATATTTTTTCTTGATAAAATGTGCAGATGAAAATGCAAAAACATCTTTAAAAAATCCTATAAACGTAATATTCTTGAAATTTGGTTTTGTTAGAGTTAAATCCATTAAGTCGAGTGTTGAAATTTTGGTAGGTCTAGAGTTCTGGTAACCTGATAACATAAAATTTACGTTTTTGATTACAAGAATGGCGAATCCAAAATGGCGGATTTCTTTATTTTTAAACCGATTTGTCTCAAACTTGAAAGTTTGAAGTGTTTGGGATCACTTAATACAGTTTTACCCTCAAACTTAAAAAAATTTAAATGGCGGATCCAAAATGGCGGACTTTCTTATTTATGCATCGACATGTATCGAATATGGAACTTGGCGGTGTTTCAAGTCCCTGATTATAATTTTTGACTTAAACTCATAAAAAATTTAAAATGGCGGATCCAAAATGGTGGATTTCTTTATTTTTGAACGGATTTGTCTCAAATATGAAAGTTTGCAGTGCCTGAGATCACTTAATAAAGTTTTATACTCAATTTAAAAAAATTTAAATGGCGGACTTTCATATTTATGTATCGATATGTATCAAATATGGAACTTGACGGTGTTTCAAGTCGTTGATTATAATTTTTGACTCAAACTCATAAAAATTCAAAATGGTGGATCCAAAATGGTGGATTTCTTTATTTTTAAACGGATTTGTCTCAAACTTGAAAGTTTGCAGTGCTTGACATCACTTAATACAGTTTTATACTCAAACTTAAAAAAAATAAAATGGCGGACTTTCTTATTTATGTAACGATATGTATCAAATATGGAACTTGGCGGTGTTTCAAGTCGCTGATTACGATTTTTGACTCAAATTCATAAAAAACTCAAAATGACGGATCCAAAATGGCGGATGTCTTAATTTTTAAACCGATTTGTCTCAAACTTGAAAGTCTGCAGTGTTTGAGATCACTTAATACAGTTTTATCCTCTAACTTAAAAAAATTAAAAAGGCGGATCCAAAATGGCGGAACCAAAATGGCGGATTTTCTTATTTTACACCGATATTTATCAAATATAGAACTTGGCGGTGTTTCAAGTCGCTGATTACGATTTTTAACTCAAACTCAAGAAAAACTTAAAATTTCGGATCCAAAATGGCGGATTTCTTTATTTTTAAACCGATTTGTCTCAAACTCGAAAGTTTAAAGTGCTTGGGATCAGTTAATACAGTTTTATACTAAAACTTAAAAACATTAAAATGGCGGATCCAAAATGGCGGATTTCTTAATTTTTAAACCGATTTGTGTCAAACTTAAAGTTTTGCAGTGCTTGAGATCACTTAATACAGTTTTATCCTAAAACTTAAAAAAATTAAAATGGCGGATTTTCTTATTTATGCACCGATATGTATCAAATATAGAACTTTTGACTCAAACTCATATAAAATTTAAAATGGTGGGTCTAAAATGGTGGGTTTCTTTATTTTTCAACGGATTTGTCTCAAATGTCTCAAACTTAAAAGTTTGCAGTGCTTAAGGTCACTTAATACAATTTGTGACTCACACTTGCAAATGGCAGACTTTTTGTTTAATACTGCCAGTTATTTTTCTTTATTGTTTTATTTTGAATTTTTTGGAAAACCTAACCTTAAAGTTTGTTTTGATATTTTTGGGCTTTCTGCAAAAACCTTCAAAAAGGAAAGTCCTGTTTGGGAAAATTTCCGATCAGGTGATAATTTCTCTCTTTGCGCCACCCTGTGTGTGACAGGGGAATGAAGAAACCGACAAAAAACTGAAAGAAGTCACACGTGTTCTTGGGTTGAAGACCGAAATTCCAGTCGCAAGAAAGGGCTGCGGCCGCCAGTGAAATTTTGGGACTGCTACAGAATTACAGAAGGTAAGCTTCTAGCGTGTTGCCGATTTTTTCCTTTGTTTTTTAGTTTAATAGACTCTGTTTTCCCAGGCGGGGCGAATTTAACTTTGGGGTTATTTTTTTTGGGATATCTCTAGTTTTTCTCCCCTTCAGGGCTCAGATGTCTATTTGGTCCTTCGAGCCGGATGTTTTGAAAAAGCCCTTTGGATTTTACAGTTTTTTTTTTGTTAAAAAATTGGTAATTTTATAGTTTTTTTGGCAGCAACCACATTTTATCGTTTTTTTTTGCCAGATTCGGACATTGTTGTTTTTGTACCGGTTTTTTTAGAGTCCGCATGGTTTTGAAAGTTGGTTGCCCTGAGTTTGGTTTATGACCTCGTGCGGCGATAAAAAAAAACCCCCGTTCGACATTTGGGAGCGGCCCGGGCCCCCGTTCTTTTTTCTTGTTGGCTGACGTTTCATTGACGTTTGTGTGTTCTAACCTCACAACTTCACGTGTTGTTTTGTTTACCTCCGAGGTTAGAAAATTGTTGATTATTCGTCGGGTTTCGAATTTGTTTGTGTGAAATCCGTCGAAATTTATCTTCGTTTTTTGCTTTCGTTAAGCGCGAGATTGTTGCCGCGTTCTTAGCGAACCGTACCCGTGTGTTAATAGCGGATTTGTCGCGAAAAAATCTACTTTTTTGTATCTGATAAAAACCGCTTTGTCATGTCTGACATAAAAATTTTGAAAAAACAACAAAATAGCGTTTTTAATAAATTAAAAACAACTTACAATAGAGCCGTGGAAGCCCAGGGCTATGCAGATAAGACAAAAAAGTTAAAACCCAGATAAGAAGATGTGCCTTCTCTGGTAAGTCAATTCGATGCATTGCATTTTGAAATTATAAGCTTGGATAGTAGTGATCAGATACAAGAAAGTCAGGAAACTTTAGTGCAGGAATTTGATGAAATGAAATACACAATTAGATCGATTTGTCGTGAGCTCTATCCGGAGGATTACCAAGATGCCCACAGACAATTTTGAACCATTCCCTGGTAAATGTGGACAGGGGTCTTGAAATTAAAAGAATAGAGGTACCCCATTTTGACGGTAATCTTAAAAAATGGCCCACCTTTTTTGATATGTTTAAGTCACTTGTTCATGATAAAGCTGACATGAGTGAAATAGCTAAATTTCAAGCCTTAAATACCGCTCTGGTGGGAGAGGCCGCATCTGTAATTAGGAACATACCGCTACCCTCAGATAATTATCGAGTAGCCTTCGATGCAATGATTAGACGCTTTAATAATAAAAGACTTTTGGTAACAAATTATTGGACGTCTATTTGTCAAGCCCTTTCTGCAAAATCGAGCAACCCTCATGATTTAAGGTTATTGTTGTCCACTTTCCGGGAAAATTTGGAAGCATTGTCAAACTATGATGATGTAGACCTTTTAGATTTTGCTAAAATGCATCTTCTTTTGCAAAAGTTTGATACCCCATTGAAAACTCAGTTTGAGATTGAGTATAGTGATAAGGAAATCCCGTCCTATAAAGATTTGTTTAAATTCTTAGAGAAAAATTGTCGGTCTTTGGAAAATAGTTCTCTTTTGAATAAGCCGAAGGAGGTCTCACCTCCTCTACCCCCTAGGAAGGGTGGCAAACCACCCTATCCTGTGTTATTGACTGGAACAGGCCAGTCTGGTAATAAAGGTTGTGTTTATTGCCAGCAACAGCCCTACCATCCCCTTGTGAAGTGTACCAGATTTTTGGAATTAGAAGTATGTCAGCGCCATCAATTTGTTAAGCGTGAACGATTGTGTTTTAACTGCTTTGGCAAACATGGTGTATCTCAATGCCCTACAAATGCCACGTGTCGTCAGTGCCAGGGTCTTCACCATTCCCTGTTGCACTTTGTGAAAAGCTCTCCGAGCCACCAAGTTGATTGTCCGGGGGAGATCCCCCGTATACCTGATAGTGAGGGTGCCAAACAGGCATTGTGTACCGCTACACCCAGTAGCAACCATTTTGAACCTCGTAAGAGGAGACCTGTGCTTTTTGCAACTGCCGAAGTTTTAGTTGTAGATGCCAACAAAAAGTTTGTATCTTGTCGGGCAATTTTAGATTCCGCTAGTGAACCGTCCTTTGTAACCGTCTCTTTGGCTGAGAGGTTAGGACTTAAAGTAGCTCCGAATAGAACTCCTATTGAAGGAATAAATGGCATGATTTCTAGTACATCAGGCTCCTCCAAGTTTCCTGATAGTTTGTTTTCCTGTGATGCCATTCTTATTCCTAAAATTTGTGGAACCATACCTGTGACTGTTGTAGAATATGATTCTATTCAGTGGCCGTACCTAAAAAATTTAGAGTTTGCTGATCCAAATTTTGGACAACCTAGTAGTGTAGACCTTTTGATTGGTGTTGATTTGCTTGGTCAGATGCTTGTGCTTGGCTTTAAAAAAGGAGAAAATGGAGGACCTTGTGCGATTAATTCAATATTTGGTTGGATACTCCTTGGTGGTATTAATGGTCCTCGTAAAACTCAAAAACCCATTAGTTTGTTGACCTTAGTGTCTTCCCCTATAGAATCTGGATTGGATAGTACCTTACAAAAGTTTTGGGAACTAGAATCGACCCCTCCAAAAATCCCTCTTCCCTCTGATGAGGACTTGTGTGGAAAATTGTTTGCTGCCGCTCATTCTGGAACTGAGTTTGGCAGATATGTTGTTCGTTTACCTTTCAGAGAGCCTCGACAAGAACTTGGTGACTCTAAAGGTCAAGAATTGCGTAGATTCAATATGACGGAAAACCGATTATTGAGAAATCCTCGAGGGGTAATCAGCTTTCAACAGTACTGTACAAATTTCACAACAGGACCCGACAGTACCACGACAGGACCCAACAGTACTCGACAGTACCACGACAAGACCCAACAGTACTCGACAGTACACGACAGTACCCAACAGTACTCGACAGTACACGACAGGACCCAACAGTACCCGACAGTACACGACAGTACCTAACAGTACACGACAGGACCCAACAGTACACGACAGTACCCAACAGTACTCGACAGTACACGACAGGACCCAACAGTACTCGACAGTACCCAACAGTACACGACAGGACGTAACAGTACGATAGAAGCTAACAGTACACGACAGTACTCGACACAACCGTCTAACCCGAAACAGTGGCGTAGATGCGAAAAGACAGGATGACCTTTTTTTTTTTTTTGGCCGCTTGTTTTTTGAGGGCGCGCTTTGTCCTTGTCGGACCCCCCCAAGGCACGACGACAGTACTCAACAGGACCCAACAGTACTCGACAGTACACGACAGTACCCAACAGTACACCGACAGGACCCAACAGTACTCGACAATACACGACAGTACCCAATAGTACTCGACAGTACACGACAGTACCCAACAGTACTCAACAGGACCCAACAGTACACGTCAGGACCCAATTCCTGTTGGACGCTGTACAAAATTTTAGGGTGCCGATGACCCCTCGGAAATCCTGCTTTGTGTAGTTTGTACAAAGAATTTGTTCAGGAGTACCTAGACCAGGGGCTTCTGAAATTGGACAATTCTAACCCTGACTTCCAATCATATTTTGTTCCACACCACCTAGTTTTGAAGGTGGTAAAATGATGTAGAAAATCTGATTCGTTTTGTTATGATGTGATGCCCATGGAAAGACCTTGTACCAAGAGAAACATTCTCTCTGAGATTGCAAGGATATATGATCCACTCTGGTTCCTAGCCTCAGTTGTTTTCGTTGCTAAGTGTTTAATGCAACGTTTGGGGGTCCAGGGTCTTTCATGGGATGTTACCCCCTCCAGTGATATTGTTGCACAGTGGCAACTCTATGTGTCGCAACTACCATTATTATCTTCGATATCAATACCTCGTTATGTTGTGAAGCAAAATGCTGTCACCACTGAATTGCATGGCTTTTGTGACGCCTCAATATGTGCATATGGTGGTGCAGTATATATTCGACAAATTGAGTTGGATGGAAATATTTCTATCTCCCTTTTGTGTGGGAAAAGTAGGGTGTGCCCTTTGAAAAGTATTTCTATTCAACACTTAGAATTGTGTGCTGCTGTATTGTTGGCAGAGCTATTGGAGTTTGTTGGCAATCATTTTGATTGCATCCCGATTCTGACTCCAGCGTTACCCTTGCTTGGATAAAATCGTGTCCATCAAAACGAAAGGTTTTTGTAGCCAATCGTGTAACGACTATTCAAGAGAAAGTTGGTACCATGTAAATGGTAAGGAGAACCCAGCTGATTGCTTATCCCGGAGCTTACTTCCTGGTCAATTGATAGACCATTCTCTTTGGTTTACTGGACCATCCTGGTTGGCCCACTCTAGTGAAACATGGCCTATGAACCATAAAATTGATGCGTTTGATGCTGATCTACCCCCTGAGGAAAATCGTTTTGTTTTTGTGACAGCAATACCCCTTGATGAAGTACAGCTGTTACTCACCAAGTACTCCTCTTTGCGTAAAATCTTGGGCATTGTTGCCTTTTGTTTGAGACCTTTTCGAGTGAAAAAAGATCATTCTTTATCTTTTCCTACTAAAGCCCTCAATGAGGCAGATCTTTATTATGCTACTTTAGTTGTTGTGCGAGTTGTACAACAAGAAGTTTTTTTTGAACATTTGAAAGGGATACGTAAGGGTGAGAGTTGTGCTAAGCCTCTTCGAAAGTTAGCTCCTTTTCTTGATTCCCATGGTGTTCTCAGGGTGGGCGGTAGATTACGTCACACTGATTTAGCATATGAGGTGAAACACCCCATGTTGTTGCCTCGTAGTCACAGGCTTACCACTTTGATTATTGAAAAATTCCATAATGAGCATGGACATCCAGGTCCTCGCTTATTGGAGTACCTCCTAAATCAACAGTTTGGGATTTTGTCGGTGAAAAGTGCCATTCACAGTGTTGTTTCCAAGTGTTTTTGTTGTGCCAGGGTAAATCCCAAACCATTGCACCCATTCATGGGTGACCTTCCTAAATTTAGAGTGTCCCAGGTGAAGCCCTTTTCCCATGTTAGTGTAGATTTTATGGGTCCATTCTCCATCACGTTAACCAAGCGTCGTGGTGTAAAAAGTCAAAAGGCTTATGGGTGTATTTTTGTTTATTTCCCAACAAAAGCCATTCACCTGGAGGCTGTTTCTGATTTGTCCACTGATGCATTTTTGGCTGCCCTCCGCCGATTTGTTGGTAGACGTGGCAGATGTGCTGCCCTCTACAGTGAACAGGGCACTAATTTTGTTGGGGCAAATAACCTCCTTGTGTCCTATTGTCAGCAAGCTGCTAAGACTTTAGCGATTAAGTGGTGTTTTAACCCACCCGCCAGTCGGCATTTTGGTGGACTCCATGAGGCTGGGGTAAAGTCCACGAAAACTCATCTGAAGAGAATTGTGGGGGATCAAATCCTAACCTTTGAAGAGTTGATGACTGTATTGGTTCAGATTGAGGCTATTTTAAATAGTCGACCATTGTGTAGTATAAGCCCTGATCCTCATGACTTTCAAAGTCTTACTCCTGGACATTTCCTCACTCACTTTGGAACCCTTGACAGCCCCTCCCGATGAAGACCTCACCAATGTTAAGTTAAACCGTCTCCATCGCTGGCAGCTTGTTCAGCAGATCCAGCAGCATTTTTGGTGCCGCTGGCATACGGAGTATTTACAGTCGTCTCAACAACGCGAAAGATGGTATACCCCCGATAACCCTCCAAAAGTTGGAACATTAGTAGCGTTGAAAGACGAAAACCTACCCCCATTGAAGTGGTCACTCGGTAGAATTGAAAAAATTTACTCGAGTCCAGATGGAATCCCCCGTGTAGTGCAAGTAAAATCCGCGAAAGGATTACTTGATCGTAGTTTGGTGAAGTGTTAGCCCACGGATAGAAAAACGTTAAAGGCAATGAATGGACTGTAAATATTATTAATTAATGATATCGCGAGCAAACATAAATATATTGATATGATTTTACGAAATAATCAAAATGTCCATAGGTAAAATTGTTGGAACCACACAACGGTAATCAAAGACAAGCACTCACCTCCTTTGCAATCAAGTTCTCCTCGTTCCCAGGGGCCCCCGAATGGTTCTAATGATGTCACCACGTAGCTGAAGGGTTGAAGTTTCTAGTTCTATGCTTCAGTACACAAAAATCGAGCACTTTCAGGTGTAGATATTTGAAAATAGTTGGAGAACGAAATTAACACGCCTTTTCTCTAGGCGATTGACAAATGATCTCTCTGGTTGTTGGTGCGCATGTCCAAATACGCGGAATGCGCTTTGTCCTTCATACAGTTGTGTGTTTTTAAAAATATATATAAACAACCGCGAAATTTAGCGGGAGCTAACATAACTGCCCTCCAAAACACACAAATTTAGAATCTCAACCGGACAGATATAGATATAAGAAAAAGAATCGACCGACAAATATAAATGAATGAAAATAGATAAGTATCGTAAGTTTATTTAGAGATAACGAAATCCCGAAAAAAGGCAAAACAAACAAACAAAAAATTCAAAAAAAATAAAAATAAAAACCTATTGTAATACCCGGTAAAAGGTAGAAAATTAAAATTACTTTTAATTTGGCAAGAGGCACAGTTTTACAACTGGCCGCTTATAAACACCGGTAACCGTTTTTACCGTCGTAACACGCACCTGACCGTCCCCGCCGGGATGCAGTTCGATGACCCGACCGACCGGCCATTTCAAAGGCGTTTGAATGTGATCACTTGTTATGATAACCAAATCATTTAATTTGATATTTGGGGACAAATCAGCCCACTTGTGTCGCTGTTGTAGCGTATGCAAATACTCTATAGAATACCGTTTCCAAAAATCATTATGTAGTTTTTGGATTAGTTGCCATCTCGAGAGCCGATTTAGGGGAACCTCGGACAAATCTGACTCCGGAATTTCAGAGTTAAGGGGTTCAAGTGTCAAAAAATGCCCAGGGGTAAGAGGTTGAAGATCGTGTGGGTCTGAAGAGGCAGGAGATAAAGGGCGACTATTAAGTACGGCTTCTATGCGACAGGTAAGGGTGGACATCTCCATGATAGACAACTTCTGGTCGCCGACAACTCGAACAAAGTGAGTTTTAAAACTTTTGACGCCAGCTTCTGCCAGGCCATTGAAATGTGGACTGAGAGGAGGTCCCAGATGCCAACGAATAGAAAGTCTGGTGGCAGCACTTCTTGCGTAATCCAGTAATTGGTTACGAAACCCTATAAAATTACTGCCTTGATCTGACCAGCATTGCGTCACGCTTCCGCGTCTAGAAATGAATCGATGGAATGCACCTACGAACCCTTCGGTGGACAGTTCCATGGTTAATTCCAAATGCACGCAATGTGTGGCCGTACAGACAAACACACAGACATACGATTTGAAAGCTCTACAACCACGGTAACGATGAGGAATCACAAAGAAAGGTCCACAAAAGTCGATAGCTACACTCGAAAAAGGTTTAAGCTGATTGATTCGATGAGCGGGAAGTGAACTCATTATGGGCGGTCTATAGGGTTTAGGGTTGATTCTAAAACATTGCAAGCACTTGGATATGGTTCTTTGAATTGCCCGTCTGGCAGATAATATCCAAAATTGCTGTAAAAGCAGATTATGTAATGTTTTAAACCCAGGATGAAGATATTGTCGATGAGCGGACTCGATAAGAAGTGTAGTTAAACGATGGTCACTCGAAAGTAAGACGGGGTGTTTTGCAGAATAAGACAAAAGGTCAGATTTTTGTAATCTGCCACCGACTCTAATGATATTATTCTCATCAAGAAAAGGTGAAAGTTTTCGCAAAGGTTTCGGTATTGGTTTATCCTTAGATAACGCAGAAAAAAGCTCAGAAAAACAAGAACCTTGAACGCGTTTGATAAGAAGGTGTAACGCACTTTGCATCTCACCGGTGGTAGGAAAAACAATATTCTCAAAAATAACTTTTTGGTCCGGCGGCTTAGTGGGTTTTTGATAGGAATGGTTTTGAAAAAGGTTAACTATTCGAAGGACATAGCAAATGATACGTTGAATTTTTTATATAGATGAATATTTGATAAGAAGCTGATCTAAGAAGTTGACATCAATTATCGCATTGCAACAGACTTTTGGCTTTTCCTCCAGATTAATCTCTCCGAAATCAATCGGCATTTTTGATTTATGAAAATCGGGCCATTCGTTTTCGGGAGACCACAAAAACGACGGTGCGTTCCACCACATGTCATGTGACATGAGCTGTGAAGGGGTGGCCCCTCGTGACGCAATATCGGCTGCATTCAAAGCAGAAGGAATGTAGCGCCACGAGTTTGAGGGAATGATTTCTTGGATTCTACTGACGCGATTTCCAACAAAGGTTTGCCAGCGATTAGGAGGGGATGAAAGCCAGTGCAATACGACTTGCGAATCGCAGAAAGTAACGATATTTGTAAAAGTTATTTTTCCTTCATAGCTAGATAAAACGAAGTCAATTAATTCGCTTAAAAGAAATGCGCCTAGGAGTTCTAGCCTAGCCAAAGTTTGTGACTTTATAGGCGCGACCCTAGATTTTGCAGATATGAGAGAAACAGATATATTGTTTTCCTCTTCTACACGAAAATATACGACGCCTGCGTAGCCTCGAATTGAAGCGTCACAGAAGCCGATGATTTGACAGGTATTGGTTTTTGACAGTTTGATTTGTCGGGGTAATTGAAAATTGGAAAGAAGCGGGAATTCAGAACGAAGTTTGTTCCAAGAGTCGATGATAGAAGAATCTGGTTCTTCGTCCCAGCCTACTTTCGATATCCACAACTGTTGCAAAATAAATTTTGCTTGTAGCAACAAGGGACAAAGAAAACCTAAGGGGTCGAAGATTGTTCCTATGATAGATAAAATAGAACGTTTGGTTGGGGGTTTGTCCTTCATTCGGCATTGATAAGAAAAAACGTCGTTTTTTGGATGCCATTGAAGTCCTAAAACTTTGATAAAGTGGGGTTCCTCCTTGTCGAAAGAGAGAGGCATTTGACGATCGGACTCTGGCAATGTTGCCAATAACTCAGGACAATTGCTTGCCCATTTTTTAAGTTCAAATCCTCCCGACTTCAACAAATCATTGAGTTCTGTTTGAAGGGAGAGAGCTTCAGAAAGCGAAGGGCTAGTTCCCAAGATATCGTCGATATAGATTGACGTTTTTAGAACAGTACTAGCCATAGGAAAACGTTCCTTTTCTCTCTCTGCCAGCTCATTTAAGGTACGCATGGCTAGAAAAGGCGAGCATGTCATGCCAAAAGTGACAGTAGAAAGTTCCCACACTGAAAGTGGGTCCTGTGGAGAAAACCTCCACAATATCCTTTGATAAGGACGGTGATAAGGATTGATAAGGACTTGACGGAACATCTGTTTGATATCAGCAATGTAGGCAATAGGATTAAGACGAAATGTAAGGAGTAAAGAAGCAATATCCTTTTGAAGTTTCGGTCCAGATAGCAATGTGTCATTGAGACTAATATTTTTTGGGGTGACTGCTGAACAATCCCAGACCACCCTTAATTTTGTACTCAAGCTTTCCGGCTTTAAAACGCAATGATGTGCTAAAAAACACGATACGTCGACCTTTGGTTGACTAGATAAAACCAAACTCATATGATTAGAATCGATATAGTCTTGCATGAAATTTGAATAGGCAGTGTACAGATCAGGATTTTTGATTAATCTATTTTCTAGAAGTAAAAATCTACGATAAGCTTGCGGATAAGTATTTCCTAGGTCAGGTTTTATTTTGTCTTTAAACGGAAGATCTACCATGAATCTACCGCTCGGTTGCCGTACTACACTAGCAGTAAAAATTGATTCTGCTTGTTTTTCTTCCTTTGATAAGATTTGTTTTTTAGGCAAATGTTCGATTTCCCAAAACCTAGGGAGAATGACCTCTAAAGGAGGTGAATGACTCGTTAAAAAACAACTGGTTCGTTCCGTAAGACTACCTACTTCGTCAACCTTTCCCATGACGACCCAGCCAAAGATAGTTTCAAGGGCTGAAGGCTGCCCTACCTGTCCAAGAACCCTGCCCTCCCTGAAAATCTGTGCGAATAGCTCGCAACCAATAACCAGGTCCACAGGTCTAGATTTGAAATAAGATGGGTCGGCAAGTTTAAGGTTTCCCAAGTGTTTCCACTGATTATCGTTCAAGGAGAATGTAGGCATATTGGAACATAGTTGTGGAACAACAATTGCTTCGAAATTAAGTAAAGGAGTGACTTGTCCTTGTGGCTTAATGTGACATTGAACGAGCCCTTTGGAAGTAAAAGAAGACATCTGATTTAATCCGAATATTTCAGTGGTGTAACTTCGCCTAGGAAGATTAAGACGCTGAATACACTTTTCACTGATGAATCCAGTCTGTGATCCAGAATCAAGCAGTGCCCTTACAGGTTGAAAATTTCCGCAACCGTCCATAACATCTATTATGGCGGTGCATAAAAGAAAGGTACCTGAAGGTCCTGAGGCATTTAATGACACATGAAGATTATTGACAGGTGGTGTGTGAATGACAGGACTAGTATCTTGGCTTCCAGACGCTTGATTAGTTTCTAAGATATGAGTTAAAGTGTGGTGCCTTTTACTATTGCAAGTCCTGCATGAATATTTTGATTTGCACGTATCTACATCATGCAAGGGATGAAAACACGCTAAACATAATTTTTTCTGTTTGACGAAAGATAGGCGATCGATAGGTGAGAGATCAAGAAATGTTTGACATTTCGAAAGCACGTGACCTTGATTACATCGGAAACATTTTATTCCCGTACTCGAATTAGTTGAGGTGCCAGCCAGTCCTATAAAAGGCGAGTTGGATGATTTATAGGTAGGCTTTTGCCCAAACTGATTTCGCATAGAATTTGAATTTTGATAGGTAGGCTTTTGCCCAGACTGATTTTGCATAGAATTTGATTTTTGATAGATAGGCACCTTTTTGGGTGCTGTTGATTGAGGAAGTGATTCCAAAACTTTACATCTTTTTTCTAGAAATTGAAAAAGTGACTGAAAAGTGGGAATTTCGGTATTAGTATTGGCGTGACTCATTTCGAAATTTGAACGCGTTGGAATATCCAATTTTTCTAATAAAATGAAAAAAATAATAAAGTCCCAACTGTCAACGTCAAAGCTAAGTGATTTTAAAATTTCTAGGGATTCAGAAAAGGTGTCAATTAAATTACGCAATTCTTTAGCTGACTCGTTTTTTAAGGTGGAGTTCATAATTGAGCTCAAAGCATCATTTGCGAGGTCTCGCTTGTTTTGATATCTATTGACTAATTTGTCGTAAGCAATTTTATAATTTTGATCAGATAAGCTAATCCCTGATATCAATTTTAAAGGCTCATCCTCGAGATATGAAAATAAATATTGAAGTTTTCGAACGTTACTTAGACTTTGATTTTGATCTATAATGTTATTAAAAAGATCGAAAAAGCTTGGCCATAATTTTTTATCACCTCGAAATATGGGAATACCTAACTCTTTGAGTTTTGGAGTTTCGTATTCGTTTTGTCGAACATATGATCCCGAAAAAGATGGGGCCTCAACCGGAAATATTTTAGAGTAAACCCCCTTACACGCATAAAAATATTTACGAGCTTCTGAAAGGATCGCATCCTGCGTTTTAAATTCCTCATCGTCCGAGTCGTCTAGCAACATAATGACGTCATTATGTGCCAGCATGCATTTATCGAAGGTTTCATCCAAATCGGCATACCTCACTTGAAACTCGTTTCTCGCTCTTTCATCTTTTTCCGCAGTCTGCGACAACACATAACACTCGGTGATCGCAGATAAAAAACCCTTGCGTTTTTGTACGGCTTTTTTGACAGACATGATTTTACCTTTGAAATGACGAAATTGTCGGTAAATATACAATTAACGCTAAATTAATGCTTCTGAAATAGAAAAATGACGAATTGTCGAAAATATGCACTAATCTATCGCCAATTGATAAAAATTGTTTTAAATATCGAAATGATATGATACACCACTGAACTTTTGTTTTGTTTTGTTTTGACTCCTACTCGTTTTGTTTACACCACGCGGAGTAGACCCGTTACCATGGCAGCGGACCAAAAACACGTACTGCGCCGGCCGACTTTCTCTCTCGACGTTTCAACGACGATGCTGCGAAAAAATTCACGGCCGCCGTCTTATCGCAAATAATTATTAATACCGTCGTATGGATTTATTATTTAAAAATAATTCGGCTCGAACGGAACACTTTTATGTTAGCCCACGGATAGAAAAACGTTAAAGGCAATGAATGGACTGTAAATATTATTAATTAATGATATCGCGAGCAAACATAAATATATTGATATGATTTTATGAAATAATCAAAATGTCCATAGGTAAAATTGTTGGAACCACACAACGGTAATCAAAGACAAGCACTCACCTCCTTTGCAATCAAGTTCTCCTCGTTCCCAGGGGCCCCCGAATGGTTCTAATGATGTCACCACGTAGCTGAAGGGTTGAAGTTTCTAGTTCTATGCTTCAGTACACAAAAATCGAGCACTTTCAGGTGTAGATATTTGAAAATAGTTGGAGAACGAAATTAACACGCCTTTTCTCTAGGCGATTGACAAATGATCTCTCTGGTTGTTGGTGCGCATGTCCAAATACGCGGAATGCGCTTTGTCCTTCATACAGTTGTGTGTTTTTAAAAATATATATAAACAACCGCGAAATTTAGCGGGAGCTAACAGTGAAGGTATGTCCGTTACCCAGCCAGTAACCAACTTTCAAACCTTGTGTAGCGTGAATCATGCTTATTTGAATTAACTCAAGTATGACGTCGATAGTTATTGCGATAAAATTATTGTTGCAAAAATGCTAATCATTCTTTAGACCCTTTGGGTAATTGAATAACCTTTTTTTTTTTGATTTTTTAGTTTTGGGTTTTTCTATAAAAATTGGGAATTTTTATGGTGGGAGGAATGTTTAATGGTGCCAGTTATTTTTCTTTATTGTTTTATTTTGAATTCTTTGGAAAACCTAACCTTAAAGTTTGTTTTGATATTTTTGGGCTTTCTGCAAAAACCTTCAAAAAAGAAAGTCCTGTTTGGGAAAAATTCCGATCAGGTGATAATTTCTCTCTTTGTTGAAAGTTATTTTCTTTTTGATCACCTGATCATTTTGGTAAAATTATGCGCGTTTTTTGCTCACGCTGGGAGTTTGAAGCGCCACCCTGTGTGTGACAGGGGAATGAAGAAATCACTTCCGACAAAAAACTGAAAGAAGTCACATGTGTTTTTGGGTTGAAGACCGAAATTCCAGTCACAAGAAAGGGCCGCGGCCGCCAGTGAAATTTTGGGACTGCTACAGAATTACAGAAGGTAAGCTTTTGCCGATTTTTTCCTTTGTTCTTTAGTTTAATAGACTCTGTTTTCCCAGACGGGGCGAATTTAACTTTGGGGTTATTTTTTTTGGGATATCTCCAGTTTTTCTCCCCTTCAGGGCTCAGATGTCTACTTTTACAGCTTAATACAAAATATCAAGTTTAAAGAAAGAAATGTAATATTTTAAGCTTAAGACAAATCGAACCGAACCGAACAAATCGGTTAGTAAATGATAAAGTTTTGATTGATTTTTTTATGAGTTTAAGTCAAAAATGATAATCAGCAAAGTCCACCATTTTAATAAATAATAAAATCCGCCATTTTCCATCCGTCATTTGAAATTAAGTGCTTTCAAGCACTGCAAACTTTCACGTTTGAGACAAATCGGTTTAAAAATAAAGAAATCCGCCATTTTGAGTTTGAGTCAAAAATCATATTCAGCGAGTTGAAACACTGCCAAGTTCTATATTTGATGAATATTGGTGCATAAATAAGAAAATCCGCCATTTTGGATCCGCCACTTTAATTTTTTTAAGTTGAGGATAAAACTGTATTAAGTGATCTCAAACACTGCAAACTTTGAAGTTTGAGACAAATCGGTTTAAAAATATAGAAATCCACCATTTCGGATCCGCCATTCTTGAAATAGAAAACGTAAATGGTATTTTTACCAGGTTACCAGAACACTACACCTACCAAATTTCAACACTCGACTTAATAGATGTTGAAATTTTTGTATAAATAACATATTTATTTTGTTTTTTATCTGCACATTTTATCGAAAAAAAAATAGTCCAGCGCTGAGTTGGAGAGAGATTTTTAGTTCCGAAATTTCATCTGACTCGAGCATAACTTGTAGTCCACCCAAGAAGAGAAGAGTTGAAGAAGACCCTTGTTCAAAGAAAGAAAATATTTACCTGGAAGGTACAACATTTGTAAAGTTCGAAGATGAAAACAATAATTTTAATACATCCACTGCACTTAGCATGCTAACAAATTCTTTTTACTCTTTTTTTTTAATTAAGAGAATTTTGTAAACACAGTATACACAAGTAAGTATTCATGAATTATTTATTATTCAAACAGAAAAATGTTGATAAAAAAATGCTAGTGGAATTCAAAATTTTTATTTTGTGCTCCACTGCCCTTTTTTATCCAAGACAAGCAAATAGAATATTTTTGCGATGTTGCATGTGTCTGGACTTACCAAACCGAAATTCTATTTTCATCCCTGTCTTGCTCATTAAATTCTTACTTGTATTTGGTCAATTGCGATAAAAGCTTGATATAATGGCAATTTAGGCCCATGCCGGGTCTACCCGTAGGGTATAGAAGTCAATGGTTTTATACTACGTTTTACAATTTTTATACATCAATTAACTCCATTAACTAAATGCATTTTAATGTTAACAGTGGCGCACCCAGGAATATATCTTGGGGCGAGGGGCAAGGCCTGATGATGTCGTATTTCATGCTATTTTTTGTGTTTAGTCATGAAATATGTGGAAAATATCTCAAAATCTTTGGCTTGCGGGGGGGCCAGGGCTGGCTGCGCTTATGATGTTAACAATGCTTTATTTGTCCTCCACGCCGAAATATAATCACGTTATCCAAAATAATCAATAGTTTAAACACCTTGCTAGTGTACATTTTATTTTTTTTTGCAATACTTTAATAAAAATTTTATTGTTTTAGGTGTTTCTTGCCTTTCCATCCAATCAGGATCAATCGCCCAGTTTCGCAAAGTTTTAGCAAAGTAAAAGCATTTTTTTTTAACAAACACAAACAACCAAGTACTAGCCAGGAATCGAACCCGGACCGCCGGTGTGGGAAACAAACATTGCTACCACTACACCACGACGGCGACTTAAGCCGCCCCTCTCTCTATTGTAAATTAATACCCGAGGGTGTGAAAACTAACCTGTGCGATTTTCTGTCCAGCTTTACATTGTTCGGTGGAAATACCACATCTATAGGCGGGTTCTCATCAGCGAACCTCGAGCTTCGAGCACGATTTATTCCCTAGTATGGAGGCTAGTACCATTCGCAAAGCCCGCATTGTTCGAAGCTCGAAGCGCGATATCGAAACCTTAAATTAAAACAAAGTACCCACTGAATTTGAGATATGAATACTTATCTCTTTTAACAGTTCTTGAAAAAGTGTACCTACATATTTACAAACAAATTTTTTAAATAAAAAAAAACATTTAAAAAAAAAGCTAAATCTATTTGAAATAGTTTACTTGTAAGAAACTGGTAAGCGTTCAATCTAATTTTTTCTTAAATTGTGAATATCTCAAAAACTAATCTATTAATTTTTGAAATAATATCAATGCTATAAAAGAATGAAAAAAAGCTATCAAAAACTAGGTATCACTTGACCCACTTTCTCTATCCAAAGTCAAGGGGTCAAAGCTATAACTAGGGGTCGATAGATATTATATTTTAAGAAAATAAAAATCAGATAAAAGGTGTCCAATGATTTTTTCAAAAATTTAGTTTAAATACTCATAATGGCATCCCGTATACGTTTTCGGTGAGTCACCCTGTATATTACTTTAAACTAAATGTTTTACCTCTTTAAAAAATCTATAAAGAGGCCATGATAATGACGATGATAACGGAAATGATGACACGCATGTTTTATCGCTCTACTTGTTTTGTTAAAAGTGTTTTTAATTTTTTTTTATTTCTAGGTAATAAATTTTGTAAACTACATTATACATTACTGGGGCGAGCGGGCGGGCGTTGCGATCTCCGTATTGATAGATGTTGAAGGAATACAAACAATTCGTATAAAATGGAAAATAAATGTACTTTATTTACCTCACTATACTGATAACGGTAATTACCATTTATGATCGGACAAGCTTACCTATGCACGTATTAGCGCTAAAAACTGCACATAACAAATGTGATGATTACTCGGGCGTTGCGATCTCCGTATTGAGAGATGTTGAAGGAATACAAACAATTAGCACGCGCTTGCTTAAGGCGCCTCTAGCGGTAGATATTTGGGAAACAGAGCTAGGCAAAGATGTGCTCTAAACATAGTAACTACTAAATCCTTGTAATTATCAGTAACTAAGAAAAGTGTTTAGGCCCTTGTTCAAAGTAAGGACACTTATCGTAAAGGCAAGCTTGCTTTACGATGGGTGACCTTAGTTCAAAGTGCTTATAAGCTCTCTCAAGTTCAAATTACCAAGCACTTGTTTTACCATTATGAAGCAGTAGCGGATCCAGGGGCGGCAGCCTCCCCCCGTTCAGGACAGAAAACCTATTTATTAGTTCTCCAGCGTTACTTATTTAAATTTTTTACATAATCTAACTATTGTTTGTGTGCATTTTGTGTCCTATTATAGAATCAGGTAGGTATTCGTGGGTGATGAACCTACCTGATAATCTACCTAATTTGCAAATGAACCTTCTTTCGGTGATTAATTTCACACCTCAGACCTATGACAAACTGCAAAAATAAATATTTTGGTATTTTCTGCTACAGTTCGGCCCCTCCCTCCAGGAAATCCTTGCTCCGCCACTGTTATCAAGCACTGTAATTAAAAAGTGCTTGGAAGCGGTGAACGCAAGCACTATTGTGCTTAAAGCATTTTTTTAATCAGGTTTTTTTTTAGCACAAACAATGACAAAACTTTATAGTAAAAAATTGCTAAATTTTTAAGTAATTTAATTTTAAGATTTGCGTAATATCGAACTTCGTAATTCTTATTAATTCATTGCATTCTTAATCTAAAGTTTAAAAATAATTACACAGCTTAAACGTATTATTTATAGAAAGGACATAGACCCTTTAGATTACGTATACCACTGAATTAAACGGATTTCGGACTAACCGAAGTAAAATAGCGGCGCATTCGCCAGTTTCTTATTATCTGAATAATTGGTAGTGGATGGTACGCTCCAATGTTACAGTAATAATTATTACTCCCAAATTAAAATGCGTTTTTTTCACATCTATATGGCCACACCATATACTGCTACTTGGTGCTTTGTTTTAAAATGTATAGTTTGTGAAATATGAAGTTTCAAAGTTCCTCCATAAACGCATTAAACGGCATTTATGTAGTTTTACACCCAAAACACCAGAAATGACTTTTTTATGAATCCTAACTTTAAATGCGTTTTTTCGCATTGGCTCGTATATGGTAATGCAACTTGGCGCGTTTGTTTATGAAATCTAGGTATAGTTTGCAAAATATGAAGTTTCGCTAAAGATGCATGTAATTTTCATGCATCTTTGATTTCGCCATATATACTGAAAGGAGCGGATCTACGGTAGGGGAAAAATGGGAAATCCCCCCCCTAATCTCAAACTATATTTAGTTTTTACACACAGAATACACGTCCTGGTCACTGTAAAAAATAGTTTTATGCAATATATTTTATGATATTTCCCCCCGCAAATAAAGTTCCTGATGCTGAGAGGCTTATGAAGCTTGATCCTGAACTTAAAATGCTTTTTTAGGAAGGGCGAAAAAATATCGAAACACAAAATATCGAAAACACTAAATATCGAAAATACAAAATATCGAAAACATACAAAATATCGAAACTACAAAATATCGAAACTACAAAATAACGAAACTACATTTTATCGTATTACAAGAAGAAGAAGCACAAGAAACGCCGTGAGTGCTAAAATTTTCCCGTTTTTCCTATCTTCCAAGCGACCAAAACGACTGCAACTAGATGAAAACTAAGGTAGGTGCACTTTAGATATTTTATATGCATCGTTTTTACTGATTTCCTTTCAATAAACTTTACAATTACGTTTTTCAATTTCTTGTCTCAAAATATTGGGTATTTCTCGAATGAGTGGTGTAAGTGGTGAACCAGCCAACCTAAACTCAATCCAACTTACGTTTGCACCCTCATGGAAATGCATCCACTGTGGGGGCAAGCATCCTGCTAACTACAGAGGATGCCTTGTTGCTAAAGAAATACAAAAATTGAAAAATAAACCTAAGAAACCGAATCTCATACCAAACGTGAGTACAAATAGACAAAACCAACAGACAAGAAACACAGTCACACAAAACTCTGTGACAAGGACATACAACCAAGTAGCAGCAACAGCTACTATACCTGATATTAATATCAGTAGTCAAAAGACTATGAAACAAACACTTTAATTAATTTTGGAGAAACTGAACAAACTTGATGAGCGATTAACTAAACTAGAAAGTAGCAATAACGAAGCTACCAATATGCCTCAAAATGGTCAGTAATCTTAGAATCCTAGCTTGGAATGCCAATGGTCTCTTGCAACATCAGCAAGACTTGCAAGTTATTCTAGACATAGAAAAAATTGACGTCTGTCTTGTGTCAGAAACGCATTTCACTAACCAGTCTCACATTAAATTTAAATGTTATAAAGTGTATCATACAACTCACCCTAGCAATACTGCACATGGGGGAAGTGCTGTAATAATTAAAGAAAATATATCACACTATGAGAAGATGGGATATAAAACCATAGAGATTCAAGCTACATTAGTAAGTGTAAAAACCAAAACATATACATTAGTCATAAGTGCTGTCTATATACCACCAAGGCACTTACTAAAGAAAAATCAATATCTTAATTTTCTCAGAAAATTGAGAAACCGTTTTATAATTGGAGGTGACTTTAATGCAAAAAATACCTACTGGGGATCTAGACTGACGAATTCTAAAGGAAAAGAACTTTTGCAAGCTATTAGTGAATTTCAATGTGAGCCGATATCAACTGGTAAGCCCACATACTATCCAACAGATCCAGGAAAAATTCCAGGTCTAATTGATTTTTTTATAGTAAAAAATATATCTTTAAGTTTTGTACATATAGAAGAAAGCTTTGATTTACACTCAGATCATTCACCTATTATTCTAACTCTTAGTAAAAACATAATAAAGAAAGAAGCAAATATCTCACTAGTTAATAAACTGACTGACTGGATTAGTTTTAAACAAAGTCTGTCAGAAAAAATAAACCTATCAGTACCATTGCAAACGCCAGAACAAATCGATAAAGAAGTTGAATATTTTGTTACAAATATTCAACAAGCAGCTTGGGAAAACAGTCCAAAACCAAAGAGAATTTTTAAGGGAAAAAACCATCCAAAGGAAATTAGAGACCTTATATTGGAAAAAAGGAAACTAATAAGAAAGTGGCAGCAAAGCCGTGATCCTCGGGACAAAACAAATCTCAACAACATGGCGCAGCGCATTAGGCGAGAAATTCTAGTAATAAAAAATGAATCTATTAACCATTTTCTTAATGTACTTACATATGATAAAAATACCGACTATTCCCTTTGGAAAGCAACCAAAGATTTTAAAAGACCAATTATCCAAATTCCACCCATACGAAAATCTAACAACCAGTGGGCAAGGAGCAACGAAGAAAAAGCAGATATTTTTGGAAGTCATTTAGAAAAAAACATTTCAGCCCCACGAAGCACCAGATGAACACTTTCATTTAAATGAACTCCATCAAATCGAAGACCATATTAAGCTTACATCACCAAAAGAAATATTAACAGAAATCAAAAATATTAATTCGAAAAAAGCCCCAGGGTATGATCTTATTAACGGGGTAGTCATAAAACAACTCCCCAGAAAAGCTATCGTAAAACTATGCAACCTAATTAATGCGTCTTTTAGGCTTAGGTATGGCTCCATGACGTGTCATCTTACAGGCCAATATCTTTGCTGCCAATTATATGCAAGCTCTATGAAAAATTATCTCTTAAAAGAATTAAACCCATCATAGAAAGACAAGAAATTATTCCGTCTCATCAATTTGGTTTTCGAGACAAGCATTCCACGATAGATCAAGTACATAGAATTACTAATATAATAGAAAAAGCACTAGAAGATGGTAAAGTTTGTTCTGCAGTTTTTCTAGATGTAGCACAAGCATTTGACAAAGTGTGGCATGAAGGCCTTAATTTTATACTAAACGGTTTCTGCCAAAACAATATTCGGATATTTTGGAATCATACATATCTGATAGACATTTTAGAGTAAAACAGGAAGACTCATACTCAAATTTAAGAGAAATTCAAGCAGGCGTGCCCCAGGGTAGCGTACTAGGCCCATATCTATACTTATTATTCACTTGTGATATCCCAAAGCCAGAAAATTGCCACTTAGCAACATTTGCCGATGATACTGGTTTATTGACGGTAGAAAAATCTATTGAAAAATGCATAGAAAAACTTTAGGATGCAGTCACCCAAGTTCACAGTTGGACCACAAAGTGGCGAATAAAATTAATTGAAACCAAATCAAGTCATGTTGATTTTACAAACAAAAATATAAATCACATACAAATTACAATTAACAACATTCCCGTACCATATTCAAATCAGGCAAAATATCTAGGTATGACACTTGATGCCAAATTGCGCTGGAAAGCACATGTTAAGAAAAAAAAGAAGAACTTGAGATAAGGTATAGAAAAATGAACTGGCTAATTGGAAGGAAGTCCAATTTAACAATTCATAATAAGTTACTGCTTTATAGACAAATACTGAAACCAGTATGGACATATGGTATTCAACTATGGGGTTGTGCTAAAGAGAGTAACATTCTAGTTGTACAGAGATTTCAAAATAAAGTATTAAGAAACATTGTGAATGCACCTTGGTACGTTCGAAATAGTGACCTTCATCGAGCTCTAAAAATCGAAACTGTAGCAGAGACTATAAAAAAGTACGCAAAAAGCCATGAAGATAGACTCTATCGGCATGTGAATGTGGAAGCAATTCAGCTTCTAGACAATACTATGCTAGTTCGAAGACTAAAAAGAGTGAAGCCGTTTGAGCTAGTAAACTAAGTGAATCACACAAAAACAAAATAATGCTATAAACACAACACAATTGTGAGTTACAGACTAAACAAAGCGGGGAGAACTGTTGAGTGAACCCTAAGTTTAAATCTGACTTCTCTAGTAAATTAAGTTAAAACAAAATTGCTAATTAGTCTTACTGACTAGATTGTAATACAATAAACACAGTGTGTTTGACAAATAAAAAATAAAAAAACAAAATATCGAAACTACAAAATATCGAAACTACAAAATATCGAATCACAAAATATCGAAAATACAAAATATCGAAGATACAAAATATCGAAAATACAAAATATCGAAAATACAAAATATCGAAAATACAAAATATCGAAAATGCAAAATATCGAAAATACAAAATATCGAACATACAAAATATCGAAATTAACAAATATCGAAAATCAAAAATAGAAAATTTCTAAACCTTAACATAAACCTTAACCTAGCCTAAACGAACCAAACCGAACTGAACCGAACCAAAGCAAACTGAACCAACAATTTTTTTCAAAAAAAAAACTTTCCTGACTTCTTTTCCGGGATCCTAGAGGGTGTGAATACGAACCGAACCGAACCGAACCGAACCGAACCGAACCGAACCGAACCGAACCGAACCGAACCGAACCGAACCGAACCGAACCGAACCGAACCGAACCGAACCGAACCGAACCGAACCGAACCGAACCGAACCGAACCGAACCGAACCGAACCGAACCGAACCGAACCGAACCGAACCGAACCGAACCGAACCGAACCGAACCGAACCGAACCGAACCGAACCGAACCGAACCGAACCGAACCGAACCGAACCGAACCGAACCGAACCGAACCGAACCGAACCGAACCGAACCGAACCGAACCGAAACGAAACGAACCGAACCGAACCGAACCGAACCGAACCGAACCGAACCGAACCGAACCGAACCGAACCGAACCGAACCGAACCGAACCGAACCGAACCGAACCGAACCGAACCGAACCGAACCGAACCGAACCGAACCGAACCGAACCGAACCGAACCGAACCGAACCGAACCGAACCGAACCGAACCAAACCGAACCGAACCGAACCGAATATTTTGTGTTTCGATATTTTTTCGCCCTTCCCACGGGGAATTATTTTATGGCCAGCAAGATCGCCCGTTTTTGTTCCTAGTTATTTGTTTTTGTGGAGTTACATTAAAAATAAAGTTTACGGGCATTAAAATAGTTAAATAGTGGAGGGGGCGTATAATTTCTGAACTAAAGAAAATTTTACATTATATGAACGTATTATGGGTTTTAAAACAATAATATGGGGTTTGAAAAAAGTGGGGGACCAGGGCCCCCCTTGGCCTCTCCAACGCGCCGCCGCTGACAGGGTCAATAATTTTGAAAAACTTCGAAATCAAATTACAGAAGCATTTTAAACTATTAGGAACCTATTGCAATACAGCCAGGCACAAGTTGTGCCGGGCACTATAATGACAGTTTCGCATTATAACAACAGCTGTCTACTTTCAAAATTAGGCCATTGTGTTTTATAAGAGCCGGAATTAATAGTGACGCCACTATTGATGGAAAATAAACGATTGGATTTCTAAATTCGACTTTGGTATGTCAATTTTGAAAGATCAACTGTCAATTTTTAATGCGAAACTGTCAATATAGTGGCCGGCACAATTTGTGCCTGACTTTATTGCAATAGGTCCCTATTACCCCTACCATTCTCGTAAACGTAAGAGTTGGTTTTTATAATAGGCTCGTATAAAGTCTAGCCGAAGAAGCAGGACTTTTCGAACATTTACTTTAATATTTTTGGTTGATTTTTGAATGTGTATGTGTTAACTTTTATCTGTTCCTCCCTAACATTTTTACGCTTTATACGATGAAAAGTGACATTATTCTTTTGTCCAAATGGAGAACGTGGTTTTAGGTGTACTAATATCAGTGGCGTATAGAAAAAATCGTCCTGGGGGGGAGAGACTCATAGTTTTATTTATTATACATTTTACATCTACAAATACAATACTTAATTCTATAGTAGAGATAATTAAATATATAATACAAAAAGAATTTGTTGTATAGTAGAGAAAAAAATATATAATACAAAAAAGCTTTGAAATCTAAAAGTATGTATGGTCGCCCACTTTTTTGTTGTCATCTTAAAATTCACTAAACTCGTCTTGATAGCCCGGAATGCAAGCAGGTTAAGATCTGCTACAGAAAATCATTTAATAAATTATAATACCTATTATAAACCATACGGTGTTACCAAACGATGCACTGTTTCATCTATTTTACAAATGTAGGAAAAATAAGAGAACATTAAAAAGTGGGTGAGTGTACTATTACAAATTGACTGACAAATTTCTACAAAATTAAATACATATACCTACAAATTTAGTGCATTTTCGTTACTTTGATAAAATTATTGTTATTTGGAACAGTTTTAATCAAAACAACAACGCTATGTAACAGAAAGCTAATTATCACAATTTAATTTTTAAACAAAAAATATTTTTAAAAAAGTACCAATAATAATCAATACACAAATACAAACAAAAACATAGTATCAACAAATATTGCAAAGTAATGATAAATTTATTAAAAAAACATATTTTAACATATAATAAAAATACAATTAATATACAAGGATACTCTTTAATCTAATCTACTTAGGAATAAATATTTTTAAAAAATTGTATACTATATCCTATAGCGTTTCTGTGATTTTACTTTCGTTTTATAGATCAGAACCCTTGAGTTCCATAATGAAAGTCATTTCAAAAGAAAATGAAACTATTTTCTTTTGCTAAAGTTTTCTTTATTTAAAGCCTTTTCCTTTGACCCGTGAAATATCTATGTCTTTTTTTCATACCTACTTTAAGGTAAAAATCATAAAAAACTGTCCTTATCTTTAACAGAGTTTCGGAGATTCTGTTGCGTTTTTATTGAATATCTCGACAACTAAAGCTCTGACAACACTTTTGGCTGCAAACATTTTTTATAATTAATAATAGTCTACCTAAATAAAAAATTCTAACAAAAATAAATATTATAATACAACAGTAGTATGTAACTTCCAGAGTTGGGCAATAGTTAACAGCAAAAGTAGTTAACCACTTTTTGCCGTAAAAGTAGTTGTAATCTGATTACTTTATTTTTCTGCTAGTAGTTATATTCGATTATTTGTATTCTGCATAAAATAAACGCAAAAAGTACTTCAAAAAGTAGTTAATTACCTGGTTTTAACTACTTTTAGTAATTTAACTAATTTTAGTAATTAAACACCTTTTGTGGAGTTTGATTTCATTTCAAAATATCTATCTACTTGTAGTTTCGAGGACTACTAGTAGTTAAATATTTTTAAAAGTACCGAAATCCCTCAAAAGTAGTTGTGTTACTAAAAGTAGTGAAAACCATGTACTTAACTACTTTTTGAAGTACTTTTTGCGATTATTTTCTGTAGAACAAGAATGGAAGTCAAGTCAAATGCTGCGCTAGTCTCACTGACCATTTAGATTCGCTACCTACAAAAAAGTAGTTAAATTTTTAACTACTAGTAGTAAGTATTTTAACTAATTTTTTGAAAATGTATTTAGTAGTTATACTCCACTACTTTTTTCAAGTAATCTTCCCAACTCTGGATAAAAATTAAAAACTGATGTTCACATCCCTCGACGAAAAACTGACAAAATCAGCTTTCACAATGATCTCAGATTTCAAAACATCTGTCAGAACACTGTGAAAACCAGTCTTGTTTCGCTTTTTCAAAATTGTATAGCTTCATTTTTCAAACTGGATCTCCAAATATTAGCCACTGCCATCAGCTTCAATGCTGAGATTCTGAAAGTAAAAATAAAAAACATTTATAAGCTCTCTTATAAAACACTAATTTTACCATCACCTATTTTAGTTAAGGACACTTATCGTCAAGCAAGCTTTTTTTTATTTATAGAGCTTGCTCTACGATACTTTTCGACGTTATTGAAAGATGTCACGTTATTTATTTGACTAAACAGCGACACCAGAATATTTAAACCTTGTTTTCATAAAGTTGGCCTATCTAACAAAACAATTTTTAGAATTTAAAAACTAAAAGAGAAATAGACAAATGTATTTATTTTTGGCATATTTTAATGTATTTTCTTTATTAAAAAAGATATGTTACATTTTCATAAAAAGTGCTTGGGGCTTGTCTCTTTACAAAAGTTTGAAATCTGTATGATGAAGCTTATTAAAAGAAGTTAATTAGTTTATAACTCTTAATAAAATGTTAGAATTTGAATAGAAAATAAGGCTAGATGAGTATTTAAATATGTATTCGCAAAATATCTCGGCAATATCCTACTTAGTTTTTGAGCTATTGGCCTGGAATTCAAAGACTACGCGCCCGTGGCAATAAGTTTGTATCGGAGTTGTTAAAAGCATAATTTAAGCATATTTTAGCATATTTAGTCATTTAAATAACTGCTTTCAAGAATTCGGAATTGTAAAGAAATGATCAAATTAATGGACTAATGGTCGTGGGAATTCTTTTTGATTTTTTAAGCCAGATGGCTTTTGATCTTTTTTTATTTATACTAAAATGACAATTTTTATTGTTATATTTAATTTATTTGTATGTTTATTTAAATTACAAATCTTTTTAGTTTTAGCTTAGCATGTAGAATACAAGTTTATCGTGATTTTTAGGAATTTGAAGTGTGCCAAAGCTTTTTAGAAAAGAGAAAATTTCAAATATGTTTTTTTTTCATTATAATTTTTTTCATTATAATTTTTCTGAGCTACCATAAACCCATAACGGTTTCTACAAATACAGGGTACAATTTAAATGATGCACCAAACTTTTAAGTGTTGAGGAAGGTCAAAAGTAGTCAAACAGGTCAAATAATTTTTGGTCAAAAGTTTTTTGTTTCCAAATTAAGGCATTTTTCAAGTTTAAAGAGTGGGGGAAAACTGTAAATTTTAAAAATGGCAAATTTGACAATGTCAATTAGTTTTTTGATTCATTATAAACAAAAAATGTTTTATTGCTTTTTTTAATAGTATAGCATACAGAGATACAATGTGGTCAATAATTGCAATAATTATCAAGCTGTCAATTATTTTAATAATTATTTTTTTATAAGCTACTAAATTTACAAAAAAAAATTGAGATTTTGGTACATATCTAAAAACCCCTTAATTATTACAGAAAAAAGCACCACATTTAATTTTAAAAAATTATTTGGTAAAGAAAACAGATTTTTGATAATAATTTTGTGTGCTTTTTTATTATAATTTTAACACCTAATTTTTGCTTTTACTGTAATGCATAATTGTACAAAATTTCGATTATCTGTAACAAAAAATTTCAAAATTATACATTTTAACACACAAAAAATAAAGAGGTTTGATGTGATGTGCTTGAAATCTCTAAAACTTTATCTCAATGTGAAAACAACTTATTTTAAATTATTACTCCACAAATTCTTATCACTAAACACAAATATTAAGTTATAACATTCTATGACGACAAACGCGAATAAATCTATTTTACTTTATGGACCAAATTTGTGTGAACAAAGAAGGAAATATTGGAATGTTTTAAAAAAAGTGTTCAGATTTAGAAATTTTAAAAAAAGCTTGGTATTTTTAAACGTATTTAAAAAAAAAGATAAATTGTTCTAAAAATGAATTGGTAAAAAATTGGAAATAAGGTAGTACATAAGCAGATAAAATAATGTTGTATGTATACGCGCAGTCAAAATAAACGTCACAAAATTTTAAGGAAAACTATAATACTTACATGGTTATACTACACTATTTGTAGTTAAGATTTTTACAAATTAAACTCACTCTTAGACCGATTTACTTAATATTAGAAAAAAACGATTCTCATTCTGAATGACTCAAACGGACTTTATACTGAAATCAACTAAAACATTTTATCTAGGCGCCAGTCTTTTAATTGAAGTAATTAAAACACAATGAAAAATGATAAGAAAATTACGTAAGATGAAAATTCCGAAAAACATTTATCTCGTGTATAATCTGTCATCAATCTATGAATGACTGTGTGATATTAGATAAAACAACTCAAGGAAAGTTTTCTTTATCTTTCGTTTTTAAAATTATTTTCTTTTAGTACAAAAGATTCCGAAATACTGTGTTCCACACAGAATTTTACAAAATTTAGGTAATATATGACATAATAACTTGAAAGTAATACCTGTCAAACTGTCGGCAAATTATTTGTCAGTTTTAAGTTATAGATATAAACAATAAGCACATTTTTTTTAGATATTGGTGCAGAACATCAACTTCCTTCCGCCACTGACGTTAATTGAATCCAAAATTATTTAATTAATGCTAATAATCATTACTATTACCTACGAACAATCAATAATATTAGCACAAAGTATAGGACTTTGTGATACTAGTTTATCAAGCGTCTTATCACGACTGTAATAGTTCATTTATACTCCTACGTTAATAATTAATCTTGGATCTTAAATCATAAGAGCGCGCCATCATGAATCTTTTTTTCATAAGAGCACTAATCGACGCAAAAAATAAATAGTTTTGAGCAAAATTTATTTTTGTTTATGAAAGTTTTCAAACGTTTTCATTTTTTACAATTTCCAAAATTTCTAAACGTTAAAATGTTTTAAAATTTTAAATACAGATTTTGAACATTTTGAAAATTTTCAAAATTCTACAAAAGAATTATAAAATTCTCAAAAATTTTTAAAATTTTAATATTTGCTATTTTCAACATATTAATGTGTAATGATCATCATAACATGCTTTTTATTTAAAGTAGGTACCAGTACATGCTCAAAGTGAATGGAAGGGCCAACTGGGATCTAAAGTTGATTGAACCCAAATAAAGGTTATTCAATCAACGGTATTGGTCAAGGAATAATAAGCTGCTTCACTGTGCTCTAGAAGAAGCGTTGATTGAAATATTCCAGGAAATTGTGGGGTATATTGCAAAACCCCAATTCTGATCCAAATCTGAAAACAAAATAAAACATTTCTATCATTGTTTTACAGTATATTTTTTACCACTTTAATAATAATTATTAAAGCATATGCAGTGGCATCTACAAAAAATTGCCTCAGGAAATACTGCCAAAGAAGAAGAATCATGGGTGTTTTACAACTATTTCGACAAATTTTAACCCCAAGTTCAGGGTAACATAAGAAGTTGATTTAGGAAAAAAAGACTGTAGAAAAAATTGAGTTGTGAAAGCTTGTGAAATTTGTTCAAAAGTGAATTTCTAGCATTCAATTCAATATAGACAATTTTATACAGCTTTCACTAAAATAAGTGCGTTTTTTTAACTTCTCCTTTTCTGTTGTAATTCTATTACATGTTTTTTTATAAATCAACTTCTTAAGTTACCCAAAACTTGGGGTTAAGGTTTCTCGGAATAGTTATAAAACACCCTGTAGGCACCTACATATTTTTAGAATAATCTATTTCTGGCATCTTGGGGGGGGGGGGGGCTTATTTTCAGTCATGTTTAGATCATAATTAGGAAAAGAATCATTTGAGTCGCCGTCCGTAGTGTAGTGGTAGCAATATTTGCTTCACACACCGGTGGTCCGGGTTCGATTCCTGGCTAGGTACTTGGATGTTTGTAACTGTTCAAAATTCTTTAAACTTGGTTTAACTTTACGAAACTGGGGAATTGATCCTAATTGGCTGGTCCCAGTATAAAATAAATAAATAAAAAATAATTTGGTCGCGGAAGAATTCCTTTTTTTGTAAATCCCATTTCGTCACTTGGAGTCACCATGATTTCGTATTTTATGACATTTAATTTTTTATTTTTGAAATATATGGAAAATATATAATTAGGTTCATGGGAAGCCCCCATGTTATATAAACTTTTTTTCTTATTTTTACTACCTCTATCATCAATTTATTAAAATATTGGGACTCGTACCGTTTGTACCACTACATACGTGCATACTAAAGACCGTTTTTAATTTTAATTAATATAGTTATCTACAAAAGTTGTTTTTTAATTAAATAATCATAAAAACGAAATTTTTGGCCTAGATTTCAAGACATTTCATTCGAGATAAACAGATAATCTAAACCTATGGACTTGTTTATTAAAAATTATGGAAATATTTAATGTTTTTTTTACCAGCTTTAAATGCTGTTTAAACGTGCAATTTAGAACGAACTAAAAATTAAATCACACTTTATATCTTAGAACTAAAAGAGATTATACAACAGATAGGGATTGGATTTGAGAACTAACCAAAATAAAAAAAGTGGGTACACCATGCATTTGAAATTATCATTGCAAAAAATTTAAGTTTCTAGTGGCGCACCCAGAAATATGTCTTGGAGGGGGCCAGAGGACTTTGGAGGGCCCGAGGCCTCAAGATGTCGTATTTTATGCTGTTTTATCTTTTTATTTTTGCAATAATAGGAAAATATCTAAAAAAATCTTGGGTTTGCAGGAGCCGGGCCCCTCGGCTATCCCATTTCAAAACACAGCCCCTGCAGTTTTTAAAAAATTGAGAAAAATCGACTTTTATAAAATTTCCAGGCCGCAGAAAATTATTAAAATAAATTAAATAAAAAAGTTATAGTTCATGAGAGAAACTCTATTTACATCTATTTTTCAGTAATTAAATAGAGTAATTTGATTTTACAGTAGATCAACAGTCAAAAAACTAATTGAGCAAAGGCTTTTTCAGATAAATAAACAACTTAGCTCATTTCAAAACAAAGTAACTGCCCTTGCTGGATTTTGTAAATGGTGGTGGTTGTTATGGTGGGGGCTGCACTTTTTATACAAATTGAAGCAGATTTCCTATATCAAAACACTGTAACTACAAAACCTATTTCAAAACCCAGTAACTACATAGTAGTTGATAGGTTTTGATATGAGTTTTGTTAGTTAACGTGTTTTGAAATGAGAAATGAATCGGTCGAATGTCAGTTACTTTGTTTTGCATCTGCAGTATCTTCCTTATTTTGTGGACCGATTTTAGTTTTAAAAATATCAAAAGATAGAGCAAAACCCCGCAACCTCAAATTACTAAAAAACGATTTAAAAAAAATGTCAGTTACTGTGTTTTGAGATGGGACAGTTATGGATTATTTGCCCGTTAAACTTTTTGTTTAGTGGTTTAACTTTAGACGTTCATAAATTTCTTTTAAATTTAAAAATGTTTCCCTTAGAATAAAGTTTTAAAATTCTACAGAGAAATCTAAAATTTTTAGGACCGGACATCACTATTCATCATTATTAGAATTTTAACAGTTTTTAAAAAATGTAGGCAGTATATACAGGGTGGTCCCGCTTATGAAGAAATATTATAAATAGGAAACTTATGTTTTTACGAATATCATATATCAGGAAATCGCCTCTGCGCCACAGAAAAGTTAACAAAAAACTTAACGAAGTATGTTTTTGGAACCATGGAAGGGTACAAAGTTTGGTGACGAGGTACGAGTTTGGAAATATTAAATTGTTTCCTGGTCTATTACGCAAAAATCGCATAAAATTAAAATAATGTATGTAGTGACTTAAATTTTAATGTCATTTAGCAGGGTACAAATTTTTATTTTTCTTCTTTTTCTTGAAAACGGTTAGAGATGCAAACGATTGCAAGAGATCAAAAAGTTTCTAAATAAAACAAAGAATCCACATAATATTTTTGAATCTGCCATTGGCTTACTGCAAAAAAGTTCTGGGACAAAAAGTGGGCATGACCCCTGAAAAAATATCACCCTGTAGTTTTTTCCTGATATTTGGAATGCTTGATGATGTATGCCTTGTAGCTAAACATACGTTCCAAATTTGAGCAAAACATCTCAAAACTTGCACGAGCTATAAAGAAAAAACAAACAAAAAATTCAAACTTTGACACTTTTTATCTCAAAAACTGAGGATTTGCGGAACCATGTTTGTTTGAAGTTTTTTTCTTAAAATCACTCAAAAATCATCCTCTGAAGTTTGGCGAGATACTTTATTAATACCCTGTATCGGCATATAAAAAAGTGAACAAATGTCCAAGCCAAGGCGATTTTTTAATATTATCGCAATCACGTGAACGTTTGTGAGACCAAGGTGTGACTCAAAGTGAAGTCCTCTTTTGACTCCTGAATGAAGAAAAATATAACGATAAAAAGCTTCATTCATAAACCCCATTGCGATACTGAAACTTAAAAAAAGTATCCAATCACGCTAACTTTATGAAGGCCAACAAAAAAATACAGGCCACGACCCTGAAAAAAACCAGCTGTTACCGTGGGCTGAATTTTACATTGAGTCTTATGGGAGAAGGTTTATTTGTGATAATTTCAAAATAACACTACAGATTTTCGCGACATTTTGGTGAAACATTCCCAGACACTAACCCGATATTCCACCAAACTTTTGTAAGGATGAAAAACGACTAAAAGATTCAAATTTTCCAGATTTCCCATTCCTTATTTTGAATTGAAATTTCCCGCCCTGCACCGCGTCATCTGTGTTTGTAATGGCAATTGTTTATTTCTTTGTATTTTAAAACTTTTCCGATCTTTTTATAATTTTTTAGAATAAAGTTTATATAAAATACAAAAATACCAGTGTTAATCTTTTAAAGACAAAATTACACTACAAAAGAAATAATTTTTTGAAGTTGTAATTTTGGTAAACAGATGTAAATAACTAGATTAAGTTTTAAAAGTATGCCGAATATAAACAAATAGGTGTTACCGATTACTTTTCACGCAGAAACGAACACATTCGCTTCTGCTTTAAATTTAATTTTTGTGTGAGCTAATGAAGCGGCTTTGACAAATTAAAAATTACTATACATTTAAAAAAAATTGTTTTACAAGAATATAGTAAAAATAATCTCAAAACCGGCTTTATTTAAAAAAAAAACAATTATCCATTAACCGTCATTCCAAATTTAATATTTTATAGATCATCAGCTGTGGCGTGATGTGATCATCAAAAATAAATTCAGCCTTTGTTGTGACGTCAATAAAGTTCGTCGTGGCCCGTCGGTTTTGATAGCCCTGACTTTATTTATCACGAAATTATAAAAGCTGGAAAAAACTATAGGCAATATTTTTGAGAAAATTAGTTTTCTAGATTTTACATAATTTTTTTGCCTCTGATATAAATAGTTATTAACATGTAATTTATTTGTAGTTTTTTATATAATAGTTTTTCATTTTAATTAAAAATTTTAATTTCCCAAAGAGGCCTCTTATTTCATATCTTACAAAAACAAATTTAATTAAAAAAAATTCAATAATAACTATAAATAATTAAATTTAAGATATACGTTCTAAAGTTCGAATAGGTCATCACTTTTTTTATCGAGCCTACTTCCTGTGTCCCTATGTTTTTTACTTTCCTCACTTAATAGTAAAGTTATAAATCACCGAATCAAGTAGCGTCACAGAAATACATCCTGGGGAGAGGGGGCTTGAGCGCAGATCGATACATTTTAATCTTGATTTTTGAGAAAAATTCATGTTTTAGGGGTCAATATTGTGACATGTGGCCTATCACTGACCATTCTTTTTTAACAAAGCGATGAGTAGTTAAAACGGTACCTATATAGAATAATTGACAAGGTAACTTATATAGCTGCAGCAAACGCAGCGGCAGAGCCAAGATTTACGAAGGGGAGGCCTCAAAGAGGCTGCAAAATACAACATTTTTTTTTTGCTGTTTAGAAAAAAAGTCTGATTTCTTAAATTTAGCGCCAATGGCATGTACATGCATGCGAACATTTTTAGAAAATTACGTAGTTTTTGTGGAAAAAACATTAAAAAGTGGTGCCGCAGTCATTTTATTTCGATAACAAAAAAAATTGACCAAAATAACTTACTACGCTCAAAAATTAATTATATCAAATCTAGAAAACGTATTTTCTCGATAAAATTATTTTCTATTTTATTAAGGCAAGTTAACTAAACGCGGCGACGCGACACGACGTCTGCTTTCCAACAAAGTTTTCTTGTCTTGTTATTTAGTTTTTCAAATTAAGTGTTTTGAGTTTTCTTAAATGGGTGTTAATAAAATATGATTTTTTGAGTGATTTTAAAAAGAAAATTTCAAATAAACATGGTTCTGCAATTGTTTGTTTTTTCTTGATAGTTCGTGCAGTTTTTGAGATGTTTGGTTTAAATTTAGAAGGTGTATTTAGCTACAAGGCGTACATCATAAAGCATGCCAAATATCAGGAAAAAACTACAGAGTAATATTTTTGCAGCCAATGGCAGATTTAAAAATATAAAATGTAATTGTTTTATTCGGATTCGGAAACTTTTTGATCTGGAATTTTTTGTATTTCTAACGGTTTTCGAGAAAAAACACGTTACAGATTTGAGTTAAACATCTCAAAACCTGTACGTGTTACAGAGAAAAAATAAACTTAACAAATTAACAACCTGTATCTCGAAAACTAAGCATTTGCATATACAAAAGCATTGTTTATACCTAGAAACTTTTTTTCATCACTCAAAGAATAATCCTCTGCAGTGTGGCGATATACTTTATTAATTATTAATTTACCTGAAGGAAAACTATCTTAAAATGAAACAAAGAATTACAAAAAAAAATAATACACTATATTATAGGAATACTAATTTTGTTGATTGGGCATTTGGGTATAACTTTTTCGAGTGAGACGTTCTTTTTCTTGTAAAAAAACCATTATTTTCTCAATTAAAAAGTTATATTTTGTATTAAAATTTCTTCTCTTATTTTTTTTATAATACCTACTTACCCTAAAAAAGCTAAAAAATATTTTCCATATTTTACCAAAAATTTTTAAACCATTTTACAAAGAGTTCCATGTAAATTAATGTTAACACAATCATTTTAGATAGAAAAGAAAAAACTAAATTAGAATTGTTTATAAAACGTTAACAATCACTAAGACAGCAAAAGCGAACTGTTCATTCACTACGTGGACATGCCACTCTAAACATATCCAAATTCCTACACGGCGATTTAGCATAAAATCACTAGTATTGTTCACTAGGTTGACCACCAACACACTCAACTGTTCCCCATCTCAGTCACGCTAACATAAATTTGAATTATCCCCCCTTTGTTCAAAGTCACCTAAGTATCACCGCTTAACGGGACCAAACTAACACATCTAGTGCTGTGCTGATAGTAAAATTTTGATGACTGTTGAATGAATGAATGGCTGACTCATAGATGCCAAAGAATTTGTGCATTGTGAGCCAGGGGAGGGGATAATTTGTTTAGTATGCGCATTTTTTGTCAATGAAATTCCAAGGATCACTAATGTAAATGACACTATTTTTGTAAATAATCGAACAACTTCGTATAAGCTCAAAAGAGCAATAAGCATTAAAATTATCCGTATAAAGAAATTTCTATTTAAAGTTGATGTATCGTTTTGCATAAAAACTAAAAAAAGATGAGGCCTTAAAAATCCCACATAAACCAAAATAACTATCGTAAATTAAGGTAACTTGGTGATATTTTTTTGTCAGTGGCGCACCGAAGAATTTGTCTTGGGAGGGGGGGGGGTGGACGAGGCCTCATAATGTCGTATTTTATGCTATCTTATCGTTTTATTTATGAAATATGTGGAAGGTTTCGGGGTACAAGCGCGGATTTGAGGGGAGTACGATGGTAATTACCCCCCTCTCCCTAGAAAAAAAATATGCACTTTTTGTTGGTAACATAATATAATAATTACCCCCTAGAACTTTTTTTTATAACAAATAAATTTTTCGTATACTTTTACCCCCCCCCTAGTTTTGACCCAGATCCGTGCTTGTGGCGGGCCTGGGCCACAACCCCCCCCCCATGGGTGCGCTCATGATTTTTTTGCACATAAGTAGGTAAGAACGGATACGAATGTAACAATTTAAAAAAGACAACATTTTCATAGTAAGGAATTTTCGTAAGCTCGTGATTTTTATCTGATTATATTATAACTAAATAACTAAAAATATTTTTATTACAAGCTGTAACTAGCTTAAAAACAAAAACTTGATAAAGCTTTAAGAGGTAACGGAGAAAAAACAGAATTATAATTTTTTCTTTATTTATAACCTTTCTAACTTACAAGAATCATTTATGCGCAATAAAATCCCCTAAAGCGTATTTTTTTTGATCTTAATAACAACTACTTTTATAATTAAGGAAAACAATGTGAACCTCAATTAAAATGTTACTTGTGTACCTCTTCGGATAAATTCTCAATTGTAGAAAAAAATGGAAAACATAACTTTAACATATTAATTTTAAAATATTGACAAATAACTAGGCGTGGATCTACGGGAGGGGAAAAATGCCCCCCCCCCACATCTTAAATTATATTTAGTTTTAACGCAAAGAATACAACTTCTGGTTCGGTTCGGGTCAAAAAAAATTTGTAGCAATATTGATTATGATATCCCCCCGCCCCCAACAAATTTCCTAGATTCGCCCCTGAAATAACTGACAAAGCCAATCAACGTCTGCTCGTGACTAGAAATACAGTCATTCTGAAGCTATGAAATTATCAAAAAACTTTAAAGTATGAAAATCAAGCAACCGGACAATCTATTGGACTGAAAATTTGGGATATAAAGGAATTGAACATTAGTGACGTCACACGGTGTAAACGATTTAAATGTGGTCACATATACCCTGTTTCCACCAATGCATGCCCACCCCGATTCAAAAAAACGCATCACGTGATGGCCCATGTATTTGCAGCGGTTTTAAACGCAGCGTCACCTGATGCGTTTTTTGAATCGGGGTAGGCATGGGTGGAAACCGGGTGTTTCTTATAGGCATTGTTACAATTTGTTTTCTTGAAGATAGATAATTTTTTAAACTACCTATCGAAAATGTTCATGTTCTACATTATTGCTCATTTGACTTGTATCTACCAACATAAGAGAGGAAAACATAGAATTACATCCGCATATTTTAGTATATTTTGTAATTCGTCTAATAATTATTGTGGTAGGCGTTTTAAACACGAAAATCGCCATATTAATAACCTTTTTTTGCAGCGAGACCAGAAATTTTCTCCTAGTCAGAGACCATGTAGTGTAAACAAAAGATTTTTGGAATGACTGAAGTAATTTTTTTAAATAGATAACTTCTAGAAAAATGTTTAAAACTTTCATCGATTTCCGAGGATAGAAAACCAATTAAAAATGTTTAAACAGTATGTAATAAAATGGAGCTATTTTTCAAACTGATCTAAACTCATTCTGAGGAAGAGGGATGTGTCATATTGAAATTATTTAAGCATATTTTAAAGATGTGGGGGGCGTAACAAATTAATGTGACTGCAGAGTCATACAAATAATTAAAATACATATCAATAAATAATAAAGTATAACTATGATTAATATATGAGAATATAAATAACAATTCAATGAAAAATATTTATTTTTAAACTAGTGACACTGGGTCAGTCTGAAATTTTCAAAACCAAAAATATTTGTTTAATTCAAAATATTTTTTACTACGAAAAAATAGTTAAAAATAAAGTTAAATAAATAGTTACTTACGTTTTTTTTCTTAATTTTTTTCTGCGTTTATCGTTTATTGAGCGTCTGAAAAAAACGAGAACTCTATAAGTAAATTTTAGATTAAAAAAATACTCTGCCAATATATGGGCCCCTAAGCTCACACTAGGTACTATAGTTATAGTGTACGTGCGAGCATATAAAAATAAAAACTGAAATATATCTTAATCAACTCCAGACTAAATTACCTTTTGTTTGATACCACACAAGCCATGTATTGACTTAAACTCAAATTTTTGAAATCTACCCCCACCTAAAAAAACAAAAACTAAAATGTATTTTGTTTAACTCCGGACTCAATTACCTTTCGTTTGATATCACACACGCCATATTTTCACTTAAACTCTAATTTTTGAAATATACCCCCACCCTTTTTTTAAACTAAATTAAAATGTATTTTGTTTAACTCCAGACTCAATTACCTTTCGTTTGATATCACACACGCCATATTTTCACATAAACTCTAATTTTTGAAATCTACCCCCACCCTTTTATTTGGTTTGTGTTCGGTGGATTTCGTTCATTTTTAAATGGGACCATCTCGACCCAAGACCCAGCCTAGGTACCAAATTTCATTAAAATCGGCCAAGCGGTTTTTGAGTTATGCGCGTTGGTCGTTACAGACAGACAGACAGACAGACGGCGCAACAAAAAAGTTTCAAAATCATCTGAGCAACTTTTTTTTTCTCGAAAAAATTAAGATCACCATAGCTCACACTACTATAGTATAGTATATGTGTAAGCTAACATAGAGATATAAGCTCATAAACAAAACAGCGAATTAAACATACGTATGCGTAGTCGATAAGTAAAAAAAATAAAGAAAAATAATAAAAATGTGATATTTATAAAGTATTTACGTACTTCGTTTTCTTGTCAATAAATTTAGCTTTTTGCTATTTATATTTAGAATTTTGTGATAAAATAACAGTGGCGCACCCAGAAATATGTTTTGGGAGGGGCCCGAGAATTTTGAGGGGGGGGAGGCGAGACGCCATAATGCCATATTTTATTTTATGTTATTTTTTTTTCATGAAATATGTTAAACATATTTTTAAAAAATTACGCTTGCGATGGGCTCGGGCCCGAGCCCCCGGAGTGCGCCCATGACAATAAGCTTTTTAAAAATATTTTCATTAATTTATTGAAGGAACTTAGAAAACGTGGCCTATAAAAATTGACAAATTATACAAAAAACGCCTTATTATAGTTATTAACATTAATTACTAATTTTAGCAAAATGTGACGCAAGTAATTCGCATATGCATTTGTTAACCTGGACGCCTATAATTAACTGCAAAGTGACGTTTATTATGAACACGGAAAATTCGCACGAAGTTGCAAGTTGTTACTATCAAAAAAAAACATAACCAGGCGATAGTTTATGACAATAAAATTTCCAGATGTACCGTGAACAGAACGTCGAAATAGTAACATTTTCGGTTTTACTTTAATTTTCCCATTTCTAAAAATGAGATATTGCAAGATATATCTCGTTTTCTGCTACTAGCTAGAGACCCTGTATGTATGACATATTTTTAAAATACAATTTTATTGTACGAATATGTCATACATATAGAGTCTCTACTACCAGCCAGTTAGGTTCGCAGAAATATGGGTAGAGGAGACTCAAACTGTAAAGTATACTACTGACCCTGATAGAAAAACAACCAAAAAAACTAATAAGGCAACAGAGCAACAAGTATACCTATAGGACTGAAGGGAGGACCGTGTGAAATTTCAAGCCTTTGTATAATTAAGGGATCAAAGACAACGTTACGTTAACATCGATTTCGACATTTCGTCGAACAAAAGGAGGACAATGAGCTATGATTTAAGAAAGTTTAGGACCCTTTGTTATTTCCTTCCATTAGAAACAAGAACCAAAAATATACGTGTGGAAAGTGGAAACTATTAACAAATTTACCCTAGTTTTGCTAATTAAATTTTCGCGCCCACCTTTTAAACTGTTTGTACGCGTTCGTTGCTAGGGTCACTGCATCCTGGAAGCCTGAGGTCTTCGTGATGCAGTGACCCTACTCGTTGCCTCATCGGCATCGTCGTTGCAACGATACAATGTTGTCATTATTATCTACCGGATTCTCGGAGTCTTTTGTGCGCTATTTTGTCCGCGAGTCATTTCCACATACAGAGTTTTTCACCTTATATGCGCAATTCAACGAGAAGTAAGACGAAAACACATACATAAAGTACTAAAAATGGTACATTTTTGACGTATGTTTCTACGCGTATTGTTTACTATCTAAAACTACTTATTATGTATAAGATAAAAAGTAATGTAATTTTTTTAAAATAAAGTATATAGCTATTAATTTTAACAGCTTAAGAAAAACGTTCCACGGTACGAGGGGTCGCAGAAATTTATTTATCTATTTCGTTGAAAAATATGTTTTTGAAAAACAATTTAATCGAAAAACATTTGAATCGAACGAATTCAAAACTAATTTTTTTAAAAAGCAACTTTTTTGAAAAACAGTTTTTTCGAGCGAATTTAGCACTAATTTCGAACTCTCAAACGAAGGGTAGGAAATCTAGTTTAACGATATAATTTTAAAAAAAAATGTCATTAAAAAATATTTTTTTTTTCGAAAAAGCGCCTTTCAATAAATTGAGTTTCAAAAATAATTTCTTTGAAAAAATTGCTTTTTACAAAAATGTAAATGAAAAAAAAATTTAAATTTGAGAAAATATACTTCAAAATTATTTTTTTTTCTAAAAACAAATTTTCAAAACAAGCTGCATTGAATAAAATTTTTAAAAATTTATTTCTGAAAAAATTTTCGCGAGCCGTATACAAGGTACGTCAAAAATAAAAATTTTGTTCTCCCTGTATACTAGGGAATTAAGTCTATTTTTAATGTCAAGGGGAATTCCTTGTTGTTTTAAAAATACCTCAACAGATATATTTATGTATGTAGTTTTATTAAAAGTGCGTAGGCGCACAAAACTATTTTGATGACGTTTGAAAATATGCGCCAGCCGTGATTCATGAAATTAGCTTTTAAATTATATTAGCTCTCCAGGGATTTTGATTACGAAAATATATTATAAATAAACCAAAATAACTTTTTTGTTTTTATTAAATTATTTTGAAAGAATTAGGTACCTATCCCTACTAAGTGTGCTTCAAAACTACACATGTATCTATGACATATTTTAAAGCCCATCAAAGTCACTCAAACTCACATTTTTTGGGTATGATATTTTCTTGCCAAGTTCATTGGCGTTTCAATAAAATAATTCATGAATGATGTCAACATAATGATATTAATTATCATGCAAAATATAAACAAAATGTGTGTCAAAAAACGTTTATTTTTATCTTCCGACGCTTATGAATTAACAAGGACGGAAGGTGCGTCTCTCTCTAAACAAGGCTGAAGTATAGAGGACCAATATTGAAAGAACAGGGTGTCTTGAGTTCTATTTTTTTGGAGGACAATAAAAAAAGTTATAGTCTTATATTATTGTTTATTTATTATAAATTTTGTAAAAAATCTATTTTAATTTTCATCACTTGACAAACTTAGTGCTGATGATTGTCAATATTTGAAGAGGACACGGCACTTAAATAGCAAAAGAAATCTGGTCACCTTAGTCACAGTTATACAAGTAGGTTTGTATTCTTAATGATAGCGAATTCCACCTTCTCTAATGGGTAAGAATTAACAGAATCGCTCGTGATAGGTCATAAATAGATCCGGTAAATAAGTGTGGGTACCGGAGATGGTGAGAAGGCGTACATTGGTACCACGTCGTAGTCAAAAAAATTGTATGACATGTAGTCAAAAAAGACTGACTTGAAATGGATTTTTTAACTGTTATTGTCTCATCTACGGATATTGAATGACTAAAAAATCTGAAGAATGTTAAAAAGGATTTTTAAATATCTAACTGATGGTTTCTATTTTAAATAAATTGTGAATAAATACCTCCTACTCTTCTCGTCATTCGCTTTTAAAAACTTCTAAATTACGGACTTCTTAAACTATTCGGATATAAACAAGGTAAGACACTACCAACACATGACTAAGGTGTGTTGTCAAATGTTTTTGGCAAAAAAGTAACATCGGCAACGCCACATTACGGAACACAGTGCGATAGTCTGTAGCGCACCCTTCAGGGCCTTATTATGTGGTTTCCATTGGGCTCATGCTCTAAGTGTGTCTATTACTATAAAAATTATCCATGTTTTTTCATCTTATTATAACACCCTTTTTTTAAGTTTCCATAAAGGAAGTTCTCATGTGTGGTGATAAGGTACCGTTAAATGTTTCGGGTTCAATCAACTAGTAGTCCTTCTGTTTATCTTACTACATGAGCTAAGTATGTGATTGGTGCAGACCGGACATACCAATACCATCAAACAAGACCAATTTTCAATGGCCTGCTTTTGCTATGGCATTTTATTATTCAACTTATACGTAAGCAAACAGAAACACATTGGCGTATCCAGGGGGCAAGGGGGAGCATCTGCCCACCTTTTTATCAGATTTTTAAAAAACGAACAATGAAATTCAAATAGAATATAAATTTAACTCCCCTTAGATTAAGAAGGGTGGTTTCTGCCCCAACAGATCCATCACAGATCAAATACCATCACAGATCAAATATTTGTTATGAGCAGTGGCGGCTGGTGACGTTATAAATTGGGGGGCAAAAATTTATATTGCATGGAAAAGGAGATAATAACAAACTTACCTAAACAATTTTATTTTAGCATTTTTCAAACAAGCAGCTACTTGATGTAGTTTTTAGTTTATTTGTTTATAGATAAAGTCTATTCGCCCGTCTTTTACATGCGCAAAGTGGTCGGATTGGCACTAGTTTTAGACTAATCATGGCCCTGTAGAGCAACCTCAAAAATCCCACACAATTTTAAACAGTCTATTAACCTACTAAGTATATGGCTACATTTTCATTATTGTCTGTAATGTTTTGCCTATAGGCACTATTCAATTGGCACCTAAATCAGTCTTGCCTAGCATAGAAAATTCTGTGGTTATTTAGGTAAGTAGCACTTACTTTGTGTCTTTAACTTTTCACTAAAGTGCTTGATATCACACATTCCCTTTGCCACCCACGAAGGAGCATTTCGTGGATTGTTTATAAAAAGACAAATAAAGCAAAAAAAAGCATTTGGTTTTTCATAACCGCACAACTAGTTTTCAGCATCGTATAATTTTTTATTTCTTGCACTAAAATTTTGGTTAATTTTAAGGATTTTTAGGTTCGGTCTATGTGGCCCTAAAGATTTTATGTGTAATCGAAGTTCATATGTTAACGTATTTAAATTTGTACAGTTAATTATATAATCGAAGGTATTTATTTCCATTTTGAACACAAACAAAAACAAAAACAAACAATGGACATGCGACCGGCAAGACTTTTAACTACTGACCCTGACGTAGCCCAAATCAAAACAAACTCATACGTCCTCACTAAGGATATAACCGGCAACACGTAGGGAGGGCAACGAATGGTTTCGCACAATGAATATGGCCGACGTCAACTAAAACGAACATTACACCCATACACATGAAATTGAAATCTTGTCCCGCGCCGTGCTGCCGGCTTGTAATTATTTACGCCAAAAAAGTTTACCTAGTTAACCACAGACTAAAAATAAGAACTAGACATGTCGTAAGGAAAGATTTAACTTTTTTTAAATAACTCAATTAAAAATACTGGTTGTTGTCTAGTTTAGGGAGGGAACTGCCCCGTTGCCCTCCCTGTAGCAGCCGCCGTTGGTTATGAGGCAAATATAATTATGATTAAGTTTATCCAAGCTCTAGCTCTCAGAATAAATACCCAGTTCTCAGAGTTATTTTATGTAACTTCAGATGTTAGGCAAAGGTACGCGTTATCTTCATAACGGTTTAATCTGATCCTTGAAGCTTCTATGAGGACAGTGATTATACATTTGTGTCTTATAATCACTGGTAAGAGGGAAGCCACGAAAAAGGTGGATAGACGATGTCGAAGATTACATCAAGAATATGGGACTAAGAAGGTGGTGCATAATCGTACGAGAGAGGACAGAATAGAGGGCTCTGGATAATTAGGCTAAAACCCATCAAGAAGAAGTATTTAAAGTTCTATTATATTAAAGCAGTGGTCTTTATAAGCCTACCTAACTGGATAACAAACTAGACCAAACCGAATTATAATTCTACCTACTGATTAAAATTTGTGAATTCTATGGATTAAAGGTATAGGTAGCTACCAAAAGATATCAAAAACTGATAGTTAGGTAACTCAAACAGATCACTTATAGTGCCGTGTGTCATAACATCCGGTTGGTATTCGATAACTATTTTTATCATTAAATTATTTTGTAAATATTTAGAAAAGATATTGATTTCGAAAACATGAATGACTTCGTGTTCAATTCATGCTTAAAATTGTACAGGGTGAATCCTCTTGTGGCGTCATCATAAAACGGTTCTAACTTTGTTGGAAGCTTCCCGAAATAAAATATTAGTGTAGGTAATCCCGAGTCTACTTATAGACGGGGAGGTCGTACTCTTGTGGAAAATATCCTACTCTCATACCCAAAAATAGGTATCTGCAGCGAAAGTACTTCGGTTATAGACCCGAATTTATCTTGGACGGACATTGGCTTCTTGACTGTTTTCTTGCAAAAATACCATTAAATTTAACTGAAGACAAATTTCGAACCCAAAATCCTGCCATGGTAATTTTTGAAAAAATGAATAGTTTCCGAGATATTTGCTATAATCTATAATTCAGCCTTTAAGCTATTAAGGAATATTTTTTTGATATACTTCTGCTTTAAATAGATTTTAGCAAATATCTCGGAAACGGTACATTTTTTTAAAACCTACTCAAAAAGCATTTTGTTTTCGAATATTTTTTTCAGTTAACTTTCTTGTTTTGTTTTTACAAATATTATATTTTCTATTTACGGAGATTTAAATATTTTTGATGCCAAATAAACATGGGTTCCCACTAGACACTTTGGTCAAGAAATTTACTGTCCGACCAAGTTTTTTTAAATCTATTGGTAGACACCTTGATCCATACATCTCTTTTTTTGGTAGGTTAAGTTTTTTGATTTTTGTCACACCTTTGACGTGTTACTTTGGTCAAGAAATTTTAGGTCCGACCAAGCTTTATTTAATTTACTAGTAGACCTCTTGATCTAAATATCTTCAGTTCTTGGTATGAAAGTAGGTTAAGTTTTTTAATTTTCGGGGATAATTTTTACCTCATAGCAAGAAAATAGTTAAGTTGCCAATGTCCGACCAAGGTAAACTTTGGTCTAAATAAAATAAAAAATTTAAACTTTTATTGCGATTTAATTTTATTTAAAAACAAAAACCACTTACCAATAATTTTTTTTATATTATTATTTTGAAATGTTTGGGGAGGGGGACACGGCCATCAAAGCATCTAATTTACGACAAACCTTTTTTAATTTTTGGTATAATAAAATCTTAACATTTAAGCAAATTTATTTTTAATATTTAATGAATTTTTTGCAGCCAACAATTGGGATTTAAACTAATTAGTTAGTTAGCAATCACTTTCAAGAATTTTCGCAGCGGAAAAGGATGGGCGTATTTAAAAAATAGACCGGTTCCCTGTATATGTACACCGGTCTCATTTTTGATGGTATGAAATGTTGAGACAATAAAAATACATCAAAAGTTTTTTTCTACCGTTTGTGGTTTTGAAGCTACAAGGGAAAATCAAAATTCGGAATCCCAGAAATCTATTACTAGGGCAGATATTTCAATTCTGTTAAAACCTCGACAAAAAGTTGATTCTGTCAATAAAATGACGTTGTCAAATTTTAGGTCTGTCAAGTCAAATTCAAGATTTCAGAAAAAATGTATTTAAAAAAAAATTAGGGGTTAATTGTAATATATAAATAAAACGCAAAACAAATTAAAAAAACAAGAAACACCAACATTTTTCAACTTTTATTGAAGTGTAAACTTCTTTAGGCGCGTTTAGCAGTTTTTGTGGGTAGTGAATTGAACTAAGCCGTCAGGGTCGGCTCGAATCGACTAACTGTGAGATGCAGATAAAGGCCAGTATTATTAATTTCGCTTTGTTGAAGTTTACACTTCTGGCAATTTTTTTTATTTTGTTTTATTTTATTTTGTTCCTAGGGCCCGTGGGACAGTTTGTGTTGTCTGTTAACCTTTGGAACTTGCAATTAATTTTTTTCTTTCTATTAAAAAAGCAAAGATGGGTTCTATTTAATAGCCATTTAAAAAATCCAATCTATTCTAGCTGGGTACTTCAAAAACGTTTTATACCGAATTCATGAATGAAATTGAGGTTTACAAACGAAGCGGAACTATTGTATTAGAGATGGGCATTTTCAATCACGTTTACAATTAATAAATACCGTTACGAAAAAATTGCCAAAAAAGTGGCACGCGCTACTGGAATCCTAATAACCACTTTCGGGTTTTCAAGGGTATGTGCAAAAAACAAAAATTTATTTTCACATTTTGGGAAAATTTTTATAAATCTATCGAAAGCTAAGAAAATCGATAATATATTTTTTATCTTTGCCTTTAGGAGAAAAAGTACAGGAACACCTTTTGTTTACAATTAAATTTTCTATCGATTAGAGGTACTGTGTACCAGGTGTCCCAGCGGAAAAAAAAAATCTTAAATATTTAACTTTTTACTATAACTCACGTTCGCGATGTTTTACTTTTTTTTGTATTTACCACCGTTATCACACTTAACTTTGAACACCCTGTATAGTAGATAACTAATTATTCTCCTATCAAAATACTGTAATCTTTAACTTCTTTAGATATACCTTCCCTGCCCTTTTTGGGAAGTCTAATCGGTGTCAAATGAACCAAAGTCAAACGTATCCTAACCGGTCAACGACTTTCATAAGCTAATTAATGAATGGCCATGTGGTACTGAGGCGTCGCGTCATGCCAGTTCCATGAATTTAGTCAAAACATTTTGATAGATATACAACATCGCACCTTCATTTTGCGTTTTAGCCAAAATTACGTTTTGTTTAATCTATTTTCTTTATACATTTTATTTTCGGTTCGGTCGCAGTGTATCCAGGGGCGGATTTAGGCGGGGGTCAGAGAGTTTAAAATAAAAACCGAATGTAAACAATACGCCGGTAACCGGACACTCAAGAATGTACGCAGGTTCAACACTTAATTCTTTGCACTGCCAAAGCATGCGACGTTGTCATGACAACCAATGGACGCCTTCATCCCGAGTCATATCGAGTAGACACAGACAAATAAAAAACATGCTCGCATTCTGTGTACTGTAGAATACCATAGCGAGATATTTTGTTGCCTGCTAATTGTAAAATATAGAAAGAGAGGACGATATGTCGCTGTAAAATTTGACAGTAGAGAATCCGCGGGACAGACCGCTCACTGTTGTTAGCCCGCGGTTAGAAAAACGATAAATGCAATGGACTGTATATATTTTAATTAATGAAAGCGCGAACAAACATAAATATATTGATATGAAATTACGAAATAATCAAACGTCCATAGGTTAATTGTTGGTGCCACACAACGGCAATCAGAAACAAGGCACTCACCAGTTTGCAGCCAATTTATCCACTTCCAAGGGGCCCCTTTCCGGATCTAAGGATGTCACCACGTAGCTGAAGGGCTGAAGATTCTAGTTCTATGCTTCAGTACACCAAAATCCAGCACTTTCAGGTGTAGAAATTTGAAATAGTTAGAGAACGAAATTAACACGCCATTTCTCGAGGCGATTGACAAAGGATCTCTCTGATTCTTGGTGCGCATGTCCAATGCGCGAAAAATGCACTTTGTCCTTCATACAATTGTGTGGTTTTAAAAATTTAAAAAACAACCGCGAAATTTAGCGGGAGCTAACATAACTGCCCTCCAAAACACACAATTTTAGAATCTCAACCGGACAGATATAGATATAAGAAAAATGATCGACCGCTAAATACAATTGAATGAAAACAGATAAGTATCGTAAGTTTATTTAGAGATAACGAAATCCCGAAAAAGGCAAAACAAACAAACAAAAAATTTAAAAAAAAGAATAAAAATAAAGAAAAACCTATTGTAATACCCGGTAATAGGTAGAAAAATTAAAATTACTTTTAATTTGGCAAGAGGCACAGTTTTACAACTGGCGGCTTATAAACACCGGTAACCGTCGCAACACGCACCTGACCGTCCCCGCCGGGATGCAGTTCGATGACCCGACCGACCGGCCATTTCAAAGGTGATTGAATGTGATCACTTGTTATGATAACCAAATCATTTAATTTGATATTTGGGGACGACTCAGCCCACTTGTGTCGCTGTTGTAGCGTATGCAAATACTCTATAGAATACCGTTTCCAAAAATCATTATGTAGTTTTTGGATTAGTTGCCATCTCGAGAGCCGATTTAGGGGAACCTCGGACAAATCTGACTCCGGAATTTCTGAATTAAGGGGTTCAAGGGTCAAAAAATGCCCAGGGGTAAGAGGTTGAAGATCGTGTGGGTCTGAAGAGGCAGGAGATAAAGGGCGACTATTAAGTACGGCTTCTATGCGACATGTAAGGGTGGACATTTCCATGATGGACAACTTCTGGTCGCCGACTACGCGAACAAAGTGAGTTTTAAAACTTTTGACGCCAGCTTCTGCCAGGCCATTGAAATGTGGACTGAGAGGAGGTCCCAGATGCCAACGAATAGAAAGTCTGGTGGCCGCACTTCTTGCGTAATCAAGTAATTGGTTACGAAACCCTATAAAATTACTGCCTTGATCTGACCAGCATTGCGTCACGCTTCCACGTCTGGAAATGAATCGATGGAATGCACCTACGAACCCTTAGGTGGACAGTTCCATGGTTAATTCCAAATGCACGCAATATGTGGCCGTACAGACAAACACACAGACATACGATTTGAAAGCTTTACAACCACGGTAACGATGAGGAATCACAAAGAAAGGTCCACAAAAGTCGATAGCTACACTCGAAAAAGGTTTAAGTTGATTGATTCGATGAGCGGGAAGTGAACTCATTATGGGCGGTCTATAGGGTTTAGGGTTGATTATAAAACATTGCAAACACTTGGATATGGTTCTTTGAATTGCCCGTCTGGCAGATAATATCCAAAATTGCTGTAAAAGCAGATTATGTAATGTTTTAAACCCAGGATGAAGGTATTGTCGATGAGTGGACTCGATAAGAAGAGTAGTAAAGTAAGACGGGGTGTTTTGCAGAATAAGACAAAAGGTCAGATTTTTGTAATCTGCCACCGACTCTAATGATATTATTTTCATCAAGAAAAGGTGAAAGTTTTCGAAAAGGTTTCGGTATTGGTTTATCCTTAGATAACGCGGAAAAAAGCTCAGAAAAACAAGAACCTTGAACGCGTTTGATAAGAAGGTATAACGCACTTTGCATCTCACCGGTGGTAGGAAAAACAATATTCTCAAAAATAACTTTTTGGTCCGGCGGCTTAGTCGGTTTTTGATAGGAATGGTTTTGAAAAAGGTTAACTATTCGAAGGACATAACAAATGATACGTTGAATTTTTGATATAGATGAATATTTGATAAGAAGCTGATCTAAGAAGTTAACGTCAATTATCGCATTGCAACAGACCTTTGGCTTTTCCTCCAGATTAATATCTCCGAAATCAATCGGCATTTTTGATTTATGAAAATCGGGCCATTCGTTTTCGGGAGACAACAAAAACGACGGTGCGTTCCACCACATGTCATGTGAAATGAGCTGTGAGGGGGTGGCCCCTCGTGACGCAATATCGGCTGCATTTAAAGCAGAAGGAATGTAGCGCCATGAGTTTGAGGGAACGATTTCTTGGATTCTACTGACTCGATTTCCAACAAAGGTTTGCCAGCGATTAGGAGGAGATGAAAGCCAGTGCAGTACGACCTGCGAATAACAGAAAGAAACGATATTTGTAAAAGTTATTTTTCCTTCATAGCTAGATAAAACGAAGTCAATTAATTCGCTTAAAAGAAATGCGCCTAGGAGTTCTAGCCTAGCCAAAGTTTGTGACTTTATAGGCGCGACCCTAGATTTTACAGATATGAGAGAAACAGATATATTGTTTTCCTCTTCTACACGAAAATATACGACGCCTGCGTAGCCTCGAATTGAAGCGTCGCAGAAGCCGATGATTTGACAGGTATTGATTTTTGACAGTTTGATTTGTCGGGGTAATTGAAAATTGGAAAGAAGCGGGAATTCAGAACGAAGTTTGTTCCAAGAGTCGATGATAGAAGAATCTGGTTCTTCGTCCCAGCCTATTTTCGATATCCACAACTGTTGCAAAATAAATTTTGCTTGTAGCAACAAGGGACAAAGAAAACCTAAGGGATCGAAGATTGTTCCTATGATAGATAAAATAGAACGTTTGTGTGTGCGACTTTAGCTGTGTTAGTTGGTTAATAAGTCCGTTACAATTAAATCTCAATTCTGTAGGTAAATACTACAATTTAAATAGTTTTTCGCACACATATTAAAACATTAATAAAATCTACGTTATACAGACATATAAAAACCCACATAATCATAGTTTAAACCACTGAATTTTAATTGAACAATAAATAATAACCTCCAAACATCAATCTACTTGTGATTCGAGCGTTTTTTCTTTTTACTGCGATAAGAATATTTATTATAAATAAATCTACCAACTAAAGGAACCCGTACACGAAAATGTCAGATACACAAATTACGCTGAGTCAAATTTTACAAGAAATTAGATCATCTAAAAGCGACATTACGGGCCAGATACAAACTTTGGAAAATACTGTCACACAAAAGTTTGATACATTGAAGGAAAAGGTTAAATACTTGGAGCAAGAAAATTTAGAATTAAAGAGCAAAGTGGAGAAATTAGAAAGAGAGACAAAGAGGAACGGCGCCCTGATTTTCAATCTAGCCAATCAACCACAACTTCTTTCTGGCAAATACATTTGTGATAATATTAATAAATTACTGGAGCTTGACTTAACTGAGGATCACCTAAACAATTTTTATAGACTTGGAAACTCTACGAATGCGCCTATAAAAGTGCAGTTCTTGTCAGCATTAAAAAAGTCATTAGTTTTTAAAAATTGTCATAAATTGAAAGGCACAGGAATTGTAATCGCACACGACCTAACTGAAGACCAAAGGGCTACTCAGAAAGTTCTCCGTAGGCATCTTAATAAACTCAAAAGCGAATCTGATGAAAAGGTCTACATTAAGGGAGACAAGTTATACACCGAGGGCGGTGAAATCCTATCAGTTGATGATATATTATTTATTGAATGCCAGTCCGAAATTAGAGTTTCAAACAGCGCACCTGCAACTCCCTCAACCTTTCAAAAAGAAGATAACGATATTGAAGAAAGCCAAGAAACTGTGAAAGAAGTGCCAAAAATCCAAAATCCGGAACAAAAACCTTTTGGAACCCCTAAGCAAACGACTAAGGCGAAACCCTCTGGAGGCAAGATTTTAGCAAACATTGTTTCTGGAATAGAAAAAAAGAAAACCTTAAGGTCAGGGTCGTCAAGTAGCCAAAAGTGAAAAATAAAAACGGTTTTAAATAAACATTTTAGATTTAAGTTTAATTAGGATTTAAAAAAAAATCACTATACCTAAGCTTTTTTACTTTTGTCTTGTTTTTGTTATCTTTTATTTTATTTACATTTTTTATCGCATTCTGATTTTATATTAAAATGAATCAGTTCATTCGAAACTTTTCATATGATTTTTTAGAGACTAAAGAGGTGGAAAATTTCTACGAATATCAACAATCCTTAAAGGATAATAATTCTCAAGATTACTTTAAAATAATTCATAAAAATATAAGAAGCATTAATAAAAATTTTGACGAGCTTTTGGTTAATCTATCTCAAATAGAAAATCAGGTAGAGTGCATTATTCTTACAGAGACATTTAAAATTCTAGACAAATCCCAGTTTTATCTTGAAAATTATGATCTTCTTTATAGTGAGGGAGAAATTAACAAAAATGATGGTGTTGCTTTTTACATAAAAAACTCCCTAAGCTATTATTCTAAAATCATATTACTAGATCGATGCAAAGCCCTTGAAGTGCACATTACCACAACTGACAATAGAAAAATATTGATAACTGCTATATACAAACCTCCTGCTCAAAACCCAAATAACTTTGTACTATCTCTCTCTAACTACTTAGAAAATACTAAACAAACAGTGTGCGATGTACATTTTATTGTGGGAGACTTGAACATCGACCTCCTCGTGGATGAGGAAATAAGTGTTGATTTACTAAATATTCTCTATTCGCAAAATTTTAATTCCTTAATAAACAAGGTAACTAGGCCTGCTTCTAAAACATGCATTGATCACATACACGCCAAATGCCAAAACCACTTGTTATTAGAAAGCCTTTTTCCTGTAATTATAAAAAGTTGCATAACTGATCATTACGCAATCACCGTTGCGGTACCGCTAAAAAGCGACTTATCCGTTAAACCTAAATTGTCCTATGAAATAATAAATGAAAAAAAATTAAAGTCAGACATGACAAAAATCAACTGGGATGAATTTTACAAAATGCATCAAGTAGATGCTATGACAGAATATTTCATAAACTTAGTAACAAAAAAAATTAAAGAAAACACTATTTCAATAATAACTTCACGAAAAAAAATTAAGCGTAAACCATGGATAACTCAAGCTTTAGTAAATTCTGTTAATAAAAAAAATAACTTGTATAAAATTTACCAGCGGCATCCCAATAATAATACCAAAAAAACGTTTCAGCGTTACCGCACGCAACTTAACATTTTATTAAAACAAGCTAAAATAAATTATTTTAAATCAAAAATAATAAAAGATCAAGGATGTTCGAAAACTTTATGGAACACAGTAAAGAATATTTATTCTGAGTCGAAACAGTCCGAAATAAATCAAATATATGATGACAATAATAAACTTTTAACAGAACCCATAAAAGTGGCCCACTCGTTTAATCAATTTTTTGCAAATGTTGGAAATAATTTGGCCAAAAAAATAAAAAAACCAAAGAAAAACCCATTAAAAAACAGAAAAATTCTCAGACACAATTTTAGTTTAAAACCCACAAATAAAAATGAAATTGCAAACGTAATCAAAAATTTAAAAAACAACAAAGCTCCAGGAGTCGATAAAATAAAAACTGAAACTATAAAAAATATTTGCGAGCATATTATCGGCCCTTTGGAGCACATTATAAACCAGTCCTTTAAAACAGGAATAGTCCCCAAGAAATTCAAAATAGCGACTATAAAACCTATCTACAAATCGGGGGACAAAAACGCTATGTCAAATTACAGGCCGATTTCCCTTCTTTCACATTTTGCAAAGATTTTCGAGAAGGTTCTTAATGAAAGAATTCAAAAATACTTAAAAAAGTACTCAATTATCTCCAACAAACAATTCGGTTTTCAAAAGGGAAAAAGCACGCAAGATGCTATCACAACATTAACTGCCAAAATTTACAAAACGCTTGAAAAGGGTAAACCGTCACTTTGTGTTTTTCTTGATCTGGCAAAGGCTTTCGACACTGTGAGCCATTCACAGTTGTTGGAGTCTTTGCGGGATCTGGGATTCCGGGGGACGACCTGGAGACTCTTTCATTCCTACCTAACGGATAGGAAACAAAACACAAACATAAAAAACTATGTTAGTGGGGAAGAGAGTGTTCTTTGTGGTGTCCCTCAGGGTACTGTGATTGGCCCGGTTCTGTTCACCCTTTACATCAATAGTATTCTTGAGCAACCATTAGATGGAGAGATTTTAAGCTTTTGTGATGATACTGTTATATTCTTTACTGCTGAAACCTGGCAGGAATTAAAAATTTTAGCAGAAAAAAACCTAAAAATAATTTTTGAAATTTTTGATCACAAACTTTTAACTGTAAATTACAAAAAAACTTACTTTATGCCATTTACATGCAGCAGCAGAAACCTGCCTCATTTTGACACCCTTAGTATTAATGAAATCAAAATAAAATTTACCAACACCATTAAATACTTAGGGGTTTACTTTGATCCTCATTTAAAATGGAATTACCACACAAAAAAAGTCACAAACACAATTAGAGTGATGCTATTTAGACTTAAGTATCTTAGAAAAATATTAGACATCAACCAATTAAAAATTCTATACTATGCACTTATTGAAAGTCGAATACTATACGGAATCTTGGCTTGGGGCGGAGTTTATGATGCACACTTAAATAAACTAAACATTGTCCATAAAAGTATTTTAAAAATAATGCACTTTAAAAACCATCAATACCCATCAGACCTTTTGTATAAAGAGTTAAAAGTTTTAGATATAAGACAAATATATTATTTTCAGATCTGTATATACTGTTATAAAAATAAATCCCACCTAAATATTCTTACACATAGGCAAAATACAAGATATGCAGCTAATTATAATATTGAAGAACAAAGATCATCCAAAAATATTGGGCAGAGATACCATATATATTTGATTCCAAAAGTATTTAACCATTTGCCATTAGATATAAAAAAATCGATAATAGAAAATCAAATATCATTAAAACAATTTAAAAAAATGATAAAATCAATTCTTTTTAGTCTCTCTCGCGAAGAAATTAATAATTTAGTAAACATTTAATGTTCAGGATATAATTATTTTACACTTTGCGTATTCATATAATACTTCATATATAGTATAAGTATATTTAGTTGCTAGTTATTAATAAGGAGCATTTCTATTTTTAGGTATTATTTTGTAATATTATTGTATTGTATATCGTGGCATGTGTGCTTGTATAACGCATCACAAAAATCCCAGCGCGACGTCTTGTCTTTGGGAAGGTGAGCTGTTCTAGGAGCATGACTGTTATGGTGCATACTACTTTATGAATTGTACTCTTAGAAATAAATTGAAAAAAAAATTGGTTGGGGGTTTGTCCTTCATTCGGCATTGATAAGAAAAAATGTCGTTTTTTGGATGCCATTGAAGTCCTAAAACTTTGATAAAGTTAAGTTCCTCCTTGTCAAAAGAGAGAGGCATTTGACGATCGGATTCTGGCAATGTTGCCAATAACTCGGGACAATTGCTTGCCCATTTTTTAAGTTCAAATCTTCCCGACTTCAACAAATCATTGAGTTCCGTTTGAAGGGAAAGAGCTTCAGAAAGCGAAGGGCTAGTTCCCAAGATATCGTCGATATAGATTGACGTTTTTAGAACAGTACTAGCCATAGGAAAACGTTCCTTTTCTCTCTCTGCCAGCTCATTTAAGGTACGCATGGCTAGAAAAGGTGAGCATGTCATGCCAAAAGTGACAGTAGAAAGTTCCCACACTGAAAGTGGGTCATGTGGAGAAAACCTCCACAATATCCTTTGATAAGGACGGTGATAAGGATTGATAAGGACTTGACGGAACATCTGTTTGATATCAGCAATGTAGGCAATAGGATTAAGACGAAACGTAAGGAGTTGAAGTTTCGGTCCAGATAACAACGTGTCATTGAGACTAATATGTATTGGGGTGACTGCCGAACAATCCCAGACTACCCTTAATTTTGTACTTAAGCTTTCCGGCTTTAATACGCAATGATGTGCCAAAAAACATGATACGTCGACTTTTGGTTGACTAGGTAAAACTAGACTCATATGATTAGAATCGATATAGTCTTGCACGAAACTTGAATAGGCAGTGTACAGATCAGGATTTTTGAGTAATCTATTTTCTAGAAGTAAAAATCTACGATAAGCTTGCGGATAAGTATTTCCTAGGTCAGGGTTTATTTTATCTTTAAACGGAAGATCTACCATGAATCTACCGCTCGGTTGCCGTACACACTCGCAGCAAAAATTGATTCTGCTTGTTTTTCTTCCTTTGATAAGATTTGTTTTTAGGCAAATGTTCGATTTCCCAAAACCTAGGTAGAATGACCTCTAACGGAGGTGAATGACTCGTTAAAAAACAACTGGTTCGTTCCGTAAGACTACCTACTTCGTCAACTTTACCCATGACGACCCAACCAAAGATAGTTTCAAGGGCTGAAGGTTGCCCTATTTGTCCAAGAACCCTGCCCTCCTTGAATATCTGTGCGAATAGCTCGCAACCAATAACTAGATCCACAGGTCTAGATTTGAAATAAGATGGGTCGGCAAGTTTAAGGTTTTCCAAGTGTTTCCACTGATTATCGTTCAAAGTGAATGTAGGCATATTGGAACATAATTGTGGAACGACAATTGCTTCGAAATTAAGTAAAGGAGTGACCTGTCCTTGTGGCTTAATGTGACATTGAACGAGCCCTTTGGAAGTAAAGGAAGACATCTGATTTAATCCGAATATTTCAGTGGTGTAACTTCGCCTAAGAAGATTAAGACGCTGAATACACTTTTCACTGATGAATCCTGTCTGTGATCCAGAATCAAGCAGTGCCCTTACAGGTTGAAAATTTCCGCAACCGTCCATAACATCTATTATGGCGGTGCATAAAAGAAAGGTACCTGAAGGTCCTGAGGTATTTAATGACACATGAAGATTATTGACAGGTGGTGTGTGAATGACAGGACTAGTATCTTGGCTTCCAGACTCTTGATTAGTTTCTAAGATATGGGTTAAAGTGTGGTGCCTTTTACTATTGCAAGTCCTGCATGAATATTTTGATTTGCACGTATCTACCCCATGCAAGGGATGAAAACACGCTAGACATAATTTTTTCTGCTTGACGAAAGATAGGCGATCGATAGGTGAGAGATCAAGAAATGTTTGACATTTCGAAAGCACGTGACCTTGATTACACCGGAAACATTTTATTCCCGTACTTGAATTAGTTGAGGTGCCAGCCAGTCCTATAAAAGGCGAATTGGATGATTTATAGGTAGGCTTTTGCCCAAACTGGTTTCGCATAGAATTTGAATTTTGATAGGTAGGCTTTTGCCCAGACTGATTTTGCATAGAATTTGATTTTTGATAGATAGGCACCTTTTTGGGTGCTGTTGATTGAGGAAGTGATTCCAAAACTTTACATCTTTTTTCTAGAAATTGAAAAAGTGACTGAAAAGTGGGAATTTCGGTATTAGTATTGGCGTGACTCATTTCGAAATTTGAACGCGTCGGAATATCCAATTTTTCTAACAAAATGAAAAAAATAAGTCCCAACTGTCAACGTCAAAGCTAAGTGATTTTAAAATTTCTAGGGATTCAGAAAAGGTGTCAATTAAATTACGCAATTCTTTAGCTGACTCGTTTTTTAAGGTGGAGTTCATAATTGTGCTTAAAGCATCATTTGCGAGGTCTCGCTTGTTTTGATATCTATTGACTAATTTGTCGTAAGCAATTTTATAATTTTGATCAGATAAGCTAATCCCTGATATCAATTTTAAAGGCTCATCCTCGAGATATGAAAATAAATATTGAAGTTTTCGAACGTTACTTAGACTTTGATTTTGATCTATAATGTTATTAAAAAGATCGAAAAAGCTTGGCCATAATTTTTTATTACCTCGGAATATGGGAATACCTAACTCTTTGAGTTTTGGAGTTTCAGATTCGTTTTGTCGAACATATGATCCCGAAAGGGTTGGGGCCTCAACCGGAAATATTTTAGAGTAAACCCCCTTACATGCATAAAAATATTTACGAGCTTCCGAAAGGATCGCATCCTGCGTTTTAAACTCCTCGTCGTCCGAGTCGTCTATCAACATAATGACATCATTATGTGCCAGCATGCATTTATCGAAGGTTTCATCCAAATCGGAATACCTCACTTGAAACTCGTTTCTCGCTTTTTCGTCCTTTGCCGCGGTCTGTGAAAACACATAACACTCGGTGATCGCAGATAAAAAAACCTTGCGTTTTTGCACGGCTTTTTTGACAGACATGATTTTACCTTTGAAATGACGAAATTGTCGGTAAATATACAATTAACGCTAAATTAATGCTTCTGAAATAGAAAAATGACGAATTGTCGAAAATATGCACTAATTTATCGCAATTGATGAAAATTGTTTTAAATATCGAAATGATATGGAACACACCTAACTCATAAATGAGTAATGTTGTTTGTTTTGTTTTTTTATTGATCCTCGATTTTGTTTATACTGAATGACCACGGTACGTTACCATAGCAGCGGACCGAAAGCAGGTACTGCGCCGACACCGAAAGTCGAACGACTTTCTCTCGTTTCAATACGATGGAAAAAATTCAAGGCCGCCTTGTTTTCGGCGTGAAAATAAATGGCCGACTTATTAATACCGTCGTATGGAGTATATTTAAAATAATTCGGCTCGAAAGGAACACTTATGTTAGCCCGCGGTTAGAAAAAACGATAACTGCAATGGACTGTAAATATTTTAATTAATGAAAGCGCGAACAAACATAAATATATTGATATGAAATTACGAAATAATCAAACGTCCATAGGTTAATTGTTGGTGCCACACAACGGCAATCAGAAACAAGGCACTCACCAGTTTGCAGCCAATTTATCCACTTCCAAGGGGCCCCTTTCCGGATCTAATGACGTCACCACGTAGCTGAAGGGCTGAAGATTCTAGTTCTATGCTTCAGTACACCAAAATCGAGCACTTTCAGGTGTAGAAATTTGAAATAGTTGGAGAACGAAATTGACACGCCATTTCTCGAGGCGATTGACAAAGGATCTCCCTGATTCTCGGTGCGCATGTCCAATGCGCGAAAAATGCACTTTGTCCTTCATCCAATTGTGTGGTTTTAAAAATTTAAAAAACAACCGCGAAATTTAGCGGGAGCTAACAACTGTTTTTAGCGGTTAATAGGTAATAAGATGACCAACCGCTCGTTCGGTTTTGCAGACGAGGCGCCGATTTTTAATTTTTTGCCCTGTCTTAGATTCTTATATTTAGTCTGGAAAAAAGAGGTCAACCAGCGGTTTTCCTGCGTCATTGGGGGAGCCGCCACTGCTGCAGGGCCGTATTTCTACAGAGGCGCGCGGGACCAAAGCCTCTGGCTGCACAGAAAAAAATATATAAAAAGTAGAAAACGTATTTTTTCAATAATATTATCTTGTCTAAAAGTAAGTTGACTTGACTTTACGGCGATGGACGTCTGCTTTTCAACAATATTTTATTTTTCTTGATATCTCGTTTTAAAAAGAGAAGAAACTAGAGAGAGTATTTTAAACAAAAAATTGTTTTTTAAAGCAATCAACAAATAATTACTCAAACACTAAAACAATAATAAACTGTATTAAAGAAATACTAATTTTCTTAATCGGGCAACATAACAATACCGTCATTCCTTTTTCAACTTTTTCAAGCAAGGCGTTACTTCTCTTGACTAAAAACCATTATTTTCTCAATTTAAAAGCTATACTTTCGTCATTCAAGAAAAAAATTTTTGTAAACGAGACTTTTCTCAAATCAAAATAAGTAATTTTCTCAACTTGAAATAAGCGTTATCTCGATTTGAAATATTTTATATCATTAAAAGTGCACTCTTCTGTTTACTATATTAAATCTAATTATACCTAAAAGGATACTACAGAGACCATAGAATGCGCTTTACATTTAAACATACAAATACTAGTTGATTTCACTCTTTGATATGTATAGGGTAAGCATAATAGGTATTTATTGGTTTAAGTTATAAGTTTATTGCAATAAGTTACTTTTTAAGACTAAATCACAAGAAATGCCAATTTAAATAATAATGATATTGAAAGGAAAATCAAAAATTTTCATGCCAGAAAGAGTTTTTTCTAGAAATAAGCCAATTTTTCCTATTAAAAAGAAACAAATTTATTTTATGATGAAAGCTGGTTTCCTTTTAGTGGATGCAATATTTCAAGAAAGAAATTTCTTCTTTTAAAGTAGATAGTGCTTTGGTGCATAGGTAAGCAGTTTTTGTTTTGAACCAATCCCATTTGCTTTGATTGGATATAATTTTTTTATGTGTACGAAAAAATACTTATTTTGATTTGAGAACATGAATATCTCGTTTGTAAAAATTTTACGCCACTGCAAAGCAGATAATAGGGACTTATTGGAATAAATCCATGCAATAATAGTGTCAGGCCGTATTTTGCCAGTTTTGCATTGGAATTTGACAGCTAATTTTTCAACATAGGGATTTTGTTTACTTTACGAACTGAAATAAATACTGTTGACTTTAAATATAAATAAATAAACGACTTAGTATTAAATTCGACTTTGGTATGTCAATTTTGAAAGATCAACTGTCAACCTGCAATGTAAATCTGTCAGAATACCGCCTAGTCCCTAATATTATCGAAAAAATCTGTTTTCTTGATTTTTTATAATTTTTTTTCTGTGTAGGATCCAGTGGCGTATATAAGGGGGCCTGGGGGCCCGACCCCCCCCCCCGAAACTGTGTTGGCCCCCCAAAACTTTTTTCTATATACGCTACTGGTAGGATCAGTAGTCTGTAACTAACATTAATAAATAAAAAATATTTTTATGTCTGGATTCAAAGAGCAAAAATATATCTAGTTTACTTCTAAGGTACTGACAAACGAGGATGGTGCTGTCAAGCTAAATAAATTGTTTTGAAATAAGCAAAATCTTAATTGCCCGAAATGGTTTAGGTTTGATAATTCGATTTGTGGGTTTATTTATTATGATGGACGCGTTTTTCGACTTTGCCCATGCCTACTAAAGTACTATCACATACCGTTTATGTGGGGCAGACTATCGTACCGCAGCTCACTTCTTTCTCTTTCTTCGGCTGCCTTTAGATGAATGAACTCTCCGCATACCAATACCACCAGGGCCGTATTTAAAAAAAAGTTCATGACCAAACTGTAAAACGATTTTTGTCGCTTTTTCCATAAAATATGTGGAGAAAGAGCTGGCGGTTCTGGAGCAAACCCCCCCCCCTCCCCCCATACTTTAATGGTGAAACGGTGACCGTAAATAAACGCACAGGAAAAAAGCGAAAAGGAAATATTCGCACAGGAAAAAACGCAACACAAAAAAAAGCGCACACTAAAAAAGCGCGCAAAAATAAGCGCACATAGTAAAACAGCTTAAAACAAAGTTGTACACAGAACAGTTCCTACGTAATTCATACCTTTATTTTTTAAATTTTAACCCGCATTTTGAAAATTTCAATGAATATTTCCATAATATCAACAACAAAAATATACCTACAAGTAAATAATCTTCGAATTAACGACAGTCCGAGAATTTTGCACATAAAGTTACAGTATTCAAAGTAACGATAGTAACGAATGTATAAAATGATTACTTTGTAGTCGAGTAACGATTAGTAACGAGTATTCAAAGGTAATGAAAATCAACACCCACCTCTATTGCACAGGCGATTTCTTCCTTAAGTGCTTCTCTAATAAAGGAAGTCCTGCAGTAACTAGCCCTTCTTTTAATATAAATATAAATAATTAAATATTTTTTCGGGTTCTAGGGGGGTAATCACCCCCCTTTGACCCCCCCCTTGCTCTCGTAGAACCGCCGATGAGACAGAGACAGAAGTTATAAGTTAAGGTTTTTACTGTGCAGCTTTACTTTTTTTGTGCAGCTTTACTTTTTTATCTATATCAAACGTGTGTTTCTTAGAGTAAGAAAAAAAAATTCTTACTCTAAGGTTTATTAAGATTATAAGCAGGTGTGGAAAAGACACAGTTCCAAATTGCATATTGCATGCCGCAGCGTTATAAATTTTATATGTTTGTTTACATTGTTATTTGTTGGTATAACTAAGAACAATTTTATTGGTTTATTTATAGCTCTATCTTTATATGAAGTGCACGGTTTTTGATTATTCTATATGTATCTGACATATTTTTTCAGTAGCGTAACACTGCATAAAAAGGGAAAGGTAATAAATTTAAGTTCTTAGGGGCCCATCGAAACGACTTTTAAAAATTCCTTTCTTTACTATGGAGTGCTTTAATTTTAAGCATGCCTTATTTTCAAATTTGTTGAGTCCTGTCTTTTGTTAAGATGCGACCACCTTGTGACGCAATCAGACAACGCCGTTGTTTCAACCAACCAAATTTTTAAACTATGAAAAAACCCCAGGCCATCAATTTTTCTGTGTCAAGCCGCCTTTAAAATTTTTTTTCAAAAAATGAAAAAACAAAGTTTTTGAAATTTTGGAAGAAAATTTGGAAGATGATAAAATCGAGATGGTGATACTCGATTTTGTGGAATTTAGGTGTCTTCGTGGGTACAACCAAAGGACTAAAAATTATAGTGAAATTAGGGTAAAGTGTAACGGCAGAAAGGAAAATCCTCTTGTTACATCACGCAGTGCAGTTTAATTTAAATGCAAGAGTTTTCTTACACTAGTCAGTCCTATCCTACCCTTAGCGCTGTACCTACCAGGTTGTGAACAACAGTTAACCCGAAGATCAGACAAAACTACTGTAATAAAAAGTAGAAGAGAGAACTTTATTTAAATTATTTTTCTTTCTTACAAATATTTTTGTAATCGATACATATAATATTTTTTCAAAATCATTTTTATTTATTTTAAGATTTTTTTACAGTTTTTATTAAAAAAAAACATGTTTCTTACTTTATTTACTCACAAAACACAAAAAACCTTAACTTTAATCACAACACTCTGCTTATTTTGTAGGTATTATCAGTTGCTATGGCTATGCCAGACGAGTGACATTATGAGACCAGCATCTTATCTTTAAGCAGCCCTTAAGGAATAGTAAAGTCACGAATAAAGGTGACTTGATTTTAACAACACGGAAGTCTTTAATTTCGTTGCAACGAAATTGTACGAAATAAGGTATTCTTTAGGCAAAGAAACGGAAAAAAGTCGGTGCGATGGGCCTTTAATCTCATCTCTAATTTAATTTTCACTTAGTTTTTTTCCTATTTCTAGCCATGAACCAATTGGTTATTTCTTCTATTTTAGGTGATCGCCATTTTAAATAGTTGGAAATTTCGCTGGGGAATTGTGGCAATCAGAAAATATTGTATTCAATTATTATAAAGGTTAAAAACTTTAATTTTTGGATCAGGTATAGGATCCAATTTAGAGCACGCCACTGGACTTTTTATTTATTTTAAACTCCAATTGACCCCGGGATTAGGTACTAAAAACCCGGATATAAGAAAATCTGTTTATGCATTTACGTTTGTTAATAAATGTCATGTAACTACCCAATTTTTTTTATTAATGAAATAATCAAATAAACATTGTTGAATGAAGATCAATACAGATCAAAGTCTAAGCACAAAATAAACAATTTCTATATGTATGGTATGTACAGGGGACTCTATACACTAAACTGGATTATGCTAAATGAGGCAAAAATATTGAATTTTTTTTGCAGAGTCAAGTTGCGTTAAAAATCCTCATTCCAATTCTACTTACAGATAAAATTCTGTAAATTTGATAGTTCGCGGAAGTTTGACATTTTATGTAATCAGATATCCTGTAGGTATCAATGAATTCTTTGTGTTAAATAATAAATATTGTTTTAAGGTGCCTGCTGCAAATAAGACCCACTGAAGAAAAAAAAGACAAAAAAAAAGAATATTTTAATAAAACTAAAAATACACTTGCAATATGTAATGTAATAAACGTATGGAAAACTCTAAATATGCATGGGCGCACCCAGGGGGGGGGGTTCGGGCCCCGGGCCCCCCCAAGGCTTGGATTTTTTACATACTTTCCACATATTTCATGAAAAAACACAAAAAATAGCTTAAAATTCGACAACATGAGGCTTCGCCCCCCCCCCCCCCAAGAGGCCTCGGGCCCCTCCCAAGACATATTCCTGGGTGCGCCACTGAAATGTGCTTAAAAAATGCTTTATTAGCCGAACATCTGGTTAATAAAGCCCGCATAATAAAAATATTAACGTTGACATTATAGGTCAATTTTAATAACCGGACATCTACAAACTGCAACTTTGTAAACGATATTCAAATGCGACTGAATGTTGCCGAATTTTAAAAAAGAAGGATTTGTTTTGAATTATTACTACTCGGCCTTATTAGCGGTTGGGCCTTATTTCCCGCAGGTACCCTATAGCATATTCAAAAATACCCACTTTATTGTCAATATTTTTCTATTATAAATACCATTTACTGTGTATTTTACAAGTTCGCCTAAACTGCTTTACCATCTTTTCTTAAAACATTTCATCCCATAGTTGACCTATCTAAAACTCTACTTCAGAATGAGCTAAGAAAGTCAAACTTTTCACAGTCGTAGATCTTCATAGAGTTAACAACCGACCCAAGTTTCATGGAGTTCCATTAAGTAGCAAAGTAGTTTTTAAAAAATGGCGAAATTGCCACAAACTCACTTACTCACGCATGTATAGATCATCAAAATACTATTGTACTTCCAGACAAGCTACAAAGCTAAACCTTGGCAGACTGATAGAAATTATGACCAAGCCCTTAGAAAAGATGAAAAAACCCCAAAATTTTAATTTGCATCTCTCCCCTATAAATGTAAAATTATGTAAAAGTAACATTGCCCACTTCCAGAATCGCTGAGCTTTGGACGGCCGATAGGAAGTATGATAAAACCATTGGAAAAAATGTAAAAACACCAAAATTTTAATTTACTTCCCTCCCCTAAAAATGTAAAATCATGTAAAAGTAATATTGCCCACTCTTAGGTACGCTAGAAAGCTGATAGGCTGATAAAACTATGATAAAACCATAGGAAAAAATTAAAAAACCTCAAAATTTTTAATAAGGCATTGCAAAAGTTTTGAACAATATCCCGCATATTTTACTACTTTAAAACTTAAATATTATCCAGATCCAACCAAGCCAACTTCTCTAATACTAATTTTAAAATGAAAGGTTCTTACTAGTTTGGAAATGTTTTTATAAACTTGGCTATTACGGCTGCAACTGACTCTTAGGCATAGTGCTAAATAAAACATAAAGAAGTTTGGCTGTAATAGCAAAGTGTAAAAAAACATTTCCAATCTAGTAAGAACCTTTTATTTTGACATTTGTATTGGAGAATTGAGTGGTTAAGTGCCAGAGTTGCCTAAACCACATTTTTTTAAAAACCGTTATTATTGCTAATAAAATATCCAAAACTGGTCCTCTGTCTGAGGCAAACATGCCTATTCCACAATTTTAACTACGAAAGAGGCGCCATCTATTAGACGCTATCGATTAGTAGCATTTTTAAAACAAGGGCTATCTTTCTTTTGCATTATCTCAGTTAATAATAAATGTGGCATAGGCAACTCTGGCACTTAACCACTCAATTTGGCTTTACTTTTAACTCAATTCGTTTTACGGAAAATAATTTTCGCGTACTTGGCTTTTTTACATGTTTTTGTTATGATATAATTATTCACCATCCGCTTAAAAAAGAGGACCATTTAGGATGAGTTAATTGAAACTTATTCGAATACATCGTGTATCCGAGTACCGGATGTTGCCTTATTGTCGTTATGTAATTAGCATCTATTTTTGTTTGAAAAATTCAAACATTAAGCAGCGAGAGAATCCCTAGGAATTCGGGGTATTTGGGTTACATACGGCGCGTCATCGTCGCGGTCGTACAGCGATTCTAAAACGGGTTTAAAAATAAGTTGGTCGATTTAGTTTACAGAGTGATTTTCCATCGAAAAATAACATGTAAGAGGTAGGCCACAGAAAAGTATTTTTCGATCGTCATAAAGTAGTAGGTTGTCTAAGATCTTAAAGGAAAATGGTATAACAGTCAAATTTTAAAAACGGAAATATTAATAACCGGACATTATCAAAAACGTCGTTAATTAAAACAAGACCTAAGCTAATAGTTATAATACATGAGAAAATACGAATCGAAATTTTGTAAAACGTCTTTTTTCAAACCGGACAAAATCATAAAAAAGAGGCTTGGCTCGTGTGCAATTCACGCAAAGAAGACCGGTTCTGATGTTGCTATGCAATTGAAGCGGCCTTCGCTGCCACTTTTATAGCCCATTTTAAGCAACCAAAGAAGAGTAGATTTTCTATTGCTATGCGATGTAAGTCACACCCTTAAAAAAGATCATGCGAGAAAAATTCGATTTTGCTCATGTCTTGTTTTGTTGAAAGACGTATTTGATAATGTCCGCATTATACCATTTTCGTGTGGGGGCCGACCAAATACGTTAGAGCATAAATACATATTCAAAAAATGAAAGTGAAGCACCAATAGCTTGCCTTGGAAACAATGGCAAATTTAAATTCGCAGACGCGAATATTCAAGAGCGCATGCATGTGTTTTTTTGCCACGTAGACACACAGCTACTGTGTGGATGGACGCCATATTTGTTAATAATTTACATTTTGCGTTGTTTTGCGTTTGTAGTGTAAAATTATGCTTTTTTCAGTAAAAAATGAGAAATAATTCACGTAAAACATGTGTGGTTTGTGGACAAATGTCCGGGAGAAGTAAGGGAGTGTCGTTCCTTAGGTAAGCACTTGCATCTTTCTTTATAATTTGTTAGAAAAGTTAAGAATAATTTATAGATGCCATTAAACACTCTTCATGGTGTCCACAATAAATCTGCACAATTAATTTTAGAAAAATTACAATTTTAATCCACAATTTGATACATTTTTACCCAATCAACTAGTTTTTAGAAAAAAACTAATAGACCTAACCTTAAATTTTTGACATATGTCAAATTATGTAGTGACGTAACCATTGAGTTGTATAATGCCCTGAAAGGGCTTTAGAGACGGAAAGACAAGGCATTTTTTATTGACCCTATCCAATTTGGTTTCTAAGGGCAGGTATTTCTTTTACAATAAAAACAGAGATAGACATTATTGAACATGTGAAACGGACAAAGATAGGCTGATTTTGCATGCTAATAATAGATAATATATGGGTACTTTTATCCCTTTCACACTGACGGCATAAGTGCGACAGAAAAGCAGCTGGCTACCTTTAATCCACCTGCCGTATTTTGAGTGATTCTACCTGCTAGTCGGATTATACAGGGAAAACTGATAGACAATGTTGTCTAAGTACGGAATTGAATTTTTTTGAATTTTGTGCGGGAATATTACAAAAAGAAATCTTAAAACGTTTAAAAACAAGTGTAGAAGTAACTATTTGAGTTCAAACATGGTCCGAAATTGTTTTTTGTGCAAAAGAAGAAAAAAAATCCATAAAAAAACAACATTTCATGGGTAAGTCGTCTTGACGGATAGTTTTTGCTAAAACACGAGAAAGTTCAGTAGCGTCACGATAGATAGCTTTTTCTGCGACCGTGCGATTTTACCCTCACACATTTGGTTCAGAAAGTGTCACTTCCCCGCACTTATAAGATTATTTTTTAATAATAATTTGTCCTGAAATGGGTTCTGGTACGTTTTACCACCCTACTCAAAACTTATTACAACAAGGTTTTTTTGCATTGCATGAAAATTAACAAAAAGTATTTGATTTTCTTAAAAATGATTTTTTTTTAAATGCTTACATACCGATTTTTATCCAGTTGTTTTTGTTTTTTCGAACCAAACTTTTGACATGTCACGGTCGAGTTACATACATCTTGATGAATTGTTACACACACTGATCTATGTTTTTATAAATTTTGATAAATTTTATGTTTTTTGCGGACTTTACAGTAATTTTAAGTTAAATTTTGGTCTTTCATCGCGAAAGTATATATTTATTATTATATGACGCCACCGCGACCGGTCTACAGGCCGGTATCATATGTGTATGTCCTTCTAATGTCATTTGACCATCATGCTGTCTTACTTAATAAGGTCACTTAGTTTAATTAATAATTTTGTCCTACATAATATAAAAGAAGAATAGAAACCAACAAAAAATTTGTGACACTTCGATTACCGATTTTCTTTGATTGCGATGGATTAGGGTAACCAGATTACGGTTTATTAGGGTGCCCAGAGTGCGGAAAAAAAGATTTTTAAAAATTTCCCTAAAAAAAAATTTGAAGACCAAACACTCACGCGCCACTCAATGTTTATGGTCGCATACACTAATCCTAACTCGATTTCCGACGATTATGGACAATGATTACCCCCTGGACATAAACCTAACAACTTTTACTATATTTATTAACAACTAGGTAGGTTAGGTTTGGTTAGGTTGGGTTAGATTGGGTTAGGTTGACTTAGGTTGGGTTAGGTTGGGTTAGGTTGGGTTAGGTTGGGTTAGGTTGGGTTAGGTTGGGTTAGGTTGGGTTAGGTTGGGTTAGGTTGGGTTAGGTTGGGTTAGGTTGGGTTAGGTTGGGTTAGGTTGGGTTAGGTTGGGTTAGGTTGGGTTAGGTTGGGTTAGGTTGGGTTAGGTTGGGTTAGGTTGGGTTAGGTTGGGTTAGGTTGGGTTAGGTTGGGTTAGGTTGGGTTAGGTTGGGTTAGGTTGGGTTAGGTTGGGTTAGGTTGGGTTAGGTTGGGTTAGGTTGGGTTAGGTTGGGTTAGGTTGGGTTAGGTTGGGTTAGGTTGGGTTAGGTTGGGTTAGGTTGGGTTAGGTTGGGTTAGGTTGGGTTAGGTTGGGTTAGGTTGGGTTAGGTTGGGTTAGGTTGGGTTAGGTTGGGTTAGGTTGGGTTAGGTTGGGTTAGGTTGGGTTAGGTTGGGTTAGGTTGGGTTAGGTTGGGTTAGGTTGGGTTAGGTTGGGTTAGGTTGGGTTAGGTTGGGTTAGGTTGGGTTAGGTTGGGTTAGGTTGGGTTAGGTTGGGTTAGGTTGGGTTAGGTTGGGTTAGGTTGGGTTAGGTTGGGTTAGGTTGGGTTAGGTTGGGTTAGGTTGGGTTAGGTTGGGTTAGGTTGGGTTAGGTTGGGTTAGGTTGGGTTAGGTTGGGTTAGGTTGGGTTAGGTTGGGTTAGGTTGGGTTAGGTTGGGTTAGGTTGGGTTAGGTTGGGTTAGGTTGGGTTAGGTTGGGTTAGGTTGGGTTAGGTTGGGTTAGGTTGGGTTAGGTTGGGTTAGGTTGGGTTAGGTTGGGTTAGGTTGGGTTAGGTTGGGTTAGGTTGGGTTAGGTTGGGTTAGGTTGGGTTAGGTTGGGTTAGGTTGGGTTAGGTTGGGTTAGGTTGGGTTAGGTTGGGTTAGGTTGGGTTAGGTTGGGTTAGGTTGGGTTAGGTTGGGTTAGGTTGGGTTAGGTTGGGTTAGGTTGGGTAAGTTGGGTTAGGTTGGGTTAGGTTGGGTTAGGTTGGGTTAGGTTGGGTTAGGTTGGGTTAGGTTGGGTTAGGTTGGGTTAGGTTGGGTTAGGTTGGGTTAGGTTGGGTTAGGTTGGGTTAGGTTGGGTTAGGTTGGGTTAGGTTGGGTTAGGTTGGGTTAGGTTGGGTTAGGTTGGGTTAGGTTGGGTTAGGTTGGGTTAGGTTGGGTTAGGTTGGGTTAGGTTGGGTTAGGTTGGGTTAGGTTGGGTTAGGTTGGGTTAGGTTGGGTTAGGTTGGGTTAGGTTGGGTTAGGTTGGGTTAGGTTGGGTTAGGTTGGGTTAGGTTGGGTTAGGTTGGGTTAGGTTGGGTTAGGTTGGGTTAGGTTGGGTTAGGTTGGGTTAGGTTGGGTTAGGTTGGGTTGGTTGGGTTAGGTTGGGTTAGGTTGGGTTAGGTTAGGTTAGGTTAGGTTGGGTTAGGTTGGGTTAGGTTGGGTTAGGTTGGGTTAGGTTGGGTTAGGCTGGGTTAGGTTAGGTTGGGTTAGGTTGGGTTAGGTTGGGTTAGGTTGGGTTAGGTTGGGTTAGGTTGGGTTGGGTTGGGTTAGGTTGGTTCAGTTTGATTATGTTCGGTTAGGTTCCGCTAGGATTGTTTAGGTTAGGTTTAGCTACATTCGGTTAGGTTCGGTTTAGTTTAACCAAATCGAACCGAACCAAACCGAATCTAACGGTTCGGTTTGGTTTGGTTTGGTTGGTTCGACTCGGTTCGGTTCGGTTTGGTTCGGGTAGGTTTGGTTCAGTTTGATTATGTTTGGTTAGGTTCGGCTAGGTTTAATTTGTTTTGGTTAGGTTCAGCCAGATTCGGTTCGGTTCGTTTCGAATCGGTTCAGTTTTCTTCTGCTAGGTTTGGTTCAGTTTGATTATGTTTGGTTAGGTTCCGCTAGGTTCAGTTTGTTTCGGTTAGGTTTAGCTACATTCAGTTAGGTACGGTTTAGTTTAACCAAATCGAACCGAACCAAACCGAACCCTTAGATTCGGTTTGATTTGGTTCATTTCGATACGGATCGGTTCAGTTTGGTTTTGTTCGGTTAGACCTTCGATAAATTTAAAAAAAGTAGATAATTATTAATTTTTAGTGTTTTAAGGAATAAAAATTGATATAATGTTCAATTAAACGAATTTTTAATTGTAAAAATGTAGGAATCCTAATTTTCTTGATTTTGTTTTGAATTTCATGCTTCTTTAAAAATTGTGCATTTTCATAAAAGGACCAAAAAAACTGACCCGATTTCGATCAGTGACCTTAGTTATTTCAAGTTTTTGTTAACAGCTAGCAGATAGACGTCAGGGACCGTTTTGTTTCAGTTGGAAATGAGATAATGCTTCTTTTGTAGCAATTTGTATGGGTTTTAATGGGGTTTTAAGAATTTTTCAATTTCAATTTTTTTAACAAAATATACGATTTTCCGCATTTTTTTTTTAGAAATCACTATAAAATGGTCTAAAATTATCATTTTTCAAAAAACTTCGTAGTTTTAAGAAAGGTGGTAAAACGTACCAGACCCCTGAAATGTGTTGCTGTCTAGGACAACTGGGCGCCGCCAACTCGGCGCCACCAACTGGGCGCCGGGCCAACTGGGCGGCAAGCCAACTGGGCGCCGGGCCAACTGGACGCCGAGCCAACTGGGCGCCGGACTAAAATATTTTTTCTTGATAAAATGTGCAGATGAAAAACAAACTTAAAAAAATTAAAATGGCGGACTTTCTTATCTATGCATCGATATGTATCGAATATGGAACTTGGCGGTGTTTCAAGTCGCAGAAAACGACACCCACCAAATTTCAACACTCGACTTAATAGATGTTGAAATTTTTGTATAAATAACATATTTATTTTGTTTTCTATCTGCACATTTTATCGAAAAAAAAATAGTCCGGCGCTGAGTTGGCCCGGCGCCCATTGGGCCCGGCATGGCGCCCTGTTGGCGGCGCCCAGTTGTCCCATTCCGAATTGAAATTTTTAGTTCCGAAATTTCATCTGACTCGAGCATAACTTGTAGTCCCCCCAAGAAGAGAAGAGTTGAAGAAGACCCTTGTTCAAAGAAAGAAAATATTTTACCTGGATGGTACAACATTTGATGAAACCAATAATTTTAATACATCCACTGCACTTAGCATGCTTAGAAATTCTTTCTTTTTACTCTTTTTTTTTACTGAAGGGAATTTTGTAAACACAGTATACACAAGTAAGTATTCATGAATTATTTATTATTCAAACAGAAAATTGTTGATAAAAAAATTCTAGTGGAATTCAAATATTTTATTTTGCGCCGCCACTGCCCTTTTTTATCCAAGACAAGCAAATAGAATATTTTTGCGATGTTGCATGTATTCGGACTTACCAAACCGAAATTCTATTTTCATCCCTGTCTTGCTCATTAAATTCTTACTTGTATTTGGTCAATTGCGATAAAAGCTTGATATAATGGCAATTAAGGCCCATGCCGGGTCTACCCGTAGGGTATAGAAGTCAATGGACGTAACGTACTATTTCTCAAATACCAAATTGCAAATAATGCAAGGACCTAAAACTATAAACAACAAGTGAAATTAAAGAAAGAAAAATAAGAATAAAGTTTTCTGTCTTCGGCCGGTACTCGAACCCGGAATCTCTTGCTCTGTACGCAATGCAGAAAGCGCAAAATTTTTATTTATTTTTACATAGCAGTTTTGACAGTTGTCAAAATATTGTAAAGGTTTCTATAATACTTGGAATTTGGTTACGCCCAGTCGTGGATTTGTAGAACGAGTTAGTGGGCTAATCTAAAATTCGCATTTTTATGGGTTACGCCACTTCGTGGTTTTGGCGACGATTTATGCTCTAACGTATTTGGGACCTGCTAACAAACTTGGTTGGGTGGTATAATATTGTTACAAATTTAAGTTATTTAAATTTTATAGTTAGAATTTATTTAGGTTTAGTGTAGTATTAGGTTGACGTATTTCATGGTTGTATTCTTAATCTAGGTTTTAGTTGCGTTATCTGTGACGAACTGGTATGTGAACGGTCCGGCTCCAGAAAAGGGCGGAATGATTCGGAATCGAACAAAGATGGAAAATTCTCGAATTGTAGGCAGCCCCTCATATATAAGGCCGGACGTCGTGCATCAGGCAGTCAGTCACAGATAACGTACTGTAGTGGTCGTGAGATATTAACACGAAGTTAATAGACCGATTATAGTAGTGAATTATTAGCAAGTTATTAGTAAGTTTAAGTGCGTGTTTTTGTACATAATTTGTCGAAATAAATTGACGTATCGTTTTCAACAATTGCGAGTTTTAATTTGTCGTTGGAACCCGTAACAATATGGAATAAATGTCAGTTTTTATACCTGTTGGTTCGCAGTAAAAAAAAACAGTAAGAAATAGCCTTCTTCAATTGATCACGATAATTATAGGTGGAGGGGGGGCATCATTACCATGGGTAGCTGCGGTAAATTATCAGCGTTATTCATTTATTTTGAAGATATTTATCTAAAACTGTGTTAACAAACATAAAATAAAAAGCTTAGGGGACCCCATTGCCCCGATCTCCCCAATTACTAATGTAATTTTAATTCTATGGCATTCGCGGTATTCTTTCTCGGCATTGCAACAAGCCAAGAGATCCCACGGTGTCATATCGCAAAATAAACGATATTCTGAGATATCGATATTTTATGTCGATTAGGCATTTACCTTGATATCTAAGAACAATCTAGTGTAACACTTTTGAATTTTTCTGTCCGACACGGGTGAATGGAAAAATGCATTAATAAGGAATGTAGAAAACAAGAAAATATAGACCAGTTCAGGCAGAGGTGCCTTTAAAAAAGGGTCTAACAGTTTAACAAGTCGAATGTCAAAACCGCATTTATTAATAATCGGACATTATCAAAATCAGCCAAATGAAACTCTAGGGTCTTTCTCCAATAATTTTTATTTTAATCTATAATCACATATACTTTGTGCTATAATTGCTTGGATTTTTTTAAGCAGCCAACATGTTTCGCAAACCTTATTCAGGAATAAGTGAGAATTTCTGTCTTATGTAAATTTTTATAAAAAAAGAACTTGGAAAGAAAATACAGTAATTTGTAAAATCCAAGTAATTTGAAATTGTGGTCCACAATGGAGGGCCAAGTAAGACATCATTGTTTTTTATGGCGATGAATAGGATTCTTAAAAAAGGAGTAATGGAAAAAGTTTATAACAACTAGAAAACTGTTAAAAAGGGAAGGAAATATATAACACAGCTAACGGAAAAAATAAATTATAAGGGTTCTTTGGTTTTATTTTTTATCTCTCACAATTTTTCTTTTTTCACGAAACGTAACTTTTTATGTCTTAAACACGTCTTTTATTAGATGGGCTGAAAAAACATATTCGGGTGAAAATACGACCTCTCTTTCATTTGAACCTAATGCATTTTTAACATATTATCTTTAAAACATCTTGTAAAGTTTTGAAAAAAACTTTTTTAAAGATCGAGTAAAGAAATTATCTTAAAATTTTTACAAGGCATAATTTTTAAAGTATCTCACTCTGTATAGGCAAAGAACAGTAAGAAAAAATTCCTTTAAAATATTCTATTAACAAACAACAACAAAGTAAAGTAACATTGAAATTCCGAGTAATTGCATAAGACCTGAAAACTTGTAAGTAAACAAGCATCAAATCTTGACGAATTTTCACGTCTTTAAAGTCGTATTCGTTATTTTTTATGATCTCAACGAAACGCAGTCCAGGTCACCCAAAAAGGCCATGGCATTTCATAATAAAAACGGATAATGTAAATCCAAGAGAGCAAGTTGCTGACTTCGTGAAAACCAACCGAACACAGCTTGTAAAATACAATGTTCGTTATTTTTTATAGTCTGCACCGAAATGATCCAACTGACCCAAGAAACTCCTTTAAGCGAAGCAAGAGAGAAAACTCTTTCGGGCAAGTTGGGGGGAATGAACCGACTATAGCTTTTGTTTAGAACGCACAATAAAGTCTAGGAATGCTGAGAATTTCATTTGCTCGTGTACAGCTTTATACAGCTGATAAATATTTTGCCTTCGACTGAAACGTCACACAGACGACATATTGGGTCTGTTCCATCAGGCCGTGCGTCATGAAACCGTCCGAAAAATCCCAAAGCGCTTAATGCAGTACGAGAACTGTTTTAAAACGGTTTTGGTTAGATGGAACGACCAAATAACTGTCCAAAAACCGAATACTGTTGGGGTCGTGATCGATTTATTTCAGGCACGTGATCATTTGCGAGAGAGTTAAATTCAAAGTAACGTGACTAAAAGAAAGGTTAGGTTTGTGCGTCTCGCGTAAAGATAGATCGAAGGATGAATTCGAGAGCACGAAATTAAAGTTGCATACAGAAAGGATTACACAATTTCATACGATTATCATATTATATTTTTAATTTTAGTTCTTTAAAATGCAGATAAAATTACATTAATTTAATTTGTATTCACAAACTAGAAACCACTACAGACGGCCTCATAAACTAAATATACCAAAAGTTAAAACGCTAATGCAAGTTAGCACATATTTTTGGGCGAAATTTGTGAAAAAATATTTATTTTTTCTAATATCACAAGTTTTATGTGAAATTTATATATTTATTTATTTGTATTTTGTAATTTGATTATTACAAAATATTTGTGAAGTTACCTACATATTATAGAAAGCCTTAATATATACAAAGTTTTTGTAATTTTATTTATTTTTAGGAAACAGTGATCGTGATACTTCTAAGAAATTAGGAAAATCACATTTTGTAGCTTGTATTTTGGTAGGTATATATAGTTAATGACCTTAATGTCGATGCTTTAAAGCGAAGTCATTTGTTCTTCCGCCAAATCTGGTGTACAATTTTACATCCGGTGTTATCCCTCTTCTTTTAACTTTTAGTTCACAGGTCACCGGGATTTGCTGCGATCAGGGTAAACCCTTATGTTTGTATTCCTATCCAATCACCTGCTAATCTAGTTTTTTAAGCAGGCTACTTACAATATTCCGGAGTCCCGTAATAATAAAAATGAAGAGGCCCTTGCAAAAAAAATCAACAGATGCTGCAGATGTTGCACAATTTTTTTTTTGGAACTTTAAAAAATATATGCATCTTTACGTAGCTTTCCCGGCATTTTGTCATGTGTTAAAATTGGTTGTGAAGTAATTTATATTGATTCACTGATTTTTTAATTTTCTCAGAGTAAATTTAATGTAATTTTATAGTATATTTTTATCTCAGGTGTTGTAAACTAGAGCTGTGTGTGTTTTACATAAAATTTTTCCAGTGCAACATATGATAAACACAGACAAAGAAAAGAGAGAGAGCAATCATTTCTAATGCGCCTGTCTTCAACTCTTGTATTTCAGAGGAGTCCGAAACCAGTTTAGGTGGCTTGATGAAACGGAAAACTGACTCCGAATCCGATAACAGTACAACGTCGACCTGGAACCATTTTATGACTGTCGCACGCGATGATGGAACGAAACTATTATTATGTATACGTTTACTTGCTATACGTTTGAAAAAATACGATATTTATCACTTATTAGCCTACCTAAATAGTTGAACAAAAAATTTGAAAAGGCTCTCTGTTTTTGGCCTAGAAGCAAATCGTATTAGTTTTTGGCAACAGACCATTTCCCCTAATTCGACCCCGCTGAGTCCGAATATCCCTGTTATCAACTCGAAATATCCACAGGGAAATATTGTATTTTTGTTGACATTACCCCCCCCCCTCATACAGCGGGGCGGTGCTTGGCTCTGATTTAACTATATTTAGATTTTATTTAAAATAAAACGTATATTCTCAATTTTTTGGTAAAACAAATTTTGCCAAAAAAAAACAATACGTGTCATAGCCAACGTGACTTTAATCTTAGATGTGCCACATATAACTTAGTATAATTATCTAGGGACACCAATATAAATAACTTCTACTTAGAGCCCACATATCGCGCAAGATATGTAAAATGTTGCAAAGTTCAAAAAAATATTTTACTATACTGCGGAACTGTCCCATATTGGGTTACTTTTCCCTACTAAAGAAATATGTGAGAAAACGGCAACACGGCGGCAGTAGCCAGCAGCTGGCCGTGGGACAGACAGCTGCGAAATAGTCGCACGGTCGACGCGCATGCGTAAATCAGCACGCGTTCCCATTTTTTCCAAATTTTATCACCCATACTGGGCCACACGCATAATGCATACCCTGACGAAGTTCACGCAGCGTTGTCACGTTGATCAACATATTATATTTATTGGGAAATCAAAAGTATATTATTACAAGACGTGTGACATTAACAAGGAAACTCCACAAACGTCAAAACAGATGTTTAGATGGTGGAAGTTCAAACTGAACCACAGAAATTGCTGTATGTATTTAGGATGATCACCTACCTGACAAAAGAGATAAATAAGGCATCTTAGATATAAATATTATTCTTAATTTCCCAAAATCAGGTACAAATGTTTTTGAGATCCAAATATTAACTTAGTTATTTTACCACCTCGGCTACAACCAACATTTTGATACACAATCACTAAAATGTTGGTGTCCCTTTAAATAAACCGCGTCAAATTGACAACGTTGCTTCGGATACCTCTACACCTATAAACTAAAGTCTGACAAATATAAAATAAAAACCAAAACGAAATAAAGAAGAAAATAAGAAGCAAAGTGCGCGACACAGTAAAGAAAATGCGATGAAAATAGCAGTCGAATCACCAAAGGAACGTATAAAATTAAAAGAAAAAAGTATTTAAAAAGCAATTCAAAATCAGATATTTAACTAAATCTAACAATCTATTACTTTTCAATTTTTAAAAATTAGCAATTTCAAAATTAATCTCAAAATTGTTTAAATTGTAAGAGGTGGCAAAAATGCAACTGCACTGAGTGGTATAACTTCAGATGCAGTCTTCTCTACTGTGACCCCGTGGGCCGATGGAATGCGGCAAAACAGCTGATCGGATCGGTTCGAATTACTGAAAGAACCAGAAGAAATAAAAAACGACAAAATCGAAAAAGGAGTAAATAAAGAAGCGAAGGTAACGTGAGCGGTGAAGACGAATACAAAAAAATTAAAGAGCACACGAAAATGCAACCGAAATATAAAAGAAAGTCGCAAATCGATCGCGGAATTTAGAATAAAAACTTTTCACATATTTTAAGGCATCTTGAAATAGACTAATATCGAAATAATAAGAATTGAATTATTGCTCTTTCAAGCTCGAAATCAGATCGAAGTTCTAAATCTAGCAGAGTTTTTTCTGGCAAGCCAACGACTAAGACATAAACCTGGTGTATACTTTCCCACAACGTGTAATCAATAGGAAATTGTCTTGATGCGGTAATAGAACTCGCTCAGAAAACCCAAGAATATAAATTAATATATCCTACCGAACACTGGAAAACTAGAGAGGAACTAGCAATGTTTAACATTCCCCAGAATCCCCTAGCAACGTCATATTGCAGAGATGAAAATGAACATGGTGGTGTAGCAATATTATGTGCATGAGTCCTTACTGTACAATGTGAGAAAAAAGTTTATTGTCAAATGTGTAAGTTACGAAATTTCGGTTAAAAGTTGTAAAATTTTGGTTCTTAGGATTTATAGAACTCCAGATGCCTCTCAGGTAAACTATTTTCTGGGTCAGATAAAGGAAATCTTATCCACGTGCCACGCACAAAAACAACTCATATTCGTAGCAGGAGAATTCAACATTGACATTTTGCACGAAAGCAAAATTTTGGAAAAGTTTTTATCTCTTTTAAACTCATTGAATCAAGGCTAAGTGCTCCTCTACTTACCAAGGGTACTTTAACTACAATCTGTCCCATGCAATTTTAAACTGGGGTCGTTCCCCAAATTCGACACAAATTTTTAAATTACAAGGTCGGTGTGTGCTTATTGCTGGCTTGGGGTTCCGCGATTGCTGTAGGAATGGCTTTATAGAATTAGGTGTCCTTACACTTCCATGCACTTTCATCTTGCACTGCCTTATTTTCATGAGCGAAAGCGAAGCTAGATAATTTTAGATCACATAGTGTAATTCATGCCTACTCAACAAGGAACAGGGGAAATTTAGTTCCCAGCTACCATAGGCTGCAACGCACTAGAAGAGGCAATGATTATTATTGCATTAAATTCTTCAGTCCTCTGCCCACAGATAATAAAACTGAGTTTTCCTCAATTTAAAATTAGAGTAAAAATATTCCTCATAAAAGATGCCTTCTATTCCTTTGAGGGAGTATCTTGAAAGCAATTTTAAGATATATGTTTGCATTCCAAATGTAGTTTATGTTGTTAAATTTTTGTAATTGTCCATATTTACTAAATTACTTAAAGTATTGTCATTTTAAATAAGTGTATTGACTATTTGTATTGATTTTTTAACTTTTGACTTGTAAAAGCACTTATGTGTAGTGTATAGTAATCGAACGAATAACTAAACTAAACTAAACTACTCATAACTCTTGCATAGACAATATCTACTCAAACTGTAAATTGGACAAAAGCAGAATCCTCGGCACGCATATATCAGACCACAAAAGGATTGAGATTACTTTTAAAACTTCTGTACAAAGTTATCAAAATAATAAATACATCAGCAGAGTGTATGTATAGTGCTGAAAATGTGTCAAATTTTAGAACTCTAATTTCTTCACAAGATTGGAGTTCTATATGTCTTCGCCTTGACGATGATGTAGAACTAACAAAAGCTATTTGGAAATGTATATGAGTACTATGAGTACTATGTAATGTAAAATACTTAAAAATAAATACGACAGTTTTTTAAAAGAAGCTCGCAACAAATATTATAATAGTAAAATAGAAGACAGCGAAAATAAAATAAAAACTACTACTCAAATTGTGCATGAAAAATGAAGAAAACAAGGTACACAATAAAAATGAGCTCACAATACCAGGCAAACCATCTATCATCGCGAACACTATACATACATTTTTTGTTAAAGCACCTCAAGATCTGATAGAGCGGCTGCCTTCAAACTATGAAAGTGGCGTCTCGATCGAGCGGTACCAGAACTCCATGTTTCTGTCACCAACCACTGAAGCAGAGATACAAAATATTGTATTTAAATTAAAAAATAAGAGAACCTCAGTTTATGATAAGATAGATACCTTCCAAACTTATTAAGTTGTATGTAAACGAAATTACTACTTCCCTGTGTTACATGATTAATAACTAACATAAGTTTCGCATTTTTTCTCAATAACAGCCCAAACTATAACAATATATAACGGTAAAGAAAACGATATTAGCTGAATAACAGTAGTTTCTATATGGATGTTCCACCCTCAGAAAGAAAAGCTATCTACGTTCCTCGTTCTGATCAATAGAACGCACGTAAAAAAGCTAAAAAAACTCAAAGAATACGAAACAATAATTTGAAAAAAGAGCAACTATTAAAATCGCAAGAATATACATAAGAAATAAAGAATCAAAGATGCAGTTGTTGAAAAAGAATATGATACCTTCCTAGCTCGCCTATTAGCACACTTCAAGTGAAGCCATGATATATCAGCCTTGAAAACAGTTTTTTGTAACTATCTCAGAAACTAAAGCTCTTACGAAGTTTTACATTAATACAAATTATTAAGCAAAATGTGGTCTACTATATTTTGAAAACCGAATGTTGATACGATGCTCCGTTAAAAAGCTAACAGCATTTTTAAAAATGTTTAATTTTCAAAAATCTGTCAGTAGTATTAACGGATTTTGACCAAAATCTAATCAGTTCGTAACTATTTTATCTAAAAATTTTATGAAAATCGGTTTAGCGGTTTAGGAGCTATTGTGTTACGGACAGAATTAATACACACACACACACCTATACACAGCCACACACACACACACAAGACATCACGACGAAATGGCTAAAACATATCAAAATACACCCAAATAACACATTTTCATCGTTATCAAAAAAAAAAAAAAATCGAAACTAATACCTTCTCTAGCCATTGCTACGCGGGCTAGGAAGGTAATAATTTTAGAGAATTGAAGCAGAGGTAAAGCTGAGGCAATAAAATCAATAAATTAAAACAAGTAACAGCAGACCAAAGAAGTTATTTATGTAATAAAGATTTAAAGGAACTTTAGAAAACAATGCGAAAATATGCGAAAAGTAATCGAAGTGATAAAGGATGGAATCAAGGATGAAATCAAGAAGTGATCAAATAAAAGAGGTACAGAATCAAACAATAAATGAATAGTCAACTAGTAAAAGATAAAGAAGTAAATCTGATTTAGAAACATACAGAGAGTGTTAAAACCTCTATTAGGTTGACTTCTTGAGTAACAACAAGTAAAGTCAAGTTACAAAGGGGATATACTAAAGAGCTATTAAGGAATATGTACTCCAAGGATTCTCCGTAAAGTAAGAAAGATTTCCTTAGAGAGGAACAAGACAAAATGCTTAAAGCAATTGAAATGGTAAAGGATGGAATAGTCACAAAGAAAGAATAGACAAAAAACATCCAATAATACAGTTACAGAAATACCGAATCAACTAATTACCAATAACCACATCTAGTTTGAAATGTTCTAGAAAGATTACAACAACAACAATACAACTAATACTCACCTTAGATATAAAGTGGATATATTTATCAAATAATCTATGAAGTCTATTGAGGAATAGTTTAAATTCTTCATGTTCAACAAGATTTAACAAACGTTCTTAAATAACAAGAAGGAAATACAAAAAGCAAAAATGGTGAGGGTTGAAATAGCCTAAGCGATGAAAATTATAATACAAAACAAGTAAAGCTTACAGCAAAATCGGGAGTTATTCCAGATAAAACTTGGAAATATCCAGTTGTCCAGTGACCGGTTTGGATAACACCAAATTCTGTATGTTACATTTTAACTTTTTGACATTGAACATTTTGACTTGACAACAATGTCTGGAGATCTTTCACTCAAATAAACCTGCCTATGGTTTGAAGTTATGATACTTCTACTAATTCAATTTTCTAAGGTCTCTGTAGTTCATTAGATTTCGGGTGCAGGATAATAGTTATATTGGATCGTACCACCAGTAAAGCAAGAAATTACATTTTTCCCCAGCAGAAATGAATCTGAAACTCTCCTTCCCTCCACTGTCGCTTAAGACTAAGGTAAATGTATCGTCTATCACCTGCTGGAAAGAGATACCAGTAATACGGGCCATACTTTCCAACCAGTGGTAGATGAATGATTCGCCGCGACTTAATCGTAAGCTATCTTGTATGGAATCCTAGCTTTAAGCTTAACAGTCTTTAAGATCCATAAAGTCGAATACCTTTTTAAGTCTAATTGAACTAGTTATGGATGGTTAAACGTTTTGCACCAACAATGGCGTCAACCTGTCCGCATTCCAATGGTTTTTCTTGCCTATTGTGTTTGGAACGCCGTTTTTTCACTTTTGTAAGCTTAAAAACAGAGGGTTTTCCCAGAACTGCCTGGTCCCGTCGCTATCATGATTGCAGGTACCATATCTGTTAGTTTAAAGCTTCGTATAGATCTGAACATTTCTTTGAACTACGAATAGAACATTAACATTTGCCCAAGCCACGAATAAAAGACTAGTTTGGACGTGGTCAGTAACCCCGAGTCACGAACGCGTTTGCAAATTGTTTCGCAAATCTCAGCCATTTGGCCAACGGTTTCCAACTTTTCTCGGTTTTTTCCCCGACACCAAAGATGATGTACGCTACTGAGGTTGCCGGTTTGGACAGGTTCAATGTTTGAATCGTCGAAATCCAAAAAGACCGTACGTCGTTTAGCAAAATTGTGCGGTCTGTACAAAGCTTAATCTTAACTTTAAAAGAATATCATCGCCATGCTCATGAGGTAGTAGTCTGGGGTGGGCTCTGCCCTGGCGACTAGGCACATGAAGCGTCTTTTTTGCCGACCCCTACTGAATCCTTCTTCGCCGATAAATCTGCCCGTCTTCTACACAAAGGCCAGAAAAGCGGGCCACCTCAGATTCAGAAGGTCTTGCGTCTCAAAGACCCAACATCGCTTGTATGTAGTTTCCTCTTTTACTCTCATCTTCGCCAAATGTCCTTGTAGGACGCAGTGTCTGGTAGTCTGTAAGGCTGGCGTATCCTGTCTTGTCCATTCCTTTTGTATCTCGTTCTGAGCCCACTCTGCTAGTTTTGCATGGGACTTCCCTTTCTTTAATGATTGATTGATTTATTGCACACAATTAAGCTTATAAAAAATTTACATATTAACTGAAGAGACCTTTCTAACCTGTTCTTTATCACTGCCAAGACTGTTAAAGGCTTATTTTTAGCTCACACTACTACTATACTATAGTAGTGTGAGCTATGGTGATCCTAATTTTTTCGAGAAAAAAAAATTGCTCCGATTTCAAAATTTTTTATATATCTGTGCGTTTCAGATGATTTTGAAACTTTTTTGTTGCGCCGTCTGTCTATCTGTCTGTCTGTAACGACCAACGCGCATAACTCAAAAACCGCCTGCCCGATTTTAATGAAATTTGGTACCTAAGTTGGGTCTTGGGTCGAGATGGTCCCATTTAAAAATGAAGAAAATTCACCGAACACAAACCAAATAAAAGGGTGGGGGTAGGTTTTAAAAATTAGAGTTTATGTGAAAATATGGCGTGTGTGATATCAAACGAAAGTTAATTGAGTCTGGAGTTAAGAAAAATATATTTTAGTTTAAAAAAAAGGGTAGGGGTAGATTTCAAAAATTAGAGTTTAAGTCAAAACATGGCTTGTGTGGTATCAAACGAAAGGTAATTAAGTCTGGAGTTGAATAAAATATATTTCAGCTTTTAGTTATATTAGGTCATACGTACTCTATAACTATTGTACCTAGTGTGAACTTAGGTGCCCATATATTGGCAGAGTATTTTTTAATGTCTCAAGTACTTACCAAATTGGTTTTTTTAGTCTCTTGGTCAGGTGTGTTGAACTGGAAAATTCCAGGTCTAGTCCCTTGAACTTGAAAATTTGTACCGGATAATCTGAAACAACAAGAAAATTAGGTTTAAGTTTTAGCAATTTAAATCACTTAGTTCTGGAAGACAGAAAATGTTGCTTTCTTTGAAACCCGGTTTCCACCAATGCACTAGTGCCACCCTGATTCAAAAAACGCATCAGGTGACGCTGCATTCAAAACAAGTCTAAATCCATGTCCCGTCGCGTGATACGCTTTTTGAATCAGAGTGGGCACGCATAGGTGGAAACCAGCTTTAGTACTAAACAGAGGAAATTGGTTTCTCTGAGAATCAAATATTAATATCGGTACACCACAAGGAACGGACGCAGCATCGGTGAGTCTTTTAGCGCCCGAGCCAGCTTGACAATATTCTTATTATCAGCACAAGGAAATGCCTTATCGACTTTTTTGTTTTATTAAAAGCTAAACACTGCAAGGCTCAGAGGAATTCCTATATAGAGATGGCTGGGAGAGAGTTGCTTAGGATAAGCTACCTACACTGTGCTTAGGATGGGGGGAGATAGAGCAACGTTGTCAACGAGACCAACTCTTATTTAAACAAAGATCAACGAGTTCAAATCACGGATGTCATAAATAAATGGGTAACCAGCCCTTTTTGACCGAGAAATCACTGCCGAATGGAAGTCGAACGCGACAATTTCTGTTTGCAACACTGAAGTTCTTTAAAATGACTGTAGTTTACTTCCTTGGATTCCTTATTAAAACATTTTAAGAAACTTACCTAACCAAATATTTCCACGGATGATTTAAAATGCCTTTAAAATAAAGGACAGTCAACACTTTAGCAAGGAAATTACACGAATTTGCTGCCGAAAGAAGGTTGGCCATCGCGTACTAATTTCTGTTGGTAACACTGAAGATCCTTAAGCAAATTGTAGTGTGGTAACACTGATTATTAAAAATGTAAACAAAACTTTACCTAATATTTTTTGTTGCGTTTTTGGTGTTATTTCATTAGCTGATCTATTTTTTTAAGTCCAGTTTTGGGTTTTTGTTGTGTTTATTTTCTTCATACCCTAGAAAAAAACTATCTTCAGTTTTATCACACTACAATTTTTTTAAATAATTTTCCGCAATGATTTTCTGAGACAATAATTCTTTTAAGGCTTGGCTATCAATTTTCTCGCTAGAGAATGTATTATTTTCGACGAAAAAAATTTGAGATAATGCCGAAAATGGATTATTTGAGTGTATATGGATCTATCTTAGCGATATCGGCGTGATGTCTGTCTGTGTGTATGTCTGTCTGTCCGTAACATGATATGTAGCGCCTAAACCACTAAACCGATTTTTATGAAATTTTCAGGTAAAATAGTGTAGACACTGTAACGAGCTGACTAAATATATGTTAAAATCCATTATTGCTAATTCCCGTTTTTTGACAGTTAAAATATTGAAAACATGCTAACTTTTTAACGGAGCATAGCATCAATATGCGGTTTTCGGAATATAGTAGAACGTACTTTTCGCAATAATTTGTGTTATGACCAAAAACTTTAAAAGAGCTTTCGTTTCTGAGATATTTACAAAAAACTGTTTTCCACTGAACTAGCATGGTGTTTACTTGGAGTGTGCTAATGGGCTAGGAAGGTATCAGATCCGTCATGGATCCATTTATTTTTTTATGACATCGGTGGTTTAAATAAACAATATGTCATCATCATGGTCTTGTGATTCATTTTCCCAGAACCGAACGTGACCAGTACTAAAAACGATTTTAGAAGCCGAACTGGTACCGAGCCAAATATTCTATTTGCACACCGCATAGTTTAGATTTTTAGATGGTCGGCGAAAGAATTCTTTGGTTGGTTTGATAGTGTGGAATTGTCACACCTTGTTGGTTACCATTGTCTTAAAATCACGGCATGGAAAAAATAGTACAAAACAAAGATGGCAAAAATACATAATAATTATTCGCAGCATCTTAAGGGACGGTTTGCTGGACTCTGTAATAAAAGCGCGAGTGACAAAATCACGAGTAAAAAAACCGAGGAAACAAAAGCGCGAGTGACAAATTCGCGAAGTTACAAAACCTCAAGTAACATATGCGTGAGTAACAAAAGCGTGAGCGACAAAACCGCGAGTAACAAAAGCGCGTGTAAGCAAAGCTCGATGTAACAAAAGCGCGAGTAACAAAAGCGCGGATGTGTATACCTGGCGATACGTTTATTTCCATGGTTAATAGCGCATGAGTTCTTTCCCGGGATCCTAGAGGTAATGAATCTGTACCAATCCGAAACCAACCGAACCAGCCCGAGATCCTAGAGGGTAAACTAGGGTGAAGTCGGTTCGGTTCGGATTCACATTCGGTAGGATACCGGGAAAGAAGTCATGCGCTATTAACAATGGAAATAAATGTATCGCCAGTTATATATATTCGCGCTTTTCTTACTCGCGCTTTTGTTACTTGCGTTTTTGTTACTCGCTTTGTCACTCACACTTTTGTTATATCGCGCTTTTGTTACTCGCGATTTTTTTACTCGCAATTTTGTCACGTGCCATTTTGTCACTCGCGCTTTCAGTACAGAGCTGGTTTGGTGTCCCAGGCCTAAATGGTAATTATTATGATTTTTAATTTAAACTGGGACTCCATCCATCTTGGATCAATCGCCCAGTGTTGCAAGAGTTAAACGCAATCACAAACATCGATGTGCCTAGCCAGGATTCGAATCCGGGCCGTCGCGGTATAAAGCGAATGTGCTACTGAGTTACTGATGACGACAGCCTATAAATGGTTACAATAAAATACTTTGTGTTTTTGTATATGTCCCTAGCGCTTGCAGGTGAAATTCAGTGTGCTTCAGGTATTATATTATATTTGAAAGCATGCAAGATTTTTTTATATAGAAAGAGATCTTTAAAACTGAATTTTATTTGTCACTTTGTTTTCGTAAAAGGTCATTTTAAATGTTTAAATGACATGTAACAGTATTTTTTTGACTTTTTATTATTTTTTTATATTTTATACGGTTTCGTTTTAATTTAAATTTTAATTTGTTTAGTTTATAAAAAAAATTAAAAAATAAAATATTGAATATGACACGTTAGTTTAAAGGAAAGTCGACGTTAATTTTGGATATCTAATAAACAAAGGGGTCATTTACACACACACAGCCATCACGACCATATAGCTTACATATGTCAAAATACATCCAAATAAAACATTTTCGGCGTTATCTCAAAAAAAAAAAATTTCGTCGAAACTAATACCTTCTCTAGCCATTGCTACGCGGCCTAGAAAGTTAAAAATTACACCAATACGATATGGACAAAAATAAAAAAAAAGTTATTGACCCCCTCTCGGATTGCGTAGTTTTTAAAATCTTCCCATAGCATTAAAATAGCTTGCGGGTTATAAGCCGACGAAAAAATTAGAATTTTATGAATTTATATTTAGAATTCGAAAAAAAGTGACGCCTCTATATTTTATACGACCGCCATTAGACAAAGTGAGCTATCTAAAACAAATCGCAAACATTAAACAAATAATAGCCGAAGGAATTACATGGGAAAGAGAAATCAATCAGCATAAAAAATATATTCAAATAAAACGCAACAATCATCCTGTAGAGTGGAGCTTAAAATCGGTAGACGTAAATCTTGCGAACCATGTAAAAGGAAATGACAATTTAACATGGAATTTTCAGCTGCATTAAATTACAGTTAGAAAGAACAATTAAAAAGTATTATTAAAAAACCATATACTTTGGGAATTCCAAAGTGCTAGTCAAAAAAAACAACCAGTTCACATAGGGTTACCAGATAAAAACGTCTCTAACCAGGACCAGCCGTCAAGAAAATCCGGACAAAATCCGGACGTCAAAATTTTTTCGATGCCACACACAAAAAATCAACTTTTTTTTTATTGAAACAATAACTAATGAATAACATAATATACCTACTATTTTATAGGTACTTTTCACTGCTTTGTATTTTATTCAACAGCGTTGAATTTTTAGGCAGAAGTACAAAGCAGCCTATTTCTTTCTTTGGTCCACTGGGTAGAAATACTTGCATTAAAATATTTTGCCCATTTTTCGTGGGTAGGCAGATTGTGGTCATCAGAATTGTCTGATATGTACTTTTTTAGAATACAAACTTCATCAAAAAAATTGTGTGTGCTTAAGACCACAAGGTAGAAGTGTAAACTTAAACAAGGCGAAATTAATAATACTACTTTAAGCGGGGTCTTCACATAACGTTTTACCTTGCGTCTTGCCTGTCAGTCAAAAGGGTCAAGTATGACGGTTGAAAGACTAGCGTAGACACTTGATAGTTTTAACGTACGTTTTTAGATCAGTTTTTGATACAAAACGATGGTTTTATTGGAAAACAATGCGTGATCCGGTCAGTTATCTTGGCGGTCTTCCGTCTTAAATCAGTTCAAGTAAAACGTCCGTTTTTCCGTCTACACACAAAGTTTTACTTGATGCGTTTTGACTGAACAGGCAAGATGTAAGGTAAAACGTTATGCGAAGACCCCGCTTAAAGGTGAATTCACACTGCTACATTTATCGACGATTATTGTTTAATTACATTTTTTGAAATATTTATACATATATTTAGTTTATTTCACAGAGCCATGTTCTGTAACTTCAGGAGTATGGCATGGTGATGCGTTATCTTCATTGCTGTTTAATATGGTCCTTGAAGCCATCAAATCAGCGTTGCTTCACCTGTTTTTTCCAGACTAAATATAATAATCTAAGAATCTAAGACAAGACAAAAAAAAATTGGACCCGCACCGCGTTAACAAAACCAAACGAACGATAAAAAACTGAGCGTTCCTTGCCGCGGATTCTGTACTATAGCGACATGTCATCCTCTTTATATATTTTGCAATTCGCAGACAACAAATTCTACAGTGCACAGTAGTGTTCTGTAGTGCACGTGCAAAGAATGCGGGCCCAGCGTACAGACAAGCACTGTTGCGATTGCGATTTTTGTTTTTCGTTCGCCTGCGTGTCTATTGATATGCCGTGGCGTGAAGGCGACGGTTGGTTGTCATGACAACGTCGCATGCTTTGGTATGGCAACGAATCAAGGTGTTGTCCCTGCATAAATTATTGCATTAGTGAACGGTTACCGGTGTTTTGTTTACATTTGGTTCTAATTCGGTTTTTGTTTTAATTATTTTGCACAGTGTTCCCTGTGTACGATGCAGTGTGTGTTTTACTGAAAACTCAGAAGTTGAACGAGAATGACAATAAATTGGCAAAGTATTTTAGGGTATATCAAATCCCATATGTGACAAAATACGAACATCGAGTTTTGGTACCTATTGTACACATTTTTTCGCGTCTCGATGGTCCAAGATTCTAAAAAACGTAAGTTGCGGTTTTTTGGGGATAACCAAAAAAATCGATAGCTCCAAATGGCAGTATTATGTACAACCAAGTACCTAAGTCATTTTTAAGTTATTTGCTAATGAAATACAAAAAGTGGCCCAATATACTCGACTCTCCCCTATCCAAATACAACGAACGACCACAATAATTCAAAATTGGGTCGTGCGGGTAATAAATAAATTTTAATTTTATTAAAACTTCATTGTGTAAGCGGCTCATAAACTACATTTTTAAGGATTGTAGTTTTTTGTTCTTTGCCGCTTTTGTTTTTTAATGTATTTTGTCTAGAATTTCAAACTTTGAGACATTCGGTGCACAGAAACCAAACTGGGTAGAAACCATACAGAGGGTTTAATCCAAACATGACAAGTGCATGAGATAAGGCATGGGCGCACCCAGGGTGGGGCCCGGCCACCCCAAACTTAAGATTTTTTTAGATATTACAGGAAAAACACAAAAAATAGCTTGAAATACGACATTATGAGATATTAACCCCCCCCCCCCACAGTACATTTCTGGGTGCGCCACTGGATAAGGTCATGGGCGTACGCCGAGAAGGGAAGAGGGGGCATTTCGCCACCCCTAAATGTTGAATATTAATTATTAATTTTCTAATTTCTCAATAAAAAAATCACTCAATGAAGTTGAACTTTAAACTTATTCCTATTGCATATTATTTTTACATTGCAACGTTTTTACAATTTACTCGAAACTTTGAAGGTATATGTTTAAAACGGCCCCCTGATAAGTAAGGTTGTTATTAAATATACAGATCACTTTTTTATTTTATTTGCTGCCAGTTTAAATTCTCGAATAATACTAGTCTAATAGCCTATTTATGCTCCTGGGATAATAATGAACCTTAGACGTAAATCATCAGAAATTCTGAACCAAATGTACTTATAGTTAAAACTTTAAAACATTGAAATATTTTCAAAATTCAAAAAATTTCAAATATTTTCAAAATTCTAAAAAAATTTCAAAATATTTTAAAATTCACAAAACATTTTAGTTCTAAAGACTTAAATTTATCTTATGATCTTTTTTTCAAGGGACAACATTTTTTTCTGAATAATTTATCGTGCGCGCCCTTTTACCATGTACGCTTTTTCTTTTGCGCGCTTATTTTATCTGCGTTTTTTTCCGCTTGCTCTTTTTTCTGTGTGGGCTTTTCTCCTATGCAAATGTTTATTTTTCGCTTTTTTCCTGGGGGTACCCAGACTTTTGCTCCAGAACCGCCCTGGAAATGAAAATATGTAAAGTTAGCGTATTATTTATATTTTAATATTATAACAAGCGGATGTGGTTGGCGCCATTCTTAAATTTTACCTATGTATACCTAATACCCTATACAACATTCCAACACAATAATTTTTGTTTTGTTTCGACGAAAATGTCAATAACGCATTGTTTTCTTGAAAAAATCAATTTGTTTTTTGGCATTGTTTTTATTGTTCAAAGTTTTATAAATTATTCATAAGTTTTTACATTTTGGCTTTGAATTTCTCATTTGTCACATATACTGCCCGTCAAAAACAATTAGAACACTACTTAAAAACACAGAACACAGCGGCGTAGCTAGCCCCGGGGCAAAAAATTTTCTGGGGGCCCTCATACGTCAATAAGAATATAAAATGCTTGTCAACAAAAATTTGTCTTTTGCAATAATTAAGTACAAAATAAAATTTGCTTTTCAATTTCCAAAATCGTTCATTTCATCATCGTTTAGCTACGTATTTTAAAGCTAGCTTTTTTAAAACAAGCTATTTTATAAACCTTATGAATATAAAATATACATTTACAGTTGCGGATCCAGAATGTCTGGAGGGGGCCAAAAAGGCAGTAAAAACAAAATTTTTTTTTATAGTTTTTAATTAATTAATTAATTATTAAGTCTGAACTCTGAACTTAAGAATCAGATGAAGATCGAAAATTTTAATAAAAGTTGAGTAATTTTTGTGAAAAAAAATCTAAAAAATTTTGATTTTAATTTAAAATTTAGTTTTTTGTTACATTCAAGTTACGAATTTATTGCTGCTTAAAAACGATGTTTTTACTAGTGCCTCTGGGGCCCCTTTTACGCCGGGGCACTGCCCCGGTTTGCCCAACGATAGCTACGATGAAATTATATAATGTGAGTTTTTTAAAAGTTACTAGGTACAATTATTGTTTCCAAATAAAATGGACGCTATTCTAAGTAAAAAATATAAGCCCAACCGAGTACTATAAACGCGCGTATTCATTTGAGGCAGAATGCGCATGCCTCGCTGCGAGGCTGAACAAATGCCTCATTCGCATTGAAGTACCGAGTCCGATCGGATGGCGTCGTTACGTCGCACAATCAATTGCTATTCGCCACGCCTCAAATACACGTTTTAGACACTTACATATCGTTTAGCCTCGCAGAGAGGCATGTGAATGATGCCTCAAATGAATACGTGCCTTAAAACAAGACAATAGTCATTTACCAGCAAGTGCAGAAAGTGATATGCCGTATTCCATTGGGAAAATGAGTGCAGCACTGTGGTGCACTGACACTGAAACGGTGCTGTCAAAAATTTGCACCGAGTGCAGTTTCAATGGAACACGCGGAAAATGAAAAATCGCACTCGTGTGGTATAAGGTCACTATATCACGAAGTTCCTAACATCGTGATATAGTGACCTTAGTGTGGTGTGCCATTATGAGCTGTAGAACTTCTTTTTTATTCTTGCTTTAAGCAACGTTAATATAACATTTTCTTGCAAATAATTTTTTATAGTATATCTATTATGATTAGGGCAAATTGATTATGCAAAAATCTCATTTTTGAAAAAAATGTCACACAACCTGTAGTTTTATCAGGCCAACGACGATATCCATTTTTATTTGTTTCAAAGTTACACGCCGATAAATATTATCCTAAGATAAATAAAATTCGTCAAATAAATAAATAATGATTTTATTTAAAAAAAGTTAATAAGAATATTTTAAAAATGCCCACCTCCTTGTTGAATGCAGGCTTGTGCTCGTATACCAACAGATAGAGTAGTTATCTATATTTCGCGCTTGTTTTTCAAAAAACCCTAACCAGAAGTGTACTTTATGCTCCCAAAATTTGAACATAAGTATTCGAAACACCTTGTATACATATATAATATTTCACAAGTTTCTTTCAACTAAACCTAACTTTCCTGCCTTGCAGAATTTGGTCAAAAACATGTTGTTCAAAATCCATTTGTTCGAAAGTAATATTAATACTTTAATAACATTTTCTTGAAAAGGAAAATTATTTAAAAACATTTCCTTCAAACAAAAAATTGTTTGAAAACATTTTATTAAAATTTTTTTGTTCAAAAACATTTTCTTTGAAAGTCATTTTTTTTTTCATAAGGAAAATTGTTCAAAAAAGTTTTTGAAGAAAATATTTTTGAACAAATTTCCATTCAACAAGAACATAACCTAACCTAACAGCTAAGCGTAAGGGTGTTTTAACATACCATAAAAATGGCAAGACATGTGCCTCAGCGCTAATGGGGTTTCGTCCCCTCTGTTCTTTTTTTGGACAAAATTGAGGCAACTTGAATTTATTTATGAGGAATTCTACAGTGCTCATCTCGAGCCGAAAGTGTTTCTTGAACTAAAAAATACATTTATTTTTACTTATAATCATAGCTGCCAGAAAACCCCAACTGTCGGAAAATTAGCCCCAGGGCCCCAGTCAACCAGATCCATACAAATCTACTTACCTGTTTGTTGTTAAATCGGTAAACCACATTTTCAATAAAGTTTTTTATTTTTGGGGTTTCCGTTCTCATTGTTTTTATTGCACAGAACTGTTTTTCTTCATCTTCATCGCTGCTACTTGAACAACTTTATTTTCACTCATTTTTACGTCCCACGACAATAATAAGCGTTTAAAATTAATGGCGGGAAAAAGTTTTCGGTGCGGCACGAGCCCTCAGAGCCGGTTTCAAAAAAGCCGCACTCAGTGCAAAACTGAATTCATAAGTTCCTCAATGGAATACGAAAACTGAAAAAGTGCATGTCAATGGAATGCAAACACCGAGCCAGTTGTGCACTAGTGCTGCACTCATTTCCCCAATGGAATACGGCAATAGTTTACCGCAAGCCACAAGCCGTCAAGGGAGGTAACGACACTTTCCGCAAGCGTTACGTACAAAATTAAAAATTGTAACTAATTGTGTAATGTATGTAATTTATTTAAAATAAATGTCAAATTAGATGAAATTCAAAGGTAAACAAATATTGAAGCTATTTTATTGACGCGTTGCTAAGGTTTTTAAGTGGTGCCCGTGCGGTAAAGTACCACTTTTCGCACGTAAATGATTGCGGTAAAGTTACTTTAGCGCACGCGCACCACTAAGAAACCTTAGCAACGCGTCAATAAGACAGCTTCAGTATTTGTTTTTTAAATATTTCAATTTCATCTAATGTTTATTAAATAACATTCAATTTTTTAAAAAGAAGAGATACTCTTAGGTAAAATATTGTACCTAACATATGCGGAAAGTGTCTTGACCGTCCTTTACGACTTGACCGAACTCCGCTCCGCGTCGTTCGGCCAACTGCCGTCGCGTGATGTAAAGTATTACTTTCCGCACTTGTTAGGTAAATAACTATTTTATAATTTATTTATAATTTAAATATAATGGGTATTTTTGTGTACCCATAGTGATGTTCATTTTTTATGATTCAGTTCATTGACTTATTTTGCTTTAAATTTTTGAGTGGCACCTGCTACCTTCATTTTCACCTGCTCGAATCCTCAGTGTGTTTTGAATTTGTGACTCCCTGCTTTTAATGAAAAATGAGGCACTTAATTTAATCTAAAGCGCACTAGGTATGTATAGTGCCAAAAATCACTTTATGGCTATTTCCGAAGGGGGTTTTCTTATTTTTATTGATCACCGATCGAGTATCTGGCTATGTTGCCATTTACACCAAACAACACCCACTACCCCTCTGATCCACCACTGGGTACACATACATAATTTTTAGAATGTCGATATTATTGGCCCATCTTTCCTTGGTTTTTTTTGTTTAAATCAAAAAAACCCCCAGAAAACATTTGTCTAAAAAAGTTAGTGAGTGCTGCTTTCCATTATAATTTTTGAGGTCACGGTGACTTTACCTTGATTCTAAAACAAAACTGCGTTAAAATGAAACCCCACTTTTAAATGAACAGTTGCTGTACACGAAATTTTAAAGTAAACCAATTAAGACCCTTTTCAGTTATCACGAACGTAGGTAAGGAGGGACTCCGGGGTCCTCGCCGAATTTTAGTAAAAATAGCAGTCAAGTCAGCAATGCAAGTCAGTTTGATTTACACCATTTAACGGAATTTAGTTTACCGTTGTAAAATCATGTAAAATGCAGGGTTGAATGTACGAGTATAAACGTATATATCAAAAATTTTATACAAAGTTTATTAAAAATGCACACAATTATTTGTCTCTTGGGGGGAGATTTTAACCTCTAATAACCCCCCCCCCCAGCGCTACGCGCCTACCCACCATTAAAAGCTATACCCACGGCCATGCCCCATTTATTATACATTTTTTAAAATGTAACAAAATTGGTTAATTTTCGCCGAAAACCATTTCTATAATTTCTCACAACCGAACCGCCTCAATTTCCTATACATGCAAACTTAATAATGATATAGATTTTAGATATTGTCAATTATGTTTTGCCCGCGAACACGCATATATACATATCTACCTATAGGCCAGAAATTGGTGGTTTTAAAAAAAAATAAAGAGTTATTAGAGAAAGGTTTATACATACCTTATTAAGGGAAATTATCAACGGTGCACAGTGGTTCAGAACCGCATAAAACTGCCGCATTCATTTTTGTTTGGATAGAAATTCGTTACTATTGTACCGATTTCCAAAACTTTTGGCTTCTTGGAAAACTAAAGCTTTAAGAGATACGTCGCTGTTACTAAAATTGTTATTTCGCTAAAATTAAAGACGGCAGACGTTTTTTAAAAATGCCAAATGTTAAACCCCTTGAAGAAAATTGCGCGCACCGCTGTCATTTTTAATTTGGGTCTGTTAAAAAGCTTCATTCTTGTCGTGAATAAACTAAAAAAGATAGAATGAAATGAACAAGGTGACTATTAGCTACAAAAAGCATTAAACTCGACAAAATTCAGTAATCATATTAAAGTGTTTTTAGTCAGTAAAATCATGGTTATCGTTATTCTGAGTCGGCGCAGTGGCGACCTGTCATGCCACAGTGATTCAAAACTGTGTAAAACTGACGCATTTAATTTTCTTAGCCATTAAAGCGATTAAACCTTATTCAAATATAAAACATTTAATTATATTTTTCTTCCATTAATTTGACGGTATTGATAATGTACATTAGTTTTTAGTATACAGGGTGGCTGAAATAGCTAAAACTTAAGTATAGTTTTTTAGATATTGAAACTTTTATTCTTAGTCTAGGTTTTAGTTGCGTTATCTATGACACACTCGTGCTCGGCCGTGCACCTGCTGGAAGAGACGAGAATGCTCGTGAATCGAAGAAGGATGGATGGTTCTCGAATAGTAGGCAGACCCTATATATAGGGCCGGACGTCGCGCATCTAGTCAGTCAAATATAACCAATGGTAGTGATCGCGGGATATTAACACAAAGTTAATAGGCCGATTAAGGTAGTGAATTATTAGCAAGTTATTAGTAAATTTAAGTGCGTGTTTTGTATATAATTATCAAAATAAATTGACGTATCGTTTTTGAGAATTGCGAGTTTTAATTTGTCGTTGTGAACCCGTAACAATATTAACTAATTACTTAAAATTGATATCTAATTCCGTTTAAAAGTTATTGGTAATGATGCATTTGAAAGGCCACATTTTATATTATATGCCAAGGGATGAAAGTGGCACTTTTTCTGCCAAGGCAAAAAGTTTGTAGTACAAGCGTAGCAAGTACTACAATTCTTTGGGGGATAAAAACTTTTATCACGACGTTTAGCAAATAAAAGTGCACTTTTTACCGAAAAAGTAACATTTCTTTTTAAAACAGGCTAATATGTGATTGGCTTTCTATAATAACCGGTTTAACATGAAATTGTCTGTTTTTTAAAATTGGGACACCTATCTTAAAAGATATATCTTAAAAGAACGGGTGAGGACAGGTGAGATATTCTAAGCAAGAAAAGCAGTAACATATAGAGTTTTAACGTTATTAATTTTAAAGGTGAGCTAGGTAAAGCTCTAAAGATATATTAACTTGAATCTCAAATTCTTATTTAATTATCACACATTAAAAAAAATCGTTTTATACTAATAAATCTAGAGTGGCCAGCCTAAATGATCTAAGTGCCAAAATATACAAATTTTAGATTTTCCACCCAAAATGATGTATGTGTCAAGGCCCATACGGGGCTATAAGATCTAAGTGCAATTTCCCCACCTCATGCTCTAACAAACATGTTCAAAATCACGTCATCGGTAAGTCCCCATGCATGTATTGTATAGTTTTTTTTAGTTTCCCATAAAAACGCTTTTTGACACTTAGATCACTTAGGTTTTCCACTCTACAAATAAAAACAACAATGTAAACAAGTTACTTATTTGTTCCATCCAGGACTGGAGACCAACAAACCAAAAATGAATTTTAGCGACCTGGTGATACGCGATTCGGCGATAGTGAGAAGTGAGGCAATCAAAAACAGTTAGTATATAACCTCTAATCCGATTTTAATGTGATTTATTTCTGTTTAGAGCAATACAGTTTATATATCAAGTACTGTTTTCAGTTACGTTGATGCCCGTCTGTTAGAAGAAAATATACCTATCGAGAGAATCAAAAAATTATTAAACATAATACTTTGGAGACAAAAGTTTAACTTCCTATTGACCATAGTTTTGAAAGAACTGTTTATTAAGTTATTCACGAAAAAACGGTTTATTAGTCTAGTTGTAACGCATATAAACATATTTCTATTTTTGCTTGATTTTTTCTTAATTTAATTGAGTATTTTTAGCAATAATTACTTAACGACAGCGCGGAGAACAGGCGCAATGTGCATGTGCAATAATTAGTAGATTTGTCTAGGATAATAGTAGCAATAGTCTGGGATAGTAAGGACATTAGTTGAGGCAAGTCTATAAATTAATCTAAATTAAGGTTAGGATAAGATTTTTCTTATATTGTTTACTAATTGGCTTTGTCCACTAGTGTCGAAATCTTTGCCAGGTCATATCGGTCGATACAAAGATACACATAATTATTTTTAAAAAAAATTAAAAAAATAAATAATTCCAAACGTCACTAGTAGATATCGAATAAAATCGGAGTAAATCAGTGTACACCATTTTACAGCTAAAATAAAATAAGGAAGCCTAAGAAATAGACAACATATGGTTCTACTGACATGAAGATGTAGTAGATGTCTTTACTGGACAGCGGAACCGGATTCCTTATACTAGGCTTAGAAAAAGCAGTGCAATTCGCCTGGGGACAAGTGCAAATTACAGTGGAATGTGTTGAAGTGTGTGTTTTGATGTTGTAATTTGGATTTTCCTCCTTCTAGCCTTAAGAATTATTATTAAGTTTGCGCGCTTTGCCACACACGAAGAAAATCAGACACTTTTAAATAATTATGGATCATTTCCCCCACACTCCATAAAGTATATTATAGTAGCCCAGTGCATTAAGGAAACTGGAGATCAGAAAAATGCAAATTTATTAAAGACTTCAACAATATTTACCTTCCTAGCCCGCATAGCAATGGCTTTATTTATAACCTATCTTAGCAATCTCGACGTGACGTCTGTCCGGTCCGCGGTAGCTCCGGAACCGCTAGTCCAATTTTTCAAATTTCTCAATGTTAATTACAGTTTTTTTGATAATTAAAAAATTGAAAAGAAAGCAAACTCTTTAACGGAATATAGCATCAATATGGGATTTCCGGAATATTTCTTACTCTAAGGATACAACCCAGTTTTCTCAATAATTTGTGTTATGACATCTATGTATATTCTACTTCGTAGACGCCTTTGTTTCTGAGATATTTACAAAAACTCTTTCCAAGGCTGATATAGCCAGGCGCGGATCTACGGTAGGGAAAAAAGGGGAACACCCCCCAAATCTCAAGCTATATTTAGTTTTGATACACAGAATACACCTCCTCGTCACTATGCAAAATAGCTTTCTGCAATATTTAGTATGATATTTCCCCCCCAAATAAAGTTCCTAGATTCCTAGTATTAGATCTCCGTCATGGATGCATTTACTAAAAAATCAACTTTTATTAAAAATAATGGATATAACTAATTATTATTTCGTTAAAAATATTGCTTTTTATCAAATAAGGTTAGTGATTCTACTTTATACTCAAATTTGGCACATACTGGTAGTGTAATAGCTGGAAAGGGAAAAACTAATTTAGTAGGTGTTTAAATAAAAATAGAAATTTAAGGGGTACAGCAAAACGCGACCGTCCAAGTTAAAGAAGAGGGGGGAAACCAGAGGAGAAATTATAGGCCGGTAGACAAGAGCTGACTAGGGATATCAGGGGAAATCCAACGAGGTCGCCTTACGGGATCGAGATTGTCTTTCCTTTTAAATCTGCGAAGCTAAAAGGAAATAAGAATTGTGTTTTTATAAACCTTGCTAATGTCTTCTCGGGCATTGTGCCGGCGTTAAAATTTACTATGGGAGAAATTTAAATGGAAACTCCGCCCCGGATGTAATAAATTTGTTTATTGCTAAGTATGAGGACCGTGACTATTTAACTATTTTGTTAAATTCGGGTGCATTAAGCTCTGCAGAAAATGTCGCGAGAACGATGAGGTGGATGAGGATCCAAGACCCATGTCGGAACAAAAGCAACAACGAGAAACTGCCGTTTGTGCTGCGGCTGAACTACTGCCTTCTTGTTCAAGTTCAGTCATTGCTAAAGAGATAACTGATGATATTCCTCTCAGAACCATTCGAAACATTTTAAAAAGACATGGATACAAAGCCTACAAGTTTAAGAAATCTCAGGTACTGTTTCCTGAGGAGAATATTTTAAGGATGGAATTTTGAGAAAAAATTATGGATCCTGCAAATCAGGAAGAAAAGTTTTTGTCAGTAATATTTTATTTACTGACGAAAGTACTTTTTCCTTAAACAATGCGCACAATTCACCAATTACTTGCTACTGGAGAAAAAAAATAAACATTTAACGGTAAATGTGCGAAAACAATACACTCAAAAACTTAGTGTTTGGTCGGGGGTTCTTGGAGATAATATCATCTGGCCATTTTTTATTAACTTGTTTTAAAATCAAGTTATTCCTACAATTCAACAGTTGCCGGATGTTGATTTTCAGCAAGTTTGGCTTCAGCAGGATGGGAGTCCAGCACATTACGTTTTACCCGCCAAAGAACTTTTAGACGAAACTTTTCCTCGACGAGTAATAAGCAGACGCAGTACTACCAGATGGCCCCCAAAATCGCCCGACCCGACTGAATTTAATTTCTTTATTTGGCATAATGTTAGAAATAAAATATTTACATTTAATCACATTCGAGCTCATAATTTAGCCGAATTCAAATTGAAGAGGCTTTTAATTCGATCACGCTTGAGATGCTAAGCATGTACGGCAGGGATTTTATAACCGTTTAGGTTATTGTTTAGCACAACAAAGTGGCAAGTTTGAGCATTTAATTTTATTAATTAGGTAGCTCTTGATAGGATTTTGTCAAGTTTTTAAAATCACATCTTCTTACTTTTTTAAGCTATTGAATAGGCTATGCCGTGACAACAGCTGTGTAAAAAATCAGTTTTATGCGTAGGATATGGCAGCCTAATTTAACGCGATGTTTAGAGCTAATAATAAACGAAAAATGGGTACATTCCTCTTCGAAAATCTAGGATTAACGCAGTCATAGATGACGCGGCTTATGGAAGGCGGTGCATGACTCGACAGGGATGAAGAGGGGAAGTTGTTTTTTATTTTTATCTAAAAACCTGCTAAATTAGTTTTTTTCTTTCTAGTGACAGTCACTATAGCTTATACTTTAAGGGTGTTTGATTAACCACTTAAATAACAAAAGTTAAACATTTTAAAGAAGTAAATATTATGCGTGTGAACCCCGCTTAAATCGAAAGCTGGAGCAAACAAAAAAAAACAAATGAAACACGAGCGCAGGCGGCGCGTGTCGCGTCTTCCTTGCACCTTGCAACCAAAATTTGACCAACGAACGAGGAAACCCTAATTAATGGTAATAACTGGGTTCGACCCAAACCCAAAAACCCCATGTTTATTTTTACGCTTGGCTTGTCACAGCTTTGTCACAGAAGCGATTATTTTTTTAAAATAATCTTTTTCTTGAAATAATGGGTTCATTTTGAGGTCCCTGTATTTGTTGACATCGAGCAAAAACTTAAAATCGTTTTAGAAAAATTGAAATATCGTCGCCTTCTTATACAACAATTTAATAAAATGTATTAGTTTTGCAAATTATTTAACTACACAGAAAAATTTATTATCAAAACAAAAAACTTTATTTGTTTGATTCAAGAAAAAAAAGGATATTTACAAATAAGACATTTTATTTTCTCAAATCAAAACAAGTGTTTTTCTCGGCTTAAAACAAGCGTGGCAATCTCGATTTCAAATATTTTATATTATTAAAAGCGCACAGTCTCTTCTCTTTACTATACTTTAATCTAACCAAAAACTAAAAGTATAGTACAGAGAGCATGCGCACCCTGCATTACATTTTAACTTTTAACTCACACGTTCCGACAACAAATAAGTTCAAATACAAATTAGTTTCAATCTTTGGTTTAGATATATGTTTAATATAGCTAGGTTTAAATACATATCACAATTAGGTTTGACCACATAAGCATTGCAATTAAATATTTGTTAAGAGTAAAACAAAAGAAATGGAAAACTTCGTTCTTTTTTATCAAATTTTATTAATAAAACGAAGTATTACTTGCCTTCAAAGAAGAATCAATATTTCTTCATGCAAGAAAGTCTTGTTCTAGAAATAAGACATTATGATTTTCTTGGAACGAAACAAAATTATTTCACAATAAAAGATAGTTTGCCTTTCAATATAAATATGTTCTTCTTAAGTGAATATTGCTTTGGTGCATCGGCAAGCAGTTTCGTTTTGAACCGGTACCATTTGCTATGATTTGATAGATTTTTTTTGTGTATATCTCAAAAGCTAGTGCTGTACAGGGTTTCCCAAATTCGATGTTTTTTGGGGGTTTCGGGTATTTCCAGTGGAAATTGACAAGACAAATTTTTGGAGAAGCTTAAAGGTCAAAACCACATTTTGATATAGCAATTTGTTTTTAAGCTACGGGGTGTTTTTGAAAAATCTGCATTTTGGGAAGGGTTCTATAACTTTTTATTTATTAAAATTTTGTTTTCGTTATTATAATTTTTTTCTTGAAGAATTGACAGATGTAAACGGTTTTTATATATCTTTCGTAATTTGAATGAATGACCCCCTTTTTATTCGATTTTTAAAATCGGCGTAAAGTTTGCTTTAGAATAAGGTATCACACTCAAATTTTTTTTGTTGCTTTTATATTTTAGTTTTTTTTAATACTTACAACATACATACAATATCTCAAAAACTTACAGGAAACAATTTTCATTCATAAAAAAGTTATAGATCCCGTCCCAAAATGCAGGCTTCACAAAAACACCCCGTAGCCTTAAAACGGCTTGTTATATCAAGATACGGTTTTCATATTAGAGCTTTTCTTGAAATTTCAGCGTCGCAAAGGGTCAGTTTTTTTCTATCTCCCTAGAAATATCGGAAACACACCAAAAACATCGAATTCGGGACGCCCTGTATAAATAATATGTCTCGCACAGGCGCTTGGAGAAAATTGTGGCCGACACAATCATAGGATGATCAAGCGCACTATTTACTGGGCCATGAAAAATATGTCGTGAGAAAACAGTCTAAAGATCAATCAAAACAATGTTTTGTTTTTGTAAAAAAACAATTAAGTACTTGTGGTTCTAGAATAAACTTTACAAAAAACAACCTTTTTTATTTGACCGTCAGGTAAGCTTAACCGTTAACCTCACATGTGTGTGTACAAACTACCATCACATTATATAACATTGTAATCCACTTAAATATTTTTTGCAAACATATTTATCGATTTTTTGCTACATAAAACAACAGTTTTGTTATCTTAATAGCTTTGATGGGCAACGATGCATGGGGAAGATACTACTTTGTTGTACCCATATAAGTACCAACTAAATACAGGTCGTAGTTTTTTTTTAAGTTCAGGTGGGCGATTCTTGTCAATTAGAATCCCGTCCGATTTAGTCGACTAAAAATCATAGGCCCGAAGCCAGGCAACGCCGCCGGGATAGATTTAATCGCATCCGTTGAAGTTGGGATGACTCGCCAGAAATGCCGTCGCACAGTGGGACCAATTCTAATAATTTAGCAGTTTTGTAGTATATGGATTAAGGTAAGGGTTGGTTAACCATCAAAATTTTAGCTACCGATGTACCGGGTGTCGTATAAAAACCTTAAATATTTAAAATGCAGCTAACTATTTGACTAGGTACCGATTTAAAAAAAATTAAAATATATGTAAAGTTAACATTGTGTTTACTAATATCTAAGGTTGTTTTACCTTTTTGGTTCAAAATATTGAGCAGAAACTTTCCAAAATAATTTTCCAGTTCTAGTTGAACTCAATGCAGCTCAATTTTTAGAAGGCTAAAAATTTTAGTCAGCTAAAACGGACGGGAGTCTACTTGACAAAAATCGACCCCTAGGCGACAAACTCCATTTAGGAAATTTTTTAAGCAAAAGGCAACAAGGCAAAAGATTTATATATTAGTCAAAAAGTGGAACTACATTTTAGAGTCACAGGTACACCGATTGGGCCTTACCAGGTATAGATGGAATCTTACTAAAATTTTAAGGATGAGAACAAATGAGTCATAATAAATTAAAATCTTGTACAAACAAACAGCACGTTTTGAGTTTAACACTGACTTTAATTTTGGCCAAAAAACAGAGGTAATTCCATCAGATATGTTAGATTAATATTATCATTATGATCGGTACCTTTTTCTATCTCATTTTAAAACATTTTTTTCCTGCTGCCCGTATTTTTGCTTTTTTTTTACTTCAGTACCGTTTTGACCTAAAACAGATCTGGTAACCATACTTGGAATAGAATTACAGGTGCCAAGGATAGTTAAGCGAAAGCAAAATAGAATGAACGTATTGTAAATAACCCGCCAGGGTACTGGAAAATATCTTTATTATTACCTTATTTGGGCTCTTTGATAATGTTTTTGGAGCTTTGCTTTTCAAATGAAAATCTACCAGCTTTCGAACTATTAGCACTACATCCATTAGTTATGCTGGACTTATGAAACTCAGTGAATTTAAGATGCGTATTAAATGATTTTTATAATGTTATCCTTTAAACGGGCTTGACGATGAGGCAGAATTTTGGTACAACTTAAGTCGAGCTAAAAAAATTGATAAGGACGAGTTAAAAAGTTTCGAAATAGCAAAAGTTGTAAAGCAAACGGATTTTTTTTTCCATCAACAAAAACTGCTCTACAAATTTTGCTAGAATTGCCATGTAGTACCATAGAACGATCTACGCAGTATATGGGATAGATTAGGCGGCTTGTGCATGCTGAATGTACACCGGAAATTAGTTTCAGAAGAAAATGAACAAGTGGAACAAAAGGTTTTAAGCAGAGTTGCTGAAGATCCCAGACGTTTGGTTTTACTGTAATGGTTATGATTTAAAAATGTATATTCGTTTTTTCGTTTTCGTTTTTTCTTTGTTTATTTTAAAAATAACGATTTTTCTTTCACTTTTCGCTTTTGCCCCCATCCCTCTAAATTTCATACTTCGTACGCCCATGTATCACATTCTACACTGCCCCAATTCGACAGCCAGAAGGGTTATTTAAAAAGTTGGCCGATTTATCGCCAATATTATTGAGTATTTAACTCGTAAATATATAGGATCGTAAACCCAATGCATTGGATAATTATGCACAATGCACACTTTACAGTGGCTTAAAATCCATTAGCTGTACCATCATCATTCAAAAAATTGACGCCGCGTGACGTGTTGCTCCATAGAAACCCAGTGAAAACATAAGTTTGATAATAAAACAGCAAATAAATACTTAGGTCCCCACGATGTATCTAATTGTTAATTTAAACAGGGGTGAATATACCAGGTGTTCAATCAATAATCGAAAAAGTATAAGTGCGTGCGATAAAGATTTGTGATCTAATATCTCATGTAGGGGACACCGAGGCTAGTTGACAGACTTTTTTTCATTTGCATTTTTAATATCTTTGTGTTTTTCTTTAACATTGTGAAATGAGAAAATATTACAAATTTTGCCGAAAAAGAGAAGTGTCGTTTTTAACCCTGTGTTAGGGATTTTGAGGTAGTCTAATGTGAATTAAAAGGGAATATAAAAAGAAAAATTGATTGGAATCAATTATATACTTTCAATAAAGAGAAAATGGGGGTACGATGGCTACCTTTTTTGCATATAGGAACATAGAGGGCGATACTGATGAATTTCGTTACTAAAGCCGAGTAGACACAGTCACATCAGTAGTGGACGGATTAGCCTTAGCTACGATCCAAGGCCAGGTGCAAGAAAAATGGCTGTCACTCAGGAAAACATCGATGCTGTGTGCATGCTCATCACAGAAGATCGACATGTGATATATCGCGAGAATGAGGCTTCATTGGGGATTTCAAAGACCTCAATTCAAAAAATTTTGCATGAAGAATTAAGGATAAGAAAATTAGTTTTCCACTGGATACCGCATCTGTTAACCGAAGAACAGAAAGAAGCTAGGGTCAATTGGTGTCAGAAAACTCTAGACCGCTTTGAGGCAGGAAACCCGGAAAACGTGTAAAGCATCGTCCGTGGTAATGAATCGTGGATTTGCTCATATGAACCCGAAAACAAGTCCGTCGTCTGTTAGGTGTTTCAAGATGCAGAAAAGCCAGCAAAAGTCATCTGTTCTCAAGTGTATCCAAAAAGAAGATCGCGGCACTTGTCTCAAAAGCAGGTCATGTAGCAACAACTTCTCTGGTAAATGAAAGGACTGTTACTGCCAATTGGTACATCACCATTTGTTTACTGAAAGTCATCGATGAACTTTGAGAAACGAACCCAGAACGACCAATCATCCTTCACAAGACAATGCAAGTTCGCACAAAGCACAAAAAAACCATTAAATTTTTAACCCAACAAAACGTCGAATTGTTGGACCATCCCCCATACAGTCCCGACCTAAGTCCCAACGATTTCTAGACTTTTCTGAAAATCAAGATGCAGATGGACTGCAAAGATTTGAGTCGCGAGAGGAAGCAGTTTATGCCTTCAAGAATGCAATTTTGTCAGTACCAACAAACGAGTGGAATTAAGCTTTGACAACTGGTTTAAGAACATGCAAAAGTGCGTTAATTTTCGTGGCGAATACTTCGAAAACCAATAGTCTTTCAAAGTTATCTACGGTTTTATTCCAGCTCTATATGCAAAACTTAAAACACAACCTAGCATTCTATAATAATAAAAAATATAATTCTAATTTACTAAGCTTTTTAGCTCGGTGAATAAATTGATAGTCAGTTATGAGTGTCTCTAAAAGGTCTGTACAAAATCTTAGCACATATTCCTCAGGTCAAAATAAGTCGATTTAATGCAAATTACCTTAGTCCAAAATTGCTCCGTTTTTGAGACACAGGGTGGTAAATTTAAAAATTAAAAATCTATTTTATTAAAATTTATTAACATTTCTGAACGCATTACTTTAAAAATTAGTAGTCGGGGGCTTTTTAGGATGCGACACTTAAATATGCACACTTTTTCACTGTGGCCGCCAGAGGGCGCTTCACAATGCTCATCTTATGGTTTAAAATGACCATAACTTTTTTCTCAGTGTTTTTTCAACTTTTTTGTTGACAAAATAATTTCCTGAACTTTTTTTAAGCATAAAAGGTACTTTTGACAAAATCTGCTACGGTGAGCCGTTTCCGAGATATTTCCCTTTTTATTGTTCGATGCCGGAACGGAATATTGAAATTATTTTTGATCAAAAGATTTTGCTGCTACCTTTAAGGATTAAATTTAGTCAGTAAATGAGTAATTAATTTTTTTTGTCGTTTAGTCATTTTCGGTAGGTATCAGTCAATTTCTGGGAAAATAGTTTCACTTGGTTTAATTAAAATAAAAAACACCCTGTATCTCTGAAACGGAGCAATTTCGGACTAAGGTAAGTTGCTTTAAATCGACTTATTTTGACCTCAGAAATATGTGCTAAGATTTTGTACAGACCTTTTAGAGACACCCTGTATACTCTTCTTTAGAGACCCTATATGTATAATATATTTTAAGAAAATAGAGACGCGACAAACTTATCAAAGTTAAATTTAATTAAGTCAAAATCAAAATATTTCTTTAAAATATAACATACATACAGGGTCTCTATTCTTCTTGAGCTCATAAATATTGATAATTTATTATATTTTTATGCAAAATGTAGGTGTACTTTTAAGATTCAACATAGAAGCACAAAAATTTACACTTTTGCTGTCCTAAACTTTGGACATTATCATGAAAGTGATATAGAAATAGAGTTAGTGCTCTCGCGATTCTTCGACGCTCATTGGTGAGGTTATTAATTAAGCATGGGCGCACCCAGAGGGGGGAGGGACTGGGGTCCGGGCCTCTCCCAAGCCTAAGATTTTTTTTTAGATATTTTCCACATATTTTATGAATAAACACAAAAAATAACATGAAGATGAAATACGACATCACGAGGCATCAACCCCCCCCCCCCCACCAAAGGCCTCGAGCTCCTCAAGACATCCCTGGGTGCGACCCTGCATTAAGTTAGTTTTATGTTTGCGTCGGTGTAACAATTCACCCGTGGGCCAACCAGCCTCGATCTCCCCTACTTGCGATCAAATTTAGCTTTAAAAATAATTAATTAATACTTAAATTTAGCTTAAAAAATATTTAATACAAGGACAAATAAAAAACCCTCTAAGATAAAGTAAAACGCTCCAACAGTTCAATGTCAAAAACGGATTTATTAATAATCATCAAAAACGTCCTTCATCAAAAAAAAAAAAAAAAACAAAGTTTTAACACCAGACAAAATCAAAAAGGACAAAATCAGAAAAAATTGGTAAAATTTTTTTTTTAAGTTACGAGCTTTTATAAAATGCACTCAAAATTAAAAAATAATTTTCTAAAATTCTAATATTATCATAATAATAAAAGCGATGGCCGACTGATGGAAATTTTGACGATGTTAGCACGATAAGATATCCGTCTCAATTAAATATCACTACAGTCGAAACTCTCTAACTCGAACCTTTTAAGCGGTCCCTGCGCTTTTTACATGTATTTTAACCCATGTAACTCGAGTTTCGATAACTCGAACTCTCCATAACTCGAACTGTTTTGGTTGTCCCTTCAGGTTCGAGTTATAGAGGTTCGACTGTATTTGCAAGAATTAATCTAGCGGAAAAATGCAGAGTTACCAAACCCACCCAACCCGACCCAAGATACCCCAGCATTTCTCTGACATAGGTATCGTAGGTAAACATATCTTTGATGACCTGCTATGTTGAATATTCTTTAAGTGTTTAGATCACAAATTTAAATTAACTTATGCTTTGATTTGCGGCCATCGCTTTTATTATTATGATAATATTAGAATTTTAAAAAATTATTTTTTAATTTTTAGTGCATTTTATAAAAGCTTGTGACTTAAAAAAAATTTTTACCAATTTTTTTTTCTACTTTTTAGTCTCAGCTATCTACTCTATTAAATGAAAATATTTGTTCAATAACAGAACAGAAGTGTTTATTCTAGATTATAATGAAATCGCTGATCGTGAGTTGTTTGGAAACTCATTTTTCTATTGAGAGAAGGAGAGGGTGGGGGTAGAGGTAGAAATATATTTTAGCTCACACATATACTATACTATAGTAGTGTGAGCTTTGGTGATCCTAATTTTTTCGAGAAAAAAAAAGTAGCTCCGATTTCAAAATTTTTTATATATCTTTGCGTTTCAGATGATTTTGAAACTTTTTTGTTGCGCCGTCTGTCTGTCTGTCTGTCTGTCTGTATGTCTGTCTGTCTGTCTGTCTGTCTGTCTGTCTGTATGTCTGTAACGACCAACGCGCATAACTCAAAAACCGCTTGGCCGATTTTAATGAAATTTGGTACCTAGGCTGGGTCTTGGGTCGAGATGCTCCCATTCAAAAATGAACAAAATCCACCGAACAGAAACCAAATAAAAGGGTGGGGGTAGATTTCAAAAATTAGAGTTTATGTGAAAATATGGCGTGTGCGATATCAAACGAGAGGTAATTGAGTCTGCAGTTAAACAAAATACATTTTAATTTATTTTAAAAAAAGGGTGGGGGTATATTTTAAAAATTAGAGTTTAAGTGAAAATATGGCGTGTGTGATATCAAACGAAAGGTAATTGAGTCCGGAGTTTAACAAAATACATTTTAGTTTTTTGTTTTTTTTAAGGGTGGGGGTAGATTTCAAAAATTTGAGTTTAAGTCAAAACATGGCTTGTGTGGTATCAAACAAAAGGTAATTTAGTCTGGAGTTAAATAAAATATATTTCAGTTTTTAGTTATATTAGCTCACACGTACACTATAACTATTGTACCTAGTGTGAGCTTAGGGGCCCATATATTGGCAGAGTATTTTGTTTAGGCTGCATTGTCATCGGACCTTTATGCATATACCAAATTTTATAAAAGTCATTTAAAGTGAAGTGTGTCAACAACGCATTTTTTATGGAAGGGGTGGGGGGTAGGGGTGGGAGGACATTTATTCATTATTGTTGTATTGTCATCGGACCACTATATGTATACCAAATTTCATCCAAATCGGACAATGGGAAGTGTGTCAAAAACGCATTTTTCTATAGATGGGGTGGGGGTAGGGGTGGGAAGGTATTTTTTTTAATGTTGTATTGTCATCGGACCACTATGTGAATACCAAATTTCATCCAAATCGGATAATGGGAAGTGTGTCAAAAACTCATTTTTCTATGAAAGGGGGTGGGGGTAAGGGTGGGAGGATATTTTTTTCTTATTGTTGTACATATTATCATTGGACCACTATGTGTATACCAAATTTTATCCAAATCGGATAACGGGAAGTGTGTCAAAAACACATTTTTCTATAGAAGGGGTGGGAGGATATTCTTTTCTTAATGTTGTATTGTCATGGGACCACTATGTGTGTACCAAATTTCATCCAAATCGGATAATGGGAAGTGTGTCAAAAACGCTTTACAAGATTTGATAGACAGTTAGTTAGCTAGATAGTTAGATAGTTAGACAGAACATCTGAAGCTAAATAAAAGCTTGTAATAAAAAGGGGTCGGACCTAGCTTGTGTGTTCTTCACCTAAAGAAGAGCGGTTCTGATATCATACTATGCAATTGAAGCGTTCTTTAATGCAATCTCTGATATCATAAGGATTGCTATGCTATAGCAGATACAGCATATTTATTAAGCACGGTGCATCTTTTAAAAAAATGGGGGGGGGGGTCGGTTTCGGGGGGGGGGGGGCGTGTTGGCAAATAATTGACCAAGTGGTAGGTTAACACCGATTTCGACCCCTTAAAGAAGGACAAGGGAGCGAATGAAAGAAAAAAAAACATACATTTTTATGTATTTTGTGTAAGAGAAAGAGAGACGAAACCAGTATACATGAAAAGAAAAGATTAAGTTGCGCTTGCTAGGCCCGACCCTATTTAATGGTTTTTTCCTGTTTTAATAAAAGACGTAGGTAATACAGTAAACTTCGATTTTGCTTTGTCTTGTTTTATGACGATTTTTTTTGTCATTTACGACTTTTATGAAGTGGTAGATATTAAATAATAAACCTCATAAACCAATTAGCAGAGCAAAGCGATACGGATATAATAAATATGGGGTCACCCGGGAGGCATTCCCCCCTACGGTCGACGCCGACGGCATTCAGGCGTCGAGACGGTCGACTTTGGAATCGGGAACGACAATTATAGGCCAAAAAACTACATAGATAAGTATACTTTAGAATGAATATATTTTTAAAAGGACTTTAAAAAAATATATATTTAATTTCTCATAGCATAACTTCAAATTTTATTCGGTTATAATTCGAGGTGAAAAAGACGAATCAGTTTTAAATATTTTCTGGCAAGGAATATATATTTTTTAAGATTCTTAGAGATCTAATAGAAAATGATTTTCATCAACAAGAAGAAGAAGAGCAAAGTGGGTTTCATGCAGGCAGATCTTGTAGTAATAATGTTTTTGTCTTAAACAAGTAATTGAGTAAAATGAGTTCCAGAAATATAGAGACTCATGTTGACCTACAAAAACATATAATAGCGTTCGAGTAGAAAAATACTAATATTAATTATACATACATAAAAGCGATAAAAGAACTATACAAAGGGTCAAAATCTAAAATGGGAAATTGATTTTCAAGATAATTTCTGGTAACGAAAGGTTTAAGACAGGGTTGTATATCTCCAACTCTTTTTAAAATGTATATTGCAGTAGCTCTAAAAAACTGGAAATGTAAAGTGCACGGCATGGGAAAACAACTTAACGACCGATTTACCATATACACACTACAGTTTGCTTATGACCAAGTAATTATAGCTAATGATAAAGAAGACATGGAGTATATAATGAGGAAGTTAACGGAGGAATACCAAAAGTGGGGATTAATCGTAAACGTGGACAAGACTAGACAATGGGCAAACGATATCTCCATGCAATGACTTGGGTGTCACATTTGGTAACACAGGAACAGACTGTAAAGAACTGGAAAAAAGAATAGTAAAAGCAAAAAAGGTTATTGGATGCCTTATCAGTATTTTAAGGAGCAGAGAGATAAAAAAAGAATGTTAAATTTAACATATATGAAACAATGGTGAAAGCACGCTGTTGTCTGGAATAGAGACTTGTCGCGTAACAGAAAAATCGTGTCGAAAATTGATGCAATAAGAAGATCAATGGGAATATCTAGAACTGATCACATATGAAATGAGGTCATAAAAGAAAGAATGGCAATCGAGGGAAGTATAACGGATGACATCACTAAAAGACAACTGATATGGTACGGCCATGTACAACGGATGAACGACGGCAGATCACCAAAGCAGGTCCTAGAATGGCAACCAATAGGGCGCAGAAAAAGAGGGCCTCCTAAACTAGAATGGCAATCCAAAGATCAATGAGTCAAAAAAACCTGACAGAAGATGATTGTCAGGATTGAAGAGGTAGAGAATAGGCGTCGGACAACGTAGAAAAACGTTCTAAACCGACATAGTATTAGTATAGTATATATATTTTTTGTTTATTATAAAAGAGCTACATAACCTGTTAATTGCAGAAGATCACATTAGGTTGTGGATATTAGTAACACTGTCTAATTTAGCAAGGAAGTAGTAAAGAGGTTCAAATATTTTAAAAAATCATAATTTAAGAACCACAGCAGCTAGCAAAACGACGTTTTTAAAGTTAGATAAGGAATTATATTTTTTAAGAAAATTTGTCCTAACTGCAAAGTTCGTCAGAGTTAAGGTTTTTGAAAAAAAATGTTAAAAAAATAATATCTTACGAACCAAACGAGCTAGCAAGACGCGGTTTTTAAATTTAGATGGAGTTTGCCAGTCACAATTTCCAAAAAATAAAATTGTATATGCAGTCGAACCTTTCTAACTCGAACCCGTCTATAACTCAAACCTTTTAAGCGGTCCCTGCACTTTTTACCTGTATTTTAACCTATGTAACTCGAGTTTCTATAACTCGAACTCTCCATAACTCGAACTGTTTTGGTTATCCCTTCAGGTTCGAGTTATAGAGGTTCGACTGTATCTCAAAAACGACAGCAGCTAGAGTAACTTAGTTTTCTGAATGGATCTTTTGGATGCCTGTACGCGCCTGTTGGCGCCATTTTTTTGTTTATATTTTGCCTAGGTCACATTCCGACAAATTCAAACTAAATCTTCTCTGGTTTTCTGTAAGCGCCTCCGCTTTAATAACCAAAATAATTCGCATAGACTTAAAAAAATTATTTGGCTAGCGAACTAGGCTAGGCAGCCATTATTTGTGTCGTTCAAAATTCTCTGTCATTTATTATGTGGCGCTGCTGTTCCGCCCGCGCGTCTAGGAGTCTAATCCCAAATTCGAATTTATAAATATCTGTTCTGTTTTTATCATATACATAATAGCACAAATACAGGGCATTCCCATTCATTATCACACCCGACAGTCTGTAGTCTAATACACGGCTTTTTGGCATACTAGAACTGACTTTAAGAACAATGTATATTCAATGTACAGACGGTTTTACCAAAAATCTCGCAACAAAAATTTTTTGTGATTTAAGGCCACTTGACAACAATGCAGTGTCACCAAAATACATTATGAAAAATAATTAAAATAAGAACCAAATCAAAACGGAATGTAACAATATGCCGACACATAGATTACCAAGAAACGCAGGCGACCTAACCGAGCAGTTTACTGTGACCGAACAATATTTCAATAATGGATGCGAAGTTGTCATGCCAACCAACGGACGCCTTCACTCCGCGGCATATCGATTAGACCCAGGCGAACGAAAATCAAAAATCGCTTCAACATGCTTATCTGTACACTGGGCCCGCATTCTCTCGATATGTTTTGTTGCCTGCTGATTGCAAAATATAGAAAGAGTACAGAATCCGCGACGGGGACCGCTCACGGTTTTTTATAAGGTAATAAGGTGACCAACCGCTCGTTCGGTTTTGCTGATGCGGCGCGGCTCGGATCCGATTTTAAATTTTTTGTTCTGTCCTATGTTCTTAGATTATATTTAGTCTAAAAAAAGAGGTGAAGCGAGCCGCCATTGCACCATTTATCAGAAAAACCTTATAGAGGTTAAAAATATAAGGTGGGTAAAAAAAGCTGGCTGTAGTTTTTGTAACACGGCAAAGAAGCGGCTTAATGTTTAAAATCGAGTACAGTGGTGCACAAAAAAATTTGGCGGGAGGTCTGAAAAATGCATAAATTTAAAAATCATGCGCCATCTTGGATTTTATTAAAATGACAATTTTGACAAAAGAGTCGTATAGTCTTAAGATCACAAAAATCGAACAAGGGCCTTCTGAACCTCACATCTAATGAATCCGTCTTGGTGACAATATTGGTGAAAGCGAGTCTACGGTAATAAATATATTTTTTTTATGAAAAGTTCTAAAACTCACATACGGCCTTTTAAATTAAGAGGCAGTTTACAATGACCTGACCTAATGTCTTGAGAGTTTTTTTTCTTAAAAATGTTAATCTTGTTGCTATGCTCAGCTGTGCATTCGGGAAATTATTTGCGCCTGCAGTTCGCTCTCGCGCACTCTTGTTTACTCTAAAGATTTAAATCTTCAAACAGACTAAACAAATTTCCGATATGCATAATAAACCTACACACACTTACAATGTTGCAAGGACTTTGAAGGTGGAAATTTATTGTCTCCAGAGCACAAAAGTCTAAAATATTATGTTTTTGTGCATCCTACGTGAAAAAAATACATTTTTTGTTCCGAATTACAGTACAGTCCCGATTATCCGAAATAATGTGGACCAAAGTGATTTCGGATAATCGAAATTACGGTTAATCCGATTTTTTTTTTTTTGGAAAATAGGAGTTTAGGATGAGTACCTATATCATTAGATCGACTTAAAAACATTTGCAACACTCTGTCGGCTAACTCAAACAATTCGCCTTTTAGACCGTCGTATTGCCGTGAAACCCGAAGGGGAACCACCTAGTATAGGTGAATCCCAGACGCATTTCGTATAATGCGAATGTTTTCGGTTAATCGGGATTTTTGTTTTTAAAGTTGGTTTCGGATAAACCGGATTTCGGAAAATCGCGATTTGGAAAATCGCAATTCGGATAGTCGGGATTGTACTGTATTTAAAACTCCCATAAGTACTCTATTCGCTTAAAGGCCTTCATGCACTTTTCGTGTTGATACAAATTTGACTCCAGTGTCGTTATTTTTAAAATCTCCTCGAGCAACTACTCTTCGAAGTTCTAGAAAGGAAAAATAAGTGAAATCTTATACGCAGTGTGATTTTCACCCAATTTTGAGGGAGTACTCCTTCTCACTCGTTCAAGAATTCATACACAGGGGTTAAAAGTTCTTGCCTTTGGGAACACAATTCCACTTATTTGGCGCTCAAAAATAAAAAAAAGAAGAATGTGAGAAAATTCACAAACTTTTTATTTCTTCGCCGAGTTTTTGTTCTAGTGATTTATTTGGATTATCGTGCACTTTTAAAAAAAGTAAAAGGTTTTCGAATTATGCTAAAAAAAAACAATTAGCCTGAGGATACGCCCAGACACCAGCCTTTTTCATGAAAGTTTCAAAAGTGAAAAAAACGCTTTAAAAATTAAATGGCTCCACGCTCCACCATTCTAAATATTGTAAGCTAATTTTAATTTTTTAGGGCAACCTCCAGAACCCTGAAGAGCACATTGGTGAAAAGGTAATTTAAAGCTCTACAAAAAACTACTCAACCATTTTTCTCTTAAAATTACAGATTTTGTGAAAAATTTAATTAAAAAAACTGACAAAAAAACAAATCAGCAAAAACAGCGGTGGACAAGCCCTTGACATTTCTAAACCAGAACGAAATGTCAATGGCTAAAAAAGGCCGGTATGGCGGCCATTTTTGATTTGCCGCTTTTACTTTGGTCAAATTAAGGTCACTCATCGTCAAGCAAGCTTTACAGGTAGCGAAGCCTAACTCTGATTTTCTATTTTTTGGTTATAATTTTTGACATGTTTTACTCGGTTTCGCATTGGCGGCTCGTTCTTATTTTAAACCAGTTTAAATACGCAGTTTTAATTTTCATGGTAATATTTTATTTCTAATTAGATAAATATATATTTTTAGGTAGGTACCTATTAAAATTGAACATGTTAATGTTTTGGCCAATAAATGACTTTATAACTAGATAACTTTAAAAAAATAATGGACACAAGTTATATGGCGGCAACAAAAACTCAGACTAACTAATTCCTGAATATAAAATACCTTTCTTGGCTAGTATTTTGGATCATGTGCTAGAGAATAGATAACACTATAACTATATCAAGTATGATTTCTTAAAATGCTGAACAGCAGCAATGGATAAATGGACACAATGCACATACAACCCTAATCCAAATTCTAACCACCAAAGACCAGTTGTTAAAATGGAAAATAATCGGTTTTTTAATGCAGACAGCTTTTCATCTTTTAATTTCATCCAGACATTTTATTTTGTGCAATTTAATGGTTTGATTTACTGATCTTCCAGCAAGTAATACAGGCTTTGAGTCTCTTCTTCCTCTAGGTTTTTATTTATTAGGTTTGCCTCTATGTCTTCAAATTCATTAAAATCATATTGCTATTTTATGTCTTCTCAATTTTGTTTCAAAAAATCTAGCAAAAACTCAGCATCATCTATTATTGCAGCCTGAGACGCAACAGAGAAATAAACCATTTAAGAAAAATAAAATTGATAAATATCCAAAATTCTGACGAGCCGCCAATGACAGGCCGAGGAAAAAATGCCAAAAAATATAACCAAAAAATAGAAAGTCAGACATAGGCTTCGGTTCCTATTGAGCTTGCTCGACGATTAGTGTCCTTGGGTCAAATCCAATCCGTCAGTGTTCTATTATCCGTCGCTGGCTGGGACATATCTATTTTCTTTCATTTACAACAGGTTTTAAGTTGTTTTTAATTTTTTCCTTCCACTGAACTATTAGATATCTGAGTCCCTACTTACCATAATTTGGAAGATTCTCAAAAATAGGCAATGGTTTTTCTTTGTGATTCTGAAACAAAAAAAAATAAATTAAGATTAAAAATAAACTGTCCACTAAGTGCTAGTCTCGGTGACTTGTTTTATGATGCGTTTCCAAGTCTTACATAGTTTAGGGAAAACTGCGATTAAAAGTTCCTATACTATATATTTTTTTTAACGTTTTAATTTTTTTATGCATTTTTTTATTATTTGCAAAGGGGCTGCTCACATAATAATAATTAAAAAGTTTTGGGCAGAATATTTAATTTAATATTAAAATGCACAAACAGGGGCGTATCTACGGGAGGGGGAAGAGGCATGCCTCCCAACTTTTTAAAGTAGAAATTATCAAACGCGGATTTGACGGGGGTAACGTGGTAATTACCCCCCTAGAAAAAAAATATCCAATTTTTGCTAATAATTAAAGGAAAAACAGGAGAATTACCCCCTACTAGAAAATAAAATACAACACAACAACACACAACCTGTCCCAAATCACGCTTTAGAAAATAAACTCCCTAAAAATTTAAAATCAATTTTTATATGAACAATATGTAAAGTAGTACTTATGAAAATAACCACCCTAAAAAAAATTGTTAATCAATTTTTATATGAATATAGTGATCTCATAAAACTTGTATTTGACAAGAATCAATACACGAAAACTTATATTTTTGTGCAAAATTTAAGTATAGTTCTGAGATTTGTCACAGATGCACAAAAATTTAGTTCCGCTGTACTAAAATAACAATTCAGCATATCCTCTTTTGATATTTTTTAGAGCGTGCGGAACTGAGGTATAAATAGAGTTACCTAATAAATGGCGTACACTAGTTAACATTTAACGCCATTGTTAGAGATATACAGGGCTCGACTTCGAACGTTTAGCCTTTATAAAAAGCGTATAAAAAAGGATGAACTTATGGAAAGCAAGAAGTCAGCGAGGGATCAAAGACGCACATATTCATGAGCGTTTGCCGCTGCGACTCAAAATTCATTAATAGTTTTTTATTACTAAACAGGAGCAAACACAGTAAGATTTCCACTTTTAAAAGACTAAGAAATAGTCATTATTATTTATTTCGTTATTTTAACTTTAATCAGGAAACATTAAATCGAGAAAAAATCAATTTTTTAATCATTTTTTCTTACCAATAACCTTGCTCTTTTATTAAAGTCGCGCTTAAATATTTTGTTTGTGCGTGTAGTAACCTCCTTTAACATTTTACGGATTCGCAGTATCTTTGATTATTTGTAAACATTGGCAGCATACAGTTCAAATGATATCTAAGAGATGGCGCTCCAGCAATTAAAATCAAGGGGTTTTAAGGATTTTGTAAATTTTTTTTCTTAAATTAATAACCTTCCGAGTCTTATTTTTCCAGTCCGGTAACAAAAATCCGGCATTCCAGTCCGGTAACAAAAATCCGGCATTTCAAAAATGAAACACCAGTAAACCCTACGAAGCAGGTTTTAATACAGTTTAAGCTCTACTTTTTATTTATTAGATGCTCAAACCGCCCTCCCTGTTGAGCCTACTCAGCCAGTAAGACTAACGTCATTAGATCGCGAAAAGAAAACCATTTTCTTGAATTGCTAACTTGACAACAGCGCTAAACTATTTATCTCTCTTAGTGCCATTTATTTAAATAGCGATCTTACTTCAATTCACATATTTTCAATGGCCAAACGATCGTTGACGAACCCTGTATTTCTTCAATATTAAATTAAGCAAGACAAACTTCAAACCTATGGAGACTTCGAGCCTCGACGTAAAACTGGACGATCCACTGTAAAGTAGCAATGTTCTGGAAGCCGGAATATTTTATATGGTACTTTGTCCTAATCCTAGACTTTCTTTGATTAATTGGACGTACTATGTACGTGCTTAGTACGAATTTGTGAAGTGTAAACTTTTTTAGGCGCGTTTAGTAGTTTTTGTGAGTAGTGAATTCAAGCCGTCAGGCTCGGTTATGTAACGCTCATTCGGGTGAAGTCGACTCGAGTCGACTAACTGTGAGAGGAACATTCAGCGAGCGATATGATGATGCAGATGAAGGCCAGTATTATTAATTTCGCCTTATTGAAGTTTACACTTCTGCCGTGTGGTCTTAAGCACACTTAATTTTTTTTACGTACATAGTACGTACATTTGTTCAAAAAAAGTCGAATGTACGCACATAGTAATATGTAGACGTAAGTCCAAAAATGTACGTACTATGTACGTACACAGCGTCGCTATGCACGTTCCTAGTACGTAATTTTGCTGTCTGGGTACGGCAGCTCATTTATTAACTTAGTGTTATGTTTTCGTCGTTGTGACAACCAACCAGTCTTACTGGTTGGTTGTCAAAACCGAACCAGCCCCGGTCTCCCCTACCTATACATAGGTTATACCTAAGTATGCCAACTGATAATTTTACTATTAATTATACCGACTGTGTCTGGCTACATAACACCAGGAATAAACTGGACCGACACATACCAGACAGTAGACAGTTTAAATTTAGAGATATAAATACATGAGTCAAATTTGTATTTTGAAATTTAGAAATTAGTTCCAGAAAAAAAAACAACACTGACTTAAAGAGGCGCGGATCTACGGGGGGTGGTGAGGAGGGGAAATTACCCCCCAAATCCCAAAATATATTTAGTTTTGACAAAATGACCGAACTAGCCGCCCGCCGGCGCCGGGTCAACTCGCTGCCGCTGTTTTTGATTGCAAATTAATTTAATTATTTAATTCAGTAGCCTCACACACCCCAAAGTCCTCAATTTCAGTGGCGTATATAGAAAAAAGTTTCGGGATGGGCCCGAGGCAGTTTTGGGGGGGGGGCCCGAGACCCCATGAGGGGTATTTTATGCTATTTTATGTTTTTATTCATGAAATATGTCGAAAATATCTAAAAAAATCATAGCTTCGGGGGGGCCCAGTGCTCAATTTATTACATAAATCAAAATCAGCGATTCTCAACACCCCAAATTTTCAAGTTTAATATATGCATCGGTTCATTTTGGATCCGCCATTTTGATTTTTTTGTGATAAAAAATATTGCAAACTAAAACTACGACGGCCGGTCGCAAGTTTTCACGGCGGCAAATCGGGTCGACAGCGAATTGGTCCGGCGGCAAACAGAGGCGTGCCACAGGGTGAGGTAACGAGACAGCCGCCTCAAGCAACCACCTTCAGGGAGCAACCAAGTTTTAAAAATTTTGCAGCTGTCTAAAAAATTAAAGACTCTGCAATTTATAAGTCAGTAAAAACACTTTAAAATTTAAAATTTTTTCGAAAATGTTTACCACGCGGCGTCGTCTTTTTTTTTAAATTATTTTATTTTTCTAATCTTTGATCTTATCTGCAAAATGTTTTCTACAACACAATTTTTTTCGAAATGTAATGGAATTTTACAATATTTTTGCCTGCCCCGCAATTTTCCGGTAGTTTTTTATATTGCAAACATTTTCAGTATTTGTTCGATCGCAGTTCAGTACGGTTATATTGCATCGTACCTGCATGATAGTGCTAACGAGGTCAAAGTCGGAGTTTGTTTTGTTTACAAAAAACATCGCGCGCGAGATACCTGTGTTGAGAATCTATATACAATGTGTATTATAAATAATATATCATGTTTAAAAGCAAAAAAAGTGTACCATCACCTGTGAAACTTGTTTTAAAAATTAGCGAAAAGCCCAAACAAAATCAAGAAAAAATGGATAATGCCGAATTATTTCAGGATAGCCATGCTAGAACACAAAATGAAGAAGTTTTATATAGCGAATGGAAAAAATCCCAAAACGAAAAAAATTCACTTAGTGTACAAGTGGATTATCTCCGAAGTCAACTGGAAAGTATGCAAAGAAAATTTGCAGATTTAGAGACAAAAGTCACTAAAAAAGAAGAGTCTGACATGGACTACATTACTGATGAGGACGATCTGGCAAGAGAAACTGAGTGGATCAGACAAAAAGGAAAAGGTTGGAAAAAACGTCGAATGGATACTTCACTCTCACCACCACAACAAAGCTCGGGCACTGGAGAGCCCTCCAATAAAACACAAAATGAAGAACCCCCAACTAAGGTTAAAAAAGCTCCATTACCTCCACCGATTATGGTAAATGGCGTAAATAATTTTAATGATATTTATGAAAAGTTAAATATCATACAAGGAGTTAAAATAAAAGTTTTAAATAACGAAAATATTAAAATAAATGTACAAGACGCAGACAGCTATCGGCTGGTTACTAAAATGCTTAATGAAATAAAGCATCAATGGCACTCATACGAAAACAAACAAATAAGGCCAATTAGAGTAATAGCGAATAGGCTACACTTCTCATGTGACCCACAAAAAATTGTAGCTGATCTACAAAAAAAAGGTTTTAAGGCACTGGAGGCCAGCAACAAACTTAAATGGAGAACAAGACAACCTCTTAACATGTTTATGCTCACATTTAGCCACGATGAAGATATCAACAAAATTTTTGAAATTTCCAGTATCCTTGGGATTGAAGTGGAAATAAAAGCACTAAAAACCTCAAAGTTAGTCCCTCAATGCAAAAGATGCCAATCTTATGGACACACGCAAAAATATTGCGCTAAAGAACCACGTTGCGTAAAATGCACGGGGAAACATCTTACTGTAGAATGCCCCAAACCAAAAGAATCTGAGCCAAAATGCATCCACTGTGGAGGCAACCATCCTGCTAACTACAGAGGATGCCTTGTTGCTAAGGAAATACAAAAATTGAAAAATAAACCTAAGAAACCGAATCTCATACCAAACGTGAGTACAAATAGACAAAACCAACAGACAAGAAACACAGTCACACAAAACTCTGTGACAAGGACATACAGCCAAGTAGCAGCAACAGCTACTATACCTGATATTAATATCAGTAGTCAAAATACTATGGAACAAACACTACAATTAATTTTGGAGAAATTGAACAAACTTGATGAGCGATTAACTAAACTAGAAAGTAGCAATAACGGAGCTACCAATATGCCTCAAAATGGTCAGTAATCTTAGAATCCTAGCTTGGAATGCCAATGGTCTCTTGCAACATCAGCAAGACTTGCAAGTTATTCTAGACATAGAAAAAATTGACGTCTGTCTTGTGTCAGAAACGCATTTCACTAACCAGTCTCACATTAAATTTAAAGGTTATAAAGTGTATCATACAACTCACCCTAGCAATACTGCACATGGGGGAAGTGCTGTAATAATTAAAGAAAATATATCACACTATGAGGAGATGGGATATAAAACCATAGAGATTCAAGCTACATTAGTAAGTGTAAAAACCAAAACATATACATTAGTCATAAGTGCTGTCTATATACCACCAAGGCACTTACTAAAGAAAAATCAATATCTTAATTTTCTCAGAAAATTAGGAAACCGTTTTATAATTGGAGGTGACTTTAATGCAAAAAATACCTACTGGGGATCTAGACTGACGAACTCTAAAGGAAAAGAACTTTTGCAAGCTATTAGTGAATATCAATGTGAGCCGATATCAACTGGTAAGCCCACATACTATCCAACAGATCCAGGAAAAATTCCAGATCTAATTGATTTTTTTATAGTAAAAAATATATCTTTAAGTTTTGTAGATATAGAAGAAAGTTTTGATTTACACTCAGATCATTCACCTATTATTCTAACTCTTAGTAAAAACATAATAAAGAAAGAAGCAAATATATCACTAGTTAATAAACTGACTGACTGGATTAGTTTTAAACAAAGTCTGTCAGAAAAAATAAACCTATCAGTACCATTGCAAACGCCAGAACAAATCGATAAAGAAGTTGATTATTTTGCTACAAATATTCAACAAGCAGCTTGGGAAAACAGTCCAAAACCAAAGAGAATTTTTAAGGGAAAAAACTATCCAAAGGAAATTAGAGACCTTATATTGGAAAAAAGGAAACTAAGAAGAAAGTGGCAACAAAGCCGTGATCCTCGGGACAAAACAAATCTCAACAACATTACGCAGCGCATTAGGCGAGAAATTCTAGTAATAAAAAATAAATCTATTAACCATTTTCTTAATGAGCTTACAGATGATAAAAATACCGACTATTCCCTTTGGAAAGCAACCAAAGATTTTAAAAGACCAATTATCCAAATTCCACCCATACGAAAATCTAACAACCAGTGGGCAAGGAGTAACGAAGAAAAAGCAGATATTTTTGCAAGTCATTTAGAAAAAACATTTCAGCCCCACGAAGCACCAGATGAACACTTTCATTTAAATGAACCCCATCAAATCGAGGACCATATTAAGCTTACATCACCAAAAGAAATATTAACAGAAATCAAAAATATTAATTCGAAAAAAGCCCCAGGGTATGATCTTATTAACGGGGTAGTCATAAAACAACTCCCCAGAAAAGCTATCGTAAAACTATGCAACCTAATTAATGCGTCTTTTAGGCTTAGGTACGTACCTAAACTGTGGAAAGTTGCAGAAGTTATCATGATTCCAAAACCGGGAAAACCACTCCATGACATGTCATCTTACAGGCCAATATCTTTGCTGCCAATTATATCCAAGCTCTATGAAAAATTATTGCTTAAAAGAATAAAACCCATCATAGAAAGACAAGAAATTATTCCATCTCATCAATTTGGTTTTCGAGACAAGCATTCCACGATAGATCAAGTACACAGAATTACTAATATAATAGAAAAAGCACTAGAAGAGGGAAAAGTTTGTTCTGCAGTTTTTCTAGATGTAGCACAAGCATTTGACAAAGTGTGGCATGAAGGCCTTAATTTTAAACTAAAAAGGTTTCTGCCAAAACAGTATTCGGATATTTTGGAATCATACATATCTGATAGACATTTTAGAGTAAAACAGGAAGACTCATACTCAAATTTAAGAGAAATTCAAGCAGGCGTGCCCCAGGGTAGCGTACTAGGCCCTTATCTATACTTATTATTCACTTGTGATATCCCAAAGCCAGAAAATTGTCACTTAGCAACATTTGCCGATGATACTGGTTTATTGACGGTAGAAAAATCTATTGAAAAATGCATAGAGAAACTTCAGGATGCAGTCACCCAAATTCACAGTTGGACCACAAAGTGGCGAATAAAATTAAATGAAACCAAATCAATTCATGTTGATTTTACAAACAAAAATATAAATCACATACAAATAACAATTAACAACATTCCAGTACCATATTCGAATCAGGCAAAATATCTAGGTATGACACTTGATACCAAATTGCGCTGGAAAGCACATGTTAAGAAAAAAAAAGAAGAACTTGAGATAAGGTATAGAAAAATGAACTGGCTAATTGGAAGGAAGTCCAATTTAACAATTCATAATAAGTTACTGCTTTATAGACAAATACTGAAACCAGTATGGACATATGGTATTCAACTATGGGGTTGTGCTAAAGAGAGTAACATTCTAGTTGTACAGAGATTTCAAAATAAAGTATTAAGAAACATTGTGAATGCACCTTGGTACGTTCGAAATAGTGACCTTCATCGAGATCTAAAAATCGAAACTGTAGCAGAGACTATAAAAAAGTACGCAAAAAGCCATGAAGATAGACTCCATCGGCATGTGAATGTGGAAGCAATTCAGCTTCTAGACAATACTATGCTAGTTCGACGACTAAAAAGAGTGAAGCCGTTTGAGCTAGTAAACTAAGTGAATTACACATAAAACAAAATAATGCTATAAACACAACACAATTGTGAGTTACAGACTAAACAAAGCGGGGAGAACTGTTGAGTGAACCCTAAGTTTAAATCTGACTTTTCTAGTAAATTAAGTTAAAACAAAATTGCTAATTAGTCTTACTGACTAGATTGTAATAAAAAAAAACACAGTGTGTTTGACAAATAAAAAAAAAACATTTTCATCCAGGGCGCCATTTTTGCCAAAAAGATATCTAATTTTCAGATTTTTTTTTCTGTTAGGTTTGTTATATTGCAATTTTTTTCTTCCCTTTCTTAGTGTGTGTCAAGCCATCTTACAGCCACTTAGTATTTTTTGCATTCTCTAGGCACTGGGGCTCAAGCTCCCCCAAAATGCACTGAGTTGATGGGTGAGTTGGAAAGTATAAGAAATATTTTTTTTTACAAAAATGATTATATGAGGAGCAGACTTTCTATATGCATTTTGTCAATTTTTGTAATTTTGTTAAATAAAAAAACTGCTATGCGTTTGACAAAGAAAGAACCGAAAAGTTCATAATATATCTAAAATATGGATAAAAAATCAATCAAGGATTATACCTGTATATGTCTTCTGTGGCATAATATTGTTGCTCTATGTATGTAGTTTGCGTTGACATCTTTGGTTAAAAATTTGAAAAATGGACAAAGTGCATATAGAAAATCTGCTCCTCATATGTCGGACCAAAATAATACATTGAAAACCTAAAGACTGAGTACATTTAATCCCAAAGCGAGAATATGTTAGCCCGAGCGTAGGTTCATTAAATGAACCAAGAACCTCATTACATCAGAATTCATATCTCTGGAGAACAGCATCGCTGTGGAATAAACTCCCTGCGACAGATTTCCCTGCAGGTTACAACCTGAACCGTTTCAAAACCAACACACCAACATTTCCGCGCACTTGCCGCTTCTCGAGCGTGATGGGGATCTCCTTGCGAGTGCGCAAACCCGTAAAAAAAAAAGTAACTGCCGATAGAACTTTTAATCATTTGTTAGTTCCACTATAAAAAAATTCCAATAATATAAACTTCGATTTTTTGTTGTTTTAGTAGTTTTACTAAATTATTGTATAAATTAAATGCCCATAATTATCATTTATAAATTATTATTATCTTATACATTCCAGCAGTAATTGGACTGAGAACTTGCACGATCAATCTAGATATCAGACGATTTATAAAAAAAATATTCATAAAAAGTAGTTTGACAATTTATTAACTTAAAAGTTATTTTAGATCTTAATTTGCTACGTAGTTTTTCATTTCACTTAAATTATTTTTTAGATTCCATGGAATTATTTAATTATAGGTTGATGGTTACTTGCGTTAAAAAGACTAGGCTTGGTCCAAGTCAATCTTAAAGTTTTCCAAGAAATTTTAATTTTCCTAAAAGAAGGTACACTTTTTTCGGCTATTAATTAAGAGCCAATAGATCACAGAGTTATAGCCTATATATATAGCGAAGCAACTACATCAATCAAAATCCACGAAGGAACCAAGCCAATCGACAAAAGAAGAGGTGTACCCTAAACCATTTAACCAGGCCTTAGAACATGATTTTAAAAACTTTGATTGGGAAGAAATAGGTATCAAATTAAGCGGACAATACTTGATACGAAAGAACTAATAAAAATGATGGAAGAACTTGATACAGCAGCTGAAAATATACGCTTGAGTATGAACTACACTAAAACAAACACAGATGAAGAATAAACCAAGAAAAACTAGAACAAGTAGAGGAATATTATATATCTGGGAAAAATTATTAAACTAAAAAAAGAAAACCAAACAGCTGAAGAGAATCAAGAGACGAGTAAGATTGGCCTGGGGAGCATTCGGTATATTAAGCTAAAAATTAAAAAATTATCCTCAGTACCTCAAAACGAAAGTGTATAACCAATTTATCCTTGCTTTACTTACCTATGGATCCCAGACCTGTAACAAAAGTCCAAAGATCAATGGAAAGACAAATGTTACATGTAAAGCTAACAGATAGAAAAAGGAATGAATGGATAAGAAATAAAACAAAAAAGGGGGATGTTAGAGGAGAAATAGCAAAACTGAACTGGATGTTTGCCGTTAATAATATCAGACAGAAAGACGATCGATTAAAGACTTTGAGAAAATAAAAGAAGTAGGAAAAGACTCTAAATAAAACGGGCGAACGTTTTGAAAAAATATGCGAGAAATAGATGGATGAACACGGCGACAGACAGCAGAGAGTGAAAGATATTAAGGGGAGGCCTATGTCCAAAGAACGATTTGGCCACATTGACCATTTTGTATTAAATCATGAAAAAAAGGGTGCTTTTTTAAATAGTTGATGTGGGGTTCGGAAGGGAGGCTTCGACCTGGTTGATTACGCAAATCACTCGAAAATAAAAATGACATGAATACCACGTGTTTAGCCTAGAGCGACCTAATTTTGTAAAAACATAACCGTAGAAATGGGGGCGCAACATATCGGAAAATATTTGCACACGTTATATCGAAAATTAGAGAAAGAGACCGATATCAGAATTTTTTTCACCCTCTAACAAATGATACGTACAGGTAAACTGTAGTTATTTTAAAAGATAGAGACCTAGGGATATCAAATTACTGTCCTTAAATTTGTAGAGCTACGAGGGAAAATTCAAAAATCCGGCATTCCGAAAATCTGTATATCTTTGTCATTAGTGCAGATATGTCAATTTTGCTAAAACTTCTCTCAACAGACAGTTGATCCTGTCAATAAAATGACGTTGTTAAATTTTTGGTCTGACGAGTCGGATTCGAGATTTCAGAAAAAAAATTTATAAGTTAAATACGGACCTGTTTTTTTTCCAATTAACCCCTAGCTATAAAAAAAAATTGAAAAAAAATCCAAATCCGTACTTTTTTTCTTAATTTTTTTTCTGAAACTTCTGAATTCGACTCGACGGATCAAAAATTAGATGTCATTTTATTGACAGGATCAACTGTCTGTATAGAAGTTTTAATAGCATTGAAATATTTGCTGTAATAACGGATTTCTCGGATTTCAAATTTTTTAATTTTGACTTGTAGTTTTAAAACTACAAGGGCTAGAAAAAAGAAAAAAACTTTTAACATTTTTTTTCTTATCTCAAAATTTGAGGACAGTAATGTGAAATCCCCAGGTCTCTCTCTTTTGTAATAACTGAGTTCCCATTTAACACCATAAAAAATGGGATGCCCTGTACATAGAATACGGTATAACTGTAAGATATTTCGTAAACCAAACATAAAAAGCTATTTAAAAAGAGGAATGCAGCAAGTACACAATGTGTCAAAGCACTGCGCCTATTATTATAGTTTATGCTCTGTAGATTACGTTTATTTACACTAAGTAAAAAAAGGTCTTAATCAAAAAACTGTTAATATATCTTTTAAAAAATATCAAATGAGTTTTTTTTAACAGAGCCTTTTCTGCGTTTGGATTTTGTTAGTTTATTACTTGTGAAATAGCCTAAATGTTCATTTTAAAATGCGCTGAGATTTAACCAGTGCAGGAACCGGCCAAGACCGGTGCATACTTTGTACATACATACCTACATACAAACACAGTTATTGTAATAACTAAAAATTTTTAAAACATGAATGAAGAGTAGAACATGAATGAGCCTATAAGCTATGACACTGAAGTAAATAAGAAAGTAGGTACAGGCCAACGATTATAAACACACAGGATTGCTTATTAGCTCGAATCTTTCAGCGGTAGGCGGTGCCTTGCTTACGTCACTAGTGGACCTCTGCTCAGCGCGCTTCATTTAATCAGTTTTTGGAGAAAACAGTGAAGCAAGATGTGTTTTTCAACTTCTTATGCTTTAAGTCAACAGATTTTCATAAGTTTTTTTTCAAATGATTTACATTGTTTGTGTTATGAGTTGTTTTTATCCCACCCAGCGCTTGTTTTCACTCCTTCTCCTGTAACAGGTTTCTTCTGAAAACTTTTATAAAGAGACTAAAAAAACTTAAGAAAAAAACTGAAACTAAACTTGGAGAAACTGTCTACAAAATAAACTTTCCGATAAGTAGTACGTTTGCGGCATAATTACCAATTTTCTTTAATGTGATTAATTTAATGAGCAAGGAGTTTCCAAAAATCCAAAAAAAAATTAAAGTTTATATAAATATAATAATATAAAAGTATATATATTTATATTTCTACACTGAAAGAGGGAACACAAAGCTTTCATTTCAACAATAAATTAATGTGCTTTCTTTATATCAATTCACTTAATTCACATTTCTAAAGGTTTATCATAACAAAAATGTTTCATGTAAAAAAAAGCCAAGTACAGGAAAGTGGTATTCCGTAAAAAGAATTGAGTTAAATGTAAAGCCAAGTTCTACAATACAAATTTCAAAATGAATGGTTCTTACTAGTTTGGAAATGTTTTTTTAAACTTTGCTATTCCAGCCAAACTTCTTTACGTTCAATTTCCTAAGAGTCATTTGCAGCCGTAATAGCCAAGTTTAGAAAAACATTTCCAAACTAGTAAGAACCATTCATTTTTAAATTTGCATTGTAGAACTTGGCTTTACTTTTATCTCAATTCTTTTTACGGAATACCACTTTCGCGTACTTGGCTTTTTTTACATGAAATGTTTTTGTTATGATTTTTTAAAGGATTCGGATAATATTTAAGTTTTAAAGTAGTAAAATATACGGGATATTGTTCAAAACTTTTGCAATGCCTTATTAAAAATGTTTTTTTATATTTTCCTATGGTTTTATCATAGTTCTTATCATAGTTCTTATCAGCCTTCTAAAGCTCAGGTCCCTAGTGTTCCTGGAAGTAGGCAATGTTAATTTTACATAACTTTACATTTATAGGGAAGGAAAGTAAATTAAAATCTTAGTGTTTTTAAATTTTTTCCTATAGTTTTATCATAGTTTCTATCAGTCTTCCAAAGCTCAGCTCTCTAGCGTTTCTGGAAGTGGACAATGCTAATTTACATAACTTTACATTTATAGGGGAGGGAAGTTAATTAAACTTGGGGGTTTTTTAATTTTCTTTTATAGTTTTATCATAGCTCCTATCGGCCTTCCAAATCTCAGCTCTCGAGCGTTTCTGGAAGTGGACAATGTTACTTTTACACAACTTTACATTTACAGGGGAGGGAAGTAAATTACAATTTTGGGGTGTTTTAATTTTTTTCTATAGTTTTATCATAGTTACTATCGGCCTTCCAAAGCTCAGCTCTCTAACGTGTCCGGAAGTGGGCAATGTTACCTTTACATTACTTTACATTTATAGGGGAGGAAAGTAAATTATAATTTTGGGGTTTTTAATTTTTTTTCTATAGTTTTATCATAGTTCCTATCAGTCTGCCATATCTGGAAGTGGGCAATGTTACTTTTACATAACTTTACATGTATAGGGGAGGGAAGTAAATCAGAACTTTGGGGTTTTTTGATTTTTCCCAGGGGTTTGGTCATAATTTCTATCAGTCTGCCAAATTTCAGCTTTGTAGCATATCTGGAAGTACTGTAGAATTTTGATGATCTATACAAGAGTGAGTGACAATTTCGACGTTTTTTGAAATTTCGTAACTACTTCAGTACTTTTGGGAATTCCATGAAGGAATTGTTAACTCCATGGAGATCTACGACTGTGCAAAGTTTGAGATTTGTAGCTCATTCCGAAGTAGAGTTTTAGATAGGTCAAATATCGGCTGAAATGTTTCAAGAAAAGATGGTACGGCGCGTGAACGCGTGAACTTGGCGAGGCACTGCCGTGCCCTGAGATTTACCTCCTAAATAGTTAACCACACCGTCAAATAAATGAAAAAACGCAAAAAAACGGAGGCAAAAACGTCAAAAACACCTTAAAATAACACGATTTCTTAATACAAACAGAGCAACTTGTCCGCTGGTGACGTAAGCAGACAATGTTCGTCTCGCTGAGCGACGCTAACATAGAGTTAAATGGAAATAAGCAATCCTGTGTGTTTATAATCGTTGGGTACAGGCCACGGTCCCTAGAATAGACCAGTCTATGGATCTTAAATATATGTCATAATTTTTCGCCTTTGGTGGTCCAGCTGATTCTCCTAAACAAAAATTAGGTAGGATATCTCTTTAATGAATAATAAATATTTTTGTCCTTAAAAAAGAATTTTTCTTAGCCCCGCTTCCTTTTTACTTATACAAAAATAAAAAACGAATGAAATAATGTGTTCGTTTTAGCATCGGGAGTAATCCGCTAAGCTACACCGTTTGTTTACTTCCCAAGTCCTCGGATTACCTTTGATAGTAAACTAAACGAAAAAATATATACTATAGATACATCTAAAAAATTATGTTTTAAAAGGATATACTAAAAAACAGTTGCAAAAATGCCTTGGTTCTCAAATAATTCCAAATATATTTGCACCGTGGGTACAGGCCTGAGTAGGTATTATGTAAAAGAGGAGATCCAGAACAAACATTTTAATTTTTTCAAAAAAGAAACGAAAAAAAAAGTTATTATTATATAAAAGATATTGTGTTATAGGTATTGTGTGAATAAGACTTGGTATTTGACCCTTAGTGCTTATGCCCTAAGTTTTTTTATTTTCCCAGAAAAAAAATGACAAAGAAGTAAATAAGTATTGTGTAAAAGTTAAGTTTGGTTAGGGATTTTTGCATTGTGTAAAAAAGAGTTGCATTTGACGTTTAAGACTGTTCTAAAATTACTTTACCACATTCTTGTTTTTTATTTTGCGTGAGGAAAAGTAATTTTTCCGCACTACTGAGGCTTTGCTTTTTAAATTTAAAGTGCATTTTTTTCGAATCTCTATTACTTATTTCCTTTGTTCGTAAAATGTAAAGTCTGTAAACTACGAATTTTTAAAATTTATCCAAAAATCCCAGGTCAATTTTAAAAAGATTTGTCTGTTCGATTCAAAGCGGAACGTTGCTTACGCTGAGATTTCTTTATTTAAAGGCAAAACGCTTGCTCTCAAATCACTCGCGGATCTATCTTTGTTGCTTTCTGTCCTGAGACAGATCAAGATATTTGGATAAAAACAATAAACATAACCCCTTCTTTTTTCTGTCTATCCAGTCCACGATAGCTCGGGAACCGCTGGACCAATATTCATGAAAAATAGTATTTCACGCGTGTTAAAGCTAATTAGATGTAGGTCCAAATCTATTATTGCTAATGACAGTTAATTTTAACGGAGCATCGCAGCAATATACCGTTTTCGGATTTTGGTAGAACACATTTTTTTCAATAATTTATGTTATAACCAAAACCTTTCGTTTCTAAGATATATACAAAAACTGTTTTAACGGCTGATAGCGTGGAGTTCACTTGGAGTGTGCTAAAGGTATCAGATCCGTCATGGAATCATTTATTTCTTTCTATGTGGTTCAAAAAAATAAATAGAAAGCCCAACTCCATGCAGGACAAATTTATCACCCAGCTCAAGATTTGAAGACAAATAGGAATATTAGGTATAGGATTTCTAAAGAAAACCTATTTGCTGGGCACAAACATTATAAGAGTTTTTAAAATTCATTGTTTTGCTTGTTCAAAAATGTTGTTAAAACTAAAAACAAAAATATGAGGGTTGTAGTAAAAGCGCGTTAGCTTAGAGATCCCGCTGGGAGTGCCCCAATTATATTTGGATCAATCAGAGATCAATTTGCAGTTGCTTTAGCAAGGAGCGATCCAGTGGCGGATCCAGGGGGGGCACTAGGGGCACTTGCCCCCCCCCCGAGAATTTTTTGAATATACAAAAAATGAGTAAAAAGTTATGTTTTTGCTAATAAAAATTCAAAATTTTTGCTTGCGGCGCATGAAAGTGTCTGTAGTTATTATCATCGAAATTACAACCACTGACTAATTCAATAAAATGCTGCTTAAAAAAATATATACCGTTTTTTACCAACAGAGACTGTCACCTAAAGTGCCCCCCCCCGAGAAGCACCTCTGGATCCGCCCTTGGAGCGATCGAGAGCAGTGTTGATCGAAAACGATACTAGATTTTATATTGTTAAATATCTATTAAGATGTTTTAGTTCAGTGGCACAGTGCAAAGTTCTGACGATGTGTAATATTTATACACATAAATTGTCACGTGACCTTAAAAATAAGGATAATCGTTTGTTGCTATGTGAGGTCTGCGACCTGAATAGTCTATTTAATAGTTGAGTGGCATTTAATTTTTAAAGAACCAAACACATCACATGAAATTTGCGTTTGAAAAATTAAAACCAGAAACTTCACACAAAAATATCTTAGAAACTATTTGACCCTTATTTTCAGTGGCGGGCTGGAGAGGGGTGCTGAATACCACAGGTCTGCCCCGTTGTAACCTTATATGGGTTTGCATCAGGCCCATAAGGGACCGCACCCTAAGTCTTAAGAAGTTAAAACAAACAAAAAAAAGGTCTTATAATGCATTTTAGACATCCGGGGGGGGGGGCATTATCTGGTTATCCCTTTATTTATTATAACTACAATGTATATTTATCTTTTCGGGGGGGGGGGGGGCAATTACCAGTTTACCTCAAATCCGCGCTTGATTTTAGAATAGATATTGTATTTTTTTTTATTTAAAATAATTTGTTCTGAAATATTCGTGACATTTTCCAACTCAAAAAATCTTAAAATTATTTAATGAGTTTTTAAAATAATATCAGCGCCACCCAAAAAATCTTCCTAAAAGAAATCTCCTTTTTTACCCCTCCACTAAAAATGTGTAACATACAAATAAGTTAAGGTGAATAAAAAGTGACCCTACACGTTCAATATAAAATAAACAGCGTGTAAAAACTTAGCGGAGGCCTTTTCGGGCATTTTTTTATGGAATTTGGAAAAGAACCACGGACAGGTCAATTTTGTTTGCGAGGAAGGTACTTTTTGATCTTGGAATCCTTTTAGCACACACCCCCTTCGATGGTAAACTTTATATTTTGGATAGGGAAAGTGTATTGCGTGACACCTTGTTTTGAAGGCCTCTTGTTTGTTTTTACAACCTTGTAAAAATTTCAAAACTAAGTCTATTCTTTTTCAGTTATTTGCGTGCGAATATCCAAATTTGCATATATTGTAAATATAAAAAAAATTTGGACATTCGGATGCAAAAACCTCAAAAAAAAAAGATTCGATAGATATTTGAAATTATATAGCGAAGCCACAACATCAATCAAAATCCACGTAGGAAGCAAGCCAATCCGCATAAGAAGGGGTGTCAGACAGGATAACACAATATCCAATATCCCCTAAACTATTTAACTAGGCCTTAGAAGCTGTTTTTAAAAACTTAGATTGGAAAGAAATAGGCATCAAAGTAAGCGAAAAATACTTGAACCACCTAAGATATGCTGATGATATTGCCTTGATAACAGATAATAAAGAAGGGCTGATAAAAAAGCTGGAAGAACTGGATACAGCAGCTAAAAATATAGGCTTGAGTATGAGCTATCCTAAAACTGAAATCATAATAAATACAGATGAAGATATCACGATCAGAATAAACTAAGAAAAAATAGAACAAGCAGAGGAAATTACTAAACAAAAAAAAACGAACAGCTGAAATCAAGAGACGAGTTAGATTGGCCTGGGTAGCAACAGATAGAAAAAGTAATTAATGGACAAGAAATCAAACAAAAGTAAGGGATGTCCGAGGAGAAGTAGCAAAATTAAAATGGAAATTTGTCTGTCATAATATCAGACAGAAAGACGATCGATGGAACAAATGTATTGTAAACTGAAGACCTTGAGAAAATAAAAGAAGTAGGGGAAGACCCCAAATGAGATGGGCGGACGATTTAAATAAACATGCGGGAATTAGATGGATGAACACGGCGACAGACAGAGAAGAGTGGAAGATATTGAGGGAGGCATATGTCCGAAGATGGATCAAAGAAGGCTAAATAGATAGATAGATATATCAAAATTTAAAATGAAGCGATAAAAACAAAATAAAAAAATATTAAAATATTTACGCGCCATGGTCAATCAGGAAATTTGAAAACAAATAACTTCATGAGCGCACCCAGGAAGGAAGAAGGTGGGCGTGGGCCAGCCCCCCCCCCCAAGCCTAAGATTTTTTTAGATATTTTCCACATATTTCATGAATGAAAAGATAAAATAGCATGAAATACACCATCATAAGGCCTTGGGCCCCACCCAAAGGCATCGAGCCCTCCCCAAGACATGTTCCTGGGTGCGCCACTGTATCTCAAATACGAATCAATGGATTTTCGAAATATTTACACGGTTGTAAAGACATTTAAGCAAATCAAGGTTATCAGTTAGCCCACTTTCTCTATTCACAATATAGAGGTAAAGCTTACACCTCGCAGGGTACGCGTGCTACAAATTTTATAAAAAGGTGCCCCCCTCGCAAACAAAATTGACCTGTCCGAGGGTTTGTACAAATTTTATTAAGAAATACTCGAAGCCTATGTTAGGTTTTCATTGCTGCAACACCCTGTTTACGCGTCTAAACATTTTTTAGAAAAAAGTTTGCCCCACCTTGAATAAGCGCAGTGGGTACTATAGAGCTGCTCTGGAATAATTGGAATTTTAATCCACACTAAAGACTTGTAATATAATGTAAAACAGTCTTTATTAGGTCTTTATATAGGGTGAGGCTTTGAAATGCAAAAATAAAAAAACGTAATGTAAGTAATTTTCAACAAGGTACGACTTATTACTTGTTTCCCTACTACTACCCGTTTTTAATACTTTTGATACTGATTGGCTGACTACAAAACAGATTGATAAAATTTTTATTAATTTTTTTTTATTTGTCAAACACACTGTATTTATTTTATTACAATCTAGTCAATAAGACTAATTAGCAATTTATTTTGTTTTAACTTAATTTACTAGAAAAGTTATAAAATGAAAGGTTCATCCAGCAGTTCCCGCTTTGCTTCATCTGCAACTGACTATTTTGTTGTGTTTATAATAGCATTATTTTGTTTTACATAATTCATTTTTTTAGTCTTCGAACAAGCATAGAATTGCTTCCATATTCATGTCGATGGATTCTATCTTCATGTCTTTTTGAGTACTTTTTTGAAGTCTCTGCTACATTTTCGATTTTTAGGTCCTGATGAAGGTCACTATTTCGAACGTACCAAGGTGCATTCACAATGTTTCTTAACACTTTATATTTAAATCTGGGTAAAACTATAATTTTTCTCTCTTTAGTACAACCCCATAGTTCAATACCATAATGTCCATACTGGTCTCAGTATTTGTCTATAAAGCAGTAACTTATTATGAATTGTTAAATTAGACTTCTTTTCAAATAGCCAGTTCATTTTTCTATACCTTATCTCAAGTTTTTCTCTTTCTTCTTAACATGTACTTTCGAGCGCAATTTGGTCTCAAGTATCTTACCGAGATATTTTGCCTGATTTGAATATGGTACGGGAATGTTGTTAATTGTAATTTTTATGTGATTTACATTTTTGTTGATAAAATCTACATGAATTGTGAACTGTGGTGGTCCAACTGTGAACTTCGATGACTGCATCCTGAAGTTTTTCTATATTGATTCTTTAATAGATTTTTCTACCGTCAATAAACCAGTATCATCGGCAAATGTTGCGTGACAATTTTCTGACTTCGAGATATCATGTGCTTGAATTTTTCTTAAATTTTAGTATGAATCTTCCTGTTTTACTCTGAAATATTTATCAGATATGTATGATTCCAAAATATCAGAATATTGTTTTGGCAGAAAACGTTTTAGTTTAAAATTAAGGCCTTTATGCCACACTTTTTAAATGCTTGTGCTACATCTAAAAATACTACAGAACAAACTTTTTGCTCTTCTAGTGCTTTTTCTGTTATATTAGTAATTTTGTGTACTTGGTCTATCGTGGAATGCTTGTGTCGAAACCCAAATTGATGAGATGGAATAATTTCTTGTCTTACCATGATTCCAGGTTTTGGAATCATGATAATTTCTGCAACTTTCCATAGTTTTGGTACATACCTAAGTCTAGCGGACGCATTAATCAAATTTTTAAATCATCAAAATACACCCCGTCTTAGTGGCGGTCCCAGATGGGAGTGGGCGGCGATGACCGTCCCTTCCCTTTTTGTTACTCACCCAAGCAAAAAATTAGTTTTTTGGTTTAAACCATATCTGTTCAAAAAATCCAAACCACCCTCCTTCTTTTTGAAACTCTGAAACCTCTCAAGATCGCAAAAAACTGTCCGCCTTTAAAATTGTGCATAACCCGAGGTTTTTCAAAATTTTATCTAATTCACTCCGTATAGAAAATCTTGTTCTTCTTATTATGTATACAAGTATAAATAATACTTAGGCGGGCAAACCCCGTTATTGCTAAATATCTCAGAAACAACAAAAATAAGATATGAATAATCGCAGCCGTTAAAATATGCCAAAGACACCTGTTGCATGCGTTGCGCGTTAAGTTGTTGGGCTGAAAGCCGATGCATATTCAAACTGCATTCCTGGGACAATTACTGCTAATTAAAGGACATATCTGAATCTGCATGACATAGTTTACATACGTTGACGCAGGACCGACTCTAGAGATTTTGGTGCCCTGGGCAAAAACGGCATTTGGAGCGTCGTTTAAAAAATCCGATGCAAATTTAAACTACATTCCTGGGACAATTACTATAGTTGAGAGGCTCATAGTTAAAAATCGTCTCCCGTCGGATAGTTGTGGAAGATTTTTTAAAACTGCTTTAGGTTGATTGGTAATAGATCACGCAATTGCAAGTCACCGGGTATTTGCCTCCCGCTTAATGGGGGGGTCTGTATACGTCATAAATCCAAGATGGCAGCTTTTTGTCAGTGATTTTTTCTCAAACTTTGGCTTATAACTTTTGTGAAATTTGTTTCACATAAAACTATCAATACGTTTTTTGTTTGCAAGAGAACAACAATTCCAATTAAAAAAAAAAAATAGGAAAAAAAAACAACCTTTTTTTACCCGAAAAAAAAAATTGAAGAAGGAAGTTTTAGACTATCTCAAAATGATTGGGTAAGGATCACTCAATTTCAAGTCGCTGGAGGTTTACCTCAAATTTGAGCAAGAGCGCCACGGTAAAAAAAATTATCGTAGATCAAAGCAATTGCTTTGAAGTAAAATAATTTGTGCTTTTCTATTCACCAAGAGAATATGTTCTTGATATTATAGCGCAAAAAATGTCTTGCCTCTTTATTTTAGTCTGAAACAGAAATAGTATTATAAATTGGAACTGAATTAATCTAAGGCACCGTTTTCTCGGGAAGCCAAATATTACTTATATGAAGACAATTTGCTTTGTGCAAAATAGAGTATACTGAAACAAAGAATTAAAGAAGAAAAATAAAGTCTCATTTCAAGATTAAACGCTGCGTTGAACTAAAAGGAAATATTTTAATTCAAATCATAGATTATGATTTGTTCACAATAACACAACAATTAATTTGTCTGAAACTCGTAGACAATGATTGTGTAGAGATAAAATTTCGGACTTCCATTGTCTTTATTTATTTTAAAACACGACGTTTCGGTTAGTAAGTATCTCTAGCCGTTATCAAGTGTAAACTGTTTACACTTGATAACGGTTAGAGATACTTACTAACCGAAACGTCGTGTTTTAAAATAAATAAAGACAATGGAAGTTCGAAATTTTATTTCTAATTAATTTGTCGTTCTAACAAGCCTTATATCTCAGGAACTAAAATAGATATGGTTATTTTTTTAAATATTAAAAATTATAAAAATTCTAGATTGAGCAAGAAAGTTTTATACTATGGGTCGCTGGGTGTTTGCCTCCTATTTGAATAAAAGGACCTATGTGACGTAATAAATAAGATGGTGCCTTTTTCATATTTTTTTACAAACTTTGGCTTATAACTTTCCCTAAAAAAGTTTTACAGAAAAAATGTAAATACGTTTATTGTTTGCCAGAGGTAATTAAATAATGCAGTCAAAAATTAAGTTTTATTTTATTTTTATTTTTTAGCCATGAAACTTGTTTGATGATTAAGTTTTATGTGTTAAAAACTAACAAAAATATGATTTTTTGTTTATAAAAAAGTTACTATATATTTTTTTTTATAAAAAATTACTATATATTTTTTATTAATTAAAAAATATATATATTTGTTAGTTTATAACATATGAAGCTAATTTCTTTACTACGTTCGTCGCTGTTCTGTTGCAATGCAATATCTTACATAAAGATTTTTTCTAAGTCTAAGTTAGCAAAAGTTACAAGCAAAAGTTTGTAAAAAAAATTGAAAATGCCGCCATTTAGGATTCATGACATTATTTAGGCCCTCCTACTAAAAATTGAGGCAAACACCAGGCAACTCTACATTGAGTGATCCATCACCGTCTCATAGTTTTTTGCTCAATCTTAAATTTTTTTAATACTTAACAAAAATTTTTTAGTTCTTGAGATACAAAGATTAGCTAAACGACAATTCAACCGTTGTTCTATTGCAAAGAAATCACAACCTATACAATTCTTCTGTGAACTGGATATTGCAAAAGTAAAAAGCAAAAGTTTGTGAAAAAACATGGAAAAAATGTTGGATATATGACGTCTCATAGTCGCCCAAATTGGGGCAAACAACAGGCGATTTAAAATACAGTAATCTGTAACCAATCGCTTTGGGGTAGTCTAAAACTCTCTTCCTCAACTTTTTTTTTGGGTTAAAAAAATACTATGCCCCAAACCAAAAGAATCTGAGCCAAAATGCATCCACTGTGGAGGCAAGCATCCTGCTAACTACAGAGGATGCCTTGTTGCTAAGGAAATACAAAAATTGAAAAATAAACCTAAGAAACCGAATCTCATACCAAACGTGAGTACAAATAGACAAAACCAACAGACAAGAAACACAGTCACACAAAACTCTGTGACAAGGACATACAGCCAAGTAGCAGCAACAGCTACTATACCTGATATTAATATCAGTAGTCAAAATACTATGGAACAAACACTACAATTAATTTTGGAGAAATTGAACAAACTTGATGAGCGATTAACTAAACTAGAAAGTAGCAATAACGGAGCTACCAATATGCCTCAAAATGGTCAGTAATCTTAGAATCCTAGCTTGGAATGCCAATGGTCTCTTGCAACATCAGCAAGACTTGCAAGTTATTCTAGACATAGAAAAAATTGACGTCTGTCTTGTGTCAGAAACGCATTTCACTAACCAGTCTCACATTAAATTTAAAGGTTATAAAGTGTATCATACAACTCACCCTAGCAATACTGCACATGGGGGAAGTGCTGTAATAATTAAAGAAAATATATCACACTATGAGGAGATGGGATATAAAACCATAGAGATTCAAGCTACATTAGTAAGTGTAAAAACCAAAACATATACATTAGTCATAAGTGCTGTCTATATACCACCAAGGCACTTACTAAAGAAAAATCAATATCTTAATTTTCTCAGAAAATTAGGAAACCGTTTTATAATTGGAGGTGACTTTAATGCAAAAAATACCTACTGGGGATCTAGACTGACGAATTCTAAAGGAAAAGAACTTTTGCAAGCCATTAGTGAATATCAATGTGAGCCGATATCAACTGGTAAGCCCACATACTATCCAACAGATCCAGGAAAAATTCCAGATCTAATTGATTTTTTTATAGTAAAAAATATATCTTTAAGTTTTGTAGATATAGAAGAAAGTTTTGATTTACACTCAGATCATTCACCTATTATTCTAACTCTTAGTCAAAACATAATAAAGAAAGAAGCAAATATCTCACTAGTTAATAAACTGACTGACTGGATTAGTTTTAAACAAAGTCTGTCAGAAAAAATAAACCTATCAGTACCATTGCAAACGCCAGAACAAATCGATAAAGAAGTTGATTATTTTGTTACAAATATTCAACAAGCAGCTTGGGAAAACAGTCCAAAACCAAAGAGAATTTTTAAGGGAAAAAACTATCCAAAGGAAATTAGAGACCTTATATTGGAAAAAAGGAAACTAAGAAGAAAGTGGCAACAAAGCCGTGATCCTCGGGACAAAACAAATCTCAACAACATGACGCAGCGCATTAGGCGAGAAATTCTAGTAATAAAAAATGAATCTATTAACCATTTTCTTAATGAACTTACAGATGATAAAAATACCGACTATTCTCTTTGGAAAGCAACCAAAGATTTAAAAAGACCAATTATCCAAATTCCACCCATACGAAAATCTAACAACCAGTGGGCAAGGAGTAACGAAGAAAAAGCAGATATTTTTGCAAGTCATTTAGAAAAAACATTTAAGCCCCACGAAGCACCAGATGAACACTTTCATTTAAATGAACCCCATCAAATCAAGGACCATATTAAGCTTACATCACCAAAAGAAATATTAACAGAAATCAAAAATATTAATTCGAAAAAAGCCCCAGGGTATGATCTTATTAACGGGGTAGTCATAAAACAACTCCCCAGAAAAGCTATCGTAAAACTATGCAACCTAATTAATGCGTCTTTTAGGCTTAGGTATGTACCTAAACTGTGGAAAGTTGCAGAAGTTATCATGATTCCAAAACCGGGAAAACCACTCCATGACGTGTCATCTTACAGGCCAATATCTTTGCTGCCAATTATATCCAAGCTCTATGAAAAATTATTGCTTAAAAGAATAAAACCCATCATAGAAAGACAAGAAATTATTCCATCTCATCAATTTGGTTTTCGAGACAAGCATTCCACGATAGATCAAGTACACAGAATTACTAATATAATAGAAAAAGCACTAGAACAGGGAACAGTTTGTTCTGCAGTTTTTCTAGATGTAGCACAAGCATTTGACAAAGTGTGGCATGAAGGCCTCAATTTTAAACTAAAAAGGTTTCTGCCAAAACAATATTCGGATATTTTGGAATCATACATATCTGATAGACATTTTAGAGTAAAACAGGAAGACTCATACTCAAATTTAAGAGAAATTCAAGCAGGCGTGCCCCAGGGTAGCGTACTAGGCCCTTATCTATACTTATTATTCACCTGTGATATCCCAAAGCCAGAAAATTGTCACTTAGCAACATTTGCCGATGATACTGGTTTATTGACGGTAGAAAAATCTATTGAAAAATGCATAGAAAAACTTCAGGATGCAGTCACCCAAATTCACAGTTGGACCACAAAGTGGCGAATAAAATTAAATGAAACCAAATCAATTCATGTTGATTTTACAAACAAAAATATAAATCACATACAAATAACAATTAACAACATTCCAGTACCATATTCGAATCAGGCAAAATATCTAGGTATGACACTTGATGCCAAATTGCGCTGGAAAGCACATGTTAAGAAAAAAAAAGAAGAACTTGAGATAAGGTATAGAAAAATGAACTGGCTAATTGGAAGGAAGTCCAATTTAACAATTCATAATAAGTTACTGCTTTATAGACAAATACTGAAACCAGTATGGACATATGGTATTCAACTATGGGGTTGTGCTAAAGAGAGTAACATTCTAGTTGTACAGAGGTTTCAAAATAAAGTATTAAGAAACATTGTGAATGCACCTTGGTACGTTCGAAATAGTGACCTTCATCGAGATCTAAAAATCGAAACTGTAGCAGATACTATAAAAAAGTACGCAAAAAGCCATGAAGATAGACTCCATCGGCATGTGAATGTGGAAGCAATTCAGCTTCTAGACAATACTATGCTAGTTCGACGACTAAAAAGAGTGAAGCCGTTTGAGCTAGTAAACTAAGTGAATTACACATAAAACAAAATAATGCTATAAACACAACACAATTGTGAGTTACAGACTAAACAAAGCGGGGAGAACTGTTGAGTGAACCCTAAGTTTAAATCTGACTTTTCTAGTAAATTAAGTTAAAACAAAATTGCTAATTAGTCTTACTGACTAGATTGTAATAAAAAAAACACAGTGTGTTTGACAAATAAAAAAAAAACTATATTTTTAGTAATTTTTATATATATATATATATATATATATATATATATATTTATCGGTTTCACAACGTTCTACGTCTTCCGATACCCGATCTCCACTCGTTTCTGTTTGCCCATAATTCATCATCTAGGCATCTTACTCTTATTTCACTGTCTATTCCTTCTCTCCAGCTTCTCCTTGGCCGTCCTCGTTTTCTTTGGTCAGTTGGTTTCCATTGTAGTATTTGTTTAGGTAGTATTTCATCATTCATTCTTTGTACATGTCCGTACCACACCAATTGTTTTGTTCTTATATCATCCACTAAAGTACGTTCACCCACTGTTATAATGTCTCTTATTCTCTGATTTGTAACTCTTTCTCTTTTTGATTTCCCTGCTTCTCTTCGCCAATAGTCCATCTCCGTAGCGGAAAGCATTTTTTCTGTTCTATCCTTGATTGGCCATACTTCTGAGCCGTATGTAATAATACTTTTTACAATGGTGTTATATATAAGCTTTTTGTTATGTTTTGATATACTTTGGTCCCAAATTATTCCATTTAATAAAGTTATTGCTTTTCTTCCTTGTACGTTTCGATCTTTTATAGCTTTGTCTAGTGTTCCGTCAGCTGTAATTTTTAGACCTAAGTATTTATACTCATCACAGGACTGAATTCGCTGCCCGGTATTTAAGATTAGATCCTGTTTCATTCCACCGATATTGTCTTATTGAGATTAACCTCTAGTCCCCACTTATTGTACTCCTCCATTAGTTTTCGTGTCATATATTCGAGGTCGTCATAATCCTGAGCCACTACTATCTGATCATCGTCGAAACATAAAGTATACAAGGTGGTTTCGTCCAACGGAATTCCCATGTTTTGGCATTTTCTCTTCCATACTTTAAGGACTTGTTCCAAGTATATCTTGAAGAGCGTAGGCGAGATACAGCAACCTTGTTTAAGACCTTTATTTACTTGAAAGCCTTTTATATTAACTTTTGCCTTACTATTGCGGTATAACTCTTTGATGGCCTTAATTAGTTGTAAGCTTATGTTTGTGTTTTCCAGTAGTAATTTTTAAAAATTTAATATATGTATATGTTAGTTTTTAAGACTTACTTGGTGTTCTATTGCAAACAAAAGACGTATTAACAGTTTTTGTGTAAAACTAATGTAGAAAAATTTATAAGACAAAGTTTGTGAAAAAATATAAAAAAAGTCGCCATCTTGGATTTATGACGTCACACTGGCCCGACTTAAAAATGTGTGATCTATTACCAATCGATCTATACTAGGGTAGTTTAAAAAAATCTTCCACAACTACCACAGGCCACATATCTGATTCTGCATAACATAGTTTACATACAGTCACGCAGCGCCGACCCTAGAGATTTTTACGCCATGGATGGGCAAAAACGACATTTGGAGCCTACTTTAAAAAAATTCGACAAATATTCAAACGGCATTCTTGGAACTATTACTGCTAATTAGAAAACACTACTAAATTACGTAATGCAAAAGTTCAAGATTTTTTTTCCCATTCGTAACGCATTTTCACGGCGTAACCACCCCTAATCCCCCTTGAGCGTGACGTAAGTTAGGAATAGTCCCTCAAAGGACATATCTGAATCTGCGTAAAATAGATTAAATACGGTAATACAGAGCCGATCCTAGATATTTACGCGCCTTGGGCACCCTTTAATCGGTGTGCCAAAAAAAAACAAACGAAATGTTTTTCACTATGACTTTCAAACTATACCATCGATTTTAGTGAAACAAACTACACTATAGAAATAATTAGGCTTTTGGGCAAAAATATTTTTGGTCGAAATCATAAATTCCAAAATACCAAACGGAATCAATCTAAACCCTTTAAATTAATTTAATTAAATTTTTATGTTCCGAGAAATTTTTCAAATATTTTTTAAGTTTGTAAAAAGCGCTATTTCTGCCACGCACAACGAGGTATGAATCATTGAAATCGGTTTATTGCTTCCCAAAAAATATTTTTTTGTAAAACACTTGTTTTAGCAATTATAGGACTTCCTTCTCAATTTTGTCTGCATTTATTTTTCCATAAATTAATTTTTACTAAACCGATTTTAATGTACTTAATTAACACCAAAACAAAATGCATTGTAGTAAGAATCGACCGATCTTTAAAATTATTGTCAAAATTTGCCACTATCTTAAAATCCAAGTTGAGAATTTTAACCTATATAAAGTATTGCTCTTTCTTGTGTTGCGAGCATTTTTCAACTCTTTTGAAATTTATATAAATGTTCTAAACACGCCATTCCTATTATTATCATTATTACCGAACCGATTTTAATAAAACATAAAGATTCTCAACATGATTGAAATAGAAATTATAATTTGGGTAACCAACCACTAAACTGATTTTTATATAGAAAGATAAGAATAAACGAGTCTCTTTTAAGGTTGAGTGTATTGTATTGCTTTGGTGCATGGCAGAGCAGTTTGTGTATATTAGTTTATTATATTTTCTATATTATACATGTAGATATTATGTATTCAATTTATGGTAATAATGTGGCCATATTCTGGTAATTCTATACTTATTTTAATTGAGATTGACAATAAAAATAATAAAGAGCTCAGTAGAGTGTGGGACTAGCGAAAAAGTCCGTTTCCCTGAGGAACTACAGACACTATAAAGTCCGATGGGAAAGACGCCCTATAGTACAAATTTGTGCTTCCACATCATAGTTTTGTACAATTTTATTTTTAGCTTTTGACATTTTTTAATGGGGTATACTATAATTGTATAGCCCACACCGTAAAAAAATTATCTTAGATCAAAGCAAATTGCTTTGAAGTAACATAATTTGTGCTTTCCTAATTACCAAGAGAATATTTTCTTGATATTGCACAAAAAATGTCTTGTCTCTTTATTTTAATGTGACACAGAAATTGTCTTATTATAATTTATTCCAAGGTACCGTTTTCTGTGGAAGCAAAATATTACTTATATGAAGACAATTTGCTTTGTTGCAAAATGTAGTATACTGAAACAAAACAATTAAAGAAGAAGAATAAAGTCTCATTTCAAGATTAAACGCTGCATTGAACTAAAAAGAAATATTTTACTTCAAGACAAATTGCTTTAAGGGGAAACAATTTATTTAAGAAAAGAACGTGTTTTCATTGTAGACAAAATTTTTTACCGTGCAGACAACCAGTTTCGCCCTGTAAAACATAGCCTATATCAAGCACACATTGTTTTATATCAAATCCAATAAACTTATTTATTCGATAACATTATGTTCAGTCAAAAAAAGTTGACCTATCCTATTTTTCTTAATTATTTTTGAAACAAAACTTAGTATTTCAAAAGTTATTATTCTTGTTAAGTTTTAAAGGGTGACAAGTAAGGAAAAATAAAAATGTTAAATGTTTTTAAGCGTCCAAGTTTTCCTTAAATCGGACATATAGGTATATTTTAATATTAGCTAAATTTTGAGTAAAAATTGTTCCTTATTTTTATTTTTCTGACGAAAGAAAATGCTGCTATTGAACCTATTTCGAAAAATATCTTCAATTGCTTTTAATTTTTGTACAGGGCCGCTCAAATACAACAAATTTTGCATTTAAGGCCTATTTCAACCAGCGCATGCGTTTTTGAATTTCATAAAATAGATGAGCTAACGTTTCTTTATATGTCACAAAATATTATTCTTAAGACTTTGCTTATAACACAGTTATGCAGGTTTGTACCCATACAAGATTTTACTGCCTTATTAGAGGAATGCCATTAAATCAAGAATTGTTTGTCTTTGACCATCTCTAATAGTTAAGTATAGCCTAAGCTCTTGCCTTAAAAACTTAAACTTTTTCGACAGAGAAGTTATTTCAGACTTTTGGGACACCCTATGGATAACATGAATAAAGCAATAAATTCCTAACTAAGCTATCCTTTAACTTAACTACTACATAACGTCAAACGCAAAGAATTCTTGATGTATTTATTTAATTCCTCTAATAAGGCCGCCAAATCCTGTATGGGTATAAACCTGCATAGCTGTGTTATATGCACACAGTCTCAAAAATAATATTTTTGTGACAAATTAAGAAAGTTTAGCTTATCTATTTTATGAAATTTAAAAAAAGTCGTTTTTGAGACTAACAACATACCAAAGCATGGGGTGGATATAGTTTTAAAACTTTTAGCCGTGGGAAACAGGGCTTTTCTCATAGTGCGCTCTGGCCTTATAGAGGTGCCTCGTGCCGGCCATCCTATTTAGCGGCCACCAACGCACAGTGGGGCAATTATTCTTAAGTATTTAATTAACACCCAAATTATGAATGAAGTTTACTCTTTTCTTTTTTTTTTAATATAGCTAAATAAGAAAATATTTAATAATTAAAAATGTTAAAGAGGAGATTTCAAAGAACAAAAAAGTAGGACAGTTTAGATTCCACCTCATGAAATGGACGAATCTGAATTGGGTCCTAAAATGCCAAATTGGGTTCCGAAGAATATTATATGTTTATTTCTCGAAAATAATTGAAAAATTTGGCTTGAGGCTAACTAAATATGATTTGGTAAGGTATGTAGGGATAAAACAAATATCTACTCAAACACAATTTCACAACTTTATTGAATTCTTTATTACTTACCTATAAAAACAGTAGGTACTAACTAATTTAAAATTACAAAGGAACTGAACTTAAAATGCCAAAAAATAAATTAATGAATAGCCAATAAAATTAATAACCCCCATACTCCCTAATTTATTACCTATTCTACCCTAAACCACCGTGTGTACGCTCAAGAGTAACTACCTAAACACCTAACTTAGAGTAGCGAACGTTCTTAAATTACGTAACGCAAAAATTCAGGATTTTTGACTCCTTCCACCGACGCATGGCCAAAATCCCCCTCCCCCCTTGTGCGTTTCGTAATTTAATGATGGCCCTTAAGGGGAAATAAAACAAACGTTCACTTAATAACTAACCATACTACCAAAAAAAATACAATTTAAAAAATCCACGGAAAAAAATCGGAGGGGGGCCGGTTATTGTTTATTATTTAAAATGTAATATTAGTTATAATCTTAACCAATGCGCAAAGTGATACGTTCCCACACGCAAAAGCAGTTAGAGAAAACGAAGCGGAGCGAAGTCCCAATAGGCTTTAAAAAAATAGTATAAACCTATAAATAGGGAAAAGGGGGCAAAATGGGATACGGGGATAAAACGGGACACTGCCGTTTTAGCTAAACTGCGCAATAATAAAACCTCTTAATATCAGATATTTTATCCCCATGACTGGTTAAACTGTCTGCAATATGATTCGTCTCTGGTCCTGAGCTTACGTTGGTTTTTCCTCAACATGTGATGTTGTGCGCTGTTTATTGTAAAAATAACTTGCGCATTTTGGGACGGTAAGTATATTTTTTACAGACTTTTCAAAATGTTGTTTACATTTAACAATTAGTGGGTTTATGTATTATTCATAATTAAACGCGTTGCCCGTAAAATTAGCCTTTTACTGTGTATGATTTTTGTTTAAATTTAACTTGTCTTCTGGGGCAATACGGGGTTTTTTCATGGGGGCAAAACGGGGTACCTTGTTATACCTAGTAACCTCTAACCCACTTTGCCCAAAATTTATATTTTTTTTTTTGGGTACCATCACTGAAAGTTGTATTTTGTGTTGTCTTTGCAAAATGGATGCAAAATTCGTGTAGGTGAGTCGAAAGCGATGACTAGGTCGCTGTAATTCTTTATAAATTTTGTAAATACCAAATTTAATTATTTAAAAATGTATTTTTTATTAGAACTTTTTATTCTTTAAATAAGTATTTTTTACTTGGTTAGTATATTAATAACCAAAACTTATGTTAGAAAAATATTGATTCTAAATGACACAAACTCCCCACTCGTTAGGCCACATATAGGTATTCCAGTTTACCCCGTATGCGGGGCAAAATGGGGCAAAGTCAACTTTTTATAAAAATAAAAATAAAAGCATGATGGAGTTCTAAATCTTAAGTTGAAAATTAAAACATAAAGATAACATATCTACCCATCTTAATTTGAAATGACGAATAATTTAAAAGGAGAAATAAGCCTATACAATTAAGTATGTCATTATGTCCCCTTTGCCCTACCGTAGTTATTATGCAAAAATAATACCCATGTAAAGTAAGTATACTTTCTAGGGTAACCAGATTTTTTTTACAAAAAAAGTATATAATTTTATTTGTTAAAAAAATCAGAATAATTAAGAAATATAGGGGACATTTTAGGGGAAAGTTTTAATATGCTTATTAACTATTTGGGCCATTTTGATTTGGTCTTGGTTGGCTCAAAAGAGTATATTTTGTCTAAATTTTAAGAAAAAAAAAGGTAGTTTTCCAAGGGTCAAAAGAGTATAAAACTCTAAAACAGAGTATATCTGGTCACCCTAACTTTCACCACACTCCAACCCTTTATTTTTAAAACAATTATTTTTAAAAAATCACAAACATTCTAAAAAATTTACCAAAAGAGTTTTAATAATTTTTAAAAATCTAACTGTTTTACCAACCAGATATTTAAAAAGAAATACTTAGGTATCTGTTTACAATCACATTATCCGAACTTTTTCACAATCTTTCAACACTCTGATATTTTTAATATAACAACCAAATATTTCCCACATAATTTGGGTGGCCCTAAGGGTCTTTAGAAAATAACCTCGTTCTCGGAAAGAGATTAAAAAGGGATTTTTTTCTCTGAAATTCGTCGGCAAGGGCGCCAAATTTTAAATAGCCTATTCATTCCGTGGGATACGCTGTTTTAAAAGGCAATGTAAACATTTTTTTACTGTCAAAAATACCATTAAATACTTTGGTGTTTTTCATTTTAAATGTTATGAAATTAGTATATTTTTTACCAAAGGATAAAAGTGTAATTTTTTATCTCGAGGCGAAACGTTTGTAGCCCGACCAGTGTATGAATTCTTGAATATGTGAGAAGTAGTACTCCCTCAAAATGGGGTGAATCTCAAACTGCGCATGCGATCTCACTTGATTTCCGCATCTCTATTGGTCCGACGTGGGGAGATGCTTATTCTCACTCTTACCCGTTTCGAGCCCACAGACAGTCAGTGGGAGGGCTACAACTTGTTGAGGGATAAAAAGACACATTTATCGCGAGGTTTACTTGCTATTTTTCGCACTTTTTATTTTTTGTTGGAATTCCTAGGTTTTTTCTCTTAGAGAATTGTAGCCCTCCTTTCAGTCGGCTTACAAACTTTTCGCCTCGGGATTAAAATTATCACTTTAGTTCCTAGGTTTATAATGTACTATCGAAATCCTACTTTTTGTTCTAGATAGCAGATATTACTTTTTAATACTTTAATCTTCAGTAACAAAAAACAAAAATTTTGGCCCTTAAAAATAGGAGCTAAACCCAGTTCTCCCAAAACTGGGCAAAAAATTATTTTTGAAAAAAGTTTTCGTACCTTATACAGCTGATGAATCCTGTTTCATTGTTTGGGCTATTTATGTTTGGCACTTTCATCTGAAAACTAAAAGAAAAACATCGATACATTTCTCGCCTTTGAATTCCTAAATATCTACATAAAATTGGTTTTAATTGGCCAATAAACTATCTTTGGCAATCCAATGGAAGCCTACGAAAATTACAGCCCCGAAACCTTAACATATCAGCATATAATTTATTTTCAAAATTCTAAAAGAACAGGTATAATTGAATAAAAGTTATACTGTCAAGGATAATGTCAAATAGCTTTGATCGGCAATATTGGACTTGATGGCGGAGAACAACACTCGAAAATCCAATCGATTTTGAATTTCTGCAGTACTATAGCATAAGGCGTGGAGCAGAGGGAGAGCTACTGCTACCAACAGGGAGTGTCCTAGTATGAATTCACAATAGTAACCTCAAGTCGACAGAGAGTGAAAAATAACTCTCGAGAGAACTTTTCTGCGATTAATTTCCTGTGAAGACCCACCGTAATAGACCTAACTAAAATGTTATAAAAACATAGGGTACCTCCATCAAATATGGCCATGTTTAAAATATGCTCACCCTCTGGTAATTACGGAACTATCACAATTGGAATACAAAATAGTACGCGGTGGTTCATTTTTAGAGAACAAATGCTGCGTTTTCCCAATCTGTCACTGCGATCTAGCAGTACGCATACGAGCTATCCAATCCATACATTTCTTCCGCAAAAAATAGCAAATGGACTGAGGAAATCACTCTAAACCTTAAAAGACGCCTTTTCAAAACGACAGTTTTAAAGAAAGTTTTTGTGTTATTAATTTCAATTTTAGTTTTGTACTTTGAACCTTTCTACAATTTTTGTTCTGTTGTGTTTAAATTGGTTGTCTAGTTTTAGTAAAAATCATATTTTATATTTATATTATTAGACATTTGTATGGACATATAATCAACCTATGGGTATACTGCAAACATGCCATGGGCATATTAACGACCCGGTTGTTAATATACCGAGGTTGCTATAAAATAAAAAAAGGAAAAAATAATTCAAATTAAAACAAAATAATATCAAAACTTTCTTTAAATTGATTCAGTTTGGCCAGATCACGAAACTAGTATGATTTCCGAAGTTATAAACTAAAGAAAATATAGCTAAATTTGAGTTTTTTCTTGGGATGGGCATATTTGACCCAAGTAACTTATTGGTTGGTTGTTTTGCAATCTGTTTACGTCAACGCATGGACAAGTGGGGACTTTTAAACTCGCAGGCGATGATTTACCATTTCTTAATTAAAAATTCTAATTACAGTCCAACTAGTGCTTTTATTATTACTAAAATAGCCGTGTGCTATTATTCCAAATTCCAATAGCCACGATAATTAAGCACCTATTTTATTATGTACAGGATGCTACAAAAAGTAGATAAGATAATGCTCTAGCATCTAAGAGCTATCACTAAGTATCAGTCCATAACGTTCTGCGTCGTCTTCTGATTTCCAATCTCCATTCGCCTCGGTTGGTCCAGAGATTCTCATCTATTCCTCTGTCTCTGATGTCTTTGTCTATTCCTTCTCTCCTGAGTCTGAGTCTTCCTCTCTTTGTTCATCCCTGTCGTGCCCAATTTAGTATTCTCTTTGGGATTCTGTTGGTTAATTTATAAGTCTTCCCTTATTTTGTGTTTAACATCCATAATTTCTCGAACTCTTTTTCCAGTTTTGATTTTACGGCAGCGAGTCTTCAATAATTCATTTCAGTGGCTTCAAGAGACTTGCGAGTTTTTTTTTTAGGGGCCATACTTCACTACCATAACTGATGACACTTTTCACAATGCTGTTGCTCCCCACAAATGCACATCATCAGCGAAGCGTTGAGTATATCTATTCGTTCAGTAGTATTCCCATCTATTCGCACTCCCTTTTCCATGTTTTTAGGGCTCAAACTATGTTGGCGACAACTATACCTATGCCTAATAAATTAAATATTTTCAGAAACCCCGGGCAATTTTTAAAGAACATTTGGGGGTTTTCTGATTTTTTAAAATTATTTAATTTATTAATTATTATTAAATTGCCGTTCAAAAAATATGTAAATTAGGGATTCTTTATCCCCTTGATCGGTAGAGTAAACATAGGTACCAAAAATCATTAAAATCAAAAAGATAGTCTGCCAAGTCTCCTTCCTTGTGTTAATTTCCTATGACTTGGCCCACTGGGGAAAAATTCAGACGTCAAGACTTTTTTGACTTCGGGTTCGGATTTAGCGTCGAACTACATAAGAATATCATTTTTTTATTTAAAAAAATTAGTTTTAAGAAAACTTAAGATTCGTTATCCTCTTGGCCGGTAGAATAAATGTACCAAAAATAATTAAAAACTAAAAAAATTTGTTGTGCCATCCTGTACGTTAGTTATAAACTTAAATAATAAGTAATTATTACTAAATAAAATAATTAAACTTATATTACGGTTGTCATTTAAATAAGAATTGGGTAGGTAACTACATATATTTCAAATTACTGGAACCAATATTTTTCAAATAAAACAAAGGACTTTGATTTGATACCATTTTATGCGAAATTTAGCCATCAGACATTGTAAACAACATCGTCACACCCCATTATTGATCTTGGAAGAATAATTTATTCAAGGTAATACCAGTGTACAGGGAACATACCTGTACGGTGGTAATACTCTTAAAGGTATAGAAAAACTCAGAGACTAAAATTTTATCGTGCTCTTATGATAGTCACCTTAATAGCGATAGTCCTATCACGATTAGTGATGTGCAGTACACGTATTAAACCCTAATATCGTGACTATATAAAAAACCATAGGATGGTAGGATGAGTTTGGATAAATTTTGGTATTTTTCCAATGTTTCGTTAAATATAATAGCTGTTGGAAAAAATAAATTTTTTTAACTCTGTAATTAAAAAAAATTTTTTTTTTAACAAGTTGTAAGTATCCAGTCGCCGCTCCCCCTTTACTAGGGACACATTGGACATTGCATGTGAAGCTATTAAAGTCACTTCTGGCAGAATCATAGCAAAAATATTTATTTTAAAAAGTATTCCTAAAAATATAAATAAAACAAATGAGCTACAAAACTAAACTCCCCATAAGTACTTCTTTTCTACCTTCCTGGCCTTTAGTCCCCAAAATAAATATAAATAAACACAGAGAAGGAAGACGCTGAACGAAATGGGGATAGTTTATTTATTAGGTCTATATAATTTATCGAACTCTTTTTCCAGTTTTGATTTTACGGCAGCGAGTCTTCAATAATTCATTTCAGTGGCTTCAAGAGACTTGCGAGTTTTTTCTTTTAGGGGCCATACTTCACTACAATGCTGTTGCTCCCCACAAATGCACATCATCAGCGAAGCGTTGAGTATATCTATTCGTTCAGTAGTATTCCCATCTGTTCGCACTCCCTTTTCCATGTTCTTAGGGCTCAAACTATGTTGGCGACAACTATACCTATGCCTAATAAATTAAATATTTTCAGAAAACATTTGGGGGTTTTCTGATTTTTTAAAATTATTTAATTTATTAATTATTATTAAATTATCGTTCAAAAATTTAGTTTCTTCCCGTGGAACGTTATTACAAAAATCATGTTGCTGTCTAAATATAGTACAATATTTTTTTTACAGTCACATTACCTCGATAATAAATGTTCACTTTAAAAATAATTTAATGAAGATCAGGCATGTAAAAATCGTAAGACTTTCAAAAAAGTAAAAAAAAAAAGATTTTTTTTAATCCACACTGAACGGCTCATATGGGATCTAACGGCGGTGCATGAACGATACAAAAAGACACGAGGGCATCAGTGAAATCTCTGCCGAATACCGAGAAAAATCCACTATCGATAGTTTCCCCAAGTCCAACCTCACCCCACCCTCCCCTAAAACCAGAAAATGCCATTGAAGAAAGTTGTTGTTAAAAAGAGCCTGAGGAATAATTATATTGGCAATCGCCCATTTGCGATCAGAAATTTTAACACACGAAAAGGTGATCTCATGCTTTCAGACGTTGATTCTTTACGCCTAATTTGAGTTATCATACCTTCGACAGTGGGAAAGAAGAATAAAAGAGATCAGTTGGATGACTTGGTCGAGTTAATACCCTGAGAGTTTCTCGTTCTTGTATTGAGACACCGCAGCCTGCATAGATGGAAGTTTTCCGAAAATTTATGTATGGCTTCGGTAGTTCAATGCTAAGAATGTTTGCCTAGAGAGCAAGAGATCCCGGGTTCGAGTCCCGGCCGAAGCAGAAAACTTTTTTCTTATTTTTCTTTCTTTAATTTCACTAGTTGTTTATAGTTTTAGGTCCTTGCATTGTTTGCAATTTGGTATTTGATAAATCTAAAGATTGTTTTGTAACGATTTTCTTGTCTTAGCGAAAGCCACCCTGCGCTTTCTAGGCACTCATGGCTTGCCGTTGATTCGCCTAAACTCTAATGCTAAAACGCTCCACAAAGAAAGGGACTGTGGTTTTACGCTCTAGACCAAGAGAAAATACACCAGCGCAAACCAAAGATGCGTTGACTTAGAAAACCGTTAAAAACTAAAATTACACAGTGTTAAATTTGTTTCCAGTTACAAAACTTAAATTATTTTAATGTTAGTGGCTCAAAGGACAGATTAGCCAAATACAACTTTTATTAAAATACAGCGATCTTGAAAATATGCCCAAAAACAAATCGCTGGTGCTGCCATAAATTTTACTTATTCTTAACCTAGTCTTGCATATAATTGATGCTTGTCGATGTCGAAAACAATATTTAATCAAAAATATTTAAAAACCTATAAATGGGAAAAATAAAATTTATATTCAAATTCCGTTTGTTACAGGGCCAATGGAGACGGAAAGTCAAAAGACAGCGAAAAACCTCACGAACCGACTGATATGATATAATGGTTTCGAGTGGTGCTGTTTTATTAGTATTTAAAATTAATTAATTTTGAACTTTGATATCCATCCACCCATATACTTCCCATTTGTAAAGGAAACTTGGCGCCAGTAAGCGAATGATTAGTTATTACGGAAATATTGCACACAGGAAACGCCATGCCATCATGTAGGTTTTGATTTTTTCAGCGAAATCAAATTGGGCGGTAAGAAATCGGACGTCTGTGGCTGGCTTTAATTGGCTAATAATAACATAAAAAATTACACATAGAACATTTAAATATAGGAGTACCAATGGCAGTCGGCCCAAACCAGCCCGCTATCCAGTGGAGTATGCAAAAATGATTCCGGGGGGGCTTAAGCTCAGATCGATACATTTTAATCTTAATTTTTGGGGAAAATGCATGTTTTAGGGGTCCATTATATTCAATGGCTTCAGCACTCAAACCCCCCTCCCACTGCGTACTCCACTGTCGTTATCTATACTAAAGGGGATTTGCACAAGTTTAAAAAAGCAGCGGGGATCATTCTTTTTGGTCTGTACCTATTTGATACTATAATAAGATTCAAAAATTTATATTTTTGAAACAATAAAAGATATCAGATTAGACATGACATGACATGTTTTTGAGAAGCGCGGATTTAGTGGGGTAACGTGGTAATTACCCCTTCCCTCCTTTTGTGAATAATTAATGGGCAAATAGGAGAATTAACCCTCCTAGGAAAAAAAATATATTACATATATTGTTGAACAAGAAATAATTTAAAGAATTTTAATAGATTTCAATTTTTAATTAAATGTTTATGTATTTTGCACAAAATTGTGACCAATATTTTATGTTTTGTTCTGTGATATATAGGTATACCAAAAGATCACTGATGATGGCCGTATAAGCCGAAACTAGTATGATCTAAATAAATTTAGTGGAACACGACTTCATAGTTTTTGAGAAGTAACTGGAACGGCCACGGCTATACATTAGGTATATAGGACACTAAGGCATAAATTTAAAGAGTTTTTTTAGAATTAGAACATACAATGAATGATAAGCATTGCAACCTTTCTCGCTTTAGTTCTAATCACCGGTGGTATTCTGCGAACTTAATACTTCAAAGAGATTGTCATTTGTGATATATTTAAGTGTTTGTCAATGTTGTCAGTATATTTTTGAAATTGTTTTTGTTGAACAAAAATAAAAAATGCACACACGATGCGTGGCTTGTAAAAGCGTGTTTTATAGGAGTAAAAAGCCGGTTTCCTTTTTGAAGTAAGTAGCTTTGATTATTTAAAAAACTTTATTATTACCTAATCGCAGTAAAAATCCAGTTATAGATTAAAAATCATCAAACATCCTCGAACTGTCAAAACCACAGAATATCATCGGAGAGTAAAAGTAAAAAAGGAAAGGTAGCACCTTCTGCGCAACGTGCTCTCTTTACAAAAAATATCAATATTTTTGCCTTACTTTGCATATATTATGTAAAGACCTATCCAGTTATATATTATAGAGATCATTGAGTGACCCCTTAAAATGACAACCGGCAGTGACAACAAGGTTTATATCTCGTGGCATATAATGTCATTGTCACTGTTGACAAATGGGAGACTTACATAATTTGTTATAAAGACACTGAAATTAACACAAAACGGTACTATTAATTTTTTATCATTTAAAAAAATGATCGCTAATATCTTAAAAACTATGGATCTAAACTACGGCATTTTTGATAGTATGTTCCAAGCCTATTTTATTATTTAAATAATATAAGAAGCATTCAATTTACAAAAACAGTAAATTTGAGCGCCTCTCAAATATGGTAAACATCAGAAATAAACTTAAAATGCAAATTAATAGTAAAAATTTCGTGAATTCGAACACCATTTGTTTTATATTCGTCTATCAAATATTAATGGTCTAAAAGGGTCGATAAAAATATAATGATAAACCCTGTACCTAAGTTTTGTATTCTCTTTACCTCCCATTTTGGCCACAGCTGCCTTGAGATGCTGACAATGCAATTTTTTATTGACTTGTTTGCCGCCCAACTTTAGCCATCCAACTTTGTGTAGGAGCCAATGTGTATAATATTCTAAATTTTAATATATTTAAAGCTCTGTAAAAAATTATGAACAAAAAATACATTAGAAGAGGTGTTGAATGCTGGGTGCTTTTAAAACTGGGTAGTGCGTAACAATTTATTCTACTTTTTTAAAAAGTTTTTACCAAAGACCTAGAAAATGTAAGTGGAATAAAAAAGAATAATTGAACTACATCGAAAGCTAGAACAGATAGAAAAAGGAATGAATGAATAAAAAATTAAACAAAAGTAAGGGATGTTGGAGGAGAAGTAGCAAAATTAAAATGGAAATTTGCCGGTCATAATATCAGACAGAAAGACGATCGATGGAACAAATGTATTGTAAACTGGAGACCTTGGGACAATAAAAGAAGTAGCGGAAGACGACACGGACAACTTGAATAAACATGCGGGAACTAGATGGATGAATGCGGCGACAGACAAGAAAGAGTGGATGATATTGGGGCAGGCCTATGTCCAAAGATGGAACGAAGAAGGCTAAATAGATAGATAGAAATGTACTATATTTATAACAAATATAAAACACCTAAATTAAAAAATCTATCTTACCTAATAAAAAAAGTAAAAGAACTGAACAATACTTTTCTTTTCTTAAATACTGGTAATTTTTTCGCTTAGATGGTGTAAAAAACCCACTATGGAAAAATTGGCCAGGAAATGCAAAAAAGTGATAAGTAGAAAATCAAAAATCGAGATGGATATTGATTTAAATTATACTGCAGCATTACATAATTTCATTTTGATATTTATTAAACTGCTTCAAATATGTATCCTGGCAAATTTTTTCAAGCGATGTTCCATCTAAAAATCGACGTGTTAACAAACAAAATGACCACTGCTTTAAAAAAATCTGCTTCCAGTTTTCCGGCGAAAATTTTAATTTGAAAATTTAAAATTTGTTAAGGACGCAAATAGGGGTGTTTTCATAAACTTTTGTCAAAAACCAAGGAAAATAGAATATAAAAATAAATATTGAAAAAAAACAGTTTTTTTGTTTTTCTCAGCAAATTTTACGCTATGTTACAAAATTAACAAACAAAACTTGTAGACCTTTTCATTACCTATAACTTTTGTAACTAACTTTTTTCGATAGGGAATCTAGTTTAGCTGAAAACCGTAAAAAATTATTATCTACCCCTAAAACCCTTCCTATTTCACCCCAATAACCCAGATCGAGTTTAATTTTATTTTCTTATTTGCTGCGATAGATTTTCTTTCATTTTCAATAGTTTTCATGCTGTTACTGATTTTTTTCGTTCCAAAAGATATCTAAACTAGTCTACAGGCAATCCTTCGCAAAAAAAAATGATTTTATCTCTCAATGATCAGCAGTTGATCAAACGCATTCCGATCGCATTACAAAGCAATCAATGCAATAATCGGCACCAATAATTGGCATTTATTAAATGTAGTTATAGTTATTTACTTATTTCTTGCCTGCTGCATCGAACAAAAACAATTTTGTTACAAAATGCAAATCTGGAAATGTAAATAAAGTGTTTTTTCTCAGCTTTATTTTATTTACAATGTTAAAAAATTGATCCATGATGGATCTGATATCTTCCTAGCCCATTAGCACCCTCCAAGTAAACCCCATTCTATATCAGCCTTGAAAACAGTTTTTTGTAAATATCTCAGAAACGAAAGCTTCGAAATTTTTGGTTATAATACAAATTATTGAGAAAAATAGGTTCTACTATATTCCGAATATTGAATATTCTGTTAAAATGTTAGTATATTTTAAATTTTTTAAATCTTAAAAACTTTTATTAGCATCAATGGATTTTGACCCAAATTTAACCAGCTCGTTACAGCATCGAACGCTATTTTACCTGAAAATGTCATAAAGATCGGTGAAGCGTGTTAGGAGCTATCGTGTTACGGAAAGACATACACACAGCAATACACAAAGAAAATTGCATTCATATCCTCAATACATAAAAAAGGAAACAATTACAGAGGAATTTCAGTAACCAGTACTCTAAGTAGATTGTACAGTAGGATTCTTAGAGATCTAATAGATAATGATTTTCCTGAACAAGATGATGTAGTGATAATGTTTTTTGTCTTAAATAAGTAATTGAGAAAACGAGTGCCAGAAATATAGAGACTCTTGTTACCTTTGTGAACCGACAAAAACACCTGATACCGTTCCAGTAGAAAAATTATGAACAGTGTTAGAGCAAACTAATATAAAATAGGAAATCGGCTTTTAAAAAATTTCTTAACACAGGGATATTATATCAATCCAACTCTTTTTAAAATATATATCGCAGTAACTCTAAAAAACTGGAAACGTAAATTACACGGCATGGGCATACAACTTAACGACCGATTTACCATATACACATTACAGTGTGCTTATGATCAACTAATTGTATTTTATGGAGCAGAGAGATAAAAAAGAATGTAAAATTTAAGATATATGAATCAATGGTGAAAAGCACGCTGTTGTATGGAAGTCTCTATTCTCGCGTAACAGAAAAATAAAAAACAAAAATGGAAGTGGATGCAATAAGAAGATCAATAAGAATATCTAGAACAGATCACATAAGAAATGACATCATAAAAGAAAGAATGGGAATCGAGGGAAGCATAACAGATGACATTACTAAAAGACAACTGATATGGTAGGGTCATGTACAACGGATGAACGACTAAAGATTACCATAGCATGTCTTAGAATGGCAACCAATAGGGCGCAGAAAAAGAGGGCGTCCAAAGATCAATGAGTCAAAAAAACCTGACAGAAGATGAGTTTTAGGATCAAAGGAGGTGGAGAATAGGCGTCGGACAACGTAGAAAAATGTTCTAAAGCGACATAGTAGTATGGTTGATGAGACCATCTATACCTATTAAGTTTATAATCAGGGATAATCTAAAATTAATATTGCCGAAAGCTTCCTGTTTTAAATTTCCTGAATTGAGCAAATCAGGTTTGATTGACGTATGACGTCAGAAATATTAATTTAATTTCCCAATCAGGTAATATAAGCCGTCATATTTTGTGGCGCATTCAAAACAAAACAAGATCGGCGAAAATCATGACTTTAAAAGGAAATTAATAGCCATTATGTGCCAAAGCTTTTTCATGGTTGATTTAAATGTGTGTTACTCACTTTGATGGACTGTTTATTTGTTTAAAAATTGAAAACAATAATAAAATACAGGGAAATCCCGTCAAGATAAAAAACGTATACTATATTAATTCGATTCTGCATTTTTAAGACTTTATAGGTAAACTCAAAATTGCCCTACCAAATGAAAAATATAACACCAAAAACATAAGCATCTCCAGAAAAAAAGCAAAACCATCCTTAGTTTTTACAAAACTATTCTTTTCTGGTACTTTTTTTCCGAAAGTGGTTTATTTATACCAATATCTCGCAATATATTTCAGGCCCTACATCCGAGATTCAAGCGATATGCTGCGTTTAATGATAGAAGGAACAAACACACTTGGTAAACATAAGACTCGCCCGAACATTTTACGAAAGTGAACCACCCCCTTCAAATGTGCTTTTTGATAGTTTTTTGCTAATAACTCGAAAACAGTCAACTTTTGCAAAAATCTTCTAGAGATCATTTTTCAGGAGGATACAATTTCCCTTTCAACGATGTACCTTAGTACCCTCTGACGGCAGTGGTGCACATTCCATTAGCGTACGAAAAAAGGAAAAAAAAAATCAAATATTTAAAAAAAAAAAATTTTGTGGTATTTTTTATCCTTGACACTATTTTTTTCTCAAAAAAATATTTTTGGCTAAAAGCCCGTTTAAATGTTAGGTTATGTTTCTCTTTTAATTTTACTTTATAGATGGAATGATTTTGCGTAATTTTTCCTCACTCCATGTTTGTTTAAAAAGTTATTTATTTTTCAAGAAAATCGCAAAAAACTGAATTTTAGGACCTTTGGAGCCTTATATCTAGCGACGCTCAAGTGGGATTTTGGAGGAGAATATGTGGGGATGTGTTCCATCAAGGTCTCACTCGAACAAATTTTTCTATTTAAAATGTCGGGGTCAAGTTTACCCCTGGAAAATTGTGCGTACCACAAAAATTTGGAGGTAGTCACAAAATAAAATAGCCAACGAAATCGACGTGTTCGAGGATTTTTCCAAAAACATACCATAAATATCCGACATCCATGTCCATATTCATGTTAGTTAAAAAAAAAAACACGCTGTATAAGTATTTTCTTGAATTAACTCATTAGTTTAGGTACTGCACCATTAAACGAAAATAATGAAATGTTTCCTTTGACAACACTACTTACTACTACCTATCTACTTAATAAAAAATGACCATGCATTTAACAAGCCATTACATCAAAGAACTTATTGAATTTTCATGTTAATATGCGGTTCAAAGTGCACAAAAACCGTGCAATAGTTGCAAAATGCGATTTTCCTACTTTACTTTCGTATCATCAACAGTCACGTAAGTAAATAGTTAAAAATAAATGACGGAATAATGCACGCAAACAGCAAAACAGTTTTTTCTTAAATTTAAACTCCATACTTAATCATTTCTTTTTGATAGAAACATACCACTTTTTTGTGAACCAAATATTAGGCTAGCAAATGCAGAAAAGCAGTAAAAAAACTTTGTTATTGTTTTAGTGGCTTTTTACTCAAGAGATGATCATTCAGAATTTAAACCTAACTTTTCTGAAGAAACGAAACGAGATGGTAACCAAGGAAGCACCAAACGTGAAGAGGCAGGTGAACCTAATAAAATTCCCGTTGGAATTCTCAAAAGTAATGATGAAGAAAATTTTGGAGTTTATACAGAACTGTTTAATGCTATTACTCCTGTCAATAGCAGAATACCACAACGATGAGTTCAATCTACTTTTGGTACTCTGCTTGATGAGCCAAACACTGAAAGTTTTCTTAAAAATTATTCTTATCAGAAATTTTAGGAAACTATTCTCCGAAATAAGTGATTATCGAGAAGGGCTAAGAAATGATATGGACACCAGTAAAGTTTTTTTTGGCATAAACGTTCTAACTTAAAGATATCTTCATATAATATGCCTGCTTTATTGCTTTTAAAACACTTGTAAATATACTCACATTGAAGAATATAGCAGGGACAACCAAAGTAGAGCAAATCTCAAACATTTTAAAAACCGCTGTACAAGGAAGGAAAAATACTTCCGGGCGGGGATATCTGTCAGGATTGTAAACTTTTCCTAATTAATTTCAATTTCTGGAGTCAAGAAGTCTTTGATGAAACTTTAAGTGATTGCAAACAGGGCATAATTATTATTGATTAAGACTCGTTATAGCTGATAATCCACAAGATTTCCAAATTTTAATAAAAATACTATACTCGGCATTTCATAATTATGGACTAAAGATGAATTTTAAGAAAAATAAATATATAACCAGAACGAAGAATCCACACGTCGCGTCGGTCGTCGCGTCGGCGTCGTTGAAAAGCTGACAATCGATAACACATCAATTGAAAGAGTTTCATTGTAGAAATATTAAGGTAAGTGGGTAATGAAAAACATCTCAGAAAATTGGGTCCAAATTTAAAATAGCAAGAAGTACTTTTGAAAAATAAAAAAATTCCTGCTCTAGAAGATAAAGATAAACTAAACAGAAATGATTTCTGGTTGTAACCACAGTTTTTTAAAAATACACAAATTATTTGTTAACTTACAAAAGGTATATGTTAACTTCGATAGTTTGTAGTAAAGTGAAGCTGGTATTTTCAAATTTTACTTAACCTCAATTATAGTGCTTAACACTACAAACTTTAACAGGTACGTGATGGCAATTAATGGAATACACGATGTCGACACGTGAATTTGCATTTATTTCATTATTTTAGCCATTTTTTCACTTTTAAGTAAAGATATTATTAGAAGCATGTTGGTTCGGTGTTTTATTTTTAAACCCTTTTATCAAAATAGAAAATACTCTGCCAATTTACGGGCACATAAGCTCACACGATTAACGTATAATTTAATTTTTTTCGACGTCGTTACTCTCAAAAGGAGCAACACCGGATTTCTTAACCTCCAAATCGATTGTTAACGTACTTATCTCGTTCAAAACCCAAAAAATCAGGACAGCATATGAATGACGTTCTGGCCCCGCTTCTGTTGGCACCACTGAAATAGAGGCAGGCGTGTTGTTTTTTGACAAGTTTGAACTAACTTTGCTAGACCCTCGTCTTTACGCAACCAAACCACCGTTGAATTCTTCCATGTGAATCAGCTGATCGTTTTCGTATTCTCTAAAGTTCAAATGTTCGTTTTTGTAACTGGAGTTTTTACAAATTTTACCAAAACCTTTTTTTGTATGTATTTCAAATTGTGCCAGCCATAGACGAAAGTTCAACAATTTCTCACTCAATCTCAAGTTAGTTAGTTTTATTTTATTTAATCAGTACAATATAATTATACATATTGCCTTCTGTGTGTGTTGATTCCGTCATTAATTATAAAAGCAGTACTTAAACTTTTGACATTTATGTGCTTTATAAATATATTTTCTGATTGATTTGGATGTTTCTTGAAATATATGATTTGAGTTTGCTCTACATTAAGCATTAAGTTTAATTAACAACCCCTATATTATCATCTGCAAAAGTCACTATTTCATCCCCCAGTATGTCTATTATCTTATTTGTAAAAGCATATATAAAAGAGGCCCTAGTATGGAGCCCTGACGTCTTTATTAATAGTTGCATAGTTAGATGTTTTCTTCCTTAAGTTCCATTATTTGTGGTTTCTGTTACACACTTTTTGCGTTCTTCCCGATATAATCTTATAAGTTTAAGTTCGATTCCTCGGATCACATACAGTTCTAATCCTTTGCGAAGGATTTCATAATCGACGCTGTCGAATGCCTTGGTCAAATCAAGGCAGACCGCCACAGTGAAATCAGTGTCACCACAAAAATAGGATCCACATCTTTGAATGCATGCTGCAGTGATTTATTACAACAAGCGTTAGCTTATCCATTTTGAGGTTAAGATGTCCGCGCGGGAGTAGCTCTCGAGTATATTTATCTCAAATGGACAAGGACGATCCTTAGCTAACTTGCACAATGAAATTTTTTTTTTTTTAATTGTTAAGTTTTTGCTCAATATTGTTTGTCGTCTAAACTAATAATCTAGAAGCTCTTTCAAAAAGGACGTGCTTGAGATGCAAATCGGATGAGGCAGTTAAAATTCCACTAGTGGCCCATGTAGAGGATTAAATTAATCCTATCAGTGCGGCCAATCTCTTTAAAAAAATCTTATAAAAAGAGCAAAAATACTGAATTTAACGGAAATGGCAGCAGGGAAGATATTAAGGGTAATAAGTAGGTATAAAATACAGTTTTTCGTTGAAATATTTGTAGTTGAAATGGCCATTTATAAACATATTTAAAAAATTGCTTAGTACAGCCGTATAAAAAAGGCCATTTTATTTGAAGGGATGCAGGTGGTACCTGTCGATAGCCTCTGTTAAACGTTAGAAGAAGGCATTAGGCACGTATCACCAGATTAGATGGGTTCGATACTTTTGCTTAAAGACATTAGGAATACCTAGTTCTTGTTTAGAATACTAAAATGTTTCCCAAAATTTTAAAATAATTTTTCTATTTTTATGTGGCATAAAGTGATGCTACGACTATATCTACCACATCCACATACCCAATTTCGCATTCATCTAATGAATAGTTATTAGTTTTATACATCGCGATCGGTTTGAATAAGGCTAACTATCTCCGAAACTAGTTAACTAATTCACCAATTCTAGAAATCGCATCAAAATCGCTTTTCAGATTCGAGCTCAACAGACGAATTTGGTTTGCCTGACGAGCCTACTATGTTATGTGTATTATGCTCATAACCAACAATGTGCCCATCACAAGAAAATAATGCAGCCTTATTTCCTTAAACACTAATAAGAGAGCGAGCCACAAGAAAAACGACAAAAGGAAAAGAAATAACAGTCAATATAGAAGTAGAAGGCGCCGCGAAGGATTTATTTATAACAGCCCCGACTTCCAAGAACTGAATCGGCATTTTTCCTTTATAAAACGAAGAAAGAAAGAAGAAAACAACCAAAGCAGAAATGGAACGAACGAAGGAGAAAAAGAAACAGTTTAAAGGAGATAAGCATCTGACCTTCACCCTAAGTAAAACTCGGATCAGTTAAAGAGCGTCGCCAGAGTGGGGCAGCAGCGTGAGGCAGCCCCCTAGAGATTAGAATACGGCTAATTGAGAATGAATTAGATCAGCTAATAGATGAGCAAACATCGGGGGATTCATCAAAAGTAGAAGATTAGCTTGGTGGGGACATTTACAGAGAATGGATGAGAAAAGGACAATTATCAACTGGAGACATGCAGTAAGGAGAGGAAGAGGGAGGCCACGAAAAAGGTGGAATATGAGAATAAGAAGGTGGCGAAGAATCGTACCAGAAAGGGTAGAACGGAGGGATCTGGTTAATCGGCCACTAGGGCTTGTAATCGTCAGCCCATGGGCGGACAATTTGAAGAAACACGCGGGAAATAGATGGATAAACACGGCGATGGACAAAGAAGTATCGATGATATTGGAGGAGGCCTATGTCCAAAGAAGGATTGGAGAAGGCTAATTAGATAGAATAGAGGGGTTGTAATCCTGTTCCAATCTGAAGTCTTAGATGCAGTTCAGGCATTCCAACATATTGGTCGCATTTTATAACTGATTAAAAGCCACCGTGACTATCCCGAAAAAGTTAGCGAAGAAATTATCAAAGACGTTACTGTTAATGCGGAAAAAAATGAACTGGCAAAGGATATTAATGCAATACTGTTGAGAAACAACAACACCGTAGGAACCACTAGGCAAAAAGCCGTTTGGAATTTTTGGCGCAGATCTATATCAATTTCTTGATTGGACTCAATTGAAAATTCCTTTAAGTGAAAAATATGTTACTGGAGACCTTGAAGAAGCTTAAGAACGAGATGGAACATTGGAAAACATAATGGGAATAAAAACAAAAATCGACCAGTTGGCCTTGTGTCTTTAAAGAAACAAAAGTTTTTTCCTGAGACAAAGAGGGCATTGAAAACCTTGTACGTTTTGATTAACAAAATAACCAACAAAGTCGCAGAAAGCCCAATGAGATTATATATCTACTCTTAATTTTTTTCTTCATTTCTTATATGCTGACTCCCCCCTAATAGATTACCGGCTAGCGACGCCCTTGGATTAGTATGCTATGTTTCCCTGTTTATTTCACTGGAAACAAGTAAGAGAATAATTTTATCCTAGATTATTATAGGGTGCTTATTAGATTTTATAATTTTGTTAAAAACAAAAATTATTGATGAAAATAATATTCAAAAATATATTTTTTTGTGCGTTATGAACAAACCATTGCGGTAAATTTTGAACAAGCTAATATTTTATGGAATCTGTGGTTGAATGTTCCTCATCCCGATGTTTTCTGTTATGCATGTATATTATCTTCTTTACCGTACTTATTTGCCTAAAGCTAAAGACCATAAAGAAAAAGATCTGTATTAATTAGAAAAATGTTTAAAAGCAGAGCATTAAACTTTTACGTTTAAATAGGGTTTTCGCAATCACGGACGCTTTATGCAAATCTCATTATATTATTTTGTTTGTCGGTCTATCGGTTCGTCTATATGGCGCTAGACTTAAATGGTCCATCATCACACACGCTCTTGCTTCATTACCATTTTCATTCTTTTTTTTGTTTCGTTTAACTAGGTGTTTTAAGTAGAGAAATGTAGAGTTCTCAACAAAGGAATGTTTAATCTGATTTCGATTACACGTTGTTCCTATTAACAGTATCTAACACTGCAAGATCACTTGCTCTATTGTGATTTGTTATCTTTATACATCCTTGTTTATCCTTCTGTAACTTTTATAATTCAGAAAGAGACGTATTGTGATCCGAAGTTCTGTTGAAAGAAACCGAAGCCTTAAGAACCGTGTGATCGAAATCGAAAGGTCCGCGGGGGTCAAAACCAATAACTTGCACCCACACTGATAATTTTCTATTCAAACAGCACAACAGCAGTATTTTGTTATTATTTAGAACAGTTTATAACTAAATGCCCAGTGCAATGACAATTTTAGCAATACATGGTTATTGCTTAAGAAGAAACAACTGCCGGAATTTGTATAATCCAAGTTTTTGGGGTAAATTTTGTGGTAAGTATAATTATTGTGGAGGATGTCTGCACTTAACCTTATAGAATATAATTCCGTCCTGACATTCCATAAGTTTGTTTGTGAACGAGCCGACAAATGATGGGCTATGGGTTAGAGATGACTATTTTTCTTAGTAACGAGATCGATAATAGGGTAAGCAAGAAAGATGGAGATAAGAAAAGAAATGATTATGGTGAAGTGTCTGGTTTACCAGAGTTTTTGAAGCATGCATAATATTTTGTTTTTTATAAGCTTAGAATTTTGAGTTGAGTTTTTCCCAACGGTGCAGATATATTTGGCGAATTATGAAAGCAAAGCAAAGAAGGTAGAAGGAGAGCGAAACGAAGAAAAAGATACACAAGATCTCGAAGAATGTATCACAGATACACAGAATAGCCAAGCAACAACATCAATCAAAATCCACGAAGAAACCAGGCCAATCCGAAAAGGTGTCAGACAGGGTGGCACAATGAAGATGTTTTTGAAAACAAAGTTCGATTTTTTGGAAGTCTGTTTTACAAGACCAAGAAGAAGAGTTACGGGTGCTATCAGTGGAGAGAAAAAAGTTGGGTTATATCCCTTAAAAGAGGAGAATTTCCTGATTTCTTTATTACATATGAAAGAGTTTGTCCAAAACATTTTCAACAGTAAAAAAGTCATATTAATTTGCTTACATATACGTATTAATAACTTAACTCCATTTTTTAGCTGCACCATAATACTATCTTCAATTACAAAAAGCATAAAAACAAAGGGCATAGGCACTAAAACTGCAAAACAATGCTTTGCTTGTCATTCACGCCTGAAAATATTTACTTTGACCAAAATGATCAATAGGTATCAGAATGCCAGAAATCGTTAGACTGGGCGACAAGGAGTACAAAATCTGGTGAAAGTCGAACTGCGCTTTCGAGATATTTAATCTCGTGCACAGGGATTATAAGCCGATAAAAAGTTAACCTTAACCTTAAGAACCTTAACAGAGAAAAGCATTGACGACAGCAGTTTTCTTAAAACATGCGTTTAAATTGTAAAATTGTCATATTACTTATTATTGGATATTTCTCAGAACTAGGTCTATTTATCGCCCTACTCTATTTTATCTAGATTTTCCTTATCAGTTTCAAACAGGAAATGAGAACTGCCATTCTCGCACGTCAGAGATATTTGCATGGACTTGGCGGCGCCATATTCGCCAATTGTTTTAAATAAGTCATTTGTTTTCTTCTGCGTATTTGTTTGGTTCAATTATTTTTACTTCCTTCAGGTGCTTTCGTGGAAAGTTACAAGTACAAAACTACGTTTTGGTATCATTATTATGGTATTTCGAGCTATTTGTATTTTATTTCAAGAAAAATAATTTTTTAAATAAGCATTTTCTACCTACTCTACATGGCTAGAAAAATGATTTGGTCTAAACAACGGTTTAATGAACAGATGAAGTGGTTTTTAAGTTAAAAGCTTAGTAGTAAAAAAAATAACGATTTTAAATAAACTTCGTATGCACTGAATGAGAAGAAGCGACCAGGAAAAAGATAAGTAGAAAAGTTTTGTCATATCCATACTTCGCCATTTCGTTTTTTTTATGCTTATATGCATAGTTCATTTGTTTTAAACCATTGTGTTTCCCAGGCGATTATTTTCAACAATCGCCTGTACAAACAGTGACGTATCCATCGCGAGGAATGGGGAGGATATGTCCCCGTATACTTTATATTTTTATTGACATAAGAAAATAATTTCAAAAACTTGTAATTTAAACTAGAAATTTTTTAATGGATTTCGTACACTCACAACGATATAACGATATTTCAATTCAAAGTTCGTCGGACATCAGAAGAAATAATAATTAAACTTGTCCGCGTGTATTAAATAATATTTTTCAATTATTTAAAGAATAAGTCATTTATTCCTTTTCGACCATTCACTCCCAGCCCCCTCTTTCAGTGCCAATTCGAGACCGAATTGAACCAATGTGAGCGGACCTTAAGACCATATGTGGGTACTTTTATCTGCAATATACAACTCTGGAAACGCCACTGGTATATTTACATAATATGGCTTTAATCTTAATCGTTGAAAAAATCGGGGTTCAAGATTAGCATTTTATGTGTCACGAGGAGTTATGATATGAAGTCGCATAAACTTTGTTGTTATTTTGCATATCTTGCAGTCGCTTATAAAAATCCAGAAAAATATCATTAAAAATAATATTTCCAAGAAAAACAGTCTTTCTGAAACAGTAGCGTCCCCAGGAATATGTCTTGGGGGGGGGGATAAATATATGTAGAAAATATCTTAAACAATCTTAGGTTTGATGACCCATGTTCTGAAATATATTTAGTAAATACATATCATAACAAAAACATTTTATGTAAAAAAGTCAAGTACGCGAAAATGGTATTCCGTAAAAATAATTGAGATAAAAGTGTAGCCAAGTTCTCCAATATAAATTTCAAAATTAAAGGTTTCTACAAGTTTGGAAAAGTTTTGTTAAACTTTGCTATTACAGACAAACTCACTCAATTTGCGGCAAAGTGGGATTGTTAGAGAATTAGTGGAATAAAGCCAGGCTATAGCAGTGCCAGACACTATTAACACCTTCACATTGTAAGATCAGCTGTGATCTTTCAATATACGGCGTTTATTTCTTAATAAATACTGCCTTTCCTTAATAATGGAAAATAAACGACTTAGTTTTAAATTCGACGATGATATGTCAATTTTGAAGGATCAGGTGTCAGTTTTTAAAACTGAAAATGTCCGAATACTACCTGGGACTCTTTTAGGCTGGCCTTATTTCAATAATCCTCTGTTGTTTTTCTTGTTTTTAAAGGGTTACATCAAGGATTATTACGCGAGGATTAAACGAAATAAGTAGAGGATTATCTTGTTACATACCGGATGGATGTCCTCCTATTGTCATAATCAGCAAATAAGGTCTTCAAAAAATAAGTAATGTCAATGATAAATGCTAATATTAAAGGAGGTAATTCTTGGATCCATTTTGAGAAAAACAACTTTATATGAACGTATGTCCTAAATGTCTTAACTTGATGAACCTCTTGTGTAGATATTTTTGAGAAACTTGGTACACATTTTCGATCCATGAAGAAGCAATTTTTATAATATTTTAACCAGTGCCGTTCGTGCGGAAATTGCTTTCGTTATTTTAAATAAGTTGTTTCAAATACTGTACGCCATAAAAAAAATCAAAAAGCGAAATTTGCTTAGCAAACAATAAAAAATTTTAAAAATAATTTTAAAAAACAGTGGTAGATAAGAGGAGGCAAGGGGTAATGCCCCCCCCCCAAACCGGTATCCGTACCCATTTACTGTCATGCATAAAAAATTTGAAAAATACCTATTCCAGTTTTAGAGTTGAGTTAAAATTTTTTATACGTTTTGTTTTGATGAACGTAAATAAGGTTGACATAGTAATGATGGAAATACAGCACGCAAATTTTTTGAACAGACCTGAGTTTGTTTTTAAAATATCCGGTATCGATAAAGGATTAATAGAAAGATTTGCAAATATACTTTCCATCAATTCTTGTGGGCACTACATCAACGAGGGAAAATTTTAAAAGTATGGTTTTGAAACAGCAGAAACAGAAATTTCCTTTATGGATGGTATAAAATGAGTGCTAGCGTTCATAACTATTGCTGCATGGAACTGATATAATAAAATCCCTATTTTTGCCTGTAGAGCTACTGTCTGAAGATGGGCCATCAAGAGTATAAGAAATTTCGACAATATTACTCTAGTAAAACCTGAAGAATTAATACAAGAGATATATTTAACTGGATGCTTGTATCATCTGACCCTATTGTGACCAATAAGCAAAAAAAACCGAGAAAAATAATTAAAAAGAGTCGTGTTAAGTATGCTAAGGCTGGCAATCTTGTATGTTGGAGATAAGAAAGGTAATGAAGATGGTAAAGTAAATGAAGAAGGTAAGGCTAATGATAGCGCTAATGATATGAATAATGAAGAAGATGCAGATACCGCAGATATTATTGTTTAATAATATGAGCATGTTTTTGCAGCATAAGTATTAAATGTACTTCTCATAAGCATTTCTGATCATACTACTACTACTATGTCGGTTTAGAATGCTTTTCTACGTTGTCCGACGCCTATTATCCACCTCCTTCGATCCTGTCAATCATCTTCTGTCAGATTTTTTTGATTCATTGATCTTTGGATTGACTGTTGCCATTCTAGTTTAGGACGTCCTCTTTTTCTGTCTCATCGTGCATCCGTTGTTCATGGCCGTACCATATCAGTTGCCTTTTAGTGATGTCATCCGTTATGCTTCCCTCGATTCCCATTCTTTCTTTTATGATCTCATTTCTTATGTGATCTAATCTAGATATTCTCATTGATCTTCTTATTGCATCCATTTCGACACTTTCCATTTTTGTTTTGTATTTTTCTGTTACGCGACAAGTCTCTATTCCATACAACAGCGCGCTTTTTACCACTGTTTCATATATGTTAAATTTTACATACTTTTTTATCTCTCTGCTCCTTAAAATACTGTTAAGACATCCAATAACCTTTTTTGCTTTTACTATTCTTTTTTCCAATTCTTTACAGTCTGTTCCTGTCTTATCAAATGTGACACTCAAGTATACATACTCATTGCATGGAGATATTATTTGTCCATTGTCTAGTTCTAACTCACTGGATTCGTTTCCAATACATAAGTACTGTGTCTTGTCCACGTTCACTGTTAATCCCCACTTTTGGTATTCTTCCATTAACTTTCTCATCATACACTCCATGACTTCTTTATCACTAGCTACAATTACTTGATCGTCAGCAAACTGTAGTGTGTATATGGTAAATCGGTCGTTAAGTTGTATTAGAGCCACCGCGATATATATTTTAAAAAGAGTTGGAGAGATACAACATCCCTGTCTTAAGCCTTTTGTTACCAGGAATTCTTTTGAAAGTCGATTTCCAATTTTAATTTTAGATTTTGACCGTATAGTTCTTTTATCGCTTTTATGTATGTATGATTGATATTAGATTGTTCCAACACCGTCCATAATTTTTCTACTGCAACGGTATCATATGCTTTTTGTAGGTCCACAAAGGTCACATTAGTCTCTATATTTCTGGCGCTTCTTTTCTCAATTACTTGTTAAAGACAAAAAACATTATCACTACAAGATCTATATATATATATAAATATATATATATATATATATATATATATATATATATATATATATATATATATATATATATATATATATATATATATATATTTATCGGTTCATTTGTGACGTATAAAATTGCGACACTATAAAAGCACGTCGGGTGTCAATTTGTGACGCATAAAAAACGTTGTCGCCAATTGTGACACTTAAAAAAACGTTGTAATCACGCTATTAATTACTGAGTAATTAAACAAATATCTGGAAGCAGAACTGTATTTTCCAGCTAGGTAAAACATTGATATGCCCGGTAACTTTTATACAGTGGAGAAGGGGGGTTCAGAAATAAGAAAAATATATATACAAGATCTGCCTGCACGAAACCCACTTTGCTCTTCTTCTACTTGTTCATGAAAATCATTCTCTATTAGATCTCTAAGAATCCTACCTATTTCTGATCATATTAACATAAAATCAAATTTTAAATTTTTGGCGCCGTAAATTATTATTCTGTCCTTATGTACGGCAGTGCACTGGTCTAAAATACATTGCGTTGAGTTTATTTTTAAAGAAATTTGGAGTTTTCCCAACATGCAGTAATGCCCTGATAAAATAGCATAAAAAATAACTCATATATCCGATTTGCTCAAGCGCGGATCTAGAAGAAAATTTAGGAGGAGGGAGGGAAATGGTCAATGGAAAATATTTATAAACTAAAAGTTCATATATTTTTTTGCAGGGGGCGGAGGTTACTTACCACGTTACCCCCCTCAAATTGGCACTTTTCATACGAAAGTAAAAGGCACGATTTGATACGAAAGTAAAAGTAACTTGCCATATTAATTTTAAAACTTTGCGCTTAAATAGGCGCCATACTTCAAAAATAAAAAATATATAAAATATTATTATATTGCTTATTGCTTTTTGTTTTTAATGTTTTAATTGCTGATACCTACATACCTATATGGCGTCAAAAATGTCATAATATTAATAATTATGGTAAAATTTTAGTTTTGAATGGAGCCATTATATTTTTTTTCGGTTTTTACGAGTAAATGTGACGTTTCGCAATAATAGGTTTTAAGATAAAATACTCCACGTGTTTTAAAGGAATAAAAAAGCGGTTAAAATTAAACAAAATTATTATTTAGGTAAACTCGCCCATTTTTTTAATGTCTTTATGTTCTCTTATTTTTTCAATATTTAAACAAATATCGTGTGACTTAGCAACATCGCTTCAGTGCAAGCTAGCGGAACAAAAGCATATACGTAATATTCCAATACTCCCTGTTAACCATTTACACAATGACAATACGTAATATTCCAATACTCCCTATTACCCATTTACACCAATTACTGACGTTTGATGCAAACATTCAGAAATGAAGATACGAAAAATGCATAGATACCAAATTTACATAGATAAAGTTTTAGTCAACTGTGCTCCGATGATTTGACGTAACGAATACACGAATAAAATAATATGCATGTAGAAAAGTATAACCAATCAGGACATTTTGTCTTAAGAGCCATAAAAGTGAGACCTATGTCCACTGATATTGCTATTTCAAATATTTTTGCATCATGCATCGTAAGGTACCGTACGTATTGGAATAATACGTACTACATAGAAATAATCTGCATATATCTATGTGATTAAAGCAACCAATCAGGACATTTTTTCTTTTCAGGACCGCGAGGGCTTATGTTTCCATCACGCATTGGTAATTACCGTGGGTATTGGAATATTATGTATCTGGACAAAAGTCGTGTCAAAACTTGCCATTTTTGATAGTATATGCTTATTAAGAAGTGTGGCAAATGTAAAACTTTCAATACCCAGAAATCAACCGTAAAGTAGGTAGCGAAATGCAAACTTTAAACTGATAAGAAATTAAAAATTGAATTTGTAGTGATTCGAGGTGCATATTTTCGTGATGTGATAATAAAAACTTGTGAAACTGTGAAGTAAAAACTTGTGAAACTTTTTGACTTTTATACTAGATAATCTATAAAATGGTTTTGCGTTAAAAATGAAAAAATCTTGACCAGAATCACCACAATCTGGATGCCAAAAATAACATAATAATATGCCAATCTCTTGAGATATGCCTTAATTTTTTACTGCCCTGCATTTTTAATTTTCTCTGATTTAAAAAATATATAAAATATCTACGCAGTCGGTAATCTTGTTCCTATTTAGCAAATATAAATATGGACTAAAATTTAACATATCACACTTTACACTTTGTATATGGACCAAACCCAAAAATATAATTTTAAAATAAATTATTGCGCCAAAATTGGTGATGAAGTGTGTCAAAATAATTTCAGCAACAGCTGTCAAGGCGTGCTTTTTTATGGGCATTAAAACTTCCCTTACAAAACTACTTTTAAAACTCCGACTGCTTCCACTGCTTTTAGAAAAAAGCTGTATTGCTAATCATAAATAAGTATCAAGATTTTTTAAAATGATTTCCATAAGCAGTTTTTATAGCCAGCATAAGTTCTGACTCTCTGCAACTTTGTGACGACATTAAAAAAGTGGCATACCGTACTTTTTGCTAATATTTTCTATTAAAAAAGAGGTAAATTTTGATTCTAAATAGGAAACAAGAAATAAACGGTTGTTCATGCCCGCAAAATATAACTCTACTTTTTATCAGAAAATTTGCTTATCTTAATGGTTGTAAATTTAATAATGTGCTGCCAATAGACGTCAAAAATAAACCAAGATTTGTAAGTTTTAAAAACTGCTTTTGCTAAATAATGTGCCTTATAAGTGTTTGCGTTTACTTATTACTTAAAAAAAGTATATGTTGCCCCGGTCTCCCCTATGTGTTTATTGGAACAACCTGGTACCATACGACAGCCTTATCAAAAAATACAGTTTATTGGTTTTTAAAATGTATGAAGTAAACTTCATTATATGGCTGTTTTATCGGTCTAAAAAACATGCATTTACACGCATATAGGTACTCCATAACAATAAAAATAAAAACTTCTTGACAGCTAATTATTATAACTTTACATTGACAAGTACAGAGTAGTCTTGACATTATCAAACTACAGAATAAATATATAAAAAGCAGTAAAACATCGCGTTTTTCAGTCTTTCGGAAAGGATTTTTTTGAAATGGAATCATTTTTATGTAATTTAAAAAACTCTCATGCAATGCAGCTAAGGATAACTAAGATGCAACTTTTTTAAATAGTTGACCATGTCCTTAACTATAGTGATGGGCAAAACTGCTATTTTTAAAGAGTAGTGGAAGCAGTTGCCAGTTACAGACAGTTTTTTCCAAATCTCTGTCTTTCTATCTACCTATCTATCTAGCCTTCTTCGATCGATCTTTGGACAATATCTTCCATTCTTCTCTGTCTGTCGCCGTGTTCATCCATCTAGCTCCTGCATGTCTCTTCAAATCGTCCGCCTTTCTAATTTGGGGTCTTTCTCTACTTCTTTTATTTTCGCAAGCTCTTCAGCTTACAATACACTTGTTCCATCGATCGTCTTTCTGTCTGATATTATGACCAGCAAATTTCCATTTTAATTTTGCTACTTCTCTCCTCTGACATCCCTCACTTTTGTTTTATTCCTTTTTCTATCTGTTAGCTTTACATGTAACATTTGTCTTTCCATTGATCTTTGGGCTTTGTTACTTTATCCATATTTGATTTTGTAAGTGTCCGGGTCTGTGATCCATAGGTAGGTACAGGAAGGATTCATTGGTTATACACTTTCGTTTTGAGGTACTGAGGATATTTTTTATTTTTTAATATATGGCTTAATTTACCGAGTGCTGCCCAGGCCAATGTTACTCGTCTCTTGATTTCAGCCGTGTCGTTTTCCTTTTTTAGTTTAATAATTTTTCCCAGGTATATATAGATTCCTCTACTTGTTCTATTTTCTCTTTGTTTATTCTGATCGGGATATCCTCATCTGTATTTGGTATGACTTTAGTTTTAATGCAGTTCATACTCAAGCCTATATTTTTAGCTGTTGTATCCAGTTCCTCCAGTATTTTTATCAGTTCTTCTTTCTTATTTGGTATTAAGGCGATATCATCAGTATATCTTAGGTGGTTTGTCCGTTTACTCTGATGCCTATTTCTTCCCAATCTAATTAAAGATGCCTTGACTGCCCACTGTCTATGAACGCAATATATGGTGGAATGTTGTATTCTTTGGCTCGTTCTATTAAAATTTTAATGGTTAATAGGTCGTCAACTGTACTGACACCTTTTCTGAAGCCTGCTTGTTCTTTTGGTTGATATCCGTCAAATTTTGTTGTTAGTCTATCTGTTAATATTTTCGTAAAAAGCTTATAAATTACATTGAGGAGTGTTATATGTCGATAGTTGTTTAGGTCTGCTCTATCGCCTTTCTTCTGTAGAATAATAGTTATGGATTCTTTCCAGTTGTTTGGGATTATTTTTTTTGAGTATTTTATTTAAGAGAATATGTAGGGTACTAGCTACAGCTTTGCCACCGTATTTGAGCATTTCTGCCGTTACTCCGTCTTTTCCAGGTGAGTTGTTATTTTTCATTTTCTTTAATGCTCTCTTTATTTCTGCTTTGCTTATTTCAGGTTGTAGCTCTGAGTTTATGTTCTTTATTTTTGTTTGGAGTTTCTTCATGGTTTCTCGCGATGGTTCCCTTTTTGTTTGGTATAATTCTGTATAAAATAGTTATGTTAGTCAGTGGCACACCCAGGAATGTGTCTTGGGGGGCGCCCGAGACCTCTCGGGGCCGAGAGCTAAAACGGGCGCCTCGCAAAACTCGTGCAACCAAACAAACAAAAAAAAAAAGGTAATCGTGTGTTGGAGCGGTCCGACAGCTCAAATAATCTTGCGACCAAAAACAAAAAGGAAAAAAAGGTCTTCTTGTTTTTCGCGGGACGCGACGAACTACCGCTGCTTGGGGGGGGGGGGGCGAGTCCTCATTATGTCAAATTTGAAGCTATTTTTTTCTGTTTTATCATGAAATATATAGAAAATATGTAAAAAATCTAAGGCTTGTTCTGTTATTTTCTTTATAACTCTGTCAACTTTTATTTCTTGGCTCTTTCTTTTATTTTATTTTATCATTTTTTCTTATAGTTTTATTTTTCCAAATAGCAGCTTTGAAAGGTTTTGGCACGACATAAGTGAAGACTTGGCAATTTGAACCGGCAAAATGACACAAAAAGGTCCTTACACGTTCTTTATACTTATTTGTACTTTCCTATAGTAACGCAACAATTGATTTAATCAGAGTAAGTCCCTGTTACACTTTCTACGACTGCCGCCCGTTGGGTGACATGGAATAATAATGACTTTACTAGATCTCGAGCAAGGGTATACATACTATTACCCTTCAATGCTTAATAAACTCCCCATTTAATAAAGGTGCGCAATATATGCTGCGGTCATAATATAATTAATACTATCATAACACGCCCTCCCTTGAGAGTCGGCAGGCACCTTTGAAATTGGCATGATCCCCTCTATTTACATATTGGCACCCCGCTTACAATCAGCCCTTTACAAGTGATTAACTTGGAGATTATTGCGCCGATTACATTGGTAATGAAAACGATAGACGTACGTCACAACCATTGGCTATTTTGACAGGGGCGAAAAAAATCCGCGGGGGGGGGGGGGGGGGGGAAATAATTTTTTGTTTCTTATTTTGCAATTTTTTTGGTTTTATTTGTGTTGTTGAGAAATCTCTTTTAACACACTTTACCGACTATTTCCAGAGGGGGGATTGATCCCCCTTAGCGTTTGGCTTTTGTGGGTTTATTGTTTGTGTTAGAGAAGAATGTGTAACAACAATAAATCAGTAATAAATTCTTTAAGGTACGTAGTACTTGTCGATAGCCTATGTTAAACCTTACAAAAAGGGATCAGGTAGGTATAACGAGATTAGGTGCGTTCGATACTTCTACTTAAAGGCATAAATGTTTCGTAAAATGTGAAAATGATTTTTCAATTTTTGCACAAACTCCTGAAAATCCCAAAAAATTTCTTAAAAAATTAGTATCTAGTCATTTTTTTCAAACAATCACGTTATCACACAAAATAATTAATAAAAGATATTTGCGATTTTCACAGGTTAATAATTTATGTAATTTCGAGTATTTTTAGTTATTTGGCCAAGCAGGTGAAAATTTCATAATTTTCTGTAATTTTGTTCAGCGCCGCCGGCCGACGCCTGCGACTATTCCAGAAATACTACAAAACAATTTAAATTTAGGACAAAAACAATGTATTTTGTCTGTCTGTCATTTTTAATACTCAAACACTACCTACTCAAATAATGTTTTGAGTTTGCATTGTACCCAGGTATCATTTATTTTATTATAGCAAAAAATACAGGATGTTTTATATTTAGAGTATGTATACACCGCTGCTCACACTCCGCGCGCAATCACGGATTCGTCCTGTTTTCGTGTTTTTAAGTTACGCGCGTGCCACTTGCAAGCCGCTCTTTGGCTCCTCTTTGTGTGTTCGCAGATCTTTTGGGACGGCATCGGTAGTTTGTTGTCGAGTTTTCATTTCAAGGCGCTGTTTTTCCGTGGATCGTAGAAAGTTCATTGAAACGAATTCAGCGATCGGCGCATTCGCTGAGCAGTTTGGTGTATACCAAAAACTAATCTGTCATATGTCGTTGGTTGGACTTACTTTTAATAATTCTGTATAGACTTCGAACATATATTGTTATTGTTTGATGGTATAGACTAGTGACCACTCCTTGAATTTTAAAATTCGCGTAAAAACAATTTGTCTTGAATCAGAATGGATATCGCGAATATTTTACCAATCCAAAGGCATGAGGTCATTTACAACAATCCAGTGATGACAACTAGACACCCACCTACTCGTTTCTCATCAGGACAACTTTTTGGGTAAACTACAATAACGTTACAGTTCTGCATTGTTTAGTTTTTCTAGGATAAAATATATTTTCTCTTTTTCCTTTTTTTTACACTACATATCTTTATAATAGAATAGGTATACTTATTTTGTATTTTACACATTAAAAAGGACTTACAACAGAATAGTTATTCCGAGAAATTAATAAACTCACCGATCTTTAATCGCAAAATCGTAGCAAATCCTCAGAATAATAATCCGTTGGGTGTTATTAACATTCCATGTGATAAAACGGTTTCAGAAAACATAAGAGGAATAACCAAATACCATAGTATTATGGTAACAGTATTCTCATCGAGAAATACGATAAGGAGTTTTGTAACTAAAGCAAAACCAGAAACGAAACGCCCCCTTGAGGTTAGTGTAAAGGATAATAAAAAAGTACCCTATTAGGGGTTATTCAGAAATCCGGTTTAGCGGATCATGCGTGGTCAAATGATCACAGGATTCAATGGTCTGAAGCTAAAGTTTTGCATAACGAGTCGAAGTTTATTAAACGTCGTGTTTAACATAAATAAAGACAATAGTAGTCCGAAATGTTGTTTCTACTCAATCATTGTTTACATTCTACCAGTTTTAAACAAAAAATTACTGAGCATTTTGAGGCATATCAGTTCAATTATTGCTATTATATAGTTTAGTTAATCGCTTATTACGTTTGTCCAATTTCCAGTAGCTGTTGCTGCTAATTGGCTGTGTGTTCCTGTCGCAGAATTTTGTGTAAATGTCTTTTTGATTTTCTGTTGGTTTTGATTTTTTTTAGTCTCTGCTTAGTATCGATTCCTAGGTCCCACTGTTTATCGGTAATTTATTTAGGTGTGTTACTCCCTTTAGAAACAGGGCCGACGCAGAGACTAATGAATTACTTCCATTCAACATTGAGATGTACATTTTACGCAACGTGATTCAATCCCGCAAAATTTGTGCGAGTGTACATAAGATTGACAATTTGCAATGAGGGACAAATTTTAAATTGTTTAATTTCTACTTCAATCCCAAAGATATTGGAAATTTTTTTGATATACAACTGTGGGCTGGTGGTACATTTTGTCATCTCGGCTGCTTATTCATAAGAAAAATATGGATGGAAACTGTTCTAGTTTGGGATATACACCTATTTGTTATGATTAAATTAGGCGTGACTATGGTTTTCAGCTGGTTATTGGTTTAAATATTTCATGCCGGTGGGTGCCCCACCTAAACTGTTCAACAATTTAAAGAACCAATATGGAAAAGTTTTCATTTTAATTTTTTTTAAAACTTAGGTAGATAATTAGAAGAAAATACTAAACTTCCCATTAGTTGTGGCGCTTATTGTCAAAAATCGTGTCCCCTTAAAACTACCCAGATCCATTAGTAATAGATCAATCATTTTTATGTGATCTAGTGTTTTCCTCCAATTTGAGTAGGGGGACCTGTGTGACGTCATAAGTTCAATATGGCGGCTTTTTTTCATAGCCAAGTTTAGAAAAACATTTCCAAACTAGTAAGAACCTTTCATTTTGAAATATGTATAAGAGAACTTGGCTTTACTTATATCTCAATTCTTTTTACTGAATACCATTTTCGCGTACTTGGCTTTTTTTTACATGAAATGTTTTTATTATGATTTCAGTCTTTTTTTAAAGGATATAGATAATACTTGACTTTTAAAGTAGTAAAATATGCGGAATATTGTTCAAAACTTTTGCAATGCCTTATTAAAAATTTTGAGGTTTTTTCATTTTTTCCTATGGTTTTATCATAGTTCCTATCAGCCTTTCAATGCTCAGCTCTCTAGCGTTCCTGGAAGTGGACCATGTTACATTTACATAACTTTACATTTATAGGGAGGGAAGTTAATTAAAATTTCGGGGTTTTTAATTTTTTTTGTAGTTTTATTATAATTTCTATCGGCCTTCCACAGCTCAGCTCTCTAGCGTTTCTGGAAGTGGGCAATGGTACTCTCACATAATTTTAAATTTATAGGGGAGGGAAGCAAATTACTATTTTGGGGTTTTTTATAATTTCCTATCAGTCTGCCAAAGCTCGGCTCTCTAGCGCATCTGGAAGTGGGCAATGTTACTTTTACATACATGTATAGGGGAGGGTAGTATTATATCAGTCTGCCAAATTTCAGCTTTCTAGCATATCTGGAAGTTCAGTAGAATTTTGATGATCTATACATGAGTGAGTGAGTGGTAATTTCGACGTTTTTTGAAATTTCGTAACTACTTTACTACTTTATGGAAGTCCATGAAACTTAGAGGGGGTTGTTAACTCTATGAAGATCTACGATGGTGCAAAGTTTGAGTTTCGCACCTCATTCCGAAGTAGAGTTTTAGATAGGTCACATATGGGCTGAAATGTTTCAAGAAAAGATGGTACAGCAGTTTACGCCGCGAACTAGACCGGGCACTGCCGTGCCCTTAGATACGGGCCATGAAGAAGAATATGGCATTTAAATTGTTTATCAGCATATCTAGCATCAAAATAATGCTAGATGTACGAACTCTTAATAATATATTAGGGCAGACCGACTCTAGACATACACAGACAGTTAGAAATGCCTAAGCTTATAGGCTGCTGGTTCAACGGCCCCTAGAAATAGATTGTCGTCATTATATATACGACGCTTGTTATGTTATAAACAGTGGAACAAGTCTAGGAGTCTAAAGTTATATGCAAATAGGCTCATAATAATATGACTTCTTCAGAACAAAACAGTACCTATAGTTTCCCAATTAAAATTTGCCAAAAATATCGAACGCACCTAATCTGGTGATCATAAGTGAGTTAAGAATCTCGCGTGCTACAGGTGTGGAATCTAGTCCTGTCGGTTCAAAGGTCGGGTGTCCATTTTTCGGGCGTATGTAAAATGTATCTTTTAGTCCTACACTGAAAAAAATTTTGGTAATTTTTCATAATATATCATGTAATTTTTTACATAACATATACTATAAATGTGTTTTTTCCAGTACTGCAGATGTATTTTTCCATAGAGAATAAATTGGGTTTTTACACATTGTCTTGTTCCATAAAAAATGTACAAAATATATCTTTTAATTTTTCTAATCTTGTAATGTGATGGTCAATGCAATAATTATGGCTCTTTTTCTTCTAAAATTACAGTAAAAATTGTTGGTTACAAAGTTGACCAACGTTTTTACTGGAATTTTACAAAACACTTTTTTCAGTGTACCCCTATAGACTTTAGATTATTTCCGTGCTTGCTGTTGGTCGAGACGAAATATTTTTCACGATGGGATCTATCACTTCTCACGAGAAACACCCCCCCCCCTTCTGGCGACCTTAGTGTCGTTGAAAATGTCACGGTTTTATCAAACAGGGATAAAAATTCATCAGAGTTCTTTAGATATCATAAATGTTACACCCCCTTCCCTTTTCGCCTTTAATATACAAAGCAAAAAAAAAGGTTTATTCGTAGACAAGTTGTCAAAATTTTTGCGATCACAATAAAACTTAAAAGGCCTGTGATTTTTATGTACCCGAATTTCTTTATAATGTTTCTTGAATAAATAAAAAAAGCCGTACCTATATCCGTTTGAATTGGATTTTAAGATGATTGTGATCAATAAAGAGCAATAATTGATCCTTGCAATTATACTTTTTATTTAAATAAAATCGGTTCAGTAAAAATTATTTTATGAGGAATTGAATGCAAACAAAATTGAGAAGGCGATCGTACAATTGGGGAAATATTGATATAAAATTTTCGAGAACCACTAAAACAATTTTCATGATTCATACATTGTTGTGCGTGGTGGAAATCAGCTTCTTTTGGAAAATCAAAAAACATTTTAAAAATTGCGGAACATAAGAATGAAAGAGCTTCTTTGAAGGATCAAGTCTGTCTCTCTATCTATGCTGTCTGCGATCCTGAAATTTAGGATGTCGGATAAAAAAATATTTTTGCTTGAAAGGCTGATCAATTCCCTGCCAAGTGCAGTTTGTTCCATTAAAACCGACGATATAGTTCGAAAGTTACAATAAAAAATATTTTATCGGGTTTTTTTTGGCCCACCCGCTATGTAGGTCTGAATAAATTATGTACATCTACTAATCACATTTAATCCGTTATTATACTTTAAATGTGCGTGTGATACCTATTTATAGATTCAGACATTTAAAATTTAAAAGGTTCTGGAGTTTTAAATTTTTTAAATTGGCTGCTTACTCACTGTTAGTCAGTTTTTATTTGGTACACTATTATTAGGGTACGATACAGAAAGGTTCTACGCAAGTATTGAATTGCGCACTAACAATGTCGCATCCAAGGGGGAAAGCAGTTGGCCCACTCCTCGCCTCCCTCATTAGAGAATTATTGAAATAAAGCCAGGCTATAATAGTGCCAGGGTATAATAGTACCAGGCTATAGTAGTGCCAGGCTATAATAGTGCCAGGCATTATTTTGACACCTTTACATTGTAAGATCAGTTGTGATCTTTTAATATACGCCCTTTGTTTACTATATGAACCAGAATAAATTCTGCCTTCCGTTAGTACTCTTTATTACTGGAAAATAAACGATTTAGTTTAAAATTCGACTTTTCTTTTGTATCAAGAAAATATTACTTGCTAATTGAGAAAATAATGGTTTTTATTTAAGACAAAAAATGTCTTGCTTGAATAAGTTGAAAATGGAATAACCTCAGCCATTGTTTAAAAAAATTAGTGTTTCTTTAATATAGTGTATTATTTTTTTTTGTTTAAGTAATTCCTTGTTTAATTTTATGTTTTTTCCTCCCGTTAAACTTAACTACACTAAAATTTGACCTTTAACTTTCGACATCTGTGCCTAGGAAAATCCCTTTGTAGATTAGCTGACAATTTCAAACTTTTGACTGCAGTCGCGTGTCACGTCACTGTCTCGTCTTAAGGCCGCTTGACATGGAGCAATAGAATTGCAGTTGCATGCAAGATTAGGGTGCCTGATATGACATGTATTGTATAAACAAACAAATATATCTCATTCAGGGACACCAATCTTGCATGCAACTGCAAGTGTATCGAAGGTGTTCTGAAGATAGTTGCGTGACTGCGTGGCGCTGGCGATGATCACAATTTTACGAAAATGTTTGCGTAAGACGACTTAAAAAAAAAACAAAATGTATTCTACCCAGAAGCATGATGACATATTAATTATTTATGGTGAATCTCACCGAAGCCCTCATCTCGCTGAGTGAATCTATCGGGAGAGAATTCCATAAAAAAATAATAAAAAAATAGTGATTTGAAAAAGAGTTATTTGTTTTGAAATACTGAGTTTTTATCCAAACTTGGTGTATTTTGACCTATCTTACCAATATCGTCGTGATGTCTGCCTGTGTGTGTGTGTTTCAATTATTATTGTCCGTAACACGATAGATCTTAAACCCCTAAACCGTTTTTCATAAAATTTTCAGGTAAAATAGTGTTCGACACTCTAACCAGCTTATTAGATTTGGGTCAAAATCCATTAATGGTAATGACAGTTTTTTGACAACTAAAATTTTTTTTAAATGCTTACTTTTTAACGAAGCATGTTATCAATATCCTGTTTGCGGAGTGTAGTAGACCACATTTTGCTCAATAATTTGTGTTGTAACCAAAAACTTCGTAAGAACTTTAGTTTCTGAGATATTTACAAAAAACTGTTTTTAAGGCTGATACCATGGCTTCACTTGAAGTGTGCTACTAGGCTAGCTAGGAAGGTATCAGGTCTGTTATGGATCTATTTATTTTTCTGTGTAACATGCTTGAGTTACAAAAATAATATTAAAAAGTACAATAAAAAAGCTAAAGGCCATTACAAAAACGGCTGTTTTAGAAATATTTAGGTAAATATTAAAATAAACTAAGAAAATTTGTGGTAACACAAGAGATCTAAGTAGGTACCTACAAAACAACTAAATTTGTTTACAATACTTTGTCAGAATTGGTTTGGTATCGATAAAGTCTAGGATATAGTGTGCGAATTTATTTAACAAGCACAAAACTATTAGAACAATTTTTATATTTAATTATTTTCTACCGTTACTTTCATTGTTTTTGTTCTGCTATATGATTATTCTTACCGAAAATTTAAAATTTTAATAATAGATTTGAAATAAATAACAAAAAATTTAGACAGCCCACCTTAATATCCATAGGGTAAGGACGGGTAAAAATAATGAAGCTTCTATAGAAATACATATATGCCAAAGAGCAAAAAAAAAATCAAAACAAGTACCACGTTAGGTAAATGTTAAAATGGCATTAAAATATTTTAAGCTTTTTGTAAGTCATCAGGTAACATCGTTTTACGTTTCTCTGTTTCTTTGCTAAGTAACATTAACCATGACGTCTCAAGTAACAACACATCAGAGGTAACCAGCCTTGGAGATGTAATTGCTTGATAACTTTAAGGTTAAGCGTTTTTTTTGTTAACTTGTTTCTTTCTAAAAATTTTTTAATTTGTAATGTTTAAAACTCAATTTAAAAAATATCTGCCAGTAACTGAAGTCATGCCTAACACCCAACAAAAGTTGACAGGTTTGGACGCACCTTAATAATAAAAGTTATATATAACACTGGTCTATCCGAGTAACCCTGAGGTCACTAGTAGGTAACCTAAATAAGTGACTAGATAGTAACCCCGACGAAAGAGGCTTTTTCTGGTTTTTTAATTATTGTACCTAATTTTGTATTAGAACAGTAACCATTAAATTTGCATGTCAATATTTATTGTTTTTATGATGAATTTTAAATTAATTATTTTCTAAGAAAATTTTATTTTTGTTCAAATAAAAACGTACTTAAATAAGAAAATGTTTTGAAATTTATCTAACTAAGAAGGCTTCCTATAAGATTGAGATTAAACGAAAAAAAAATATTGTCACAAATTACCCAGGCTTCCTCTACATCCAAACCTAGACTCGGGATCAATGACCGCGCTCTTTTTACACGTGAATAAGTTCAGTCATATAGAATAGAATTGTTTTTTGTTTCGTCAATTTGGCACAAAATTCGGGTTTTAAAAACGCGCAAAGTATTGATTACAGTAATTTAGGTTTATTGCAAAATTAGATGACGCTTGCTAGACACATTTAAAAATACCAGTAAAAAAACAATCTGGAAAAAAAATAAAGTTTCGTTATATACACAGGCTTGCAAACGTTAATGTATTATTATCTCAAAAACGATTAAAGTGGAGGATACAAAGAAATTTAAGGTGATAGAAATTTAAGGGCTGAGACTATGGAAACGTTCTTAAGTTACGTACCCCCTCCAATAATAATATAGCTCTTCTCGTGTTTAACCAAAAAAATTATGTTGATTAACTTATAAAAGCCAAAAAATTAAATTGTCTAAATATATATATTGTTATATTGTATCTATTATGTTATTTTTATATATAGGGTGTTCCTTAATCTTATGTAGAAACCAAATAGAAGGTATGTTCATTGGAAATGTTAGCCTTAAAATAAGCCAGATATAATTACCCCCTATTATTTGTACATATCTGATTTAGGAACACCCGGTATATTATTTATTTATGCCGTAACCGCCATTTAATAAAATTAAAATTTTCTCAAATTATTTTTTACTTTTTCTTTCTCCCTCTCTCTCTCTTTGAGAAAAAAGATTTTTGAAAAAAAAACCTGAATAAAAATAATCAATTGGGCAACTAGTAGGTAGATACGTACAACAAAACGATTTTTTTCCCAAAATATTTATAATTTTTACTATGCCCCCTCTTAAAATCAAAGGTCAGGTGTACACCACTGTGCTCGACAGACATCTTGAGCAAACACGAACAAAATGACGAAATTTTCATGTTGTAAGTAGGTAAGTAACCAGTAGACAGACTGTGCAAAAAAAAAATCAACCAATTCGCTGGCTAGGCGGAGAAATTTTTGGCTGTGTTTAAATGCCCCTTTAGGGGGCCCCAACAGTGATCGCATATCGACAAACTATAGCCCCAGACATCACTCGAACCAGGGGCGACACGACAGCAGAAATTCAGGAGGGGCTTTATTGTAGACCGGGGATAAACATTATATCAAATCTAGAAAACGTCTTTTCTCGATATTATCTTCTCTTAAAGCAAGTTGATTTGACTTAATGACACGGCGACGCGACGTCTGCTTTACAATATCTAAATTTTCTTGAAATCTAGTTTTAAAAAGAAACTCAGTCTTTCAAAACGAAAAATTGTTTTTCAAATCACGTGTTTTTGTTTTCTTGAACATATTAATTCACCTGAAGAAAAACCGTTCTTAAAATAAAATAAAGAATTACTCAAACTAAAAAAAAATATAACAAACCTTTATTAAAGCACTAAGTTATTTGATCGGAACCTAAAATGATTTAAATCAAGATAAGGATGGCTAGGGTCATTCGATTATTAACTTTTTCAATCATGACATTCCTTCTCTTACTGTACAAATATTTTTCTGGAACTGAAATATGGGTAAGTATAAATTTTACATTTAAACTTAAACATTGATATTTGTAAAATAATGAAATTCTTTTTTGTAAAATAATTAAGGATAACTTAATATTTTCAGCTTCATTATATAAAAGTGTGTACAAAAAATCAAGGGAGGCAATTTATATTTTGCCCCTCCACATGCGTACGTCAATGTCTAGAACGAATTAAAAAATTTTTAAGGTCCCCCTACATAGTTAGCATATTGTTATCAACTATTCTAAAATTCAGTACGCATTTTAGACCTATTGTGATAAAATATAATAATTTAATTTAGGAAATAAATTATTTAGTTTTTCCAGCCCCCTGGTTTTTTATCTTTTAAAATAAAAGTATCTACCTAGCTATATTGATATTGCTTTTTAATTTTGATAAATACAGACATTTAACAGATAAATGTTTTTCAAATTAAAGTTCAATAAAAACAAGTAGTCCTTCTAAAAAAACGCACTGATAAAAAAGTATAAAATATTGGAACATGATGTGTTTCTACAGTTTTATTACTACTTACTTGGCAATGCATTTATCCTTTGGTCATTTCCGCGAAAAAAAAAACGGCGACGCGAAAAGCGCAATACTTTTTTTACGACATAGCGCAAAGTTCGTCGTAATAAAAACTTTCCGATCTCGTTTTGAATTAAAAGACGCAACACAAACTAAGCGCCAATTCAGTCCGCTTGTTCAAAGCCGACTATTTTCTTATTATCGCTTGGTAACCAACCAAAACCCGCTTTTGCACACTCCACAAACTTTTCGCATAAGTGCGACGGAGAAAAACAAAGACGCCGGTAAACGTTGAACAAGGACGCCAATAGCGGACGTGTTATTTACGTCAGAGAAGCAAGCGCAGAAATCGCCAAGTGGATCGCAAGAGGGGGTTTGCTAAAACCGGGTTTTTACCCTTGAATGAATGCCAAAACCTACCCTAAAGTGTCTCACGGGATTCCAGGGACGTCTAGGGATATTTTGACACCAAAAAGGACTAGTTTTTTGGAGCAAAAACGAAGGAAAATCCGGTAAAAAGTAACGTTGTCGGAGGAGTGGAGACGCAAGAGGAGATTACTTAAAATGGCTGCTGTTGTCATGCAAAATTTCTACTGCGTGTTTTAGGCAAAAATTTTTATATTCTGGAAATATTTTTGAAATTTTTTATTAAATATTGTCATAAGAAAAATGTTATCAAAGCCATTAAAGCCAAATTTGATAAAATTTACGATCAAATTTAAAGGGTATTAACGTTTTATGTCAAAGTTTCAGTTTTTTAAATTTTTTAACTCCAGAAAAGGGGACAAAGTCATTTTTTGATGATCCAATTTGAAAAGACCCTTTTTCTGAATTTAGCAAACTTTTTTTTGTTAATACATCTCTTCTACAAACAGTTTTATGGCCTATTAATTACTAGGGGTATGATTTTGACCTATTTTCTCATTCTTATTTCAATTCCTACTTCGCTTAATGTTTTATTTTTCAAAAATAATCTTAGCTTGTAATTAAAAAAATTTGAAAGTTTGGTTTTAATAGTAATAAATAGTTAAAATAATAATGCCAAAAATCCTATTTCTAAAGTGTCTCAAAGGATTCCAAAGACGTAGGAATATTTTAAAACCAAGCGCAATTCTGGGCCTAAATCCAGGGGGGGTCGACGGAAAAAATATTTAAGCAATAATTTTTTTTTTAGAGGGGTGAATAATTATCTGTTAAGCCCATATTTATTAACTAAAACTGCATATATTTTTTTCTAGGAACGTTCCACATTACCCACCTTCTCAAATCCGCGCTTGTTTAACACCAAAAAGGCAAAAATGACGGAATGACCAGCAAAGAGTGATAAAGCCCGAGAAGTCGAGTTGCAAAATAAAATCTCTTAAAATGGCTACTGTTGCCATATTTCACACAGGTGAAAATACTATAGTAGTGTGAGCTATAGTGATCCTAATTTTTTCGAGAAAAAAATTTACTCCGATTTCCAAAATTTTTATATATCTTTGCGTTTCAGATGATTTTGAAACTTTTTTGTTGCGCCGTCTGTCTGTCTGTCTGTCTGTCTGTCTGTAACGACCAACGCGCATAACTCAAAAACCGCTTGTCCGAAATTTGGTACCATGGCTGGATCTTGCGTCGAGATGGTCCCATTTAAAAATGAGCAAAATCCACCGAGCACAAGCCAAATAAGAGGGTGGGGGTAGATTTAAAAAAATTAGAGTTTATGTGAAAATATGGCGTGTGTGATATCCAACGAAAGGTAATTGGGTCTGGAGTTAAACAAAACATATTTAAGTTTTTTTAACAAAAGGTGGGGGTAGATTTAAAAAATTAGAGTTTAACCAAAACATGGCTTGTGTGGTATCAAACGATAGGTAATTGAGTTTGTAGTTGAATAAAATATATTTAAGTTTTTAGTTATATTAGCTCACCCGTACTCTACATCTATAGAACCTAGTGTGAGCTTAGGTGCCCATATATTGGCAGAGTATTTTCGTTAAATTTTGGATATTTTTTTAAAATTTATATTGAATAATGTCCTAAGAAAAATGTTCTCAAGAAGCCACTAAGGTCAAATTGGATAAAATGTTATCTGGTATCAACGTTTTTGTCAAATTTTGAGTTCTTTTTATTTTCCAACTCCAGAAAAGGGAACAAAGTCATTTTTTGTGATCTAGTTTAAAAATATTTATTTTTTTAAATTAGCAAACTTTTTTGTGTTAATGTGTTAATGAACCTTACCTAGAAAGAATTTTATGGCATATTAACTATTAGGGGATAATTTTACCTATTCTCCCATTCCTATTTTGGTCCTCATGTTTTTTAATGTTTTATTTGTGGACAGTAATCCTAGTTGGTTATTAAGAAAATGTCAAAAATCGGTTTCAATGGTTAAAAAAAAAATAAATGCCATAAATCCTAAATCCAAAGAAATGTAAGGAACCCATGTTTTTGCTTATACCCTAAAGTGTCTCACAGGATTCCAAAGAAGTCTATGGATATTTTTATTTTGAATTTTTAAGATTTTTAAGGACAAAAAGTACGGTAAATCTTGTAAAAAGTGATTATAAGACAGTCTGAGGGGTTGATCTGCAAAATAAGATTACTTACAATTACTTACTCCCTCACTTGAAAAGAATTTTATTACATATTAACTATTAGAGGATGATTTTTACCTGTTCTTTCTCTCATTCTTATTTTGGTAAGCATGTTGTTTAATGTTTTATTTGTGCACAGTAATCCTAATAGGTCAATAGAGAAAAGTTTAAAATCGGTTCCAACTGTTAAAAAAATAATTAGTGCCATAAATCCTATACCCGAAAGTGTCTCAGAGGATTCCAAAGAAGTCTAGGGATGTTTTGACACTAAAAAGAACTATTTTCAAGAGTTTTAAGGGCAAAAATTATGGTAAATCTGGTAAAAAGTGATCATTAGAGAGTCGATTTTCATAATAAGACCACTTAAAATTACGACTGTTGTCATATTTCACTTAGGTGTTTGAAAAATAGTTTTGTTGAATTCTGTACATTTTTTGAAAGCTTTTATTGAATAATATCATAAGAAGGAAAGCCATTAAGGCCAAATTGGATTAAATTTGCGATCAGATTTAAAGGGTATCAACGTTTTATGTCAAATTTTGAGTTTTTTTCATTTTTCAACTCCAGAAAAGGAAACTAAGTCATTTCTTTGTGATCAAGTTTGAAAATAATTTTTTTCTCAAATTAGACAACTTTTTTTTGTTAATGTGCCTCACCTAGAAACAATTTTCTCACATATTAACTACTAGGGGACGATTTTTACCTATTCTCTCATTCTTATTTTAGTTCGCACGGTGTTTAGTGTTTTATTTGTGCACAGTAATCCAGTAGGTTATTAGGAAAATGTTAAAAATCGGTTCCAATGGTTAAAAAAATAATTAAGCCATAAATTCTATACCCCAAAGTGTCTCAGATGATTCCAAAGAAGTCCAGGTATATTTTGACACCAAAAAGAACTAGTTTTAAGCCGCGGCGTAGCGTGCTTGAAAGGGCGGGGGGGGGGGGGGCGACCGCTAAAAAGGGCGCCTCTGAAAACTGAAAAAAAATCTTGACACCAAAAAAAAAAAAAAGGTCATCATGTTTGAGGGAGCGGCCAACAGGTCACAAGAACGCCTCTCACAAATCTTGCGACCAAAAAAAAAAAAGGTCTTCATGTCGTTAGTTTCCTTTGGCGCCCACTCAACTGGCCGTTGCCGGCCCGACTTAATAAAGCTGGGGGCGCTTTACCCACCAATAGGGCGCCACTACCCTCGGGGCGGGGGGGGGGGCGACGAACCCCCCGCGCCCCCCCCCCCACGCTACGCCGCTGGTTTTAAGAGTTTTGAGGGCAAAAATGAAGGTAATTCTCGTAAAAAGTGATCATAAGACAGACCGAGGGGTCAATCTGGAAAATAAGATTACTTAAAATTACTTACTGCCACACCTGAAAAGAATTTTATGACATATTAACTATCAGGGGATAAGGTTTAAGAATTTTATGAGCAAAAACTACGGTGAATCTGGTAAAAAGTGATACAGTCCAAGTAGTCGATTTGTAAAATAAGATTACTTAAAATTACTGCTGTTGTCATATTTCACTTAGGTGTTTTGAGAATTAAGTTGTTAAATTCTGGAAATTTTTTGGAAAGTTTTATTAAATAATGTCATGAGAAAACTGTCTTCAAACCCATTAAGGCAAAATTAGAATAAATTTACGATCAGATTTAAAGGGTGTCAACGTTTTTTGTGAAATTTTGAGTTTTTAATATTTTTCAACTCCAGGAAAGGGAACAAAGGAATTATTTTGTGGTCCAGTTTAAAAAGAATTTTTTTCTGAAATTAGCAAACTTTTTTTTGTTAATGTGCCTCAACTAGAAACATTTTTCTGACATATTAACTACTAGGGGATGATTTTTACCTATTCTCCCATTCTTATTTTGGTTCTTATATTGTTAATTATTTTATTTTTACACAGTAATCCAAGTAGGATATTAGGAAAATGTCAAAAATCGATTTAAATTGTTAAAAAAATAATTAATTCTATAAATCTTAGACCTCAAAGTGTCTCACAGAATTCCAAAGAAGTTTAGGCATATTTTGACACCCAAAAGAACTAGTTTTAAGAGTTTTGAGGACAAAAATGAAGGTAAATCTGATAAAAAGTGATCATAAGACAGACCGAGGGGTCGATCTGGAAAATAAGATTACTTAAAATTACTTACTGCCTCACCTGAAAAGAATTTTATGACATATTAACTATCAGGGGATAATTTTTACCTATTCTCTCATTCTTATTTTGGTTGGCATAATGTTCACTGTTTTATTTGTGCACAGTAATCCCAGTAGGTTATTAGGAAAGTGTTAAAAATCGGTTCCAATGGTTAAAAAAAAAAATAAATGCCGCCATAAATTCTATACACCAAAGTGTCTCACAGGATTCCAAAGAAGTCCAGGGATATTGTGACACCAAAAAGAACTTGTTTTAAGAGTTTTAAGGACAAAAATGACGGCAAATCTGGTAAAAAGTGATCATAAGACAGTCCGAGAAGACGCTTTGCAAAATAAGATCATTTAAAATTAATACTTTTGTCATATTTCACTTAGGTATTTTAAGGATATTTTTCTTAAATTCTGGACGTTTTTTGCAAACTTTTATTAATTAATGTAATAAGAAAAATGTTCCCAAAGCCTTTAAGGCCAAATTGGATTAAATTGGCGATCATATTTAAAGGGTATCAATATTTTTTATAAAATTTTGAGTTTTTTTTATTTTTCAACTCCAGGACAGAAAACAAAGTAGTTTTTTGGTGATCCAGTTTGAAAAGAAATTTTTCCTGAAATTAGCCAACTTTTTTTTGTTAAAACAATTTTAGGCGACATATTAACTACTAGGGGAAGATTTTTACCCATTCTCCAATTCTTATTTTGGTTCCCATGGTCTTTATCTTCTATCGAGTCGATCTGCAAAATAAGATCATTTAAAATTACTACTGTTGTTATATTTCCCTTAGGTGATTTAAGAATTGTTTTGATGAACTTTTAATAAATAATGTCATAAGAAAAATATTCTCAAAGCCATTGAGGCCAAATTGGATAAATTTACAATCAGGTTTAAAGGTTATTTTGAGTTTTTTTTTTATTTTTCAACTCCAGAAAGTGGAACAATGTAATCATTTTGTGATCCGGTTTAAAAATATTTTTTTTTTTCTGAAATTAGCCAACTTTTTTTTGTTAATGTGCCTCACCTAGAAACAATTATATGATATATTAGGGGATGATTCTTACCTATTCTAACATTCTTATTTTGGTTATCATGCTGTTTATTGTTTTATTTTTGCACAGTAATCCAAGTAGGGTGTTAGAAACATGTCAAAGATAGATGCTAATAATTTAAAAAAAAAATACGTCATAAATCCTACACCCCAAAATATCTCACAGGATTCCAAAGAAGCCTAGGGATATTTTGACACCAAAAAGAACTAGTTTCAAGAGGTTTAAGGGCAAAAATAACGGTAAATCTTGTAAAATGTGATTACAAGACAGTCCGAAGAGTCGATCTGCAAAATAAGATCTTAAAATTACGACTGTTGTCATATTTCACTTAGGTGTTTTAAGAATGGTTTTGTTAACTTCTGGACATTTTTTGAAAACTTTTATTAAATAGTGTCATAAGAAAAATGTTTACCATTAAATTGTCAAATATTAAGCTTTTTTCATTTTTCAACTCCAGAAAAGGGAACAAAGGAATTTTTTTGTTATCCAGTTTAAAAAGAATTTTTTTTCTGAATTTAGGAAACTTTTTTTTGTTAATGTGCCTCATCTAGAAACAATTCTATGACATATTAACTACTAGGGGATGATTTTAACCAATTATCTCATTCTTATTTTGGTTCCCATGTTGTTTCCTTATTTATTTTTGCACAGTTATCCTAGTAGAACTAATTTTAAGATTTTTAAGGGCAAACATGACGGCAAATCTGGTTGTTATACTTCACTCAGGTGTTTTAAGGACTTTTTGTTAAATTCTAAGAAAGTAATTTTTTTGTGATCTAGTTTGAAAATAGCAATTTTGTTTTTTGTTAATATGCCTCATCTAGAAACAATTTTATGACCTTTTAACTACTAGGGGATGATTTTAACTATTCTCCCATTTATATTTTGATTCCCAATTTTTGTAAGAGTGAGTTATCCTAACATATATTTTAGAAAATGTAAAAATTCAATTTTATTAGTTTTTAAAAAATTAATTGTTGCCATAAATCCTATACCCTAAAATAACTGAGATGATTTAAAATCCGTCTAGAGATACACCAAAAAAAACTAGTTTTTAAGGCAAAAATGACGGAAAATTCAGTGAAAAGTCTGAGGAGTCGAGTTGCAGAATAAGATCACTTACAATGACTACTATTGTCATATTTCATTCGGTGTTTTAAGGATTTTTCGCTAAATTCTAGACATTTTTTGAAAACTTTTATTCAATAATGTCAAAAGAAAAATGTTCTTGAATCCACTAACTCGAAAATGGATAAAATTTACACGCAAATTTAAAGGGTATCGATGCTTTTTGTCATATATTTTCAGGTTTCTTTATTTTTCATCATTAGAAAGGGAACAACGCAATTTCTTAGTGATCCATTTGAAAAATACATTTTTTTAAAAATTTATTAGACTTTTTTTATTAATATGTTTCTTATAGAAATAGTTTTATGATCTATACCAACTAGGAGATGATTTTTACCTATTTTCTTAATCTTATTCCCATTACCACTTAGAATATTTAATTTTTGCAACAGTAACCCTAGTAGATATTTAAGAAAATGTCACAATTCAGTTTCAATAGTCAACAAAATAATTATTGGCAAAAATCCAAATGTGACTCGCAGGATTTCAAAGACTAGGAAGATTTTGACACCAAAAAGAACTAGTTTTTAAGGTAAAATAAGGAAAATCCTGTGAAAAGTCTGAGAAGTCGAAAAGCAAAATAAGATCACTTAAAATGGCCATTTTTGTCATATTTCCCTCAAGTGTTTTAAAGATTTTTTTGTTGAATTCTGGATATTTTTTGAAAACTTTTATTAAGTACTATCCTAAGAACAATGTTCCCAAAGCCCTTATGCCCAAAATGAATAAAATTTATAATGAGATTTAAAGAGTATCAACGTTTTTGTCATAATTTCAGTTTTCTTAATTTTTTATCCCCAAAAAATGAAAAAAAAGTTATGTTTTTCTGATCCATTTGGAGAAGACAGTTTCTCTGAATTTAGCAAACCTTTTTTTATTATGTTGTTTAAGTACATATATTTTTTTTAATTTACTTGTTTTCTTTTATAATAATTGAGAATTTTTAGTTTAAAATTATTCCTCAATTGTAACTCTGATCAAGAAATTCGTCAATTGAATTTGCCTCTTTTAGAAACAGTTTTATGGCCTGTTATAGCTACTAATTAGGGGATGATTTTTACCTATTTTTTCATTCTTGCTTCAATTCTCACTTTGAGTTTAATTTTTGCAATGTAATCCTAGTAGATATTTAAGAAAATGTCGCAATTCAGTTTCAATAGCTAAAAAAATAATTATTGTCAAAAATCCTATCCCCAAAGTGTCCCACCTGATTCCAAAGACAAACGTCTAAGAATATTTTGGCACCAAAAAGAACTAGCTTTTAAAGCAAAATGATGGAAATCCGGGAAAAAGTCCGAGAAGTCGAGAAGCAAAATAAAATCACTTAAAATGGCTATTTTTGTCATATTTCATTTAAATGTTTAAAGGATTTCTTTTAAATTCTGGATATTTTTTTAAAAACTTTTATTAAGTAAGTTCGCGAAGCCTTTAAGACCAAAATGGATAAAATTTATAATAAGATTTAAAGGGTATCGACGTTTATAGTCATAATTTCAGATTTGTTAGTTTTTCATCCCCAAAAAAGGAAAAAAAGTAATTTTTTTCTGATCCGTCTGGAGAAGACAGTTTCTCTGAATTTAGCAAATCTGTTTTTATTAATATGTCTCTTCTAGAAACAGGTTTATGACCTATAAGCTACTAGCGAATGATTTTTACCTACTTTCCCGTTCTTAGTTCGGTTCCAATATTGTTTAATCTTTTCTTTTTGCAAAGTAATATTGGTAGGGGTAGGTAAGTAAGAAAACGTCAAAATTTTAAAAATAATTTATGCTCAAAATCCTATACCTCAACCCAAGTGTCTCACATGTAGGATTCCAAACACTTCTAGGAATATTTTGACACCAAAAAGAACTAGGTCTTCGGACAAAACCGACGGTAAATCCGGTAAAAAGTCCGAGTCGAGTTTCAAAATAAGATCACTTAGAATGGCTGCTGTTGTTATATTTCATTCAGATGTTTAAGTACTTTTTTGTTAAATTCTGGAAATTTTGAAATGAAATAATGTGATAAGAAAAAGGTTTTCGAAGCCATTAAGGCCAAACTTGATAAAATTTACGATAAGATTTAAAGGGTGTCGATGTTTTTTGTCATATTTTCAGCTTTCTTCATTTTTTATCCCCAAAAAAGGAAACAAAGCAATTTTTTTGTGATTTATTTTGAAAAGACAGTTGTTCTGAATTTAGCAATTTTTTTTTATTTAATGTGTCTTCTCGAAACAGTTGCATGACCTATGAAATAGTTACTAGTTGATGATTTTTACCTATTGACTTTCTGATTTTAATTCCCACTTCGTTTAATGTTTTATTTTTGAACATTGATCCTCGTAGAAATTTTAAAAAATGTCAAAATTCATTTTCAACAGATAAAAAAACAAAGAATTCTAAAATCCCGTTGCCTAGAATGACTCACAGGATTCCAAGGTAGTCTAGAGATATTTTGACACCAAAAGGAACTGATTTTAAGGCAAAAAAGTCCGAAGAGTCGAGATGCAAAATAAGATAATTTAACTCACGTGTTTTAAAGATATTATGTTAAATTCTGGAAATTTTTTGAAAAGTTTTAATAAATAATGCCATAAGAAAAATGTTTCGAAGCTATTAAGACCAAACTGGATAAAATATACAATTAAATTTAAAGGGTGTCGACGTTTTTTGTTAAATTTTCAGTTTTCTTCATTTTTCTTCCCCAAAAAGGAAACAAAGCAATTTTGTTGTGATCTATTTGGAAGAGCTAGTCTTTTTGAATTTAAAAAACTTTTTTTAATTAATATATGTCTTCTAGCAACAGTTTTATGGCCTATTAACTACTAGGGGTTGATTTTACAATTCTGATATCGATTCCCACATTGTTAAATGTTTTATTTTTGCATAGTAATCCTATGAGATATTTAAAAAAAATGTCAAAATTCGTTTTTAATAGTTAAAAAACCAATGAATTCCAAAAATGCTGCCCCTAAAGTGTCACACAGCATTCCAAGGTAGTCTAGGGATATTTTGACACCAAAATGAACTAGTTTTTAAGGCAAAAACGACACGTTGAAAGGTACGAAGAGTCGAGATGCAAAATAAGATAATTTCACTCACGTGTTTTAAGGATTTTTTGTTAAATTCTGGACATTTTTTGAAAACTTTTATTAAATAATGGAATAAGGAAAATGTTTTCGAAGCCATTAAGAACAAACTGTATAAAATTTACTATTAAAATTTAAAGGGTAATCGACGTTTTTTGTCAAGTTTTCAAATTACTTTATTTTTCATCCCTAAAAAAGAAAACAAAGCAATTTTGTTTCGATCTATTTGGAAAAGATACTCTTTTTGAATTTAGAAAATGTGAGTATTATAGAAATAGTTTTATGACTAGCTACTAGGGGACGATTTTACCATTCTGATATCGATTTCCACATTGTTTAATGTTTTATTTTTGCACAGTAATCCTAGATATTTAAGAAAATGTCAAAATCCGTTTTATTAGTTAAAAAAAGAAATGAATTCAAAAAATTGTGTCCTTAAATTGTCTCACAGGATTCCGAGGAAGCCTAGGGATATTTTGACATCAAAAGGGACTAGTTTTTAAGGCAAAACGATGGTAAATACAGTGAAAAGTGAAGAAATCCGAAGAGTCGAGATGCAAAATAAGATCATTTCACTCGCGTGTTTTAAGGATTTTTTGTTAAAGTCTAGACATTTTTTGAAAACTTTTATTAAATAGTGCAATAAGACAAATGTTCTCGAAGCCATTAAGGCTAAACTGTATAAAATTTACTAATAAGTTTAAAGGGTAATCGACGTTTTTTGTAAAATTTTCAGTTTTCTTTATTTTTCATCCTTAATAAAAGAAACAAAGCAATTTTATTTCAAACTATTACGAAAAGATACTCTTTTTGAATTTAGAATTTTTTTTAACAAATGTGTGTCTTCTAGAAACAGTTTTATGACCTATTAACTAATAGGAGATGATTTACCGATGCAATCGATTCCCGCTTTGTTTAATGTTTTATTTCTTGCCCCCAAAGTGTCTCACAGGATACCAAGGTAGCCTAGGGATATTTTAACACCAAAACGAACTAGTTTTTAACTTTTTATACCACAAACGACGGTAAATCCAGTGAAAAGTAATAAAGAGTCGAGTTAGGGTACAAACAAGAAGAAATTTCGAGGATGAATATAAAAGTTTCAATAAAAAGTTGCGTAGTGTGTAAATTGTCTGTCTTGTTATTGTGTTGCCCAAAAATCTATTTTAACACACTTTATCGATTATTTCGCGGCGGGGGGGTTTCATCCCCGATGATTTTCCCCTCAAGTACGGCCTTTGTTTGGAACTGACCCTTTTTAGAATTTTTATTTTTGTTTTTGATGAATTTTCCGGTTTGCTTAACACAAATCGGGTCGAAGTGTAAAATTTTGTTTTGTTTGCAAATTAGCAATATAGTAGGAATTTCGCGTCATTATCATTGGTCAGAGTTAAAATGACGCGCAAGCCCAAGTGGGGGAAATTAATCCTCTACATTCTATCCAACGGTCGAAGTGTGTGCACACAAAAATTGGGGAGAAAAAACGTGGCTGAACAGGGTAAGTCGAGTCAATTCTGACCATTGTCGTTAATTTTATTCATTGTTTAAATTATTTTGAATTTTGAAAACATTGAGGCTCATCCAGCCTTGAGTCGACTTGCAAAATTTTTTTTTTAAAGATATTAAGACGACGTTTTTATCATAATTTGAGTTCTCTTTATATTTGTTGTCATATTTCATTCATGTGTTTTAAGATTTTTTTTGTTAAATTCTGGACATTTTTTAAAAACTTTTGATAAGTAAATAATTTCATAAGAAAAATCAAAGCCATTAAGGCAAAATTGGATTAATTTCATTTAAGATCAAATTAAAAGTGTATGAACGTTTTTTGTCAAATTTTGAGATGTTTTCCACAAAAGGGAATAAAGTTTTGGTTCCCATGTTGTTTATTGTTTTATTTTTCCACGGTTATTTCAGTAATTAAAAACAAAAATGTCAAAATTAGGTTTCAATAATACAAAATTATTAATAATAAATGTTTTATCCCCAAACTATCTCAAAGGATTTCAAAGGCATCTAGGAATATTTTCACTGCAAAAAGAACTACTTTTTTAGTATAAAAACAACCGGAAATCCTGCAAAAGTAATTTTTTTTTGCACTATATCGCTTATTTTAGGAAAAAATGTCGGGGATAAAAAGTAACAGATTATGAATGAAAAGTAAAACTTAGGGATAAAAAGTGATAAAATGATTAGTGTTAAAAATAAAAAATTCAAAAAGACTTATAAACCTCAAAAGAAAACGGACTTAAGGTAAAAAGTGCGTAAAATAGTGAATAAAATTAATAATAAAGGCTTTTATCTCTCGACGAGATTTTTTTTGTGATTTATTTTGAGTTTTATTGCTTCTGGAAACAATTTTAATGCCAAATTCAGTTCAATATTTTCAGATCAAAAACCGTAAATTCTCCACGAACAGGGCTCCAGGAACAAACAAAAAACTAAGGTATACGGTAGTTAAAAAAAGTTTTACCTATTTTAACGAAGTTCCACCCTAAAATATGGTGTGGTGTGAACATGCTTTATAAAATAAAAATAACAGAAAATCGGAAAACAAGGAATCATTTTGGAGACAGCAAGAGTACATTAAGTGCAGCTCTTTTCATGCAAAATTTTGGCGAACAATTCCTTAGGGGACTTTGGAATTAATTTTATCTACTTACATTTTTAATGATCAAACGTTGCAGAGCAGAAGTAACCGTCGCGTCGCCTAAAAAAAGAAAAATATGTAAAAACTTTAAAAACATTTTTTACTACTTATAAAAAAATACTCTATCTTACAGTGGCGTATATAAGGGGGGGGGGGCTGGGGGCCCCCGAAGCTAAGATTTTTTTTAGATATTTTCCACATATTTCATGAATACAAACATAAAATAGTATAAAATACACGTTTATGGGGTCTCGGGTCCCCCCCGAAACTGTCTCGGCCCCCACCGAAACTTTTTTACTATATACGCCACTGCTATCTTATAATAGCAAAACCAATTTGAACTGAAATGAAAGTATTAAAAGTTGTAGATAAAATCTGGTCGCTTCAACTTTTTCAAAGAAACTGTCAAAAATATAGTTTTGACAAGAAATTATAAGAACTTTGGTATTATCTATTAAAATTTCAGGGTCAGGGTGTTTTAATATGTTTAAATGTTTAATATAAAATGCATTCAGGAATACCTAAACATTCGAAATTCTTGTTTCCAAAAGCTCAACAAGAACAATTTAAAAAAATACAACGTTTTTGCCTTCTAAAGCACTTTTTTATTTAGTAATACACCGCTGCCAAACAAAAATGGACAAAGCTTATAACCAACAAATGCAAGGACGTTTTGGCTTTCCAAATTTACATTCCATAACTTTTCTTTTTCAACAAAACTACGTTAAAGGAAAATTCTAAAAAGACTTCCGCTCTCCAGTACAGCAACCTCTAGCAGAATGCAGATATCATAAGATATGAATTATTAGCCTGCACATAGAAAGCATTGCATAATTTGGGGTAAGTATATGTATATTAAAGCACTTGTATAAATTTCCATAAAATATACTTTTTAAGAAATTGCTTAATAACATACCACAGTTTAGGTATCTCAGAATTAACTACATTAAGTAAAACTACAATTTAAAAAAGTAACTTAAAAAAGTACATTTTATTTTGTTATTTCAGTCTTTAATTTTTAAAAATTTACCCTTATGATGGTAAACAAGAAACAAAGAATGAAGCAAAGAAGTTAAAGTTTTGATAATATTTAATAAAAATATATGAGAATTGCATCACATTAAGTATTTTTGAGTTTTTATTGGATAAACCAGGGCATTTGTATTCCTTATTTTTTGCCCAGGGGCTATTCTAAAATTACGTAACGCTCAAGGGGTGTGAATAGGGGTTGAAAACCCAGAATTATTATGATCATAGAATTATTGTATATCAGTGATTTAAGAATATTCCCTAAGTGAAAACCGGAATAAGAGTTCAAAGGGGGCTTAATTTTATTTCGCGTTATGTTTAAATAATATGTAAATAGACAGACGCCTTATAACATTAAATTTTGTAACATTTTTATTTTACTTCTGCAGATAAAATAATTGCCTTAAAAGGGTTTTACTAACTTATCACCAAGTTTAAAATCAAACTAGATTTTAAATAATAAAAAAGCTGTACATATGTACAGGCTGTTTCGTGTTCGACGTTTTTGCGAGTTTCAGGTATTTCTAGGGGAGAAAAATTTATAACTTTTTTATATATAAAAGTTTGATTTTGAGTTTTTTTAATGAAGAATTCTAAAATGTTTTTGAGATATTATACAAAGTTAATTTTCTTTAACATAACGTGTCATGTTTAACATTTTTTATTGCTTTTTATATTTTTATATTTAATTGCTTCTTTATTTTCAACTATTTTAGAATATTTTTATCCCAGTAAAAATATTTAAAAAAATTGACAATGGGATGCTTTATTAAAAAAACTATAAAAAAACAATTTTTGGCTAAATGAAATTTTCACAAATAAAAAAGTTGAAATCCCCTCCCAAAACACAGACTTTGCAAACACACGGTATAGCTGAAATCTCCTCCAGAAATGTCCCAAAATCATAGAATTTAGGACACTCTGTACATAGATCCTAGTCAAATTAAAAATAGGTGGTTATTGGTAGAGACCCATGTATAGTCTAAATTATACGCATTTGTAATGATGTCACCAGGGAAGGAAAAAACTTATGGCGTAGATATTTTTGTCAATGTTTTTTCATTGATAGTGACGGATACTTCACATAACCAATTACCTATCTATTTAAATCATAGACACTACTTTTTTTAAAAAGTTTATTGTCACCGCTGTTTATAATATACTAAACAAAGATAAACAAAATTGACGTCATTACAAATGGGTATAATTTGAACTATATGCATGACCTATTTTAAAGAAATAGAGACGCGACGAACCCATCAAAGTCACTGGAACTCACATTTTTTGGATATGTAATTTTCTTGTCAAGTTAATTGGGGTTTCCCTAAAATAATTTAAGTTGTCAGCTGTAAGTGACATAAATCATCATGCAACATGTAAACAAACACGCTTGTCCGTAACCCTCGGTATACCTTTTGCCAAAAATCGTTAATTATTATTTTTTGGTGCTTATGAATTAACGACAGGACCGATGTTTCCTTCCTTTGATTTTAACTTAAATAAATTTGAGTTTGATAAGTTTGTTTCCCTAAAATATGTCATACATACAGGATCTCTAGTTATTGGTAAAAAATCAATAATAAATATATATCAGGGATGCATTCGCGTAACTCCTATATCTATTTCTACGCACATCCCCAGTTTATGTAATGGTTATGTGTTAATCCTCTTTAAAGTATAGTTAAAGCCGGAAGTTAAGGGTTGTTGACCTCCTTTTAAGGTTTAAGGTGCGCTATTTTTAATCAGCTTTCGTTATGCAGTGGCGTATTTAGAGGGGGCGCCCCTCCCCAAAGCTAAGATTGTTTTATATATTTTTCAACTATTTTATGACTACTCTACTCTCCACCTCCTTCGATCCTGACAATCATCTTCTGTCAGGTTTTTTTCACTCATCGATCTTTGGATTTAGTGTTGCTATTCCTAGGGTCACTGCATTCTGGAGGCCAGACGCATGTTTTCGTGATTCAGTGACCCTAGCCGTAATCTTTCGTTGTTCATCACGGCCGTACCAAATTAGTTGTCTTTTAGTGATGTCATCCGTTATGCTTCCCTCGATTCCCATTCTTTCTTTTATGGTCTTATTTCTTATAGATCTGTTCTAGATATTCTCAATGATCTTCTTGTTGCATCCATTTCGACACTTTCAATTTTTGTTTTGTATTTTTCTGTTACGCGAGCGTGCTTTTTACTATTGTTTTATATACTATAAATTTTACAGCCTTTTTTATCTCTCTGCTCCATAAAATACTGTTAAGACATCCATTTTCCAGTTCTTTACAGTGTGTTCCTGTCTTATCAAATGTGACACTTAAGTATACATACTCATTGCTTGAAGATATTGTTTGTCCATTGTTTAGTTCTAACTCACTTGATTGGTTTCCAATATTTAAATACTGTGTCTTGTCCACGTTCACTGTTAACCCCCACTTTTGGTATTCTTCCGTTAACTTTCTGATCATATATTCAATGTCTTCTTTACAATATTTTAACATTCCTCTTTTAAGCTTTTCCTTACCAGGAATGCTTTTGAAAGTTGATTTTCAATTTTAATTTTAGATTTTCACCCTTTGTATAGTTCTTTTATCGCTTTTATGTATTTTACTGGAACGGTATCATATGCTTTTTGTAGGTCCACAAAGGTAACATGAGTCTCTATATTTCTAGCACTCTTTTTTGTCAATTACTTGTTTAAGACAAAAACCATTATCATTACAAGATCTGCCTACACGAAACCCACTTTGCTCGTCTTCTTCTTGTTTATTAAAACCATTCGCTAATAGATCTTTAACAATCTACCCAACAATCTACTTAGTGTACTGGTTACTGAAATTCCTCTGTAATTGTTGCAATCCAGCTTGTTTCCTCCTTTAAGTATATAGGATATGAATGCAATTTCCAATCATCAGGTCCTAGATATCCCTTTATGCATTGATTGATAATATATGTGAGATTTTCTACTCGTAGTAGTTTTTTTGTGTGTACACACATAAAATAGCAAAAAATACGCCATCATGGGGCCTCGGCCCCTCTTAATACATTTTTCTAAATACGCTACTGTCTTATGTGTTTTATACTAGTTCCTCACCCTTTAGAGTTTACTAAGTTAACTAAAGTAGACAGATAATCCTTGAAGTTCTTGAAAGTTAGTTTAGGAGAGAAAATAAAATATTTTAATCAAAGCGAAATTTATAGTTTAAAGGTTTGTATAAAACCCTCAAAAAATAGCCTATGAAAGTTTTGGTTTCTATTGATGCACTATTAAGCAACTTTTTGTTATGATTTGTTTCATCTTGTTTTTGCAAATATGAAATTCCCGTAAGATGGGGTTAATCGATGTACAGGGTGTCCCAAATTGGGCACTTTTAGGGGGTTTAAGGTACCTCTAGGGGAGACAGAGAAAAACTGACCACGCATTGCGAGGCTCAAATTTCAAGAGAAGACTTATAGTGAAAACCGCATTTTGAAATATCGTTTCGTCTTTGAGCTACGGGGGCTTTTTGAAAAGTCTGCATTTTTGAAGGGGGTCTATAACTTTGTTCATATTAGTGAAAAATTTGATTTGTCACGAGGAATTTACCCCTAAATTAAATTTTAACTGTCACTTGAGATATGACATAAAGTTGCATTTTTTCTTATGGAATAGCCTATATTTTAATTAATTTTCGAATTCGTCATTGAATTCTTTTTAAAATGGTGTATCATATGTCATAGTTTGATTGAGCGGTTTAGGAGATATTCAGCTTTTTCACTTATTTCTAGTGCGCTATGATTTCCTGCTGAGGCAGGTAAAGGCACTCCAGTATTTTTATTATTTTACACAGTCACAAATATAGTAAGACTGGTTTGGAAAAATTATAATTCAGTTGACGGCCCTCAAAGCCTAGTTATAAAAAGTAAAAAAAAATTATACATATTTCAAAATAAAATTAAAACGCTTTTGTGCAAAATAATTTCATATCAAAGCGTAATGTCAAATTGTTTAAACAATTGAAAACAATGACAAAACGCCAAGACGCAAGGCCAACTTGATTTGCATAGTATAAGACAACAAAACTATAGGAGCATTGAAGTAGGATTTGACCGCAAGGCTTTCACGTCAATGGCGCATGACGTCATTCAACGCACACTAGACAAAAATAAAAAACTTTAATTATCTCCGAAACCGCTCAATCATACTATGACATATGATACATCATTTTGAAAAGAATTCAATCGCGAATTCGAAAATTAATTAAAATATAGGCCATTCCATTAGAAAAAATGCAACTTTATGTCATATCTCAAAAACTAATAGTGACAGTTAAAATTTAATTTAGCGGTTGAATTCCCCGTGACAAAGTCTATAAAATTGCAATTTACTCTAAATCAGTATTTCCAATAATAACGAAGTTATAGACCCCCCTCCAAAATGCCGACTATTCAAAAAGCCCCCGTAGCTCAAAGACGAGACAATATTTCAAAATGCGGTTTTCACTATAAGTCTTCTCTTGAAATTTGAGCCTCGCAATGCATGGTCAGTTTTTCTCTGTCTTCCCTAGAAGTACCTTAAACCCCCCAAAAGTGCCCAATTTGGGACACCCTGTACGGGGTAATTCTGGAAAAGGGTATAGTATATTATACTGGTAACAGCGCAAGATCAGGCTCATCTTTAGCCACTTTTTGCGACTAATGATGTTCGGTAGACTTATGTAGACTTCAGCTTTACATATAGCAAGCGAATGCCGAAAGAGCAGTGTGAAAATTGTATCTTTCCTCCGCTCACGCGGTACCGTAAATTTGCAATCCATAGTTTGTGGCCACGAAAGCAGTTCTTTTAAATTTTATTAAAACCGCCTACTTTTTTTTGGGGTTCATTTAAATCCAATCTACTGGACCGCTTGTAGCAGTCATTTTTTATCAATACTGTCAAACTGATAGGCCTATTTTAATAATGAGGTTATTCTGGACAAAAGTGAGAACAATTCTAGATGTCTATGTTTTTGTTCATTTTCTTTTATATTTTTGACAAAGCCCTTTTTGTACTTCACGATGGTCATCAGCATTGTTTTAGAAAAATTGCCCCACTACTATATACTACAAGGAATTACACAATATTTTTAGGTAGGTACTTTCTTTTTTAAAAACGATCTTTGTTTTCCAGGAAACCCCACCAGACTATTTAAAGTGGAGAAACGCTTCAATAACGTAGTTTTTAGTTTAAGTTTGTCTGTATTTTTGGTTTAGATTTTGACTCAGGAACCGAAATATATTTATTTCTTATCAACTGCCTAGCACCAATAACGGTAAAATAAAAGATAAACTGTTATTTGCTCTGCCTTATCAGCTATCTGTACTTGAACATCTATTTGTACCTTTAAATCCTATCTTTAAAGGTCTTATTTTTTTAAATATGTACTTAATCTTAATGCTTGAGAACTATAACCAATATTTTCATATTAAAAAAAAAATGATTCTTAAAAATATTACAGGGTGTTTGGGTAGTTATCTATAATTTGTTTTCTTCTGTGAAATTTGTTTTGCATACTTGATGATAAACAAGCCCGGATTTGAAAACTGAATTTCTCCCCATTTCTGTCGGTTCGCGCAGGTTTGACAAACGTTGTGTTTATTTTTCTATTTCTATGTTCCCCACTTAGGAAGGGAATTACCACGTCGCCGTCACTGTATGGTATACTGAGACGTAGCGGGAGTACGTTGCGGCTACTTTTAAGAAATGCTTACTGGTGGTGGTTTCGTCCTGACAACTTTAACTGTTAGTTGGAATCTTATGTGGACACGTACCCTCAGATTAAAATTATATTCTTAGAGACCTTGTATCACATATCTTTAAAAAGATGTTATAGGTACAATAAAATTTTCAAATTTTAAACTTTAATTTGACAGGATCTTCGTTGGCAAGTGAACTTTAACTCGAATCTTCTAGAATTATTTGCAAATGATACAAATTGTAGGTACCTATGCCTAGTTATCGCAAACAATTTGTGCAATGTACCTTAAGTGTGGTTAATTTCTGTTTGCCCAATCATCAATTACATTTCGATTCGCTAATCATTTTGTGGCGGCAAAAACAATTTTCTCTAACTATACTTAATGTCTATTTAGCTCTCTTGCAATTATTATTGTATGTTCTTTTACACAATTACTTATTGAATGTAATCAGTCGAGGTATAGCTACTTTCCTGTATAAATGCATAAGTTGCATCAATTTTGTATTCTTTTTTTTTTAAATTATAATTATACATAAAATTTTTTATATCAAATCTAGAAAATGTATTTTCTTGCTAATATTATCTTCTCTTAAAGCAAGTTTACTTCACTTAACGGTGCTTTCCAACAATATTTTATATATATATATATATATATATATATATATATATATATATATATATATATATATATATATATATATATATTCCTTGATATCTACTTTTGAAAAGAGATTCAGTAAAAAAAAAGTGTTTTTCAAATCAAGTAAGGTTTCTTAAATATATTGCATTACTTGAAGGAAAACCTATCTTAAATTAAACCAATAATTACTCAAACTAAAAAAGAAAAAAAAATCAAACGCAAATTTGTGATTTTTAAATTCACGGGTACTAAAATTTACGTTTTTTATTATTTATTTGGCTTAAAAATTCCGCTGATTGACGTTTACGTGTTGAAGGTAGATAGAAAGTCTATAATCAGCGTTGATCTAACCTGAAACACAAAAGTGCTGTCGAGGATCACGGATGGATTATTTGTACCCGCCTGCTCTTGTTCTAGTTTCTATTATATTTCAGTAGATGGCGCTTCTTGCGGCGGATTTTTTCTCACTATAGACGTAGGATGAGAGACAAAACGGTCTGACTAACTTCGCAAGCAAGTCACATTGACCGCAAGCAGTGTTTTGAGGGGTCCCATAAGGATGAAAAAGTTAACTGTCAATGCTTATTAGGTGTGTTACTGCAATTTTCTTTAGTTTTATTTTATTTATAATTTATCTATTTCGCCTCAAAAATAATCAGCCATACAAATTCAAATTGTGGCACCTTGCGCCGTCCAAACAACGCGGGTGCTAAGGACATGAAATGACACATTCTGTCAAGCGGAAAACACGTCAACTCGTGAAAAATCATTCTCTTCTTTCGAAGACTAATTTTCTTTCGAAAATTAACTATTAAACATAAAAACCTTAGTTATTAAGTGCTACCATCCTCAATCCAAAGACTGAAAGTGAGACTACTTCAAGAGCGGGCCCGCAAGCCGAGAAATAACCATCAAAAGGTAGGTGCCATTTTTTCTCTTGCTTTTGTATGGTTGCGCGATCAAGAAATATTAAATAAGAAAATTACACCTAAAGAAAGTTACAGTCCGCTATGAATTAAAGAAGAAAATCTATTCACACTATCCATTACATTTTATGGACCTCCGAGCCGCATCTAGGCTATGAAAAAGCGTTTTTAAAAAATATTCTAATTTTTCTTGAACGCCATATTGGGCTTCATTCTTATTAAACGGAGCACAGTTTAGTTGTAGGTAATCGATTTTCCTTGGATACCTACGTATGTGTGCGTGTGTGTGTGGCCTCCTAAATCTAAAATAAAAACTACAGGGTCAGTCTTGTTTACTACCTACTATCGATAAATTTAATGCATTTATTTATTCGGGAATTTTGTGTTTTCAAAATTTGATTTAATGCAAAAATAAAATACAAATCTTCTATCAAATATCGCCTTTCGGTTTCGCGTTTCCGCGATTTTAAACATATTTAGTGCGCTAAAGTGAAAAAAATAAAAGTGTTTAAATAAATCAAAATCCAAGTAACCAAATACAAAAAATCAAAAACTCAAAAACTGTTTTAAAATAGATACCTTTTTTCAATAATTTAAAACCAAGTCAATACAAAAAAAAAATACTTACCAATCAAAATGGGGGATGCCGAATTAAAAACATTTATTAGAAAAAGAAAAATCGCTTTGACTAGGATCACTGAAATCTATACTTTGGCGGTAAAAGCCAAGGATGATGAAGCCGAGCGCCCTATCTTTCAAATTGCTTTTGAAACTTTGGAGGATCAATATTTTGAGTTTAAACATCTCCATAACGAATTGATTGGGTTGCTGACCGACGATAAAGATTTCGATACGGAAGATACAATTCGAAAAAATTGTGACACTTTTTATTTTCAAGCAAAAGCAATATTTTGTAAGTTATTTCCAATTCCAGGCACTTCTAGGCCGCAGACCTCTGCGCCTACTCCCACCAGTCATAGTTTTGAAAGTTTTAAACCTTCAATTCCGGTTTTTACGGGCTCAATGCTAAAATGGCCGACTTTTCTAGATCTTTTTTCAAGTATAATAGACAAAAATCCTGCACTATCGAATGCCTCAAAATTTCGGTATTTAATTACTTTATTGCAGGGTGAACCATTAAATTTGGTAAAGTCGTTACCAGTTACTGATAGTAACTATTTAATTGCCTTTTCAAATCTACAAAAAAGGTACAACAATAAGCGCCTTTTAGCTACGTCATATTGGAATTCCATTGTGCATGTTTCCTCCATGAAATCCAATCAGAGCTCTAAAGATCTTAGAAATATTTTGGACACGTTTACTGAAAATCTAGAGGCCCTGAATGCCTTAGAATTTAATACAAAAGATTGGCAGTTTCCGTTGTTTAATTTATTGCTGGGAAAAATAGATACTCCCACTAGATCAGCCTTTGAGGTTTGCCATACTGAAAAGGAAATTCCTAGTTACACCGATCTATATGAGTTTTTAGAAAAACAGTGCCAAGCACTAGAATCGGTTCAGTATTTTCAGCCTTCAGTATCAAATATGGAAAAAAAATCTAAAAGTTTTGGATCTGGTAACTACAATCGTTCAAAACCAAATTCATATAATAACAATAATTTCAGAAACTCCTTTATGACAGGCATACCACAAAAACAACAAATTTTACCAAACTTTAATAATCATAATCCAAGCAACTTTCAAACAAAAATATCAAAACAATGCAAGTTATGTAACCTTTCGGTACATCCTTTTTCTCAATGCCAAGTTTTTTTACAAAAAACTCCAGCTGATCGTCTCGCTTTCGTGAGACAAAATAATATATGTGGCAACTGTTTAAGATCAAATCATTTTCTTTTAAAAGATTGCTTATCGCCTTTTAATTGCAAATCCTGCGGGTTACGTCACCATAGTTTATTATGTGAAGTCACAACTCGATTTAACCCAGCCCAACCTAACATGCAAACTTCTTCATTTATTTCAAACATTCAGTCACCAACGCAGAATCAACAATCAAATTATAGTTTATATCCTAATAATATCGATTCAAATCAAATACCTTTCTATGATAAAAATATTCAGCAGAATATTAACCCAACCTTAACTAGCATGCAGCATTCTAATCAATCTAATTTTAAGTCACAAATGCAACCAATTCAAGATCAATCTCAACAACAAATCAATCAAAGTCAATATCCTTCTACTTCGCAACAAAATCAACAATTAACGCAAAATACATCTCGACAACAACCTAACCAAACCAACTGTTATACCTCATTCACCCCAAACTGTCAAAGCACAGTACTATTGTCTACCACTATTGTAGAAATCCTCGATGCACGCGGGAACTATCAAGTAGTGAGAGCCGTCCTAGACAACGCCAGCGAAGCCTCTTTTATCAGCGAAAACTGCTTAAATAGGTTAGGTTTATCTAGGAAAAAATTATCTGTTCCTATTCTAGGAATAAATCAATCTTCTTCTTCAACAAAAGGTATGACGCAATGCACTATTCGTCCAGTTGGAAAAACTGATCCCACATTTTCCTTTAACGGTTTAGTCGTTCAAAGATTATGCTCTTCTTTACCTAGTGTCCAAATTAATCCAAGAAATTGGAATTATCTTTCAAACATTAAACTAGGCGACCCCTTCTTCTACAAACCAGCCCCTGTTGATCTACTTCTAGGCGCCGAGATTTATTCCCAAATTATTAAATCAGGTCGTATTTCTGGGTGTCAAGGTCAACCAGTCGCCCTAGAGACGGAGCTGGGATGGGTGTTGTTAGGCAGGGTCGAACAAAACATATCTTATCAATCCAATCCCTTAAAAATCGAAAACTACTTTACCGCTTTCGATAACTCTCTAGACTTGACTCTTAGGAAGTTCTGGGAGCTTGAATCGATTCCTCAAAAAAGCTATTTATCCCCAGATGAGAAAAAAGCTGAGGAAATTTATCAAAATACGGTATCACGTGATAGCACGGGACGATTCATGGTAGCTTTACCTTTTAGGCACTCTGAACCCGACTTAGGTGACACGTTTTCTAGAGCTTACCGTTGTTTCATTTCATTAGAATCTAGACTTCTTAAAAATCCTGAAATGTATTCCGTGTATTCAGATTTTATGCTAGAATATTTAAAAAACGGACACATGAGCCTTATTTCAAATAATGAACCGAAATCAATGAATGTTTCATATTTACCACATCACGGGGTACTAAAACCCGATAGTACAAGCACGCGTTTAAGAATTGTATTTAATGGATCTTCAATTGGAAGTAAGAATTATAGCTTAAATGAGACCCTTTTACCAGGCCCTAAACTTCATGCAGATATTACAACTATTTTATTAAGGTTTCGTTTTCATTCTATAGCAATTCTTAGTGATGTTCAAAAAATGTTTTTGCAAATCAATTTAGTACCCGAACATAGAGACTATCAGCGTTTATTGTGGCGTTTCCACCCCAATGAACCCCTAAAAGAATATCGTTTAAATACTGTTGTTTTCGGACTCACTTCAAGCCCTTTCTTAGCAATCAGAACCTTACGAGAGTTAGCCTTTCAAGAGAAAAATAAGTATCCAAATGCTGCAAAAGTAGTTCTTCAAGACGTTTTCATGGACGATGTCTGTACGGGCAGTTCTGATTTGTCTTCTGCACAAGCGCTACAAAAAGAGCTGATTGGCTTGCTAAAATCCGGTGGGTTTGAACTACGTAAGTGGGCAAGCAATGACCCAAGATTGCTATCATCATTGTCTCCTTCAGATTGTCAAGTTCCAATATCTTTCGATAAGGAACAACCTTCTAGTATTAAGGTCTTAGGGCTGCAGTGGAACCCTTCGTCAGACACATTTTCATATAAATGCAATCAAGATAATAGTCCGTTAACAAAACGTAAAATCCTCTCTGTAATTGCTAAAATATACGATCCTTGCGGATACATATCGCCAGTAGCTCTTCTCGCAAAATCAATAATGCAAGAACTCTGGAAGCAAAAAATCAATTGGGATGATCAACCCCCACCCCACATCTGCGAAACTTGGTTACAATTTAACTCACAGTTTTCTAGTTTATCGGAGATTTCTCTCCCTAGATACATTTTTTCATCTAAAATACAACGTTGCCAAATTTTAGCATTTTGCGACGCTTCAGAGCGCGGCTACGCATGCGCTATATATCTACGTATCGAATTATTAAACGAAATCAAATCTTCCCTTGTTATTGCAAAAAGCAAGGTAGCCCCACTCAAAACAGTTTCGATTCCTCGACTGGAGCTATTGGGAGCTACGCTCCTTGCTGATCTGCTTCGATTTGTCCTTGACATTTATTCGCCAATGATAACAATCGATGAGATCTTAGCATTTTCTGACTCAGAGTTAGTCCTGGCTTGGATTTCTAACTCTCCGCATAGGTGGAAAACTTTTGTGGCTAATAGAGTCAGTCACATCCAGGAAACCATTCCAGATATTCCCTGGTATCATATCCGAACTCTGGAGAACCCAGCCGACTGCGCCAGTCGCGGCCTAACTCCAGATAATTTACTTAATCATTGTTTATGGTTTACCGGTCCCCCCTGGATATGTTCTCCTCGCTCTGAATGGAATTTAGCTTCCCTGTCAGAATCGAATATTACTAGTTCTGTTTTAGAGGAAGAGAAAATACAGGTTTTGGCCACAATTCTGAATAATGATATTTTAGACGATCTTTTACATAATTATTCATCTATTTTACAAATTCAACGTATTATTGCTATTTGGCACAGATACTTTTTCAACATTAAGCATCAGGAAACTAAACGCACTGGTTTTATTACGCTTTTTGAATTACAAGACTCTTTACTTGTACTTGTCAAGTACGTGCAAAATAAACATTTTTCTGATATCTTCTTAAAAATTCAAAATAATGAACTTTTACCAAAACCATATCGCAAATTGGCGCCTTTTCTCGACCCCCAAAATCGTATTCGAGTTGGCGGGCGGATTAGAAATTCAATCACATTATCATATGATGTAAAACACCCCCTACTATTACCAAGTGATAGCACACTTACCAAGCTGATCATTCAAAATATTCATTCAACCTACTTGCACCCAGGATTTAATACAACTATGTATTTACTTAGACAACAGTTTTGGGTACTTTCAGCACGTAGAGTTATTCAAAAGGTTTTATCATCTTGCGTTAAGTGCTATCGCACTCAACCCAAAGCTCTTACCCCCTACATGGGTGACCTTCCAAGCTTCAGAATATCACAGCTGAAATGTTTTTCAAATGTTTGCATTGACTACGCTGGACCTATAAAATTAGCTCAAGGGCGTAAATTAGTCATTCATAAGGCTTACATTTTAGTGATTGTGTGCACAGCTTCTAGAGCTATTCATCTCGAACTAGTTTCTAACCTAACTTCAGACGCTTTCATTGCTGCTTTTCGGAGATTTGTCAATCGAAGAGGAGTTTGCACCAATATTTATTCTGACTGCGCAACTACATACAAGGGAGCTTACAAGGAGCTTACCGAGCTTTCAAAGCACGCCGCAGATCATTTAAAAATTTCTTGGTTTTTCAATGTACCTGCTGCCCCACATTTCAATGGGCTTGCGGAAGCTGGTGTAAAATCCGTTAAAAGCCATTTACTTCGTGTTATCGGTGATCAAATTTTAAACTTTGAGGAGTACTATACTCTTTTAACCGATTTTGAAGCATTGCTAAACAGTAGACCCTTATGGGCGCAAAGCTCTGACCCGAACGACTTAGCTCCTTTGACTGCAGGGCATTTTCTTACGTTATCTGCACTAAATTCAGTTCCTGATCCAGATCTTTCTCATTTAAAACTAAATTCCTTATCTCGTTGGCAACTTATACAAAGGTTGAACACAGATTTCTGGAAGAGATGGAAATCAGAATATTTGAACACCCTGCAACAAAGGTCCAAATGGCACGAGCCAAACCCCAACATTGAATTGAATACATTGGTACTCATTAAAAATGAAAATGAGCCACCAATTCATTGGTTACTTGGACGCATAGTCGAGTTACACCCCGGCCGAGATGGGCATGTAAGGGTTGTTACGGTGAAAACTAAAACCGGGTTATTTAAGCGACCTATAGTTAAACTGTGCCCTTTGCCTATGGCTTCAGATTAAAATTAAAATATTAAATTTTAATTTCTTTAGTTTAATTGTAAATATAAATTTCTTTTCAAAATAGAAAAAAAAATTATTATTTTTTTTTTCTGTTCAAACAATGTTTGGAATTATCTTTATGTTTTTCTATTTTTTACTTAAAAAATGCATAAACGCGTTTGTTTTTTGCTACTAAATTACTATAATTGAAAACATTCGTTTTCGGTGGCGGGAAATGTTACTGCAATTTTCTTTAGTTTTATTTTATTTATAATTTATCTATTTCGCCTCAAAAATAATCAGCCATACAAATTCAAATTGTGGCACCTTGCGCCGTCCAAACAACGCGGGTGCTAAGGACATGAAATGACACATTCTGTCAAGCGGAAAACACGTCAACTCGTGAAAAATCATTCTCTTCTTTCGAAGACTAATTTTCTTTCGAAAATTAACTATTAAACATAAAAACCTTAGTTATTAAGTGCTACCATCCTCAATCCAAAGACTGAAAGTGAGACTACTTCAAGAGCGGGCCCGCAAGCCGAGAAATAACCATCAAAAGGTAGGTGCCATTTTTTCTCTTGCTTTTGTATGGTTGCGCGATCAAGAAATATTAAATAAGAAAATTACACCTGAAGAAAGTTACAGTCCGCTATGAATTAAAGAAGAAAATCTATTCACACTATCCATTACAAGGTGTCTATTATATTTTGGACACCACGGAAAAATATGAGAGAAATAAAAAAATATTTTGCCCGATTAGCCCCGAAAACTTATTTGATTGATAATAAACTATATTGAAAAAATAACGATGGATGGCCATTCTCAACATTTTTAAATAAGACATTCCTACTCTTACAGAAAAACAATTATTTTCTCAATTAAATAGCTATATTTTCTCAATACAAGAAAAAAATAAGAATTTTTACAAACAAGATAATAATTGTTTCAAATAAAAACAAGGATTTTTCTCGAATTGAAATAAGCGTTATCTCAAATTGAAAGATTTGATGTTATTAAAAGCGAACTCTATCTTTTTTTTTACTATACTTCTGGTTATGCGTCCATGTTCTGTGAAGTGCGTAAAAAATAGAAAAAGAAGTACAGAGACCGAATCCTATATTTTCCTGGCGGTTTTTCACTGGTTTGGGTTTTTCAGTTTTTCCCTAGTTGTTTTCGGAACTTTTTAATAATTTTGCCTTCAGAACACAAAACAGGCTGTTGAGAGAGAAATCAATACCTAGGTAGGTACTTATTTTGTTACCTATCGTTGTTATTTTATTTCTGCCTTGTCAATTCGACACCTCCATTCCTCGCCCCCACAAACCTAAGATTTTTTTAGATAATTTCCACATATTTCATGAATAAAAAGATAAAGTAACAGAAAATACGTAATAATAAGGCCTCGGCCACCCCAAGACCCATTTATGAGTGCTCTACTGTATAGCGGAAGTAGTGGAATAGAGAATTTATCTGCGATTAATGCCATGACAAAATTATCTTTCTCTTAGTCACTGACACTAGGATTTATAAATAAAGACGCAAAATGTTCCCTACACAGAAATAAAAATGTCTTCAGTCAATGCAAATTGCTTTGATCCAAGAAAAAATCTGCTTTCCTATGCACGAAGACGATATTTTCTTAACAAAAAAAAACTATTCTCTTGAACTGTTGGTTTCCGTTGAAAATAAAAGTTGCCTTTATCCAAGAAAATTGATTTGTTTTGAATGGAAGCCGTAACCTTCTTGTTTTGTGTTTTCTAGTATTATGGAATTGCCGGATATTTTGAGTTAAAAAATTAAAAGTCTTGACGCAAAGTAAAGCTTTATTTGTGTTAAGAAGATATTAGTAAGACATTTTATATCTTGCTTCAAAACCACTTTTTCTTCGCGAAAGGCAGTTTGTTTTAAACCAAAACAATTTACCAATACAATTATTTTTTTTCCCAAAACAAGCGGTTTGCTTAGATGAAGAGAAAACAATTTGTTCGGAGACTTTTGCTTTTGGGTCAAGACAATTTTTTCAAGAAAACTACTTTTCTTAACTGAAGAACTTCTTTTTATCTGTTTAGACTTAGACGCATTTTCACGATTTGACACCAACGGAGGTTCGTTGGCAATTTTGTATTAAATAATTGAAAGAATTATAGGGTGTTGGGCGTGCCCATCCTCTTTGTACTCATATACGTAATATTTGGGGCATGCGTCAGCGGTCTTTCTAAGGTTATTATGCTTTACCTGTTTAGCATTGGGGCCAATTCAAGTTGAAAAAAAACCCAATTTGTTTTCCTGGCATACTGAACCAGATGGCGCTATCTCAACAAAATTAGTTTAGAATATTCTTTTCATCCAAAAGAAACAAATGGATATATTATATACATCGAAGAAATAGTCTTGTTATTTCTTCGATGACCGATATCCGTTCACCCTTCTTGAAACATTCATTACATCCGTTATAATTTAGTAAAATATCAAAAATGGCAAGTTTGTATGAACCGAAGATGGCTTATTTAATTGATTTAAAAGATGTGTTAAGTTAGTTTTTTTTTAAATTCTGTTATACAGATACCCATTCGTTTCTTTACAGTAACAAAAATAAAAAAATACTGTTATTATAGATGCTTCATTTGAACGTTAGATTACAGTATTATTCACTTAAATAGCCGGTGATTTAAAGAGAGTCGCACTTAACAGGCCATCCAGACAAGGAAGACGGTTCAAATTAAGACATTAAATTGACGCGTTATGTTAATCAAATGAATGTGTATGCGGGCCTTTACAGCCTTATACAACTGTAAATACGTGTAATATTGCTTGTATATTAAATTGTAGTTGATTAGGTTTGTCTAGAGCAGAAATATGAGAGAGGAATAGATAGCTATCCGACGATTGCGCAGCCGAATTAGATGGGTACAAAAAAATCATTAACTTTTTTGCCTACTACAAGATTGCCAAGGGATATCTTTTTTTTAAACATTTCAGCCCATATTTGACCTCTCTAAAACTCTACTTCGGAATTAGCTACGAAACTCAAACTGCACAATCGTAGACCTTCATAGGGTTAACAACCTCTTCAAGTTTTATATACTTCCATAAAGTAGTAAAGCAGTTACGACATGTCAAAAAACGTCGAAATTGCCACTCACACACTCATGTATAAATCATCAAAGTTCTACTGTAGAAATAGAAATTACGGCCAAAACCGTAGAAAAAACCTTCAAATTCTAATTTAGCAGAAACGCTAGAAAGCTGAGCTTTGGCTGAGTGATAGAAAGTATGCTAAAACTATAGGAAAAAATTAAAACAAACCCCAAAATTTTAATTTGCTTCCCTACCCTATAAATGTAAAGTTATATAAAAGTATCATTGGCCACTTCCAGAAACGCTAGAGAGCTGAGCTTTGGAAGGCCGATGGGAACTATGATAGAACTGTAGAAAAAAATTAAAAACCCCAAAATATTAATTGACTTCCCTCCCCTATAAATGTAACGTTATGTAAAAGTAATATTACACACTTCCAGAAACGCTAGAAAGCTGAGCTTTGGCAGACTGACAGAAACTATGCTAAAACTATAGGAAAAAATTTAAAAACCCCAATTATCTCCCTCCTCTATAAATGTAAAGTTATGTGTCATTTTTGTTTAGACCGACAAATAGTTCTTGCACTTGGTCGTTCTTAAAAAAAAAATTAAAATTTGACTCACTCTAAGTACATTTTTTATAAGATTAAAAAAATATCTTATAAATGTAGTTCGTAAAAGTTGTCTTTCAAAATGAAAACTGCTGAAATTCGTAATTTTCTATTTCTTAAAAAATCTTGGGTGCTGCGGTTTGGCACATGCTATGAATCATTAGGCATAAGCCTAAATTTTTTAAAGCATTTTTTACATATATTTCTTGAATAAAAAAATAAAATAGCATAAAATACGGCATTATGATCATGGGGTCTCGCCCCCCCCCAAGACTCTCGCGCCCCTCAAGACATATTCCTGGATGCGCTACTGTATATATTGTATACTTAGTCACAGTAACAAACATATAAAATAGCCTATTTCCAAGTAAATAAAGTCCTCAAAAATAACAATGCACTCATTTTCGGTAGTACAACTAGTACATGGTACTTAAAAGCAAACACAATCCACAAAACGAGCACTGAACATTAGGTAAGGGACTGTTTTGTTTATGTTTACTAATACCTCTAAATTACAGGTCATTAGCGAAAATTGAATGTTGCAGGATTGTGATTCCAAATTCGATCGTTCCAGTTTCAACAGTAACCAGAAAATCGGAAATTTTTGCACTCCTGACAGTGCCTGAGAGTATACTCGTATAATAGTAGCTCTCTCTCTGCTCGAGGACTTCGGCTGTAATGTAATACATTTCATAATATAAATGTTCGTGTTTATTAAGACAATGTTTTTTATTCATTGCTTTTTACGTAGGTACCTTTTTTGTTCTGCATAGATTGTGGTTTTCTTCATGTGTTCATATATCTTGGATTGTCTCATTTTGCAAGTTTGCTGACCATATATCTATAAACACATGGGCGCACCCAGGGGGTGGCCTATGCCCCCCCCCCTCCAACCAAATACTTTTTTAGATATTTTCCACAAATTTCATGAATAAAAAGATAAAATAGCATAAAATACGACATCATGAGGCCTCGGGCCCCCCAAGACATATTTTTGGGTGCGCCACTGATAAATATGTTATTCCACATCGGTACCCATGAGTCCCATGACCGCTTGAATCTGAACTTATTTCAGAATTCACGAATTGGAACACCAAAAATAAAATTCATTCAAATTGATGAAGGACGTGCCAACTTTATAAAAACGATTCTTGATTTGCTAAAATGCACTTAAAACTGAAACCTGGCCGGCCAATAGAATTTTGCGATGGGAAACTATAATTATAGGCCTGATCAATCTATTTGGATGCATCTCGGAATAAATTATACATAACCACATATTATTATTGTATATATACAGGCTGTTCAAAATTAAACGACCACCATTATTGCTATAATTTTATTATTAATAAAGATGAAATAGTTCAAATTAGCAAACTAGTGGCATTTTTAGCACCCTTTAAGATTGTGAATTAAAAGATTATAGTTGAGTAGCATTTTTACTATAATTTTTAATTTCCCGCCATGCCCCCACTCGTCATCTGGAATTGAGCGCTCTCTGCTGAGAACTTCTGTTCCGAATAATGTAAGTACAAACCACATTCATTAAGTTCCCAAATAAAACATCAAATCATTAATTAGAACAATTCAATGCCGGTAGGGGTATTTTCCCTTGGAGTAACTGTTTCTGTTGGTCACACAGCTTATGCTCTACCCGGAGCTATCGCCGGAAATTACCTAAGGAATGCCCTATAGGGCCGAAACCGGTCGTGTATTGGCATATATCACTGTGCCTGCAGCTTGTCAGAACGTGTTTCAAACAAGAATGATTCGTATCCATGTGGTCAATGCTGGAGAAAGTACAAACCACATAGCTTTAACATATTAGTGTTGATTACTTGTGAGTACGAGGGCTGTCTTTTATATTTTGCATATATGAACATAGAGGGCGACACTGATCGAATATCATTACTAAGACTTAACCTCAATCTTTACCTAACCTAAATAATTGAGTAAATAACCCATATAGAGGAGCCACCGGCGAGCTTCACCATATTGAGGGGCAGATGGCGCTGAAATAAATTCGTCTGGTACGCAATATTCAGAGACAACTACTATGATCTAATGGCATTTGTATGATAGGCATAAGCCTCGGAACTCGCACATGTAACTAAATCGTACTAGCAAGTCCTTGAGTATTGCATACCAGACGAATTTATTTCAGCGCCAGCCGCCCCTCAATTTGGAAAAGCTCGACGGTGGCTCCTCTATATGAGGGTTATTTACTCAATGCCTAAATTTAAAACGTTAGTGCGATATATATATATATATATATATATATATATATATATATATATATGTTATATTAAAAATATGCGTAGGTGTATTTACTTAATGCGTAGTTTCTAGAATAAGTTAAGACGTAATACCATAATTGCACAATATTGCTATTGTTTTCAAGATCATATAAAAGTCATTTGATAAACATGTTTACTTCCATATTCTTCGGGAACCCACGCGAAGCTGTGTCAGCACTCTTGTAACTATAAGTAGGCTAGCAGGTAAACAACGTCTTTTAGGTTTGACTTAGCATCTAAACGGTTCACATCTGACTTTAAAGTTGTCTTATTTGTAAAAGTGACTAAATAAAATAAAGTTATTTTTTTTAAAAAAGAGTTTTATTAAGCTCGCATCTAAAATTGGCGCAGTCGTGCGGATTTTTTGAACACGTCGTACTCTAAAGTCGCGTGGTGAAGTTCTAACTTCTTTACGAAAAATAAAGGACATACGTGCAAAAAAAGTGCTAAAAATCAAGAACATTGTATAAAAAACTGGTCTCCAGTCTCCATTCGTGGATATACATCGTTCCTGAACAGAAGTGACTCGAAGAAAATAAAAGAAGAAAAATACCAGTATAAACTGAACAAAGTAAACGAAACATTCAACACTGAAGACTTAAATTGTTGTGTGTGAGCAAGGAGTTGAACCCAGCCTTTGGAAGTGGCTACGAATTTTCTATTGGAACTTCGTGAGACGCCCGGAATTGAACCCAGCTTCTGAGGGTTGCTGCGCAACAAAGTCCTTCAGCAGATTGAATCAAATAAGAAAAAAGAAGAAAGAAGAAGAAACAAATGAAGACAACACTTTCTATGTAAGCAACTTTATTATTATTTCCTTTAATTATTGTTATTTTTTTGAACTTGCTGTCAACCTCCGTGTGTGTACACGTAAAACTATTATTTAATTTTATAAATAATTAAGTTTCAATTTAAAACATCTTATTTTATATTTATTAAGTTTTAAAAATACTTTAAAAATGTCAAATCCAGATAATATTAATCAAAATCAAGCTCCAACAACAACAACAATTGAACCTTATAAACTTTCCGAAATATTTTCGTTACTACCAGAATATGATGGTAACCCTATTAATCTTAATACCTTTATAAATGCGTGCGATCTGGCATACCAAATGTGTGTTCCAACACAAAGATCATTTTTAATTGTCAAAATTAAAAATCAATTACGCGGAGAAGCCTCTAGATTAATTAACTCGCAAGACTTAGATACATGGGCACAAATTAAACGAATGCTTCTTGCCCATTACGCAGATCAAAGAGATTTGTCAGCTTTGACTCAAGATCTCCAAAAATTATTTCAATTACCAAACGAAAGTCCTTTAATTTTTATTTCAAGACTTCAAGTCCATATTGCTAAAATAAATGCTGCAATTAATAAACAGGACTTAACAAATATTGAAAAACAAGCTCAAGGTACACTAATCGAAACAATGATTTTAAATACTTTATTAACAGGCTTAGATAAAGACTTAAGTTTAGTCGTAAGAGCAAGTAAACCTGCAACATTTTTAGAAGCAGTTTCTTGTGTTAAATCTGAACTTCAATTTGAATATTTTCAAAAACAAAGACTTCATAAATTGCAATTTTCTCAAAAATTAAAACCTAGTCAACAAAAAATTTGTTCTTTTTGCAAAAGATCGGGACATTTAATACATGAGTGTAGAACGAAACAAAATAGTAGAACTATTCAAAATTACATATCAAACTTTAATCCGACTTTACCTTCCACGTCAAATTATAGACAAACTCAAACTTTCACCCCAAATTATAGACAAAATCAACCTTCCACGTCAAATTTTAAACAAAACCAACCTTCCACGTCAAATTATCGACCAAATCAATCACCAACATCTAACAATTATAGACCAAATAATCAAGGAAATTATTTTAGGTCTCAATCAAATAATAATCCTCAATCAAACAATAATCAAAGATCAAATTTTCAAAATAAACCTATGCATTTTATGGAAAATGTAGAAAATGGAACTCAAGATTTTGAAGATACTTATTATCAAAATCAAACTAATGATTTTTCTAATGATCAAAATCTTTATGATAATAATTTTGAACAATATGAAGATGTTTCTTTTGAACAAGAATATGAATCTAATGATGAACAAAATGTAAATTTTCGAAGACAAGCCTCGGAAATCGATCAAACGTTAATAAATTTTCAAACTATGTCAATACAGAACGAACAAGATCAAGCGAACCAAACTCAAAACAAGTTCATGTAAAACATCAAATTTTAACTTTTTCAAGTAATCTTTATTATTTTACAGACATTACACAAAAATTTAAAATTTTAGTTGATACAGGTGCTAGTTGTTCTGTTTTAAACCAAAAACATGTGAGCAATATTTACAAAGATTTCCTGAAAATGTAACTGTCAAAGGCATTTCAAATGAACCAATTTCAATTAACGAATCAGTTTTAATTCCTTTTACTTTGAAAGATCCTTTTAAAGTACTAGTTTGTGATCTTGACATAGGATTTGATGGACTAGTAGGATCAGATTTTTTAAATCATTATAATTGCATTATTGATTATCAAAATAATAAATTGATTACCAATTTTAAAACAGTTCCTTTATATAGAACTAACCCAGAACAAAAAGACTTTACTGTAAATAATGAACCAATAAAAAACATAATACAAATAGAAGGAAGAACAGAAAGAGCTTTTAAATTAAAAACAGATAAATTAAAAAATACAGAAGTTATTTTACTAGCTCAACAAAAAGACAAATGTTACATTCCTAATTGCATTGTTAAAATAAATGAAAAAGGAGAATTTTGTACAACAATTATTAATGCCTATGCAACTACTAAAACGATAAATTTTGATAATTTTGAATTTGAAAATTTACCTAGCAACTCAAAAACAACTGAAGTATGTTTTAATCTAAAAGAAAATAAACCAATAATAAGAGAACATGTAATACCAAAGCAATTAAGATTAGATCACTTAAATGACGAAGAAAAAGAAATCATAACATCACTTTGTCTAGATTTTTCGGATATATTTTACTTAGAGGCAGATAATTTAACTTTTACAAGCGAAATTAAACACTCCATTCACACCAAAGAAACCAAACCAATTTTTACAAAGTCCTATCGATATCCTCAAGTACATAAACAGGAAGTAAAAAGTCAAGTTTCAAAAATGTTAGAACAAGGAATAATTCAACATTCTGTTTCTCCATGGTCCTCTCCAGTATGGGTAGTACCAAAGAAATTAGATGCTTCAGGGAAACAAAAGTGGAGAGTTGTAATTGATTACAGAAAGTTAAATGAAGTTACAATTGATGATAAATATCCTTTGCCAATGATATCAGATTTACTTGATCAATTAGGACATTGTGAATACTTTTCAACTTTAGATCTTGCATCAGGATTCCACCAAATTGAGGTAGATCCTAAAGATACTCAAAAAACAGCTTTTTCAGTTGAAAACGGTCATTATGAATACATTCGAATGCCGTTTGGACTTAAAAATGCTCCATCAACATTTCAAAGAGTTATGGACAATATTTTACTTGGTATCCAAAATGAAAGATGTTTGGTATACATGGACGATATTATTATTTATTCAGATACAATTAATGAACATATCAAAAGACTAAAAGAAGTTTTTTCTAGATTAAGAAAAGCAAATTTAAAGATTCAACCAGATAAGTGTGAATTCCTACGAAAAGAGGTTGCATATCTAGGTCACATAATAACAGATAAAGGTGTAAAACCTAATCCAAATAAAATTTCAGCTTTGAAAAATTTTCCAGAACCCAAAAATCAAAGAGAAATTAAAGGTTTCCTAGGATTAGCAGGATATTATCGACGATTTATCCAAGATTTTGCCAAAATTTCTAAACCATTAACTAAATTATTACAAAAAGATCAACCATTTGTTTTTGACGCAACTTGTAAAGAATCTTTTGAAAAATTAAAAAATATTTTGACAACCAGTCCAATTTTGATTTATCCTAATTTTAATGAACCTTTTCTTTTAACAACTGATGCCAGTGGTTATTCAATAGGATCTGTGTTATCTCAAGGACCAATAGGAAAAGATTTGCCTATTGCATATGCCTCAAGAACTTTAAATAATACGGAACAAAAATATTCTGTCATTGAAAGAGAACTTTTAGCCATTGTATGGTCAGTCAAACACTTCAGACCATATTTATACGGAAGAAAATTTAAATTAATCACGGACCATCGTCCTTTAACTTGGTTATTCTCAATTAAAGATCCTGGAAGTCGTTTAGCCAGATGGAGATTAAAACTGGAAGAATATGATTATGAAATAATCTATAAACCAGGAAAAATTAACAAAAATGCAGATGCCCTTTCTAGAATAAGAATTGAAGAAAACATAAACAAAATATATCACTCAGTAATGTTTCAAAAGCAAATTAATGAAGAAAATATTAAAATTTTATATGGAAACTTATTTGATGCACCTCAAAATTTTTCATTAGCACATTGTGTATCAAAAGATTTAAAAATGAAAAAGGGAATTGCAAAAGAATTCAAAGAAAGATTTGATAATGTAGATTATTTAAAAGAACAAAATAAACAAATTGGTGAAATAGCAACTTTACAACTATCCAATAGAACTATTTACTATTTAGTTACAAAAGAATTATACTATCAAAAGCCAACATATGATACAATTTATCAAATTTTGCAAAACCTAAAAAATATTCTTCTGCAAAATAACGAGAAATATTTAGCTATACCCAAAATAGCATGTGGTTTAGACTCACTCGATTGGAACATTATATTGGCAATGATTAAATCAACCTTTCAATCAACTGATATACAAATAAATATTTATATTTTACCAGATAAAAGATCTGCTTTAATTAATGCCCTTACAGAAGATGAAAATTCCAATGAATCAGAAAATATAGTTGAAGATGAACTAGCTTTAATGTCTCCTCAAACTTTGGAAAATGAATTTAAGAGATTTCACAATTTATATCAAACAACATCATTAATTGATTATTCAAAGATTAGATATACAAATGATCAACTATTGGATAAAAAACACAAAAATATTATAACCATTTTTCAACAAGATAACTTAAAAGAAAAACATCATACTATAATAAGTGACATATTAGATGAAGAACTTAACTTTGATTTAAATAAAATTAATATTTGTTCTTCAAAAACAGTTAATAAACGAAAGTATTTTATAATTCCAGTACCGTATGTTGAGGAAGAAGCCAATTTAACTCTTTTCAAAATTTTATGTAGATGTCAAAATGACATTGATATCTCCAAAACATTCTATGTTGAAAATAATGTAGATTTACCAATTTTAGAAATGCTCTGTTTTGTCTTTGCTGAAAAAGATTTAAATTTAGTAATTTGTCAAGATATAGTTACTGAGCCAGTAGAAGATCAAAGACAAATAATAATTGATCAATATCATTCCGGAAAAAAGAATTTTCATAGGGGAATTAATGAAACAATTAGGAGAATTAAAGAATAATATAATTGGAAAAATTTAACCAAAGATGTTGAAAAATTTATAAACCAATGTGAAATATGTCAAAGAAATAAAATTTTAAGAAAAAATTTGGACAATCCACTTGTGATTACTGAAACTCCAAAAACACCATTTGAAAGAATTAATCTAGATATTTTAGAAATTCCAGAAAGAAATTTAGTTTTAACAATAAGAGACGAATTGACAAAATTCATTCAAGCTTATCCATTAAATGATAAAACTGCAAAATCAATTGTTAATACACTATTATTATTTTTTCAACATTATGGAACTCCTTTAAGAATCCATACGGATTTAGGTAGAGAATTTAATAATCAGCTTTTAAAAGACTTGTGTAAGATGTACGATATCAAACTAACTTTTTCAAGTACAGGACATCCACAATCAAATGGAAGTTTAGAAAGATTTCATGCAACATTATTAGAAATGATCAGAGTTTGTAAAACAGAAAGTCCTGAAGAACATCCACTACAATTGTTACCATTTACTGTCATTTGTTATAACAATTCAACATGTAAAACTCATGGATTTACACCGTACGAGTTAGTTTTTGGACATACAGCAGCAAGACCTCCAGAAACTCTTTACAATAAAGAAGAACTTATTTGCAAATATATCAGAGATTTAAATGCAAGGATCAAACATTATTATCGTATAGCTAGATCAAGAACAAAACTGTCAAAACAAAAAGCTAAAGAAAGATTCGATAAACACGTAACTCCAAATTATGAATTTAAAGTAGGCGATAGAGTTTTCGTGAAAGAAACTCAAATTACTGGAAAATTATCACCTAAATTTAATGGACCGTTTGAAATTAGAGCAATTTCAAATAATTCTGCAACTGTTTATAATCCAATAACTAAACAAATTTCAAAATATAATTTTGATCTTTTAAAACCTTGTCATAAACCCGATTCAGACTCTGATTCTGACTGAAACTTTTCCTTGTTTCAGATTACTCGTTTTCCTTATCGGATGGGGAAAAGGACAATACAAGATCGATGAAATAAATAATACCGTAGGTGTTTATTTTCATAAAGAACTTAGTATAAAGGTATCAAATGATAAATGGACCTTATTAGTTTATAAAGATATTAAAGCTTTGCAAGATGCTTTTATTAGTAATAATGTTATTTTAGATAGCTTACGCTTAATGCTTCATCAATCAACTGGAAATATTAAAATGATCCACTTAGATATAAGACCACACGTGTCACTTTTATTTCAAATTTCCAATGATATAACCAATAAATTTAATGAAATCTATTCAGACATGCCTTACACACCAAGACGTAAAAGAGGTTTAATAAACGCTCTCGGTACTGTTTGGAAGTATATAACGGGAAATTTAGATGCAGCTGACGGTCAATATTATGAAAATTGTATCAATAAAATTGAAAAAGATGATAAAGAATTGGAAAACTTAATGAAAAATCAAATAAGTGTTACTACGTCAGTAATAAAACAATTTAATGCAACTTTGCGCAAACTTCAAATTGATGAAGAAACTTTCAACTCCAATATAATTGAAATTTCAAAATCAATACATCAGATTCATGATGAAATCGAACTTCTTAATCTTAAATTTTATTTTATTAATCTTTGTGAACAATTATTGGAATCATACACCTATATTCAATCTCAAATAACGGATGTATTAGATTCAATTTCTTTTGCCAGATTAAAAATTATTCATACAAGTATTATCCTTCCTAATGATTTAACTAATGCTTTAAAACAAATTGCCCAAAATTTACATACAAATAATTTACCGGTAGCACCCATGGACGATAGAATTGCAACATACTTAGATATTATTGATTTGAATGCTTATATTACAAATGAAAGACTTGTTTTTGTCCTGGACATACCATTGGTTCGACCAGAATGGTATTCCGTTTTCCGATTGTACCCAATACCAATTTATGATAATCGAACTATGTTACATCATATTTTGCCTGTTAGTAAGAAATATATTGCTAAAGATAACGATGATGATTTCTATTTATCTTTATCAGAAATTGACACTTGTAGGGATTTGGGCTATAAAATGAAAATTTGTAAAAATTTATATCCTCTTCCGATTGATAGCAATTCAATTTGTGAAGCTCAGTTATTAAGAACTCAAAAATTGTTAACTTTTCCAAAAACCTGTGAGTTAGTTTTGATTTTAGCAGAAGATTATAATATTCAAATTTTACAAAATAATGTTTGGCTAATAAGTGTAACAAATCAACTTCCAATTACAATAAAATGTAACACTGATACTATTTCGAAAATTGTAACAAAAAATGTAATTTTGTCTTTAAAACCATATTGTTCAGCTTTTGTAGGATCAACTAAAATCCAAGCCAATCAATTACAAACACTTGATTTAAGTTATAATTATTCAAATTTTATTCAAATTCCTTTCAATTGTTGTGAAAAATATCCAGAAAAACTTAGAAATCTTCCTAGATTAAAACCTTTAAAAATAACAAAATTAAATTTGGAAGATTTGGAAATTGCTAAACATAAATTAGATCAATATGCAAATGAATTGGATGATTTAATCAATGAACCTGAAATTGAAAAATATCATTCATGGCTTACATATCTTGTATTGGCTTTGATTATGGTTTTAGTTTTAATTTACTTTTATTGTAAATGTAAAAATCGAAGAGCTAAAAATGTACGTATAGGCATCGAAAATAATACTGATAACAATGATTTTCCACCATCACCAAATATATCAAGTTTATCAAGTTTAGGCAAAAGATTTTCAATAGCTAGGCGTAGGCCATCAATAAGGCTTACAGAGCCAATCGAAGAATATATTGAATTAAATACTAATGTTTTAAGAAAATCTTATGTTTAATTGTATTTTGTAATTTTAGGAATTTTAAATTTTGTTAGTAAAAGTTACTGCATTGTATAGCACTAACTTTTTAAATTGCGAGGGAGTTGTTATATTAAAAATATGCGTAGGTGTATTTACTTAATGCGTAGTTTCTAGAATAAGTTAAGACGTAATACCATAATTGCACAATATTGCTATTGTTTTCAAGATCATATAAAAGTCATTTGATAAACATGTTTACTTCCATATTCTTCGGGAACCCACGCGAAGCTGTCAGCACTCTTGTAACTATAAGTAGGCTAGCAGGTAAACAACGTCTTTTAGGTTTGACTTAGCATCTAAACGGTTCACATCTAACTTTAAAGTTGTCTTATTTGTAAAAGTGACTAAATAAAATAAAGTTATTTTTTTTAAAAAAGAGTTTTATTAAGCTCGCATCTAAAATATATATATATATATATATATAGTTTTATAGCTACAGTGAAACAAATTAATCGAAAAATGGAATTAAGCTGACAATATTTTTGGGTTATAATTTTTTACAACTTTTGAAGGAAATTATCTCAACCAGATGCCTTGCCGAGTTTATTTCTGTTTTCGGTAATGAAGCACTACACTAGTCGTTGGTATGGAGCATTAAGCGTGGACGGATTAGCCTTAGCGACGATCCAAAAACAGGTGCACCAAAAACGGCTGTCACCTAGGAAAATATCGATGCTGTGCGCACGCTCATCACGGAAGATCGACATATCGCGAGATTGAGGCTGAATTCAAAAAACTTTGCATAAAGAATTAGGGGTAAGAAAATTAGTTTCCCGCTGAATACCGCATCTGTTAACCGAAGAACAGAAAGAAGCTCAATTGGTGTCAGAAACATCTAGACCGCTTTGAGGCAGAAAACTTGAAAAACGTGTAAGATGAAGAAAACAACAAAATTAATCCGTTCTCGAAGTGTCTCCAAGAAGATGGTTGCGACATTTGTCAAGCAACAATTTATCTGGATGATCAAAGGACTGTTACTGCCGATTGGTACATCACCATTTGTTTGCCGAAAGTCATCGCTGATCTTCGAAAAACGAACTCCGAACGACGAATTATCCTCCATCAAGAAAATGCAAGTTCGCACAATGCACAAAAAACGCCAAATTGTTGGACATCCTCCATACAATACCGACCTAAGTCCCAACGATTTCTATACTTTTTCAAAAATCAAGAATGGACTGCGTGGTCAAACATTTTAGTCGCCAAAGGAAGCAGTCGACGCACTCAAGAAGGCAATATTGACAATACCAGCAAACGAGTGGACTTACAGCTTTGACAACTGGCTTGAGCGCATGCAAAATTGCATTAATTTTCGTGCAGAATACTTCGAGAAACAAAAAAGTCTTTAAAAGTTATCTACTGTTTTATTCCAGCTGTATATGCCAAACTTAAAAGAAAATCCTCGTAGAAACCACCTTCACTTGATTGAATCACAGCATTATTTTCCGATCAAGAATGTCATATCGTATGCGGAATATTTGTTTTTCATGAAAATTATGTCAATATTCAGAGTCATAAAAAATTATTATCCAAAGAAGCTAGAGCATTCTTGTTTCAAAGCATATTTCTTTTTAACAAGTATATAAATATAAAATATAATTTTCTTTTATTATTGTTTTTTGAAGAAAAGAAAATATCAAGAATATATTCTTGAGTAGTTCGAGAAAACCTGATGCCTAAAAAGGCTACAAGTAGAAACTAGCGGTGGCCGTTTGGTTTGTGGTTGGTTAGCCATCCGTGCCCCACGTTCTCCCGGTGTCTGGTGACTAGACTAATTAACGCTGAAACCGTAAGCAAACCGGTGCTCTGATTAACCAAGGCCCTAATTATTATGAAATCACTAAATGCGAAGTGGTGGCGTACATAGTTCCTTGTGTACAAGGTAATCAGAGTTATATTTTACTTAATAACCATAGTTTATTTGAAGAAAATTGAAGGATTTTTTTCTGAATTATCAGAACTGATGTTAAAGGTTTAACATTGGAGACAATCATTTGCCGTATGTTACAGTCCTAGTTTTCGTAACGCAGGTCCATCACAAAGTCAGTCAAAAAGGGCTTAAGAAATAGGGTGTCAATAATGTTCTGGCCGAGGGGGCCTAGCCGTTACGGGTAAAGAGCCTTCTTACCTTATCGGTATCCCCATCTCCTTTTTTGGCACTGACTTTCCAGGCCTACACACTCTGTCGGCCCGGTCTTTCGCTGCTTATGAGCCTCCTTGAGGAAATTCGTCCCAAATGCTTTTTGGCTTATGCTCTGCTAACTCGACAAAAAACGTCGCAAAGGCGGTAAAAAATGCAGTATGCATTGACTTGACTTTAGGGATAAATAGCCTTTGATAGTTTTTTTGTATTCTGTAGATGTGGCCACTTCTTTGAAAAGCACCCTGTACCGCAGCATTGAGTAATTACTCAATGACCGCAGGCAATATTTATCATTTGTCTTACCAATATGGTAAGATTAGATGTATATACCGTCTCTCTAGCTTTACAAAGGTGTCACTTTGACCATGCAGTGTTCTGAAGAGTCCCTTATGGATGAAATAGTTAACTGTCAACACTTAAAAGGTGTCCATTAGATCTTGGACCCCCGTGGGTGTACAGCTTTCAAGCTGCCCACGGAAAAATACAAGAGAAACAAAATCTTTCTATACCCGCTTAGCCACGAAGAAATGTTTGTTTTTATTCACGGTTACTAAACTATTTGTTTGTCCTATAGATATGCCTTCTTTTGATACATCAATGGGTTGCTATTTTGTATTGCAGCGTTAACATTAATAAGTGTCGTGATGTGGTGTGTGTGTTGTTGTGCGATGTTTAATGTTTTTGCACATTCGTTGCTTGCTATTTGTATTGCAGCAAAGTGTTTTAATACATCACTGGGTTACTAATTTTATTACATTGTTAACATCAATAAGTGTCATGATGTGGTGTGTGTGTTGTTGTGCAATGTGTAATGTTTTTGTACATTACTTGCTTCCTATTTTTATTACAGCAGTGTTTTAAAACATCACTGGGTTGCTACTTTTTTATTGCAGCGTTAACATGATTAAATTTAGTAATGTGGTGTATGTGTTGTTTAGTGATGTGGTGTCTGTGTAGTTGGTTAAAAATAAATCTAGCAGTAGTCTCTTACCGCTAAGGGTTGCCTTTTTTATTTCGAAATGTTTCTACACATCACTGGATTGCTATTTTGTATTGCAGCGTTAACAACAATAATAGGTGTCGTGATGTGGTGTGTGTGTGTTTTTATTAAGTTAGTTAAGCACTGTCTTACTATTAAGGGATGCCTTTTTATTTCAAAGCGATTTTATACATCACTGGGTTGCTATATTTTATTGCAGCGTTAACATCAGTAAGTGTCGTGATGTGGTGTATGTGTTGTTGTGCGATGTGATGTAAGTGTAGTTAGTTAAAAAATATAAAAAACGAACCTAGCAGTAGTCCCCTATTGCTAAGGGGTGCCTTTTTTTTATTTCAAAGCGTTTTTGTACATCACTGGGTTGTTATACATTCCTTGCTTGCTATTTTTTTATTGCAGCGTTAACATGAGTAAGTTTCGTAATTTGGTGTATGTTTAGTTGGGTAAAAACGAATCTAGCAGTAGTCTCTTACTGCTAAGGAATACCTTTTTTATATCAAAGTGTTTTAATAATAGGTTCCAATTTTTTATTGCGGCGTTAACATCAATAAGTGTCGTGATGTGGTGTGTGTGTTGTTGTGCGATGTCTCGTATGTGTAGTTAGTTAAAAAATATAAAAAACAAATCTAGCGATAGTCTCTTACTGCTAAGGGGTGCCTTTTTTATTTCAAAGCATTTTTCTACATCACTGGGTTGCTATTTTTTATAACAGCGTTAACATGAATAAGTTTCATGACGTGGTGTATGCGTTGTTGTTCGATGTGATGTAAGTGTAGTTAGTTAAAAAATATAAAATCAAATCTAGCAGTAGTCTCTTACAGTTATGGGCTGCTTTTTTTTAATTCAAAGCGTTTTTATAGATCACTGGGTTGCTATTTTTATTGCAGCGTTAACATCAATAAGTGTCGTGATGTGGTGTGTGTGTTTTAGTGCGATATGGTGTATGTGTAGTTAGTTAAAAAATATAAAAACGAATCTACCAGTAGTCTGTAACTGCTAAGAGGAGCCTTTTTTATTTTAGTGTTTTAATACATCACTGAGTTACTATTTTTTATTGCAGTGTTAATATCAATAAGTGTCGTGATGTGGGGTGTGTGTTTTTGTGCGATGTGTAATGTTTTTGTACATTACTTGCTTGCTAATTTTATTGCAGCAGTGTTTTAATACATTACTGGATTGCTATTTTTTATTGCAGCGTTAACATAAATAAGTTTTGTAATTTGTTGTATATGTAGTTGGTTAAAAACGAATCTAGCAGTAGTCTCTTACTGCTTAGGAATCCCTTTTTTATTTAAAAGTGTTTTAATACATCACTGGGTCCCTACTTTTTTTTGCAGCGTTAACATGAATAAGTTTCGTAATGTAGTGCATGTGTTGTTTAGTAATGTGGTGTCTGTGTAGTTGGTTATAAATAAATCTAGGAGTAGTCTCTTACTGCTAAGGGTTGTTTTTTTTTTATTTGGAAGCGTTTCTATAAATCGCTGGATAGCTATTTTTTATTGCAGTGTTAACATCAATAAGTGTCGTGATTTGGTGTGTGTGTTGTTGTGCGATCTGGTGTAAGTGTAGTTAGTTAAAAAATATAAAAAACGAATCTAGCAGTAGTCTCCTATTATTTTTTTCTGTTTCTATAGCTAGTTAGAAAACATAAAAAATAATTAAGCACTGGCTCTTACTACTAAGGGATGCCTTTTTATTTCAAAGCGTTTTTATACATCACTGGGTTGCTATATTTTATTGCAGCGTTAACATCAGTAAGTGTCGTGATGTGGTGTATGTGTTGTTGTGCAATGTGGTGTAAGTGTAGTTAGTTAAAAAATATAAAAAACGAATCTAGCAGTAGTCTCCTATTGCTAAGGGATGCCTTTTTTTATTTCAAAGCGTTTTTATACATCACTGGGTTGCTATTTTGTATTGCAGCGTTAAGATCAATAAGTGTCGAGATGTGGTGTAGTTATTGGTTGTTGTGCGATGTGTAAGGTTTTGTACATTCCTTGCTTGCTATTTTTATATTGCAGCGTTAACATCAATAAGTTTCGTAATTTAGTGTATGTGTACTTGGTTAAAAACGAATCTAGCAGTAGTCTCTTACTGCTAAGGAATACCTTTTTTATTTCAAAGTAATACATCACTGAGTTCCTATTTTTTATTGCGGTGTTAACATCAATAAGTGTCGTGATGAGGTGTGTATAAAAAACAAACCTAGTGGTAGTCTCTTACTGCTAAGGGGTATCTTTTTTATTTCAAAGCATTTTTCCACATCACTGGGTTGCTATTTTTTATAACAGCGTTAACATGAATAAGTTTCGTGATGTGGTATATGCGTTGTGGTTCGATGTGGTGTAAGTGTAGTTAGTTAAAAAATATAAAATCAAATACTGTTATGGGGTGCTTTTCTTTATTTCAAGTGTTTTTGCACATTACTTGCTTGCTATTTTTATTGCAGCTTCAGCATCACTAAGTGTCGTAATGTGGTGTGAATGAATCTAGCAGTAGTTTCTTACTGCTAAGAGGTGCCTTTTTTTATTTCAAAGCGTTTTTATATATTACTGGGTAGCTATTTTTATTGCAGCGTTAACATCAATAAGTGTCGTGATATGGTGTATGTGTAGTTAGCTGAAAAATATAAAAAACGAGTCTACCAGTAGTCTTTTACTGCTAAGAGGTGCCTTTTTTATTTCTGTGTTTCAATACATCACTGAGTTACTATTTTTATTGCAGTATTAACAGCAATAAATGTCTGGGTTGGTATTTTTTTATTGCAGCGTTAACATGATTAAGTTTCGTAATGTGTTATATGTGTTGTTGTGTGATGTGGTGTATGTGTAGTTGGTTAAAAATAAATCTAGCAGTAGTCTCTTACTGCTAATGGGTGCCTTTCTTATTTCAAAGTGTTTAAATATGCTATTTTTTATTGCAGCGTTAACATTAATAAGTGTCGTGATGTGGTATGTGTGTTGTGCGATATGGTGTATGTATGGTTAGTTAAAAGATATAAAAAAAATCTAACAGTAGTCTCGTACTGCCAAAAGGTGCCTTTGTTATTTCAGTGTTTTAATAACATCACTATTTTTTATTGCAGTGTTAACATCAATAAGTGTCGTGATGTGGTGTTTGTGTTGTTATGCTATGTGTCATGTTTTTGTACATTACTTGCTTGCTATTTTTATTGCAGCAAAGTGTATTAATACATCACTAGGTTGCTATATTTTATTGCAGCGTTAACATCAATAAGTGTCGTGATGTGGTGTGTTTGTTGTTCGATGTGGTGTATGTATAGTTAATTAGGAAATATGAAAATGTAATTTAGCAGTGTTTCTTATTACTAAGGGCAGTCTTGGCAGCTTTGAAGGTTTTCCTTCAATATGAAGGGTTTTGAACAAAAGTTTTGACTATTGAAGGTGTTTATCCTAATTTGAAGGATTTTGACTATTTTAGGACACAATTATATATTTTGCAAATATTCCAATAATTTGACCAAACTTAACTTATGTAGGCAAATTTAAATATAATTTTTTCTTCCATTTTTATTTTAAAAAATGGTGTCGACCACCCACCCGTTACTGTTTATGTCACTTAGTTGAAGGAAAGTCGTCATAAAAGTCTGGCAACACTGGCCAGCTCTTCTTTTTTTCTTCTTACATCCTTTAAATTTTAACTTATTCAGTAACTTCAAAAAAGGGAGAAATAATTTTCATACGGGGAAATTTACTAGTTAAGTCAAAAATAAGGGTTATAAGTTTGGTTATGATTGTATGATCAAGAGGGTAAATACCCGCCGAAATAATAATGAAATGTGTTGAAAGAGTTTTCTTAGCATCAAAAATAAGAAAAAATATGCACAATACTTAAAATTTTCAAAATTTTATGTGAACTTTTTAACGCGCCCCCGAATTTATTTTCTAGATACGGCCCTAGTTTGTTTGTGTTAAAATGTATATGGAGGTATGTATTCTTCATTCATTCGAGTAATATAACTTTTTATCGGATTTTTACAAGTGTAACATTATTTTATTCGTATCGACACAACAAACAACACAATTTAATAGAAATTAAGGCTGTAGCGTTTTTCAAAAATCATCAAAAAATTAAAGGTGCCTATTTTTTCATCTCCCCGTAGATCCAACACTAATAGCCCGGAGCTTCCCTCATGTTTTGGAAACCGGAATGATTTTTTGATGTAATATACTTAATCGCCAAACCAAGCCCACCTCTCTACCCCTTAACATCAATAAAGCATGCGCCGCCGCTGCTGATGACCATCAAAAGAGCAGTGGCTAAAACTAAGATTTTTTTAGAAATTTTCCGGCTCCTTCATAAGTAAGTACAAACATAATTTAGCATAAAATAAAATACGGCATCATGGAGTCTCGGGCCCCCAAAACTTTTTCCTAAGTACTGTACTATTGAAAGGGAGAAAGCCTGAAATTGGAGGAGCGCTTATTCGGGATTTTGTGAGGCCTCAAACTGCTTTCTTAAAGGTTATGATTATTTTTTAAATATTTTAATATTAGATCTTTGATAAGAATTTAAAAAGTGTACAAATTAAATTTTTAATAGACCGCCATACATTAATGTTTGACGAACTAAAAATATGTAAATAAAACAGCAAAAAATTTCACAACGAAATGGGGCCAGTTTTGGGGATTGTTGTTCGCGTCACATTGAAATGAAACTCTCTCCCGCTGATGGCTTTGCAATTTGATTCGTCATTTTCAAAAATAAACTTTACAATGTCGCAAATTTTTTTTATCTAAAGCACCACCGCCATATCAATTCCACGAGACACTGTGGCTACTTTTCTGTTTCTAGACGAAGAATATAATATCTGCAAATCTTACTTACTTTATTGCTTGTAAAAAAATTTCTGTAGCAAGAATTTTTTTGCTATCAACTAGTTTTATCCTTGATAGTAAAAATAAAAATATATCAGATAGGCATAGACTGTGCATTAAAAACAATCACAAGCATCTTATATTTTTCGCCGCGGATCACTTTAGTACTTAATTTGAACCAAAGCAAAGAAGAAGGAATTTAAAAAAACTCATTTTCTTCAATCTTACAATTGTACCATGTCTCAAAACTCCACGACCTTTTGCCTCAAAACACATTTTTTTTCAAGGGTATCAAGGGGAAATCTTGCATAAGACACCCACCCGGCCTACTTTCCTACCAGAGTCATTTCTCCTCTACTAGGAGAGGCCGGGTAGTGTCGTGATTCTTACATCCGGTTCCCACCTACGACTTTCTCGTGGGTTCACACGTCACACGATCTCAATATGAAATATTATGACAGTCAGGTGACGTGTGCGCGGGCACGCACGAGAAAGTCGTAGGTGGGCACCAAGGACTCTACACAGAGAACAGGACGGTCTACTTCCATAAGCCCCATATATTCCAAATTTCGCTACGTCACAAAATCCTCAAGGTATCGAGCCATCCTTCTATGAACCTACTCATCCTTCTCAAAAGACCCTTGATCTGTTTGATAGGGTGGTCTTTCCTTTTCTATTCACATTAAATGAAAAAGGACAACCGAACTTATTGATTTTTTTCGCGAATCCAAAGTGAGGTTAATTTTTCCGTGCATTTCGCATTTTTATTTATTTTAAGGGAAAAAATTTGTGGAATCTTGGTTTTGTATTGTTATTTTCGATATTTTTAACAATTTTCGGAATCGCAAAATCCCAGGAGCATCCTGTGCGGTTTCTGGATGTAAATCCAACTATTCGAACTTCAAAGTTCTACGTTTATGAGTTTTTTTAAATTTCCACCTTCCAATGACTGTTCCCAAGACTATTTTACAAGAGTGGCTAAGGCGTTGTGGAAAAGACAATATGGATCCCACTAAAGCATTTCTACAGAACAGTTTTCGAAATTCCTTTTCAAGATAAATTGCTAGGTAAATATCATTTTTAACATTTTTTTAAATCTATTTAGGGCCACATTCTTTAATTATGTAAGGTTAAAATTCAGGATCTTTTGCCGCCCTTCTCCTGTCGTAACGCATTTTCAAGAAAAATATAAAAAAATCATTCAGTGTATAGTCCTTGCCATAGGCAGTTACACTTTTGTGACTTTGACATAAACATACCTATTTCCGAGCCTATTTCCAAGCATATTTCCTAACCACAAATATATTAAAAATTAAATATGTTGTGTAGGTATACCTTATGTTGTGTTAAGCCTAAATCATTTAGTTGTAATCTGCAGAGTTATTTAAGTGCTGGGTGGAAAAAAAAATATGCCACTTTAGTCAAACTCAGTATGTAGGTATGTGGGCACAATAGATCCATATGTGGTCACAGTGCATGGAGGTCCAGAAGGGCCTGCCACCACTTTCAAATACATACATACCTTATGTTGACAACAAAAATGTTCTCATAAAAACAACTCAACAACATACCATTTTTCAGATTTTTTGATAAAGAAATAGGTTAAAAATGTCACAAAAGTGTAACCACCTATGGCCAAGACTATGACACAAAGGTAACCCCCCCCCCCCCCCAGAGAATGCTTAATGTAACATTAAGCCGCATGTGAATTTATTTAGGCCTGTGTGTTCATCTATGAACAAGGTGTGATCAGCTGAACCAAATTTGTTCACCATCCTACAGGACTTTAATTAATTCTTGATCCTGTAGTGTATTGTAGTGTCCTATGGAGTCCTGTAGACCTACTGTGGGCAGCTGATCACCCCTTGTCTATGAAGAAACCTCTACAACCACAAAAATTAGACATTAAACATACTTTTTAATTTTTTTTTCTGTAAATGTGCAATTTAATTGTTTTTCTGTTTTGTACTAATTTGACTCCAATAATAGTGAAGTTATCAATAGTGCCAACTTAATTTGGGACACCTACTGTAATTTTGACAAAAATGTCATAACAAAATAATACTTGGACAATTTCTAAAACCTCATGTTTTTTTGTGAATTCCATATGTACTAGAGTACAAAATTTACACTGTAAACTACCTATTTTTAAAAAAGTTCCTTATATATGTTTTTTTATTACAGGCTTATGTACTTCCAAAACAATACTAAGGAATACATCTGTGCCAAGTCAAAACCTATCAGTGAAACCAATAGAAGTTGATCCTGAAGAGCCAACTGCAGGTACAAGCATCGAAATCAAGGAACATTTGCTGGTTGATGTTGGTACAAAAGAAAACTACTTAGTTAAAGTCTGATTTTTTTTTGTTTTGTGCAAATTGATAGAGTTATTGTTGAATTTTTTGTATCGGAGTCTGCTATTGTACGAAAATGAGTATTCAGTTGGTTTGCGACTGTTAGTGTGTGTCTTTAATAGTTTCAGAATCTATTCTAAGTTTAATTTAGTTGTCTTCTTTGCTCCCCAATAATTTATTTATAATGTTCTAAGTTTTTGTTTTGTCAATTTTATCAATTTTAGTTTTTGCACAATGGAGATTTTGCTTTAGCACAGTTTTTTTAAAGATATATTTATATTTTTTATATATATTATTAAAATGTAATATATTATTATATTTTTTTCAATTCTTTAGAAGCTAATGTCACTTAATAAAAACAAAATGATGCTGAGAAGTAAAAAGCTCTTGCAGTTGGGTAAAAAATACTAGGACATTTCTTAGAAAGGTAAAATACCTACATGTCCTAGATTTTTTGCCCCCATGGTTCATTCTTCTTACATTTCATTTATCAAATTCAGGATTTGTTATCCTGATGTTTATGGTAACAAATTCCTTATTGCTTCTAATCAATAACCCCACTTAATATTGTATACAGGTTTGTTATTTTTTTGCTATTATGAGTGATATAACAAAAAAATTCTAAAAATGTATACAGATGCCTAAAGACTTTATCTACTTAGATAATTTCTAGTATTATAAATCAATAAATATAATAAATTTGGTCGAAATTAAAATAGGAAAATAACTTTTATTTAATCATTTTTTTTTATCTTTAAATATGTAAACATGTATCCTGAGATGATATCTTTGGGGGCACAAACATATACGTCATAAAATCAAACCTATATGTAACATTTAGATGAAGCAATAGGTTAAAATACTGATAACTACAAATTGCTTCAACAGGACAAAAAGTGAGATTTTAATTACTAAAATAATAAGGAACAAAAAGCTAGTACTGCTGCTAGTTAGGTGAAGTTGAGCAATATACACACCTCAGTAGGTACACATGTTATTACCTTTTAAACATAGCAATGTTGTAGAACACTCTACATCAGTTGAAAGAAAAAACTGTATAATGTATTGACAAAACATTTAATTTATCATGTCATGTGGAATGAGGTTTCATACTGTACAAATGACATGATAACTGAACATTTTTGCCAACAATATCTCGTTTTTACCAAAGACGGTCAGTTTATGGTCCTTGGTTTTTTCTATTCAACTGATGTGCCATGTTCTACCACAAGCCGCTACTGACAGAAAGTGAATATTTCTTAAGTGCAAAAAATACCTCTGGGCCTGTTGCTGATCAATAGCAAAAACTTTGTACAGGGACTTAATAAACCATATTTTTGTTGACCCTGTTAGTCCTTAAAGGTTGTGCCAGGTCCTGATTCTTATCAGTCCTGAGTGGTCATTAAAAGTGTCGAGATATTGTATAGGTCCTTACATATTGATGAGCCCCTCACTTTAGGTGGTCCTACTAGGTGATAAGTGGAATGAAATGTATGCATTGTTCTACAGGAATTAGCAATAAATTTTTGGTCCTGTAGTGGATTGCAGGGTGCATGTAATGTAAACCTGAAAAATAATATACAAATGCTACTTTCTGATAATGGTAAGTTATTTGCTTCTTAAAAACCATAAAAGCTTAAGAAGATTTGCTAATAGAAATTGATAAGTAGAATAATGTAGTGACTAAGACAGCAAAAAGCCGGGCAATATAGTGTCCTGTAAATGAATTTTGTACACCTACTATGGGCAGCTGATCACCCCTCATAGGCTTAGGTATTCTAATGGGGAGTAAAATACTATTCACAAAATATTCTAGATGATATTCCAAATATTAACATGTTTTTTTAAGCAAATGCTGATGAATGACAATGAAAAAATTTATTTGATTTTATTGATGATTGAGGGGTTCTGTAAACTATTTTCTGCAGAAGATACACCTAGGATATTTTTACATAAAATTGTATATTATTATTATCTTTCTACATTACAGCGAGACATGGTTAAAAAAAACGTTTTAAAATTAGTTTTTGTTTATATTTTACGAAAAAGTGAGGTTATGTCGTTGAGTATTTTGTGACGTATTAAAAACCGTCTGACAGATTTCGCGAAGTGGACCATCCTGTTCTCTGTGTACAGTCCTTGGGTGGGCACCGGGTTTTACGGACTAAAACCCCTCGATTGTGAGTCCGGCTTGCCTAGGGTGGGCACCGGGTTTTACGGACTAAAACCCCTCGATTGTGAGTCCGGCTTGCCTAGGCTAGCCACAGCAACTGCACTTCAGCCATTACTGGCTTTTTGTGCACCCTCTTGATTCCTATTCCTTGTATTAATTTCGTTCCCTGAACGAGTTTGTACACGTAATTAATGGAGTAGTCCCCAGTCCCTATTGGGTCTAGTTCAACTTCCCCAAATATAAAGTGCCTTTTGCGATACAGTGCCTCGCAATGTCATATTACATGTTCTACTGTTTTCGGTTCCTGATTGCATAGTGTTACAAATTTAAGTATTTAAATTTTATAGTTAGAATTTATTTAGGTTTAGTGTAGTATTAGGTTGACGTATTTTATGGTTGTATTCTTAATCTAGGTTTTAGTTGCGTTATCTGTGACAAACTGGTATGCGAAAGTCTAGAAAAGGGCTGGAATGATTGCGAATCGAACAAGGATGGAAGGGTTCTAGAATAGTAGGCAGCCCTCATATATAAGGCCGGACGTCGTGCATCAGTCAGTCAGTCACAGATAACATACTGAGTGGTCGTGAGATTAACACGAAGTTAATAGACCGATTATAGCAGTGAATTATTAGCAAGTTATTAGTGCGTGTTTTTGTACATAATTTGTAGAAATAAATTGACGTATCGTTTTCAACAATTGCGAGTTTTAATTTGTCGTTGTGAACCCGTAACAATTGGTGTCAGAAGTGGGATTAAAAGAAATAAATAGTGCAAAGACTACCCTTACATAGTACCACCGGATAGGACAATTGGACAGAAAAACAGTAAGTGATTTTTCCAGAATATTCGAAGAAGTTCGATATTGTTTTATTCAAAAACTAAAAGAGATATTTAACAACCGACTTCGACATTAACTTTACAGTCCAAAAATTGATAATTAGAGAGATTTTCTAGAATATTCTATAACATTCTACGACGTTCTATTCAAAAACTAGAGGAGATATACAAATACCGACTTCGACATTAGATTAGTAATTTTAAAAGTAAGAATCAGAAAGAACTTCTAGAACATTCCATCACTTTCTACGACGCTCTATTCGAAAACCAGAAGAAATATCCAAAAAGAGACTTCGACATTAGCTTAGTAATTTCAAAAGTAAGAACTAAAAAGAATTTCTAGAAGATTCCATAACATTCTACGACGTTCTATTCAAAAACTAGAAGAGATATACAAATACCGATTTCGACATTAGTTTAGTTATTTCAAAAGTAAGAATTAGGAAGAATTTCTAGAAGATTCCATAACATTCTACGACGTTCTATTCAAAAACTAGAAGAGATATACAAATACCGACTTCGACAGTAGCTTAGTTATTTTAAAAGTAAGAATTAGAAATTATTTCTAGAATATTCCATAACATTCTACGACGGTCTATTCGAGAACCAAAAGAGATAATCAAAAAGTGACTTCTACATTTGCCTAGTAGCAGAAAGAGTAGCATTTACCAGTATATTCCAGAACATTCCATTAGGTTCTATTTACGAATTGGAAGAGATATTGAAAAACCGACTTCGACATTCGCTTTATAGCCCTAAAATAGACGTTTTAAGTGATTTATCAGTAAGTTGATGCTTACTAGACAAGGATCGGCAAAGATGGAAGATCTAACTAAAATGATGCAGGCTCTAGCAGCTCAAATGGCTCAAAACCAGAACGATATAAGGCAGACCATTGAGGAAAACCAGAACGACATGAAACAGACCATCGAACAAAACCAGAACGATATGAAACAGACATTTGAGCAAAGATTAGATGGCATTCAAGAAAACTTCGATCAAATAAAGAGCAACTCCGAACAGCTGAGAGAAGAGTTCAAGAGTGCAACCGAAGATCTTAAGAAAGAAATAACTCAAAGAATGCATAGTGTGGAACAAAAGGTACAAAATAAATTGCAGAATGTAGAAGAAAAGGTACAAAATGTTGAGGAAAAGGTACAAAATGTTGAAGAAAAAGTGGAGACCAAACTACAGAATGTTAGGGAAGAAGTTTTTCAAACCATAGAAGAAAAATTCCAGGACATGTCAAAACAGTTTATACAGCTTCAGAAAGAACACAACAAAATAAAAGCTCAAGGATGTGTTGTAAATTCCAACCAAAACATTAAGCCTCCAAATTTTGATGGTACGTCTTCCTGGTCTACTTACAAACAACAGTTTGAAGCTGCCGCTGCTGCAAATGGTTGGGATGATGAAGAAAAAGCTAGAGCTTTGTTAGTAGCTCTACGAGAACCTGCTCTGGGACTTTTACGGTCCATTCCAGTCGAACAAAAACAGAATTATAATGCTTTAGTGGCAGCGTTAGAAAGAAGGTATGGAGACGAGATCAGGAGGCTGATGTATTTAGCTTACCCAGAAATGCCAGAAAATTACAGAGATCCCTTCACGGTAGATCGCTTTATTAACGGATTACGAGACACGGACTTAGCAAAGTTACTTCGTCGAGAACGCTTCCATAACAGCAGTGAAGTGTTGATTCGAGCCCTTGAAATTGAATCATCAAATAATATGTCCAGGCCAAAAGTAAGAGCTGTTTCAATTCAGGAGGGAGAAGAAATGAGCAATGGACAAGAGGTCAACTCAAAAACGCTAAACCAAATGTTTCAATCACTGATGGAGAAGATTGACTCTTTGAAAGAAAGCAGACGATCCCCTCCAAATGTAAAGTGTTTCAGATGCGGACGTACAGGGCATATTCAACGCGATTGTCGCGTCCAAATACGGTCTCGCTCGCCATCTAGCGGGACAGAGTACCGAAGAAGAGATCAGGAAAACTAAAACTAGTCAACGCAGAGGGGCGGGTGTTGGCTAATGGGAATAGAGCCCCCAAAATTTACTCTATTAAGAGCCTAAAACATACTGCTGACAGTCTTAACATCGACGGACTCATTAATGGGAGAAAAGTTAATATAACGGTAGACACTGGTGCTGCCATATCATTGCTTAAGTTCAAAATTGCAACGAGATATAAAATTCGTCCAATAGAAAAGAAAATATCACTTAAGACTGTGACTGGAGAATCCGCCGACCTGTTGGGGCAGACAGATATAGACCTACAGCTGGGAAGATTGAAGATTCGCCACACTGTATTGGTTGCCGAAATAGAAGACGAATTTATTTTGGGAATGGACTTGATAAGTAAACATGGATTTGCGTTTGATAATAAACTTAATACCCTAAGATTTGGGAATGAAGAGTTCATTTTGTCAAATAGTCACTTCAATAAAGAACCAATAAAGGTCGTGGCAGTATGCACAACAAGACTAGTCGGTAACAGTGAGACCATAATTTTTGGGAGGCTGGAAAGTAAAACATCAAGCTGCGTCGGACTCATAAGCCAACAAAACACACCCAACACTTACCTCGTTGCAAAATCACTAGTTAAAACCGATAAAGACATCCCGATTAGAGTCGCCAATATTTTCCCAAATAGTGTCAAAATTAATAAGGGGGAGGTGGTAGCATTATTTGAACCAGTACAGAAAGTAACAAGATGTGAAGAGCCAACTTCCGAGGATACAAGCAAGTTACCAATGGAGGTACTTCAGCAATTTGAGTCAACTGGGCAACATCTCACTCCAGAAGAATATAGTAAAGCGAGAGAGTTTATAGAAGAACAAAGTAATATCTTCGAAACTAGGAGTAGTTCGGGACGCACAAACCTTATTCAACATGCTATCAACACTGGCGATGCCCAACCGATAAGACAACCCCCAAGAAGACTACCAATGGCCAAGCAAGAAGAAGTTCACAATCTCATTAATAAAATGCTCAGCGACGGTGTTATTGAAGAGTCATCAAGTCCTTGGTCATCTCCTGTGGTGTTGGTCACTAAAAAGGATGGAAGTACTAGGTTTTGTGTCGACTACAGGAAACTTAACGATGTGACCAAGAAAGATAGTTACCCACTGCCAAGAATAGACGACACATTAACAACGTTGGCAGGATCATATTGGTTTTCTACTCTTGACCTGAAAAGTGGGTATTGGCAAGTAGGAATCTTTGAAAGAGATAAAGAGAAGACTGCATTCTCTGCTGGAAGTGGACTTTATCAGTTTAATGTGATGCCATTTGGCCTGTGCAATGCCCCAGCTACATTTGAAAGACTAATGGAAGTCGTTCTACGAGGCCTTACTTGGAAAACCTGCCTAGTCTATTTGGATGATGTCATAGTAATGGGGAAATCATTTCAAGAACATCTAGATAATTTACGAGAAGTATTCTCAAGAATCAGGAACGCAAATCTTAAATTAAACTCAAAGAAATGTTTTCTGTTCCAAGAAAAAGTTGAGTTCCTGGGTCACGTCGTTTCCCGAGAAGGCATCCATACCGACGAAAAGAAGCTACAAGCAATAAAAGAATGGCCTCAACCTCGTGACAAACATGAATTGAGAAGCTTTTTGGGTCTGTGTACATACTACAGACGATTTGTAGATGGATTCGCCAAAATAGCGTCTCCGTTACATAGACTTACAGAAGATAAAGCTTCTTACAAATGGAATACCGAATGTGACCAAGCATTTAGAAGACTAAAAGCAGCATTATGTTCTAGTCCGATTCTTGCATTTTCCATTCCAAAAGGAAAATTCATATTAGATACTGATGCGAGCAACGATGGCATAGGAGCAGTACTCTCCCAAGTACAAGATGGAGAAGAACGGGTCATCGAATTTTTCAGCAAGAAGCTATCCAAACCAGAGAGAAATTATTGTGTTACTAGAAAGGAGCTCCTAGCCATAGTTAAATCCGTAGATCACTTTCACAAATATCTCTACGGACAAGAGTTTCTGATTAGAACGGATCATGCTGCGTTACAGTGGCTCATGAAAATGAAACAACCTGAGGGGCAAGTCGCGAGATGGATAGAAAAGCTACAACAATACCATTATCAAATTAAGCACCGAGCAGGAAGGGTGCATAATAATGCAGATGCATTGTCCAGAAGACCTTGCCCCGAGGATTGTAAACATTGCAGGAAAATTGACCAGAAAGAAGAAATTACCTACGTGCGCCAGATAAAGTTAGAACCAGATGAAGAATGGATGTCGGCTTCGATTAGAACCACACAACTTAACGACAAAGATGTAGGACCTATCTTGCGATTGAAAGAAGAGAACAAGCCACGACCATCATGGCAAGATATCGCAAACCAAGGGGTGATATTCAAATCACTGTGGGCACAATGGGATTCACTGATAGTAGAAGAAAACATCCTTAAACGTGCCTGGTAAAGTGCCGATGGCCTTACTGTGATTAATCAAGTAGTGGTTCCTAGGAGCATGGTAGACAATATAATGGCCGAATGCCATGGTGGAAAATCAGGCGCGCACCTAGGCATAAATAAAACCATGGACAAAATTCGAAACCGATTTTATTGGGTCAATTACTTTCAAGATGTGAAAAACGGGTGCCGCCGATGTTCGACTTGTGCAGCCAGCCAAGGTCCCAAAACAAGGTCCAGAGGTCAAATGAAACAATATAACGTAGGTCTGCCATTCGAACGCATTGCTATTGATGTGGCCGGACCATTTCCAGAAACTAAAAAGGGCAACAAATACATCCTTGTTGTCATGGATTATTTTAGCAAATGGCCAGAAGTTTTTGCTTTGCCTAACCAAGAGGCCGCTACAGTTGCAGAAGTTCTGGTAAATGATGTTTTCAGCCGATTTGGCATTCCTTTGGAACTACATTCAGATCAAGGAAGAAACTTTGAATCAAAGCTCTTCCAGAATCTCTGTGACCTTTTAGGAATACATAAAACACGGACTACGGCTTTACATCCGCAGTCAGATGGCATGGTTGAAAGATTTAATAAAACAATAGAAGAACATCTGTGCAAAGTTGTTGATGAGCACCAAACAGATTGGGACCAATATATTCCATTGTTTTTAATGGCCTATAGAACCGCCATTCACAATACGACAGGAGCTACTCCATCTAGTATCCTGTTTGGTAGAGAACTGCGTTTACCATGTGATATCATGTTTGGTTCCCCTGACGAAGAACACTTGGATATTAATGACTATGTCGAACGTTTAAGGCAAAAGCTGCACTATATCCATGAAGTGGTTAGAGAGCGAATAGAAATAGCCAGTGACCGCATGAAAGCGAGATATGACCTGAAAGCAAACTCTTCAGGGTTCAAAGAGAATGATCAAGTCTGGCTATACAACCCTCAACGCAAGAAAGGAAGATCACCTAAGTTGACACCACCATGGGAAGGGCCTTATAAAGTTGTTAAGAGAATTAATGATGTAGTCTACCGAATCCAGAAAAGCCCGAAGTCCAAGATGAAAGTTGTTCATCTAGACAGACTAAAACCTTACCTGGGAAATGTTGATCGAGGCGATCAAACCTGAAGAGGAGGATAGTGTTACAAATTTAAGTATTTAAATTTTATAGTTAGAATTTATTTAGGTTTAGTGTAGTATTAGGTTGACGTATTTTATGGTTGTATTCTTAATCTAGGTTTTAGTTGCGTTATCTGTGACAAACTGGTATGCGAAAGTCTAGAAAAGGGCTGGAATGATTGCGAATCGAACAAGGATGGAAGGGTTCTAGAATAGTAGGCAGCCCTCATATATAAGGCCGGACGTCGTGCATCAGTCAGTCAGTCACAGATAACATACTGAGTGGTCGTGAGATTAACACGAAGTTAATAGACCGATTATAGCAGTGAATTATTAGCAAGTTATTAGTGCGTGTTTTTGTACATAATTTGTAGAAATAAATTGACGTATCGTTTTCAACAATTGCGAGTTATAATTTGTCGTTGTGAACCCGTAACAATAGTCTGCAGTTCAGATCTCCCTGATACATGCCCATCCTGTTTAGGTGAACTTTGACCGCCATATTATTATGGCCGGTCATGATTCCCATTATGGTTCTCACTTGCATTCTACTGTAACTGAGCAGCTCTTTTGTAAGTTTGGCCTTTGAGAAAGGCTCTACTGTGTCTTTCTAACCAGTGGCTTTCATGTTTTCTCCTTACCCAGAGTTTGACCTGGGATCTTAAAGTACACTTTGGTATCCCCCTTTTTCATTGCCTTGAATACCTCTGTGTTCTGGCACCCATAATAATTTTATTCTATAGCGTTCCGCTTCACTAACAAAACCTTTCTTAGATCTCTAATGATCGGACTATATCTGGACTCCAGTATCGATAATCTTCAAATAAAGGAAAAGGCAGAAATCTCCCTCGAATACACGCATCTGATTAGTTAAGCACTTAGAACTTATCTCACTTTTGAACATAATGACTTAATTTTTGATGGAAATTGTTTGTTTTCATTTCAATCATTTGTATCAAAACTGAGAGAAATCAGCTGCGACATGAATTTTACAGGAGCGAAAAGCAAATTTTGTATTTTGATTGTGTAAAAGACTTAATCTATCTATCTATTTATTCTTCTTCGATTCATCTTTGGACACAGGCTTCCCCCAATATCTTCCACTTTTCTCTACCTGTCGCCGTGTTCATCCATCTAGTTCCCGCATGTTTCTTCAAATCGTCTTCCCCTACTTCTTTTATTTTTCCATGGACCGTCTTTCTGTCTGATATTATGACCGGCAAATTCCCATTTTAATTTTGCTACTTCTCCTCTGACATCCCTTACTTTTGTTTTCTTTCTTATTCATTCTTTACTTTTTCGATCTATTAGCTTTACATGTAACATTTGTCTTTCCATTGATCTTTGGGCTTTTGTTACCTTATCTATATTTGATTTTGTAAGTGTCCAGGTCTGGGATCCATAGGTGAGTACAGGAAGGATACAATGGTTATACACAAGGGCGGATCCAGAGGTGCTTCTCGGGGAAGGCACTTTAGGTGACATTGTCTGTTGGTAAAAAACGGTATATATTTTTTTAAGCAGCATTTTATTGAATTAGTCAGTGGTTGTAATTTCGATGATAATAACAATAGACACTTTCATGCGCCGCAAGCAAAAATTTTGAATTTTTATTAGCAAAAACATTACTTTTTACTCATTTATTGTATATTCAAAAAATTCTCGGGGGGGGGCAAGTGCCCCTAGTGCCCACCCCTGGATCCGCCACTGCTTTATATAAATGCCTATACTTGTTCTAATTTTTCATGGTTTATTCTGATCGTAATCTGTGTTTGTTATGATTTTCGTTTTAGTGTAGTTCATACTCAAGCCTATATTTTTTGCTGCTGTATGCAGTTCTTCCATCATTTTTATTAGTTCTTCTTTCATATCTGTTATTAAGGCGATATCGTCAGCATATCATAGGTGGTTCAAGTATTGTCCGCTTACTTTGATAATTACCTTTTCCCAATCTAAGTTTTTAAAAACCATCTTCTAGAGCCTGGTTAAATAATTTAGGGGATATTGTGTCACCCTGTCCCAGACCTCTTCTTATGCAGACTGGCAGATATTGGCTACTAAGTCTGTGTATCTGTGATCTATTTGGCTATTAATTAAAACTGCTTTTACTGCCCAGCGCTCAATGCTATCGAAAGGTTTTTTAAACTCTGTTAACGCAATATATAGTGGAATTTTGTATTCTTTGGCTCGTTCTATTAGATAAGGATCTTCATGGTTACTAGGTGGTCAACTGTACTGAAACCTTTTCTGAAGCCTGCTTGTTCTTTTGATTGACGGATGTCAATCAAAAAGGACTTAAAACTCTTTATAAATTGTTTGTTGTTGTTTGTTGTTGTTGTTAAGTTAAACTAGAAGATACAATTGAATGATATGTGTGAGCAGCTCATATTGTCATCTCTTTATGGCGTAATCCAGTTTTACGTAAAAAACCGATTTCCAGAAGTAGATATGTATACAGGGTATCCCAGATAAAAGCAACTACATGGGGATTTCGGAAACGGTAAGAGATAGTTTGTTTAAACGAGAAAAAAGTTGCGCTATTCTAAGCCCAATCAGGTGCTGTATCAATAATAAAGATATCTGTTGAGATATGGGTTACTAAAATATCGAGCAAAAACTAAAAATTGTGTTTTTAAAAAAATTGAAATATCGCCGCCATCTTGCAAACAAATTTAATGAAATTTAATAGTATTGTATAAGCAACTACGGCCAATCGAATGACGTTAACAAATTTTTTCTATGCCTTCTAGTTTTCTTGAAACCATCATGAACCAACGTTGTTATTTCTTATGACCGCCATATTGAATTTATACGTCAATAAATAGAGCATTAAAAGAGGTTTTCAACCATGTATGATAAGCCTATCTTTCAATGATGGAAAAAGGAAATTTATTTAAAAAACTGTTTTTCACTTGGTTGCGTTTGTTGTTATACCTACGTAACTATCTGTCAAAACTTTGTCATTTATTTGATTTATCTGTTGGAGTTTTAAATTTTCTAATTTATTTAAGAGTTTTTTTGATTTAACATGGAAAGGTTTTCAAATTGGGAGAATGTAGATATGTATGAATGTTATTTTTTGTATAATAAGGATGCTGGAAGAGCTCAAGATATGTACTTTCAGAGATATCCAGGAATGAACCGAACCGAACCAGGTTTAAATAGCGCAACTTTATTCTCATTTAAACAAACTCGTATCCCTTACCGTTTCCGAAATCCCCATGTAGTTGCTTTTATTTGGGACACCCATATTGTATCTTTCTTTTTCTGTGTTATTTCCCTGGACATTTTGTTAATGTTTTAATTATTTTAGATTAGGAAATATTTCAAATTTGGCTTTGTGCAAACCAGTTAATATTCTAAAGCTAACAACAGAAGTAGTTGGGACAATGGCGTATATAGAAAAAAGTTTCGGGGGGGCGCGAGACAGTTTAGACAGATTCGGGGGGGGGGGGGGGGGTGGCAAGACCTCATGAGGCCGTATTTTATTCTATTTTATGTTTGTATTCATGAAATATGTGAAAAATATCTAAAAAAGTCTTAGCTTCGGGGGGGGGACCCCCGGGCCCCCCCTTATATACGCCATTGAGTTGAGATTATTGGAAACGCAGAAGTCAAGTTCTTAAAACAACGACATTTGAACAGCGCGATCCATCGCCTACCTCTCATATTTCTGGCGGTCTGCGCCTATTATACTTTTAGTGTATTTTTAATTTTTGAATTAACAGGTATTTACATTTCTAACAATAATAAGATTTTGTCTGAAATATAGTTTAAATTTTTCTAGAATACAATTTGTCCTTTCATTAATGGGTTTACTGTGGAAGCTCTCAGGTACAGATTTAGTCTTTTTTTAGGTAATAACATTGTCAGCCATTTATAATCCAAAATAGAAGTGGAAGAAGAGTTTATGTGAAAATATGACATTAGCAATGACACGTAATAACTTTAACCTACAGTAGACTCGCGCTAGTGTGAACACAAAAAAAATATGCACGTTCATACCATGGAGACCGTTTATACTACGGAAGGTCTACTATAACCTATCAACTTTTAAATGTAACTATTCTAATAATTTAGAGCAAATTTATAAGTTTCTGCTGAAAATGACAATTTAAAGTATCGACAAATACTACAATTATGAATTTTTATAAAACTTCATTATCTAATGAGTGGCTACTGCTCGGTCTCAATATTTCTTAGGCTCTAACACCCATTTTGTTTGTTTCTGACTATAATGTAACCACTTTAAGTGATTCGTTACCCTTTATACTGCTATAATACATTGATCCTTACTGTTCACACTTATGGGAGGTTCACACAAGCGTGTGTTTACACCAGCGCAAGTCTACTGTATAATTTATAGGTTTACAGAAATTTTACCTTTCATGAAGGCCTCCGAACCGAACCGAACCGAACCATTTTCTTCAAACGCAAAATTGTTCAATAACATTTTCCTTTCATCGGATATTTATTCAAAAACATTCTCTTCGAACGAAAATTTCTTCGAAAACATTTTCGTCGAACAAAAAGTTTATAAACATTTTTTCGAAAAATTTGTCAATTGTTCGCAATTAACGTACCCTAACCTACCCATTTGGGACATTTTTTTATGGAAATATATAGGTAAGCGGACGTTTTTGGACAGATTATAATACGATCGCTAATTTAAGGAAATATTTTTTTGAAAAATGTTATTCAAAAAAAATATTTTTAAACAAATTTCTGTGCGATAAAAATATTTTTTGCAAACCATTTCGTGTATGTTTCGAAGTAGTACAAAAAACTATAAAACTAATTTTATGTAGGTACTTAAACTCCCGAAAAGCACTGCTTAACGCTGTTAAGGACATTGTAATGCAGACAAGCATTGTTTCATTTTGGTAGGTAGCAGCATTCTTTGTCTTTAAATCATAAAATAAGAAAATTATAAAGATTTTAATTATTTAAATTTTTTCTTAAAAATATTTCCTTTGGTAATAAAGCATTATTAAGTCCTAATATTGTTCTTATAAAAATCCACAAGTTGCCACAGTGCATTATAGCGATCTATTTCACTGGTTTTGTTATCTTAAACAAGAACCAAATTAGAATAAATAATTTGTAGGTCCTAATTGTACTTTTGAAAATAAATGTATTTGTGTTTTTCAGTATTTTTGGGAGATTTATTCAATGTACATACCTACTCATTTATTTGTGTGTAATATATTTCGCCAGGGGTCAATGCACTGTTTTCAAAAATGTCTATTTCTTTTCAAAAATAACCTTTACAAAAATGATTCAGCTTTTGTTTTTAAAAATAACAAAATTCAATCTAGCTTAATACCACTGCCAATTTCTCAAAAAACATCATTAATTTTTATTAGGAATTGTTTTTTGAAACTGATAAACCGTTTTAAAAGGCTTAACATTTTTTAATGCCGATAGGACAGGGTTTTAAAACAAAAAAAAAGAATGGTGCCTCACAAAAAGATCATAGGCAAACGTTAAGGCGGGCTCAAACGACGCGTGTACTTGTCAAATATACAATTATTTGCGTATTTGGCAAGTATACGAGCTTTGCGAATTGCAATAGCAAGCAGGGCGCTCTCACGATGTGTACAATTTACAAGTACGTGAGCTCGAACATGTTGTTGTACTTGGCAAGTGTACGAATAATCGTGAGCTCTTTGACTCGGCCCATTTTTACCGACCGCAAATGGAAAACCAACGAGTGACAAATAATTGTATAAGTAACCCACTCACACGACATGGCAAATACGCAAGTAAGAATTATTCGCCAAGTACACGAGTCGTTTGATCCCGGCTTTACCCTCAGCCCTCAGACTCAGATGCACCGTAAGCACTTAAGCGCGGGTTTAGTCGCGATTAAGTCCTTGTTGCTCAAATTCAAAACAACAAAGAGGAAGAATGGATTAGCTAAGCCTTGTAACGGTGCATCTGAGGGTTAAAAATGCTAGTAAATTCATTGATGATTTATAAGATAGGGATGGAAATAAGAGTCCTTTTTAATAACGTTATAAAATAATGAAAAACAATGAAAAAATGAGTTTTTCGTTTGATCTTGCAAGACAAAATTGGAAAAATTTGCCTCAAAAAGGTGACACAAAAAAAAAGATTGGTAACGTTCCGTTACATTATTTTTTAATAACGTAATAAAATAACGTTATTCAACTAACGTCCCATCTCTATTAAAATGCCGTTTGTTGATTTTACAAATAGATAGTAGCTACTGCTACATTAAAATTTGTTTAAAAAAAAGATCAGAAATTTATAATTTTTAACTACCTAGCTTGCGAAAAAAAGTCATAAAAAAAACTCTTAAAACTTGCCTTATTAACCGAAAATTTTCAAAAAAGTTCTGTTTAGTTGCTGTAAGTAGAATGTGGTCCGTTGCTTCATAAAGTTTTAAAAAAAGGAAGAAAACAATGTTTTTAGTTAAAAAATGCAGCTTTTATTTTGTAAGAGGCCAAAACACATCGAGATAGAAATAAAAGCTGCCTTTTTAAAATAAAAACGTAGTTTTACATTTTTTTTTATTTTGTGAAGCAAGGGACTCTATCAGTCCACACACAGCAACTTAACCAAATGCTCCATCCCCTTTTCGAGAAAAAAATTCCTTTATTTCTTGGAATTTTTTAAAATAAAGTAAAATGCCCAAACAATTTTTTTTAACTAATATAACCTTAATTAAAAAAACGATTTTTTTATATCTACAAATTGACCAAAAGTTATTTGAACTTTTTTCGTTTTGGATCTCCTCCATTTTCTGATTTAATATAATAAATTTTAAAAAAAATTAGAACATAAATGTAAACCTACCTAGTAAGTAATAATTACAATAAAACGTAACAAAAGAACAAAGAGTTATTTTCTTAATTTTTTAGGTAGTACTCAAAAATGAGCATTTATAAATTATTTTTGTAGTAAACCTAAAAGCTTTTTTTTTAATTTTATTTTAAAATATCTCGTCGTAAATGGTACTACAACTTACCAAAAATTTTAGTGTATCCAATAACGTAATGGATTATAGTCAATCAAACATTTTCCAGTGTCATTTTGGAACACCATTCATTTGTTTTAGTCTATCTCACATTAATATCTGTTTTCACATCATCGTTGTCCTTTAGATATTAAATAACTTTAATTTAAAATACTTCAACACCATCTCAAAGGTCACATTCTCGGCATAGTTTTATTTAGCTGCCATGCAGTAATCGCACTTTCAATGCCACAGCGCACTTAACAGTGAAGTTCAACTATTTCACTAAGTTAATGTCACTGAAATTTAATTGTTTTTTTTTCCCAAAGCCACCCCGAACCCTAAAAAGTCAATCATCAAACCCCTTGCCAAGAAACAAAAGCTTACACAGCGTCTTGATATAGTCAGCTCCTGACACAATAGAGTCACTTTTATCTATTATTATTGACAGCGATATAATAGCACCTGTGACACTTTATGCACTCTGATAGGGCTTTTGTGGGATGCCGTAAGTGCATTGTGAAAGACAGGCCCAGTGCATCGAGAATGCTATGAGAATGCACGGAGCTGACTGGCAATGAGTATAAAGTCGGCAGGCCCCATTCAAGAATGTGGTCGAGTAATAGGAGTGCATATAGTAGGGGAAAGAGGAAGGAAGTAAACGAGAAAGAGCTAAAGGACTGGCTACTTAGGCCAATCTAAAAAACTGAAGAATCCCAATTTACACAGAATGTACAATTTAGTTTTTCCAGCAAAATTTTTGCTATAAAAACAGGGCAACACCGTTAGGCAGCATGGCTGTTTTCTACCTGTATATTTTGCTCTAAAAATATTGGGGCAACCAATTTGTATGGCGATGTCATCATTTTAACTAAAATGTTTAATTTGCCTACTTTTACAAACAAAAAATATTTATAAAAGAAATTAAAATCTGATTACTGTTAAATAACAGCCCTTTTAGCAAGTTTTAGAGCAACATAGCTGATAAAGTTGCTAAAATATAAATGTACACTATACACTTGTCACCCTGCAGCAGAATTAAAAGCTAAAATCTATTTGTTGAGAAATAGCTGCCCTTTTATCATGGTTTGATTAAACTTAGAAAGCTTGACATTTTTAAGGCGCGTGATTTTTTATGTAAACTGGTCTTCGCAACAAAATTTTATGGGGTAAGTTTGCTAAAATCCGATTTATACAACATACCTACAATTACAATCTAATTTAATGGGTCCTCATTCATTTTTACAAACCATATCTGTTATACACAGCTAGCTAGCTAGCATACTTATTATTATTTCTATTTGCAATTGGCTAGAAAAGTGCATTATCAAATAAAAAAGTTACCTTTTAGTTGTTTCTAGAAGAAAGTTATGTTTTGCTTGGACTTATGCTTTCATGTCATATATCACTTTTAGCTGCCCCAATGTTTCACGTATATTTTAAGAATATTGCATACAGCCAAAGCAGTATTGCAAGATATATTTGGTAATATTGGGCCTGGTGGCGTATAAAGGGCAGCTAAGATTTTTTTAAAATACGGCCTCATGTGGTCTCTAAATACGCCACTGATTGGGCCGCTGTTGATCAGGAACTTACTTGTTGACCACTTAAATTGGCGATAAATTAGTTGGCATTATCTATTTCTTCTTTGTTTGAAAAAAAATTGAATGAAAAATTTAGCAATTACCGCCTCATCTAAAATAAAAATTTTAAAATTTGATTGCCCTCTAAAAGTGGTTGCTTGAGGTGGCTGCCTCATTGTCTCACCCTTTGGTACGCCCCTGTTTACTTTTACCAGCTTAGAATCATTGGCAAAAACCACGATATTAACCATGTTGAAACAGGATTTTGGACTTTATTTTTTTAAACACAAAGCTTATGTAAAAGCGTTTTCAACTTCCGATAGATGCAGTTTGACGGTCGGCCCCTTTAATTCTAATATTTTTGTTTTTTAAAAGGATTGTTTTCTATATTTTTAGTTCGGTTAGAACAAAGAGGTTTTTCTTCAACCAAGGACATACTAAACATGTAGACACCACTTTTTATCAAAAACAAGGATCTTAGAATTAAGAGGACTGACCATCGGAACTTGACAATTGACTGCATACATCAAGTAGCCTGTAGACTAGATTCTTAGTTTACAGTTAAAGACGGTTAGAGTTACTTATTAACCGAAACGTCGTGTTTAAAATAAATAAAGGCGATAAAGACCATGCAAGTCTGAAATCCTGTTTCTACTCAGCCATTTTCTACTGATTGCAAACAAGCAATACACTTTCTTGATCCTAAAAATACTTATTAAATCGTACCAAAGAAAAAACATTAAAAACCTTTTGAAAAGAGAGCTTTATAAGAAGAACAGGAGTCAACAGGAGCCAAGCAATATTTAAAGGATCTAACATTAAAAAAGGCATCAACAAACCAGGGATTTATCTACTGTCAATTTTATTTAATATTTATTTTAAGCAAGCACTGAGATATGGAGAGAAGAATGAAAACATGGAAACATCACATACTCAGCAACAAAAATAAAATAATAATAATCAATTTTTTTATCTCCAAATTAGAAACAAAAAAATACAATTTACAGCTGTGAAACAAGCGAATTTCAGTATAAAACTAAAAATTGTAGAAACACGAAAAAAAAGATTGATTAAAATAGAATATCAAAAAAGTTACTGAAACTGAACTGGAAATAAAGTGAAACAATACGCGAGTGTAAGAAAGTTACTTGCTATCGAGTTGTGCACGTTATTTCTTCTACGAACACTGTTGAACTATACTAATTTTTGTAAAAATTGGTCTTTTTTTTGCCCAAATCAAATGAAACTGCTTTCCGCAACACATGTGCGGAAAAGTTTGGTGACAGGTAACGTCATCGTACACTTTCCCATACATGTGGGGAAAAGTAACAAAATCTTCTGCACAAGGATGAAATTTAAAGTTTTCTGAGGATGCAAATCGTGTACAATCCATTATTTTCATATGCGGTCGTAGGAAAATAAAATAAGGAGTGCCCAGTTAGAGCTGAAGAGAGGATATACATAGATAAAATTATCAGATCTAAGGAAAAAAAAGGATAACCCCTACACATCGATATTCGAATGAGGAATGTATCGAATTGTATGCAAGAGTTCACAAGTTGGTCGTGAATGCTCCATATACACTATTTTTGCATCAACAATGAAACTCTGTGTGAAACCAACAACTGGAAAATACCCCTGCCGCCATTAAATTATACCGATTGTTTTGGGTCTTTTATGTGTTTGTCACTATCTCCACCGTCGAGTATAAGGATATAAATCATCCTGCTTTGGATCACGCCTTGGCAAGCGACAAGGACAGTGATCATGAAAATTCATGACCGGTTTAGGCCAGGTTTCGTTTTTTACGGGACTGTCCCATATTCAAAACAAAAGTTCCGTGTCCTACCATGGGTTTATACGGGACAGTAAAAGTTCCTTATTATCATATGAAACTGCCTAATAACCTGTCCAGAGTTTACGTCAATGAAAATCTTGACTTAATTCAAAGGACTAAAAGCCAAAATAAATATAACTTTACACATTAAATAAATATAGTTTTTTTAAAGATTTAAAGTATATTTTTTGTAGTATTTTTAGTTTAGTAAACACTAAACGCTCCCTTCCCGAACGATACCTAAGTCCAATAGGGTATTTATAGCCCATCGCACCGACTTTTTTTTTCGTTACTTAGCGTTAAGTGTTCTTTATTACGTCATATTATGATTATATTAAGAAACGCTTTAAACTAAGTAACGAAAAAAAAGTAGGTGAGATGAACCCTTAGAGAATTATTTTGGGAAGAAAATGCAGCACTGAAAACTGATGCAACTTTATGTATTCTTATTAAGCAAGTAACAAACGTGTTGCACTAGTGAAGCGTCGTACGTATTCGATTAAAACTGTATTGAAGCAATTTTTTGACTGACGACAGCACTAAAACAGTGTTAGCACCAAAATTTCTCAAAAAAATTGCTATTAATTAGCATCCCGTATTTGAAAATTAAAAAGTTGGCACCCCTGGTTTTTTCAATTTTGATCGCTCTTCAGGTGGATGCAGGCGATAGCTCCGTGTAAAGCATAAGCTGTGTAAACCCAACAGGAACAAATAGTCTGAAGTAAAATACTCCTAAGTATTGAATTATACCAATGAATAGTGAAAAATTATACCAATGGTTTGATGCTCTCGTTGAGAACATATTAAAACTATATGGTTTTCAATTTGTTCAACGTCGGTCTACATGCGAGGGGAGGCACCCTTAAGCTTATTCAAGAAACAAGATATGATGGGAATGATCCGCCTTGGACTGATCAAATCTATTAGAAGAACTCATTCGCTCACAAATCAAAAAACGACGTCCTGGTCAGACTGAGAATAATCTTTAAATCAAAAAAGTACTTATTAAAAGTAAAAACGTTAAATTATCACGAAATTAATAAGACAAACGCGAGTTCTAGGGATAGGGCAAGGGAAGCATTCCCTTAAGAAATCAGACATAATAAAAAATGTTAATACCGTAAAACGAGGTTACTTTGCGCCCCCTTATCCTACTTTGCTCCATTGCAAAAAAAAGATCTTAGATATTGCACATTAAAAATCTGCGCATGCACAACAACGCCACCACGCGTGAATTATCCGTTGCGAATTTGACTTTTCAAAGACGCGGTAGCGGCTGTTTCCCGCTTAGTCGTCTCTAGTTAATACCAGAGTGAAGTGCAGCTTAAAATTCCTTTAAAATTTGACCTCGAAAAAGTTGGTGTCAAGTGCAGTTATCGATTTCTATGCAATAAAAACTTAAAACACCATTTTGAGTGTTTGGGGAAAAGCTAACTAAATATTGGATGTAGTTTGCGCCAACATATAAAACATCAATGTTTTTTTTCATATTTTATAAAGTGGAGCAAAGTAACCTCGGACTATGGGAAACTTTGCTCCACTGTTCAAGTAAAAAAAATATTTATAATACTATGTATTTTGTAATAAAAATGTCCCATGCCATGTTTTTTTCATTAAAACCAAAAAACGTTTTTTATGGTATAATTTTTGGTTATTTCTTTGAATGTTTCGAATTAACTCAAAAAAGTCGAGCAAAGTAAACTCGTTTTACGGTAGTTTACTATTACAACTTGACGTAATTAGCACCAGTCGTGTAGGAGTGGTAAGACTGTATCAGAAGCAATATATTTTGCGCGTACCTATGTATTAGAAAAGCATCATCTTATGTTATATATCAATTTGTATATAATAGAAGGCTGTATAAGAAACGATAACTATATAAGCATTTGTCTTTGTCGTACGCGTGGAAAACACGAATAAGAATGCGTTGACTTTTGGTCTTGATTGACCCAAGAGTAGCGCATCGCTTTCGCGACAACCGCTGGCTCCTCGAGCTCTACGTAGCAGATACAATTGCTTCCCTCATTATTTAAAATATAGTGGGGGAGTCAATGCATGCAAACTCAATGCAAGAATTCAGTTCACGCCCTATAGCCTTGAAATAAGCAGTCTATTCGATTACGTGCTTCACAATGCCGTGCCAGCAAGAGGCTTCGGTTTTGGTAAAGGATATTGCAACGGCCGTTAAAACTATACAGTTTTGTGATTTCCTTCCCAAAGTCTTATTGAAAAGACAAATATAATAAATGAAATTGACATTTAAGTGCCGATAAGTATGAGCAGTACGAGAGTCTAACCGGTTGTGAGAAAAAAACAATAAACTTTTTTGTTGGCCTTTTTGCTAATTGGTGTCTGGAATCATGGCGGTTTTAGCGACTTAAATAATTTATAAGGTAAGTAAATCCTAAAAAAAAATATATGAACATTTTCTCCTTAGGGTTGTCATAATACAGCACCCTCCCCTAGTATACTTTGATTTTAACAATGGTGGGTACGACTGATGATTTTTCTGATAACAATACATTCTAGAGGCCTTTAAAACAACAGTTGTGTAGTCATTCAAATTCAATTCAATTCAAAATAAGCTTTATTGTCAGAAATTTACAAAATCCATTGACAAAGCAAGAATCAACCTATCTATTTTTTTTTAGCCAAGGTAAATATTTAAAAAAAAAATGCTTAAAATAGTTCTAGTTAACCTTATAAATAATAAAATGATAATTAACTATGTAAATAACAATAACAAAGATAAACGATGGTAAAACCAGAAAGGAAACAAAACAAAAATTACAAAATGACAAAAATAAAATAAAAAAATTGTTAAATAAAATTAAAACAATTATAAATACCCATAATAAATAAAAATCAAAATATGGTAATAAATAATAAACAACACAATAAGCGCAATAAATATTCTAGCAGGCGAAAGTCAGGTACTAAGTATTAAAATAAAATAAAAAATAAAAAAGTAAACCGATTATGCATACCTATTTGGTATAGTCTAAAATAAAAATAAGTAATTTTAGGTAAAATAAAAATAAATATGTTCCATAATAAAAGATAGAGCAAATACATAAAAACAATACAAGGAATTTATAAAATTATAAAGCGAAGGAAATAAATTAATAAATTAAGGAACTATTCGGAACTGTAGAACTCTCATAAAGTCATAAAGTGTGTTTTTGTGTATTTTTGTTGAAAAAAATATATTTTTTCCAAAGTTTTAATGAAAAAATGAATACGTATCATAAAAATGGTATGTTAGGTTTGATTATGAGTGGTGCGAATGTCGCTCCTCACTGCGACCCAAGTGCTCTATTGTGGCTCGGTAGGCTAAAGCAAGAAATTAAAGTTTACCGAAAAATAAAAAGGATGGAAAAATACAAACAAGCAACTTTTTGCTTCCCTTGTAAAAGTGTCTTCCCTCGCGTGGTGTTTGGATCTTCAACCAAGCTTAAAAATTTTGTCGCGCGGTACACGCTCGTCTAATAAAAAATTTCAGCCGATCTTGTACCGCTCATCATGCAATCCAAACATTTGCGTCTCTTGAGCATTCCCACACGCGTTTAAGCACGCGAAAATGGAGCGTATACCCTAAAACTGCCTGACTTGAGTCTACGTGTTAACGCCGCTAATGTTCTTAAATCGAACAAGCCTTTACTGGCCTAACCGATAAGGCCTCTTTTTACCTTTACCAAAGTGTGGATCCCTAACGTTTAGTCGAATCATTCATGCCAGAATTAGCCTGGTTGCTAGACGGAAGAACCGCAGAGGGCTTTTGACCTTATTGGAGGTTTAAGTCGATAAAACACGTTAAATTTTAACATCTTGAATTTAGATTTTCCTTTTTTATTATTACAGGGTGGCCAAATTTTTGCAAAGTATAAATTCCCTAACTTTTACAGGATCTCCAGATTTTTTTAAATAACCCCCTTAATTAGTTACCTCCATAAAAAAATACTCTGCCAATCTATGGGCACCTAAGCTCACACTAGGTACTATAGTTATAGTGTGAGCTAATATAATCAAAAACTGAAATATATTTTATTCAACTCCAGACTCAATTACCTTTCGTTTGATACCACACAAGCCATGTTTTGACTTAAACTCAAATTTTTTTAATCTACCCCCCACCCTTTTGAAAAAAACTAAAATGTATTTTGTTTAACTCCAGACTCAATTACCTTTCGTTTGATGTCACACACGCCATATTTTCACTTAAACTCTAATTTTTGACATCTACCCCCACCCTTTTTTAAAAAATAAACTAAAATTTATTTTTTTTAACTCCAGACTTAATTACCTTTCGTTTGATATCACACACGCCATATTTTCACATAAACTCTAATTTTTGGAATCTACCCCCAGCATTTTATTTGGCTTGCGTTCGGTGGATTTTGTTTATTTTTAAATGGGACCATCACGGCCCGAGACCCAACTTAGGTACCAAATTTCATTAAAATCGGATAAGCGGTTTTTGAGTTATGCGGGTTGGTCGTTACAGACAGACATACAGACAGACAGACATACAGACATACAGACATACAGACAGACAGACAGGCAGACAGACAGACAGCAAAACAAAAAAGTTTCAAAATCATCTGAAACGCAAAGATATATAAAAAAATTTGAAATCGGAGCAACTTTTTTTTTCTCGAAAAAATTAGGATCACCATAGCTCACACTACTTATAGTAGTAGTGTGAGCTAATAACATGCTAAACTGGCATGTTATATATAAGCAACCGATTAAATTCCCCTTTTTCCAGAAAATGGCCATGTTTTTTGGATTAGAGAGATGTGAGAACACAGTACGAAAGGAGAATTATCAGTACCCAAATAGCAAAAGACGTTTAAAGTTAACAACCTCTTCGTTTTAGTCGTAGACTGACATATGGTTTCCAAAAAACCGTAAATGACGTTTGTTGGAAACACAAATCATTGTGTGGTTTTCTGTCTATTACTGGGTTTATACAATTAAAAATTAAAATTAAAATATTCTTTAAATGATTAATTTTGACAGAAAAAATACACAACGGCAATTTAAAAAGTCCCCGACTGCACAACCACATAAAAATGAATTTTTCACACTGTTTTTGTAAAAAAACGCTGTAAAAGCATTTTTGGATCAAATTACTGGCTTTTTAAAGTTGAATATTTTAAAAATGGTACTAAAAAACAAATAAAAAACAAAATTCTACACCAAAACAACAAAAAAGAGATTATATGACGCGATGTAGCACATGCGCAGATCGGATTCGGCGTCGAAAAATACATCGAAATACATTATGTCTGACCCTCGAGTATGAACTTTTTTTTTTGGGGCTGTGTAATATATGTACATAAGTATGTATATATTTTAAAAAGCTGAAAATTAGCCCCCAAACGAAATGAGCATAATGTCAAGGTCTAACTAGCCGACTATGGGGCGCTTATATACGGTTAAAACTATCCAAAACTTTTACAACTAGTCCCATTTTTCCCAAAAATGTTTGCTCTGCGGTACCCTTTTTCTTAAAATTATTTTAGTTTTTGCCTGCGGCGCAATTATTTATCATTTTTACGACAAATGTCCTTCTGTGGTTCCATTTTTCAAACAAGTACTTGCCTAATTTTTCCTAGATGTATCTATTTTGTAAAACGTTCACCTACGGCGACACTTGTTTATTTTTATCAAACATTTTAATTTTTGGCGCCATTTTTGCCAAAAAGTAGGTACCGAAACCGAACCAAAGACTTTAGTACGGACTAGAAATTAATACCCGGTATGTATGTGTTTGTATTCCTGTGTAAACCAGGATGCGGTGGATGGTGGATGCTTAGGCCGGCTCGCGGCGTGCTTTATTGGAATCAAATTCTATGCACCGTAGATGTTATGTCGCATTCCAATTACGAAATATAGCAAGAGAGGACGACATGTCCCTATATATTTTACAGTACATAGAATCTAGGCAATATTCGATTATGCTCTTATGCAGAAATTGCGAGGATTGAAGCCGCCCGCTTATGCAGAAATTACGAGGATTGAAGCCGCCCGCACCTTCGTGATGCCGCCGTGTCAACGGTTAGCATTGACTGTTACTGCACCTCATGTGCACTTTGAATTAGTGCACCGAAACAACTGCTCTATTGTTTTGATTTCGACGATTTCAGAATTATGAGAATGGCGAAAGTTTATAATTCTGATAGCATTAGCGTACAATATTTAAAGACAATTAAATTTTCTTCTTTATCACAATCATGGGTGACAATAAATTAACCAAATATTTTTGATATTTTACTAGAAGCAGCAACACATACCGGATAGATTTTTCACTTCGACGAAATCTATTCGGGAGTGCTTTGGCCTTAAACTCCAAAAACCAGTTAATGAACTGATCCCAGATCCTTCACGATCACGATGCATCAGCTATTAACCTGATAAGGACACATTAATATTGTGTGAAAGTGTTAACTGTTGAAAAATCTTGTTTAGCTTTTAAACAGAATGTATGTATAGAGATTTTGTCTTGCCTTGAGCGCCCTCTTTTAAAATTCTCTGGAAGTATTGTAGTGTTTAACTAGTGAACTTTTAGACCCTCCTTTCGGGTCACTTTCAAATTTAAAAAAAGTTATTAAAAAAATGCAGAAAGCTATTACTTTTAAGTATGTATAAAGAGGGCGTTTAGAACAGGCTTTCGAAACTTTTTTTGATTAAAAAATATATAGAGAAAAAACCTGACAAAATAATACGTAAAAAGTTATTCGGTTTGAGTAGTCTTAATCTAGTGGTGTTTTAGAACATGTTGTGGAGGATTTTTCAAGTGTGATTTGGCACATGAAAATAACGAGGGTAAAAAGACGTTATATACACAGCACCAGAAACTTCAACAAAAATTAAATTTTTATAGCTTGATTCCTCCTTGTTTTTAAGTTATCTTTAAGCATCTAGATTTAACAAAACAAATATTACATGGTATGTGATTGTTTTATAGTAGAGAATAACTTTATTATTTTTGTTCACGTTAATTTAACGTTGATGTGATTTTTGTGCTATAAGGGTCGTCCACGGCACCCCAAAATCGATAGCCACGAAGAATGCAAAGAATTTTGCAAACATTAAATTTTTTTGATAAATGTAGGCACTAAGTATATTGCTAATGGTTTTAAACGAGCACATTTTTCAATAAAGAAGAATGTGAATCCGCTTTCAACAACAAATTGAACAAATCTGTATTCAACAAATGTAAGAAAAATTTATGATTTTCTGTCAAGTGAAGGAAGCACGTAGTTTGTTTAGGAATCCTGGAAATGCCCGTTTACAGTACAAACGGTTACTTTTGTTGGGTACCAAGTGGCCACTGTGGTTGTATTATTAACCAATTATGCATTCCTGCAATCTACTTACGCATAAAATATTTACAGGAATTTCAGCTAGGTCAAAGAAGACACAAGGTAGGCAGCAGTGGCGGCTGGTGACGTTGGGGAGGCAGAAATTTATATTGCATGGAAAAGGAGATAAAAAAACTTACCTAAACAATTTTATTTTAGCATTTTACAAACAAGCAGCTACTTGGTGTAGTTTTTAGTTTATTTGTTTATAGATAAAGTCAATTCGCCCTTCTTTTACAGCGCAAAGTGCTCGGATTAGCACCTGTTTCAGACAAATCATGGCCCTGTAGAGCAACCTCAAAAATCCCACAGAATTTTAAACAGTCTATTAACCTACTAAGTATATGTCTATTTTTTGCCACATTTTCATTATGTTCGGTAATGTTTTGCCTATAGGCACTATTCAGTTGAATGTCAGTCTTGCCTAGCATAGAAACCTCTGTGTGGTTATTTAAATAAGTAGCACTTACTTTGTGTCTTTAACTTTTCAATAAAGTGCTTGATATCACACATTCCCTTTGCCACCCACGCAGGGTCACTTTGTGGATTTTTCATAATAAGACAGATAAAGCATTTTGTTTTTCACAACCGCACAACCAGTTTTCAGCATCGTATATTTTTTTATTACTTGCACTAAAATTTTGGTTAATTTTTAGGATTTTTTGGTCGGGTCTATGTGGCCCTAAAGATTTTATTTGCAATCGAAGTTCATATGTCAACGTATTGAAATTTGCACAGTTAATTATATAATCGACGGTATTTATTTCCATTTTGAAAACAAACAAACAAAAACAATGGACACGCCGAACCGAACCGAACCGAACCGGCAAGGCTTTTAACTACTGACCCTGACGTACCGCAAATCAAAACAAACTCATAGGTCTTCACTAAGAATTGAACCGGCAACACGCAGGAAGGGCAACGAACGGCTTGGCACGATGAATATGGCGACGTGAACTATAACAAATATTCCTCCCGCCCCGCGCGAGAGCAGCTACACACACCGCTGAAAAACGGGTGAAATTGAAATCTTGTCCCGCGCGGTGCTGCCGGCTTGTAATTATGTACGCTAAAAATGTTTACCCAGTTAACCAAAAAATAAAAAAATAAATCAATAAAAAATACTGGTTGTTGTCTAGTTTGCGGAGGGCACTGCCCCGTTGCTCGCCCTGTAGCAGCCGCCACTGGTAGGCAGTAGTTAATAAGGTTACGTTTTTCCTACAAAACTCCATAGGGTGAATACATGAGTAAATTACGTACGCACGACGTTTTCGTAATGTTGACATTTACATCACGTTATCACGTTTACGTCACAGATGCCTTTATGTGTGTCAACTCAAGTGGCCAAGGCTTAAACGTTGCAAGCTTTTGAAGTGTAAACTTCTTTAGGCGCATTTAGCAGTTTTTGTGGGTAGTTAATTGTACTGAGCCGTCAGGCTCGGCTATGTAAAAAGCGGCATTTACACGGGTCGATTTTGGACATGCGGCGAGTCGCCTCGATTTGCCATGCGGCAAGTCGAATCGCTACCCCGTTTACACGGGGCCACTAAAGTCGCAAGGAAATAGGTAATTTTTGTTGAAAAAGTTGTGCAAGACAGGTGTTTTACGTCATGGAATTAAAATAGTAAGTGAAGCAATAATTGAAGAATTGCTTGAAAAAACTATTATATGTTGTTCTTATTTTTTTTTTTAATTTTTACAAGTTCTGCAATAATTGGTTTCTGTACTCTTCTACTCTAGGATTCCACAGGCAGAGATATTTTTTCTAGCACACACACAAAAAATTCAATTGTTTTATTTTTGTCCATCTTTAACAACGAAATACTGTTGTCAAAGACTCCTATCAACAAAAAAGTGTGCAAATGACCTATGCGGCTGCGAATCACCTAACCATTTACACGGTTGATTTTAGTTACCTGCCGCATGCGACTACGGTCGCGCGGCAAAAGTCGAGAGGCACCCAACTTTTGGCAGATTCGATCTAGTCGCATGCGGCGCAGACGATTTCCCATTTATACGCTCATTCGGGTGAAGTCGGCTCGAGTCGACTAACTGTGAAATGATCATTCAGCGAGCGATATGATGATGCAGATGAAGGCCAGTATTATTAATTTCGCCTTGTTGAAGTTTACACTTCTGCCATGTTCGGTTCGGTTCGGTTTGGTTCGGTTCGGTTCGGTTCGGTTCGGTTCGGTTCGGTTCGGTTCGGTTTGGAACGGTTCGGTTCGGTTTGGTTTGGTTTGGTTCGGGTCGGTCCGGTTCGATTCGGTTCGGTTCGGTTCGGTTCGTTTCGGTTCGGTTCGGTTCGGTTCGGTTCGGTTCGGTTCGGTTCGGTTCGGTTCGGTTCTGTTCGGTTCGGTTCGGTTCGGTTCGGTTCGGTTCGGTTCGGTTCGGTTGGGTTGGGTTGGGTTCGGTTCGGTTCGGTTCGGTTCGGTTCGGTTCGGTTCGGTTCGGTTCGGTTCGGTTCGGTTCGGTTCGGTTCGGTTCGGTTCTGTTCGGTTCGGTTCGGTTCGGTTCGGTTCGGTTCGGTTCGGTTCGGTTCGGTTCGGTTCGGTTCGGTTCGGTTCGGTTCGGTTCGGTTCGGTTCGGTTCGGTTCGGTTCGGTTCGGTTCGGTTCGGTTCGGTTCGGTTCGGTTCGGTTCGGTTCGGTTCGGTTCGGTTCGGTTCGGTTCGGTTCGGTTCGGTTCGGTTCGGTTCGGTTCGGTTCGGTTCGGTTCGGTTCGGTTCGGTTCGGTTCGGTTCGGTTCGGTTCGGTTCGGTTCGGTTCGGTTCGGTTCGGTTCGGTTCGGTTCGGTTCGGTTCGGTTCGGTTCGGTTCGGTTCGGTTCGGTTCGGTTCGGTTTGGTTCGGTTCGGTTCGGTTTGGTACGGTTCAGTTCGATTCGGCACACACAATTTTTTTTTGTTTTTTTTTACGGTTATGCGCACTCGCAAATAGATCCCTATCACGCTCGAGAAGCGGCAAGTGCGCGGAAATGTTGGTGTATGTTGGTTTTGAAACGGTTTAGGTTGTAACCTGCAGGGAAAACTGTCGCAGGGAGTTTATTCCACAGCGATGCTGTTCTGTTTTTGGTGCTTCTATTTTGACAGTAAATTGATGGTTACCGTCTGTTTGACGTGTCCGCCTAGTAGGTGCTACTCCCGGGGGGATCATACGTGCCAACTCTTCAGAGCATTTTCCGTGATAATACCTGTAGAAGAGAGATAGATCGCCCACACTTCTTCAATGTTCTAGACTATCCAAGCTACGGGTAAGTGCGGGGTGATTGATCAGCTTGATAGCTCGTTTTTGCACGGTGTTTAAAAGCATTAAGGTATGTTTGGGTGCCGCACTTCATATATGTGAGCAGTACTCCATAGTTGGTCGAATCTGGGCTTTGTAGAGTGTCAGCAGTTGGCTTTGGTGTATACAGATGTCTTGTACGAAATAGCACCCCAAGCTTTTGGGACGCCCTTTGAGCTATATCTGCCACGTGACTGTGCCAAGACATGTTGGTCTCTGCAGTGACTCCTAAGATGTTCAACTGGCTCTGCAATGTGACAGCACTTCCAGCTACCAATTTGTGCAACACTTTAAATGACTGATAGAAAAAGTTGTTAAATTTATTGTTGTTGAAGGAAGAATATATTACGAGTAAAGGTGTTTTTATCAATTGTATAAACAATGTAGGAAAATTATACATACCTTTTCAATTTTATTCTAGAAACTTCACATTTTTACTTCTTTATATTTATTTACCAACTTTTGTATTCAAATATTTACACTCTTTAGACTTTTAGTTTTTAGAAACATTTTGTATGTTTGTTGTAAATATATTAATTTATCAACATTTTAAATGTTGACTGTGCTTTAAACGTTCCAAACAAAGAAACAAAATACCAGCGTAATTCAAAGATGTGTGCCCTTAGAAAATCGTTAGAAATTAAAATTATAAAGTGTGTTTTTTAAAAATTGAAAACAGTTTAGCAAATTTGTTTCTGGTTACAGAATATAAATTATTATGATGTTAGTGGCCCAAAGGACATATTAGCCAAATATAACTTTTATTAAAATACAGCGATCCTCAAAACCTGCCCAAAAACAAGTCGCTGCTATTGCCATAAATTTTACTTATTCTTAACCTAGTCTTGCAAGTAATTAATGCTTGTTGATGTCAAAAACAATATTTTACTAAAAATATTAAAAAAATTACCATTTATATATCGTTTTGTTACAGGTGTTTGCAAGGCCAAGGGCCACTTTCTCACCGGGCACTTGGATATCAAACGTTCATCAACATTTTTTGAAGCCATATTTCCAAACTTATTTTATCTCCACCATTTTTTATTGTTTGTTGGGAAAATTGGCCTTCAATCCCCCGCCCCCAATAATAAGTATTCGAGAAACGACGACTCACCGGGTGTCCCCAAGTGCCAAGTAAGAGTTTGTTATTTTGCTGATTGTGTTGTAGACTACAAAAGAAACGCAAATTATAGTCTTTATTTGAAGGCACGGCAGTGCCTCGCCAACGCTGCTGTACCATCCTTTCTTGAAATATTTCAGCTCATATTTGACCTGTCCAAAACTCTACTTTACAATGAGCTACGTAGATCTTCATAAAGTTAACAACCCCTCCAAGTTTCATGGACTTCCATAAAGTAGTAGAGTAGTTACGAAATTTCAAAAAACGTCGAAACTGTCACTCACTCACTCACTCACTTACTAACCTACTCACCCATCAAAATTCTACTGTACTTCAAGACATGCTACAAAGCTGAAATTTGACAGACTGATAGAAATTATGACCAAACCCCTGGAAAAAATCAAAAAACGTCAAAATTGCCGAATTTGCTCCCCTCCCTTATACATGTAAAATTATGTAAAAGTAACATTGCCGGCCGATAGAAACTATGATAAAACTATGGAAAATAATTAAAACACCCCAAAATTCTAATTTACTTCCCTTCCCTATAAATGTCAAGTTATGTAAAAGTAACACTGCCCACTTTCAGAAACGCTAGAGAGCTGAGCTTTTTAAGACTGAAAGGCGCTATGATAAAAAATAAGAAAAAAATTAAAAACACCAACATTTTAATTTACTTTCCTCTCCTATAAACGTAAATTTAAACGCTAAGAGAGCTAAGCTTTGAAAGGCTGATAGAGGCTGATAGGTATGATAAAACGATGGAAAAAAATTTTAAAAACGCAAAATTTTAATTTACTCTCCTCCCCTATAAATGTAAAGTTATGTAAAAGTAATATTGCCCACTTCCAGAAACGCTAGAGAGCTGAGCATTGGAAGACTGATAGAAACTATGATAAAATTATAGGAAAAAATTAAAAACACCAACATTTTAATTTACTTCCCTTCCTTATACATGTAAAGTTATGTAAAAGTAACATTGTCCCCTTCCAAAAACGCTAGAGAGCTGAGCTTTGGAAGGCTGATAGGAACTATGATAAAACCATGGGAAAAAATTAAAACACCCCAAAATTTTAAGGCATTGCAAATGTTATGAACAATATTCCGCATAATTTACTAGTTTAAAAATTAAATATTATCCAATTCCTTTAAAAAAGAAGTGAAATCATAACAAAACTCTTTCATGTAAAAAAAAGCCAAGTAGGCGAAAATGGTATTCCGTAAAAAGAATTGAGATAAAAGTAAACCCAAGTTCTCCAATACAAATTTCAAAATGAAAGGTTCTTACTAGTTTGGAAAGGTTTTTCTAAACTTGGCTATTACGGCTGTAAATGACTCTTAGGAACAGTGCTAAATTGAACATAAAAAAGTTTGGCTATAATAGCGAGGTTTAAAAAAACATTTCCAAACTAGTCAGAACCTTTCATTTTGAAATTTGTATTGGAGAAATTGGCTTTACTTTTATCTCAATTCTTTTTACGGAATACCATTTTCGCTACTTGGCTTTTTTTTTAAATGAAATGTTTTTGTTATGATAATCTTTTTTGGAAAAATATAGTCAAAGTTCGACTGTATATCGAAGGTATCATAACTTTACCATCCTACCAGTGTTGCCAGAAGCACGGTAATTACCGGAATCTAGGGCTATTTTGGCCTTCAGTTGGTAATTGGTAATTAATGATCAACCTAATCTACGGTAATTCTTTAAAACGGCATATATTCTAAAAAATGTTAATATCAAAGAACGGTATGGCTTTGTTGGAAATGTCAAATTGGAATTTAAGGTAATTTTAAATGTACCCACAAATAGATAACAATATTCTATTTGCAATTTTTTTACCTTGATTTATCGAGTTTATTTAAAATCTTATAGTTACACCATAGCAAACAAGGCTTTTTATAGATAATATGATGAACAGAAACTTCAGTTCGAAACTTAATATGCATATCTATACTGAAAAGTTTTTATCTGACTACCACAGAAAATAAGGGTTTCGATCTGAAAAAGGATAGGAAATAATTTGATTTTTGCTTTATCCTTGGGCCTTCCCCCCTAGAATCTTGGATATGCCACTGCTAAGGCAACATTAGGCAAATCGCAAGTGGGCTGAGCTCCAGAGCAACCCTCATTGGTTTGTTGTTTTGTTGACTAGATACGTCGTCATAATACCTTAATAAGGCGAGCCAAAAAATATAACGTTCCACTGTATATTGCATTTATAGACTTTAAAAAAGCTTTCGATAGCATTAAGCACTGGCCAGTCAAAGCATATTTAATTAATAGCCAAATAGCTCACAGATACACAGATTTAATGGCCAATATAACTAAAAACAAACCAAACGGCTAAAATCAAGAGATGAGTTAAATTGGCCTGGGCAGCATTCTGTAAATTAAGCTACGCTCAACTTGTGGACCTCGCTTTCGGCTGAGTCCACCAATATTTTTTTATTTCTCATTCGTGTGTTGTTTAAAGAACACACCGTGCGGGAAATCGGACTTTCCGCACTAAATATAGTATGGAAAATGTGATATTCTGCACTAAAAGTATTGTGATTTTAGATATTAATATGATATAAAAAATGTTAAAAATCTACGGTAATTTTTTTCATAATCTGGTAATTTTCAAGCCTTGCTTCCATAATAATATTTTTACAAGTTCCTGGCAACACTGCATCCTACTGACTGCATAACTTTAAATAGTCCTTTTTCAAGTGTTTTTTTGTGAAAGGTTTATTAAGTCAAGATTTATTTATTTATTTAAATAATAACATGTTATATCTGCATACCTTAATATTTAACTAAAGATCAAAGGATCAAAATTCTACAGCGTACAAACAACAAAATACCAAATAGATAATTATCAAAAACATTTGAAGAATGTAGGTGTTTCGTAAGGTTTTTCCTTGACAAGAATTTTCATTCATTCATTTTCTTAAAAAATGACTCAACGTTCAAGAATGTTGAAAAATTAAAAACAAATAACCTGTAATACCTAGGTGAGAATTTTATTTGTTTTTAATTGTACGATTACACTTGCATGTAAAATACAAGAGCGTACCCAAATTTGGTGTTAAGGGGAAGTAAAAAAGAGCTTCAAATAAATTAACCGCTCTAACCATGCATCAAACCAATAGTTAAGGCAAGATTACGGAAAATCCACTTTCTAGAAGCATTTTACATTACTTTTTGGCAAATGGTCAATTCCCCCTATTTCGACTTGGCTGAATCCGAATATCCCTGTTGCAACCTCGAAATATTGACAGTGGCTGAGATATTCAAGATGGCGGCCAACATGGCGGCGAAATTTTAAATTGCGGCTGTAAAGCCCAAGTTGACACAAGCGTTTTAAAATATACAGGGTGTCCCAGATAAAAGCAACTACAGTGAAACCTCCTATAGGCGGACACTCACGGTTCCGTCGATTCTGTTCGCTTATTGGAGGTTATGAGGGGAACTGCGAAAAATTTATTATATATTTATTAACAATTTCAGCTGCATCAGTTTTTCTGTTATTAAATTTGTCAGCGATCTTTCGTGCTGATAGATGTTCCTTCTCCGAAATGTTAAAACCTTCTATTTTTTCACGTAAACTAAGAATTTTTTTACTAGGCGCCACTTCACAGAAATCTATTACTACCCAACTGAACAATAAAAATCAAACATACAGTCCCGCCGAATAAAATATGTTGTAAATAAGAGACAAGTATTTAGTCTCCTCATTAAAACTTAAGAGGTAATTCCCTGGCTGCAGAGTGTGTTGCCAACATACTACATAATATTTATGCCCATGAGTTGCAGCGCTCCGTCCCGTTGTCAAAGGTTCGCGTCCGGTTAGGGGAGATTTCAGAATTTTTTAACCAAAAAAAATTGTGTGCGTCCGTGTCCAGTTATAGGAGTGAATTTTACAGGTAATGAAATAGGGAAAAGCTTGGTTCCAACAAATTTGTCTGCTTAAAGGGAGTGTCCGCTTATTAGAGGTGTCTGCAAGGAGAGGTTTCACTGTACATGGGGATTTGGGAAACGGTAAGAGATACGAGTTTGCTTAAATGAGAAAAAGTTGCGCTGTTCTAAGCCCAATCAACCTAAAATATCGAGCAAAAACTAAAAAGTGTGTTTTTTGAAAAGTTCAAATATCGCCACCATCTTGCAAACAAATTTAATGAAGTTTGGTAGTTTCGTAGAAGCAACTACGGCCAATCGAATGACGTCATAAATTTTTTCTAGGCCTTCTAGTTTTTTTAAAACCATACACAACTTTGTTATTTCTTATGACCGCCATATTGAATACGTCGAGAATAGAGCATTAAAAGAGCTTTTCAACCATGTATAATAAGCCTATCTTTGAATGACGGAAAATGTGAATTTATTTAAAAAACTTTTTTTCACTTGGTTGGCTGTGAAACACAGGCCGTAGTTGCGTTTGTTGTCATACCTACGTAACTATCTGTCAAAATTTTGTCCTTTATTTGATTTATCTGTTGGAGTTTTAAATCAAATAAATGGAAAAGTTTTAAAAGGCAGTTACGTAGGTATGACAACAAACACAACTACGGCATTTGTTTCACAGCCAACTAAGTAAAAAACTATTTTTTAAATAAATTCACATTTTCCGTCTTCCAAAGATAGATAGATAAGATATTTTATACGGTTGAATAGCTCCTTTTATGCTCTATTTCTTGTAGTATAAGTCCAATATAGCGGTCATAACAAATAACAAAGTTAGCTATGGATTCAAAAAAACTAGAAGGCCTACATGGTAAAAAAGTTTGTCTGCAATGAAAACACGTTCTTTTCTTGAATAAATGGTTTTACCTTAAAACAATTTGTTTTGAATTAAAATATTTCTTTTTAGTTCAACGCAGCGTTTAATCTTGAATTGAGACTTTATTTTTCTTCTTTAATTGTTTTGTTTCAGTATACTCCGTTTTGTAACAAAGCAAATTGACTTCATATAAGTAATATTTTACTTCCAAAGAAAATGATGCCTTAGATTAATTGAGTTCCAATTTCTGTGTCACATTAAAATAACGAGGCAAGCCATTTCGTGTGCTATTTTAAGAAAATATTCTCTTGGTGAATAGGAAAGCACAAATTATTTTACTTCAAAGCAATTTGGTTTAATCGCAGACAATTTTTTTTACCGTGTTTTAATTGGCCGTAGTTGCTTATACAAAACTACCAAATGTCATTAAATTTGTTTGCAAGATGGCGGCGATATTTTAATTTTTCAAAAAACACAATTTTTATTTTTTGCTCGATATTTTAAAAGCCCCTGTAGAATAGCTCAAATTTTTTCTGATTTAAACAAACTCGTATGTGTTTGGTTTTCACTATCTCCAACGTCGATCACAGGGATACGAGTGATCCCCGTCTGGAACACGTCCTGATAATCAGGAACAAGTGATCCATGCCAATCCACGACCGGACCGGTTTCGACCTTTTGAGCCATCCTCAGGTGAATGTAGGCGATAGCTCCGTGTAGAGCATAAGTTTTGTAAAACCAACAGAAACAACTACAGTGAAACCTCTCCTTGCGGACACCTCTATTAAGCGGACACTCCCTTTGGGCGGACAAATTTGTTGGAACCAAGCTTTTGCCTATGTCTTTACATGTAAAATTCCCTCCTATAACCGGATACTTAACAACCGGACGCGGACAATTTTTTTTGGTTAGAAAATTCTGAAACCTCCCTTAACCGGACGCGAACCTCTGAAAGCGGGACGGAGCGCTCCACGACATGGGGATAAATATTATGTAGTATGTTGGCAACAATTCACTCTGTAGCCGGGGAAATACCTCTTTCCGGTTTAATGCGGAAACGAAATACACCTGTCGTTTTTACAATAATATTTTATTCGACGGGACTGCTGTGTTTATTGTTCAGTTGGGTAATAATAGATCTCTTTGAAATGGCGCCTAGTAAAAAACTTCTTAGTTTATGTGGAAAAATGGAAGTTGTTAACGTTTCGGAGAAGGAACATCTATCAGCACGAAAGGTCGCCGAAAAATTTAATATTGGAAAATCTCAAGCAGCGGAAATTGTTAATAAATATATATCAAAATTTCGCAGTTCCCTCTCTTAACCGGACCGTGAGTGTCCGCTTATAGGAGGTTTCACCGTACTCCGAGGGAAAATACCCCTACCGGCATTGAATTATACTGATGGCTTGATGCTTTCGTTAGGAACTTGTTAAAACTGTTTGGTTTTCACTATCTCCAACGTCGATCACAGGGATACGAGTGATCCCCGTCTGGAACACGTCCTAATAATCAGGAACAAGTGATCCATGCCAATCCACGACCGGACCGGTTTCGACCTTTTGGGCCATCCTCAGGTGAATGTACACGATAGCTCCGTGTAGAGCATAAAACAAATCAATTTTTTTACAGATTATATCCAATTTGGTGCCTACTCTGCCCACGCCTAGATCCGCCACTGAGTTTTCGTAGTTTCAATACAAAATCGTACGACAAAAATTTTTTGTATGCTTTTTTCGTGTAAACACGTGTCAAAAAACAGTCAAAAATCGACGTAAAACATTAACTAATTTCTGAACAAACTAAGCCTTTAATCTTAGAGTAATAAAAATATATTTATTACTCTAAGCCTTTAATCGATTTTTCACAAATTTGCAGCAAATTATTTGATCTGCAGATTTCATCTTTCACTATAGTGGGCAGAATTAACTTAAGACGTATGCATGGGACACAGGAAGATTCGTGTCCAAGGGACGCAGACCGAACGCGGACGCTAAAAAAACACGCGATGCCTCCTTGCTCTGTCTCTCTCATTCTTACAGTGCAAGCGGTCTGCAGAATACAACGTCTTTGGAGAATTGAAAAAGGTGCAGCCGTTTTTATCCCATTAGCGATAATATAAATACATCACGCCGCCTTTAGGAAAGTCTTATGGAACACCTATTACCTGAGAAATTCGCGATAATGCAGTATAAAAAAGTTGCATAGGGTCCGAACACGGTAATGTATGTATATTATTTGAATAAGGAATAACAAAAACTTACGAGGTGACTAGGTAGGTACTAATATATAAAAAAAACCTCATGAAACAGTTCCTTGAAAAACCTATTGCTAAAAAGTTGCACTTTTTTTAACCTACCTACTAGTTTCTAGGTATAACCTATGGACAAATCTAAATTACGTTTATTTTATTCGGTTTTTTTTTAATTTTGCAAGATCATAGTCTAATGATTTTTCTTCGAATTTTATACAGTTACATGGTTAATCTAGCACCCTTTTACTTTAAGTGGTTTCAGAGGTTTACATAGACAATAATAAAAATGTTAAAAAAAGTTGGTTCATTTTTCATATTTTTTAAATGATTTGTAAAAGGGTGAATTTTTGTTCCTAAATGGTTTAATTTTGCTGAGACGCTAAACTTCTTTCTCTCCAAAAACTCTTGAAAGTAATTCCTAACATAGTGCAAGCGCCATATATTAATTAAGTGGCTGTAAAAAATTCATTCAGTAAGGTAGAAACTTGAAATCTACAAGGAAATCAGAAGGCAGCTAAGAAAGTTGATACGCACGGAAAAAAATTAAATTTTTGGTCGCGAATACCACCATATAAATACAGGAGGTAGACAAAGTTCTGAAGTATGAAAATTCATTTCTACCGTAAAAAGCCCAACAAAAGAAAAACAAGAACAATGGACAGAACATTATATGGTACTGCTCCAGGAAACGAGACCCGAATAGATGTCAGCCTCTCCGAGGAGAGACATAGAAGTACATGGAGAGCAAGTAATCATCGAAAAAGAACTGATAAAAAATAGTAATAAAGAGCTTAAATTAGGAAAAGCTGGGGGTATATACGCTGAAATGCTTAATTATGGATGAGAGAAACTACTAGAAAATCTCATATATTTTATCAATCAATGCATAAACGGAAATCCAGTACCTGATGACTGGAAAATGGCATTCATATCCTCAATATATAAAAAAGGAAACGCTGGCTGCAACAATTACAGAGGAATTTCAGTAAGCAGTACTCTAAGTAGATTTTACGGTAGGATTTTTAGAGATCTAATAATGAAGAAGAAGAACAGAGTGGGCTTCGAGCAGGCAGGCCTTGTAGTGCTAGTGTTTTTTGTCTTAAACAAGTTATTGAGAACAGGAGTGCTAGAAATATAGAGACGCATGTTATCTTTGTTGACCTACAAAAAGCATATGAAATATACAAAGGGTCAAAATCTAAAATTAAAAAAAAAACAGGAATGTTGTATCTCTCCAACGTAAAGTACACGGTATGGGAACTCAACTTAACGACCGATTTACCACATACACACTACAGTTTGCTGACGACCAAGTAATTGTAGCTATTGATAAAGAAGAAATGGATTATATGATGAGAAAGCTAACGGAAGAATACCGAAGAAAAGCGGGGGAACAGTGAACGTAAACAAGACACAGTACTTATGTATTGGAAACAGATCAAGTGAGTTAGAACTAGAAAATGGAGGAACAATATCGCCATGCAATGAGTATGACTACAGAAAATGTAGAAAAATGCAAAAACTAAGGTAACTGATAATGAGTGAGAAGCGCAGCACTCATCATCAGTTACCTTACTAAAAACAATATTATTTTTCTATACTGTCATACCCTGTCACTTCTGACAATCCACATACCTGATCTTGATATAACTTGTTTACCAAAAAGCACATGGAAAGTGCTGCGACATTACATGCAGACCCAACGTGGCGGTATTTCGCCTAACATCCTGCGTCACTATAAATTGTATTTTAATGTCTTGCCAGATTTGGGATTGCTTATTTCGTTTCTTAGATACGATGCGATGGGTGGGACTTATTAAAGGGTGGACCTTATACTTATTAGTCACCTTATTATATGGCAAGAGATAAAAGTGGCACTTTTTATACCGAGGCGTAAAATTTGTCGAGGGAGGAAAGGATTTTTTTATATTGTTTATATTTTTTATATTTCTTTATGTTGGTTTTGAAGTTTTTTTTTGCATTTTTACCGTTTATGTCACTTTTTATATGGATTTTTTCTTTATTTGTCCCTAAAGATCGGGATGAGAAGTAAACTTTATATGCCAAAGGTGCGAAAAACATGTTTTCTACATTCTTTGACGGCCGTGCCCCCACCCCAAACTTGTCAAAATAACGAGATTGAAAAAGTAACAGCAGTAGACAATTAGTAACCGGCTAATTTTTTTTATCTGGCTTAGGGCCGGTTTCGCAATTGCGAGTAACTCTGGGCGATTAACCAACCCGGTGTAAATTTTAACCTAAGGATTAACTCGTGCTTGTGCTTCTCCAGCAGCCACTGTGGGTGGTTAACAAACGTGCGTTGGTAGCACTGTTTAGTATGTTGCCAGTTTCACCATATTTTTGATTGGTCGAAAGCAGTCACATGATGACAAAGGTTTCATAATACAAAGTTATTAATGTTTTTTCCGGTTCCAATTTTTTTCATTACACCATTGCTTTGTGCGAAAAATCTCATTTTCAGCCTGTTGTTGTATGTGCAAAATCTATTTTTTTTAAATAGTTTAAAAAATAAAGCTCAGAATCTTAAAAGTTTTCATCTTACCTATCAGTAGAGTGCGCCAGAGCTTCTTCAATTTGTTCGGGGAAGAAAGAAAAAGTTTTTTTGATTGGTTTTTTTGATTGGATCAATTTAACTCAATGTTACACTAAGAGTTAGAGCTAACGGCTAAGTGACTAGCTAATGAGAAACCGGGCCTTAAAAATGTGTTTGAAAGTAAATGGCAACATTGTTCGCAGAGGAAAAAGTTGGGCGTCTCGGCAAAATGAAGCTATTACGAAAATTCAGCCTTAAAAAGTGGACCGGCGCACAAAGGGTTATATAGGGAAGCTAGTACGACATTAGCCCTGTATATGTTTATTAAATTATAATAACCGAACCCACTCAAATGTATTGTAGATGGTCCAGTTAATAAAAAAAATGAAATTGAAAAAAAATTCAGAATGTATTTCTCTGTAACAGAGCCCTAAATTGAAAAATAAATGTATTTTTACAGTATTTTTAAATAAAATACTCTGCCAATCTATGGGCACCTAAGCTCACACTAGGTACTATAGTTATAGTGTGAGCTAATATAATCAAAAACTGAAATATTTTTTATTCAACTCCAGACTCAATTACCTTTCGTTTGATACCACACAAGCCATGTTTTGACTTAAACTCAAATTTTTTTAATCTACCCCCCACCCTTTTGAAAAAAACTAAAATGTATTTTGTTTAACTCCAGACTCAATTACCTTTCGTTTGATATCACACACGCCATATTTTCACTTAAACTCTAATATTTGACATCTACCCCCACCCTTTTCTTAAAAATAAACTAAAATTCATTTTTTTTAACTCCAGACTTAATTACCTTTCGTTTGATATCACACACGCCATATTTTCACATAAACTCTAATTTTTGGAATCTACCCCCACCCTTTTATTTGGCTTGCGTTCGGTGGATTTTGTTCATTTTTAAATGGGACCATCACGGCCCAAGACCCAACTTAGGTACCAAATTTCATTAAAATCGGACAAGCGGTTTTTGAGTTATGCGGGTTGGTCGTTACAGACAGACATACAGACAGACATACAGACAGACAGACAGACAGACAGACAGACAGACAGACAGACAGACAGCAAAACAAAAAAGTTTCAAAATCATCTGAAACGCAAAGATATATAAAAATTTTTAAAATCGGAGCAACTTTTTTTTTCTCGAAAAAATTAGGATCACCATAGCTCACACTACTTATAGTAGTAGTGTGAGCTAAAAAAATGACTATACAAACAGCACTTTTTGGGTATATGGGTACAAAGTGGGCATAGCCAGTAACTGTACTTTTAAAAACTTTTACTTATTCCCTAAATCTAAATCCCTTTTTATGGTTTAAAATTTTTGTAATATAGCAAGTTTATTTTCGTCTCTATTTTTCTTTGTAAATCCTGCAAAAACAAGCATAGCAAGGCTTAGTAAAACCCCCACCAGAATATTAGAGAGAAGGGTCTATTTTACTCAAAAAACCAAAAAATTGGTGCTCTTAGCTGCTTTTTTTTTTGGGGTAGCCCTAAAAACACTGCCATGTATGAGGAATTTATACAGTCAGTGTAACAGCCAAATGGAATAAATTCGACAGCGGATTAAATTTTGATTATTCTCAAAAATCCAAAAGTACATCGACTGAGATTTTTAACGAGAAATATTTTTAATTGAATTTTTTTATATAGACCTCCGCAAAGGAGTCTACTCACATTTAACTCTTTTTTTTCAAAAAAATTTCCTTTTAAGTAAAATTTATAATGTAGGTAAAAAGGTGGGGGTGGACCACCAAGAAGGGGTCTTATTAGTAACATCCAACCTCTTTTGCAACTGGTAGACCCACCTTGTGGCAACTTGTTCGAAAGCTTATTAAAAAAGAAAAAAGGTGGTGCGTGATCCTAAACCCCGACAATTCCTACATACCATTTTTAAACGAAATCGGAGATGGTACCCCCCCCCCCCCCCAACCATCCTTAAAAGTGGGGAGTTTCCAATTTTAGAGCTTTATAATGTTGTATTGTCGCTGTAACTATAAGTTACTTGACTTACAAGAGGGACAAGGGCGGCGTCAATTTCACAATTTTAAAAATTTCGTGACCCCCATCCCCAAAAGTCTCCGCATACCAATTTTGAACGATATCGGACAAACTTAGATAGTACCCTTCGTCCAGCATTCCTGAAGGGGGAAGCTGTGAACGTCAGAATATCATTATATTGTATTGTCATTGGAACTCTAATGTTGTCTATAAGTTGGTTAAAACTGAGTTAAAATTGAGTGTCGCGCTAATACTTTCATCCCACATAGCACAATCATGTGTTTAACATGTAAAAAAGCCGTGAGAAAAAAAAACTGATTTTAAAACCTGCTAGAAAAAAACGTTTATTTCGTATATGAAAACATGCTTAATAGGTCATTCATTACCGTTATAAAAAAATGACGTTGCTAAAAACTGCGTTGTAATAACGCCATTATCAAATTAAAACAGCAATGTTTTTACGTTAGTTTCAAGTGATTTTTATCAACGTTAAAATCACATTAGATTCACGCCTTTTCTACATGAATTTTAAAACGCGACTTGCATGGTTTTTCTACCGAATATTTTTAAGATTTTACCAGAAGCAGCGCAACCTATTGTCGGCATTTTTCACTTTGACGAAATCTATCAGGCATTACTTTGGCCTCTAAACTCCAAAAACCTGTTAAGGAACTGATCCCTGATTCTTCATGATCACGATGCATCTGTTATTAATCGGATAAAGACACATTAATACTCTGTCTGTGTTTACTGTTAAAAAATCTTGTTTAGCTTAAAAAAAAAAAAATAATGTATATAGATAGATATATAGATATTTTGTCTTGCCTTGAACGCCACCTTTGAAATTGCCTTGAAGTGTTGTAGTCTTAAACTAGTGAACTTTTATAACTTCCTTTCGCGTCTTTAAGTTAAAAAAATATTAATAAAAAAACGTGACCAAAAAAGACGCAGAAAGTTAGCAGGTTTTAGAAGTCTTAATCTAGTGGCGTTTTAGAACATGTTGTGGAGGACTTTTCAAGTGTGAATTTGGTACATGAAAATAACGAGGGTAAGAAACACAGCACCAGAAACTTCAGCAAAAAGTACATTTTTATAGCTTGATTTCTCCTTGTTTTTAAGTTATCTTTAAGCATGTAGATTTAACAAGATAAATATTACATGGTATGAGGTTGTTTTCAGGTAAAAAAAACTTTGTGATTTTTGTTTACGTTAATTTAACGTTGATGTGATTTTTGTGCTATGTGGGATATAAACCACTGTACGACGGTTCTCTCTCTCTCTCTCTTGCATGAGCTCAAACCAGTTGTCAAAGCTGTAATCCCACTCGCTTGTTGCTACTGTAAAAATTGCATCTTCGAAGGGTTCGACCCAGTAACGTATTAACCGGAGGAGACTAGGAAATAAACAAAAAAATCGTCCGTCTAGATAAACAATTTGTTTTAAAAAACGTACTTCTGCAGAAAAGAACTCATCGACTATTTTTGTTTGGTCCATAGAAAACTCTATTTCCTATCTCTTTAAGAATCACCCAAATTATCCGATCTTTCCTTTACGTTTATTTCTTTTTTAAACCAATGCAACAATAAAAAGACAAAACTGTTCTTCTTACAAACCCTTACCAGATTAATTATACACCACCAAATATGGATATAGAACAAGCGGTGATCACTTTAACTTGTGCTTCCAGCATTTATTTTGCTACTCCTTCGTTTTCCTTTATTAAACCAGTGCGAGAGAAAAATACAAAACTATTCTCGATTACACTCCTTAACTAAAACAAAGGAATTAGAAACGCCGCAATCGTCTAGGCCCGCGTAAAGTATCTTATTTTGTTCCTCTTTTGTTAAACTGATGCGAGAAAAAGAGACAAAACTAATCTTGATTAGAAGGTAGTCCCTTTGGACCCATTGTATTTTGTAAGGGGTCACATGCGGCGTTTTTGTCCTGTCTCTTTACGGTTCGGAATTGTTTTCGTGTTTTTTCTTAAAATATATTTTTGATCTGGACTCAAAATTAATCTTAAAAGACTTTAAAATGGTGTGGGAGTGTATTTTGTGCTAAAATCTCGACCAATTTTAATCCAGAAGTTTCGTTTTACAAGTAAGTTAAATAACTTGTTTGACCTTCAAAACAAAACAAAGACCAGTGCCGTAGAAATCAATATAAAATCAGAAAAAAAATATTAGGCTATTATATAAATAATTATTTATTTGTTAAAAGTGTTTAAACATAAGTTTAGTTAAAAATGTACAGGGTGTCCCAAGTTTTGGGGTTTTGATACTTTTAACTGAACTACGAGCCTTGATTTTCAACAGATAAGGTAAAAAAGGTATCTTATTAATATGGAAAGTAATTTTTTTACGTATATCCACACAGCACAAAAATCACACCAACGTTAAATTAACGTGCACAAAAATAACAAAGTTTTTTTTTACTTGAAAACAACCTCATAACATGTAATATTTATTTTGTTAAATCTTCATGCTTAAAGATAACTTAAAAACAAGGAGAAATCAAGCTATAAAAATGTACTTTTTGCTGAAGTTTCTGGTGCTGTGTATATAACGTGTTTTTTAGCCTCGTTATTTTCATGTACCAAATTCACACTTGAAAAGTCCTCCACAACATGTTCTCAAACGCCACTAGATTAAGACTTCTCAAACCTAATAACTTTCTGCGTCTTTTTTGGTCACGTTTTTTTAACTTAAAAGAGACGCAAAAGGAAGTTATAAAAGTTCACTAGTTTAAGACTACAACACTTTAAGACAATTTTAAAGATGGCGCTCAAGGTAAGACAAAATATCCATTTATCTATCTATATACATTATGTTTTTTTTAAGCTAAACAAGATTTTTTAACAGTAAACACTTTCACAGAATATTAATGTTTTTATCAGGTTAATAACAGATGCGTCGTGATCGTGAAGGATCAGGGTTCAGTTCCTTAAAAGGTTTTTGGAGTTTAGAGGCCAAAGCACTGCCTGATAGATTTCGTCAGAGTGAAAAATCCCGAAAATAGGTGGCGCTGCTGCTAGTAAAATCTCAAAAATATTCAGTAGAAAATCCATGCAAGTCGCGTTTTAAAATTTGTAGAAAAGGCGTGAATCTAATGTGATTTTACCGTAAAAATCACTTGAAACTAACGTAAAAACATTGCTGTTTTAATTTCATAACGGCGTTATTACAACGCAGTTATTTTTTATAACGTTAATGAATGACCTATTCAGCTTGCTTTCTAATATGAAATAAACGCTTTTTTCTAGCAGCTTTTAAAATCAACGTTTTTTTCTCTCACGCCTTTTTTACATGGTAAACACGTGATTGTGCTATGCGGGATGAGAGGTTTAGCGCGACACTCAATTTTAACTCAGTTTTAACCAACTTATAGACAACATTAGAGTTCCGATGACAATACAATATAATGATATTCCTGACGTTCACAGCTCCCCCCTTTTTTATTTAACCATTTTTTTTTGTGTAAACGGTTTTTTTAGATTTGAATCGAGGCAATTTTTTAGGTTGGGTTAGTCCTTTTTACTCTGAATTTTTAAGGTTGTCTAACCTACAATAAAATACACCAAGCTAAAAGCATCCTAATCAAACATCTAAAAAGTGTAAAGACGACGTCTCTACATGCAGATTTGTTTTTAACCCTATAAAATGTCAGCAAAATTTTATATTCAAAAAATTTAAAAACAATAAACTATAGTTACCTACTTATTATTTTTTTCATTGTTAAATAAAATCCATTTCTAAGGATGATTGTTATAACCCAAAAATTGATTGCAATTTATTTAAAAACGAAAAGTAAATTTCGGCCCTGGTATCTAAATAACCCTACTTTTTAGATCATTTATAAAATATTTTTTGTTCCTTATTTTTAACTATAAGCGAGACGATATAAATATATGTTTTTTTATTTAACTCATTTTAAATGTTAAATAAAAAAAGTTATTTTTCAAAATACTATCAGCATTAAGTGATGTGTCAAAAAATAAAACTGGCAAATAAAATTAATTTTTTAAACGAAAATGATATTTTGTTTAAATTGCATTGCAAAAATATTCTGTTTAAAAGACAATTTGATTTGACATTTTGTTCAAAAATTACTTTTTTAAATGACATTTTGTTCAAATGGCGTTTTGGTTGAAAACATCTTTTTCAAAAACATTTTGTTCAAACATCCACCTGATAAAAAACTTTTGGTTTGTTGAAAAATTAGTTTTTCGAATGACATTTTGTCGCATGGGGTTTTCTTTCGAAAACATTTTTTTTAAAACATATTATTTTCGAATGACTTTTTTTTCAAACATTTTGTTTGAATGTCAATCTGATTGAAAACATTTTGTTAAAAAATATCTTTTCTACATGACATTTTGTTCGAAAGTAGTGGGTTTGTATGACATTTTGTTCAAATGGCAGAAAGCATTGAGTTTAAATAATATAATGTTCCAATGACGATCTGTTGGTACAATTTTTATGAAAATATCTTTTTTATATTATATTTTCTTGAAAAATATTTTGTTCAGTGACATTTTGTTCAACATTTTTAAATGAGAATCTGTTCAAAAACATGTTCAACTGTGTTTTTAAAACATTTTGTTCAAATGATAATCTGACCAAAACCATTTTGTTCGAAAACATCTTTTTTAAGTGACATTTTGTTCGAGTTGCATTTTTTTCGAAAACATTTTGTTTGAGAATCTGATAGAAAACATTTTGTTCAAAAATTGCTTAAATTCATATGACATTTTCTCAAATTGTTTTCTTTAAAAATATATTTTTTGAATTTTGTTTGAAAGCAGTGTGATTGATTGGCATTTTTTTCGGAAACATTGGGATCGATATTATGTTCAAATGATCTCTTTTTTGAAAACATTTTTAATTTCTTGAAATGGATACGTTTGCGATAAATTGATTAGAGTTCAGTGTGGTTAGGTTAACAGGTTAGGATCACTTGATAAAGCTACCACCGATTGCGAGCTCCCAAAAAGAGACACACAGGAGCTAGTTTTTCGAAGAGTTTCCTGTTTGAAGAAAATGTTTTTGAACCAAACGTTATTCAAACAAAATGTCGTTCAAAAAAGATGTGTTTGAACAAATTGTTAAAAAAAAATGTCAATAAAACATCATTCGAAAAAGATGTTTTTGAAAAAACTATAATAAAGCAATTACCACAGAACAGAAATTGATATGTTGCACTTTTTTCCAGTTTCTTTTCTAATGAAACTGCTGATGAAAACCGAGGTAGTACGACGGAATAAGTGTCGCATTAGCTTTTTTTAAAATAACTCGCTTTAAAAAAGAGTTGTTTTTTAGGTACATATTTTTTGTAGGTTTTTGTAGACACACCTTTAATCTTACTAAAAGGCACAAAACCACCGTCGTAGGAGGCAGTAAATACAAATATATTTGCAAGAAATTTTAAATTCAGGGAAAATTGAAAAATGTAGAGTAGCATAACCAAAAAAACTATTTTAGTTCTGGCCTATCCAAATTAAAACAAATGGGTAAAAGTAACCCCACTAATGGGGTGCATCCTAATAAATCCCCAAAGTAAGCAAATTGTCTCCCCATCAAAGCAATAAATCGAGGGCTTTTTCAAAAGAAGTCCAAAATATCCTTATCCAAATAGAGCTCTGTTATTTTTTTACAATATTACTACCAATTTTTCATAAAAAAAGGAACTAAAATTATATTTACTATCTAGCTTAAAAATTGTAATAATGGGGGTGATCTAATTGTCGCTAGGAACCAGAGAACCTTTAATACCGTTTTCGGCTGCTGGAGACGACTTCACAATTCTCGGTGAGTGCCCCGGTTCGAAAATCAAGTGAGCTCTCAAATTTTTATTAGAGCCTGACTCCTATTTTTAATGTTCGACTTCTGAGAACATAATCTCAACAATGCTATTAATGTAAATTTTTATTGTCAATGGGTATCTATTCAGCTGTAAACTAAATTAAATTGCTTGTTTTAATAAGTTAGGTATTTACTTTTAATAAATAAATATTTTGCCGCCGTCACTGGTAAATCGATCGACCATAAAGAATAAACATACGTCTGCTGTGTGTCGCACAGCGTTGCCATCGTCTTTCCAAAAAATATTTCTATTCTTTTCCAACTTATTGAAGCATTTAGGGGTCAAATCGAATTGTTTTGATGAATGAATTTTTGCCGCGGTTCCTGGTCTCCTCCGGTTAATACGTTAATGGTTCGACTGCTTCCCTGGCGACTGGAATCTTTGACCACGCAGTCCATTTTTAATTTTCGGAAGAGTATAGAAATTGTTGGGACTTAGGTCGGGACTGTATGGAGAATGGTCCCACAATTCGACGTTTTGTTGGGTTAAAAATTCTATGGTTTTTTGTGCTTTGTGCGAATTTGCATTGTCTTGGTGCAGGATGACTCGTCGTCAGCGGTGACTTTCGGCCAAAAGTGATGTACTAATCGGCAGTAACGGTCCCTTGATCTGCTTTTGAGGCAAATGTCGCGACCATCTTTTTGGATACACTTCAGGAACGGATTACTTTTGTTGCCTTTTCTTCATCTTGGAACACCCAAACAGACGACTGACATTTATTTTCGGGTTCATAATAATATGAGTAAATCCACGATTTATCACCACTGACAATGCTGTACACGTGTTTCGAGTTTCCAGCCTCAAAGCGGTCTAGAGCTTTCTGACAAAAATTGACCCTAGCTTCTTTCTGTTCTTTGGTTAATAGATGCGGTATCCAGCGACAAACTAATTTTCTTACCCCTAATTCTTCATTCAAAATTTTTTGAAATAAGGTCTTTGAAATCCCCAATGAAGCCTTAATTTCGCGATTTGTCACATGGCGATCTTCCGTGATGGGCATGCGTTTTTGGTGCACCTGGCCTTGGATCGTCTAAGGCTAATCCGTCCACGCTTGAATTATCCATACCAACGAGAAACCGTTGTCTGATTTGTTGTTCCATTACCGAAAACAGAAATCAACTCGGCAAGGCATTCTTGTTAAGATAATTTCTTTCGAAATTTGTAAAAAATTATAGCCCGAAAATGTTCTCGGGTTAATTCCATTTTTCGACTGATTTGTTAACTTAAAACAATCACTGTAGCTATAAAACTATATGTATTGTACTGACGTTTTGAACTTAGGTTAGGTAAAGATTGAGGTTAGGTTCTAGCAGCGACATTCGATCCGTGTGGCCCTCTATGTTCTTATATGCAAAACATAAAAGACAGCCCTCGTAAACTGAAAATACTAATAGCTGATGATTGATCCGTTCTTGCGGAACTAGCCGGGCCATTTTGGGAGAGGGGGACAGATTGAGCGACAGCCCAGGTTTAATAAGATCATGTAGCCAAAAAAATTTGTACGTAATTTAGAAAACTGAACTAGCAAAAGTAATTTATAAATTAAAAAAAGTTAATTATAAATTAGAAAAAGTAAATTATAAAAACCTCTGAACCATGTCGCTTGCATGAGAACACAACATGGTCGTACGCAAAGAGGGACAGGGGGCATTTGCCCACCCCTAAATGCTAAATATTATTTATTAATTTCCTAATTTTCAAACTAAAATACCAATAACATAATATTATACAACAAATATACTTATTTCGAACCATATTTTCCTTTTTATGATCTCATAATGTATTCATAGTGGGAAGTGCATGCAGTTATAGAAGGGCTAGGTGGCTTAGCCTCCCCCCCCTCCACAAACTAAAAATTAGCTTTCCCAAACGAAATAAGCATAAATTATCAACGGCGACAAGTCCGTGAAAATTTCCAACTGCGGCGCCGGCGCTTATACTTGTGAAACCAACCAAAACTTTTTCATTTTGTTTCATTTTTGAAACCCTTTTTCTTTAACCTTTGCCGTTTTTACCAAAAATTTTTGGCTAATATTTGAATAATTTTTTTTCAGCGGCGCCATTTTTCCGAAAAGCACAAAATTTTTTTCGTTTTAACTACAAATTTATTTTCTGCTGCGCAATTTTTTCATTAGAGCAACTAATTTTTAATTTTTTTTCTTTCTACTATTGTCATTTCTTTTCTTCCGAAAATTTTTGCTGCTATATATATATGTCTTAAACTATTTAATTTTTCGAAGTTTTTTTCTGCACCGAAAAGTATTTAATTTATTTAATAATATTCGTTTCGGTTTAGTTTTTTCTGTTATCATAATACCTTCGATAAATACCTTTATATTCGTTTCGGTTTAGTTTTTTCTGTTATCATAATACCTTCGATAAATACCTTTTTTTCATTTTTCATTTTGCCCTCCCTAGATTTGATGCTGCGTACGCCCATGGAACACAATATTGACATCTAAGATCTAACTAAGAAGTAAGTAAGTAGGTACTCGGGCGAGAATCATGATCACAGGCTTTGATACAAAATATCATATTTTCTTCAGTTTCATCTCATAGAAGCAGGAATGCGAATTTTTGCTTCTTTATCATCATTATTCTCACGGTTTTAATGTTGATTTAAGCTATAAAATTACTCATGTATTTATGCAAAAACCTCCTTTTCTATTGATTCGAGTCATTTTTTGGAGTATGCGCGATTTGGCACCAAGGCAGGTTTGTTGCCCAGTTTGTATTAAATTATTAAAAGAAGAGTGCATTTATATTAATAATTAAGGTAGTTATTCCAACTTTCGTCACCTTAAGCTCATTAAAAACTAATTTCTCATTTTAAAATTAAATGGAGAAGAAATGCCTGCGTTTTAAATGATATACTTAAATATTTTATATTGCGACCTCGTGGCTTGAGAGTCTTTTAATTTGTTAGAATGTAAACGTTATAAAATAAACAAAGTATTTGCATGTGTCTCTAAGTTTCAGGCCAAATTGAGGGGGGAATGACGTCATGAAGTTATGTTTTGTCTTTTGTGTGGAGGTGCGCATAGTCTGAAAGGTATTATTGACCTTGTGAATGCCCTTGAGCCCAAATTTATCACCTGTCAATAACTCAATGCCCCTGCAGATTTAAAAGTCAAGGTTGCACCCTGTTATTCCTAATTATAAACTGTGGTGGTATGTGATTCATACCAGGTGTTCACTTTGTTTTTTATGCAGAGGCTAATAGTCTGAGACGTATCTAGTGTATGTAGAGACCAATAGTCTGGGTGGTCTTTTTGACCATAGGTAATAGTGTGAGTGGTATTTTTGGCCTTGAAAAGTTGTGATCTTTTTGACTTTGATATGACATTGTAAAGTCATGTGGGTCTTTGTCTTTTGTTTGCAGGTGCGAACAGTCTGAAAGGTATTATTGACCTTGTGAATGCCGTTGAGCCCAAATGTATCACCTGTCAGTAACTCAATGTTACTGCAGATTTAATAGTCAAGGTCGCACCCTGTTATTACTAATTAAAAACTGTGGAGGTGTGTGATTCATTCCGGGTGTTCATTTTGTTTTGTATGATGAGGCTAATAGTCTCAGAGGTATTATTGACCTTCCATCTGTGCCTGCTAAGTATGAAAAAATGTTGAAATTTCATCTTAGAAAATAAAAACCTGCACACAAACTAACGATTTGGCAACAAAGTATTTATTAATTCTTATTATTTTTATTATACATACATACATTATACATAGAGTTCTTTCACGACATATTTTTTTCTGTTAAAAATGTTTTTTTTTTAGCTCACACATATACTATACTATAGTAGTGTGAGCTATGGTGATCCTAATTTTTTCGAGAAAAAAAATGTTGCTCCGATTTCAAAAAATTTTATATATCTTTGCGTTTCAGATGATTTTGAAACTTTTTTGTTGCGCCGTCTGTCTGTCTGTCTGTCTGTCTGTATGTCTGTCTGTCTGTCTGTCTGTCTGTATGTCTGTCTGTAACGACCAACGCGCATAACTCAAAAACCGCCAGGTCGATTTTAATGAAATTTGGTACCTAGGCTGGGTCTTGGGTCGAGATGGTCCCATTTAAAAATGAACAAAATCCACCCAACACAAACCAAATAAAAGGGTGGGGGTAAATTTCAAAAATTAGAGTTTATGTGAAAATATGGCGTGTGTGATATCAAACGAAAGGTAATTGAGTCCGGAGTTAAACAAAATACATTTTATTTTATTTAAAAAAAAGGGTGGGGGTATATTTCAAAAATTAGAGTTTAAGTGAAAATATGGCGTGTGTGATATCAAACGAAAGGTAATTGAGTCCGGAGTTTAACAAAATATATTTTAGTTTTTGTTTTATTTCAAGGGTGGGGGTATATTTCAAAAATTTGAGTTTAAGTCAAAACATGGCTTGTGTGGTATCAAACGAAAGGTAATTGAGTCCGGAGTTAAAAAAAATACATTTTAATTTATTTAAAAAAAAGGGTGGGGGTATATTTCAAAAATTTGAGTTTAAGTCAAAACATGGCTTGTGTGGTATCAAACAAAAGGTAATTTAGTCTGGAGTTGAATAAAATATATTTCAATTTTTAGTTATATTAGCTCACACGTACACTATAACTATAGTACCTAGTGTGAGCTTAGGGGCCCATATATTGGCAGAGTATTTTATTAGATCCCCTCTTTTTTTGACTTAGTTGTTCGTTTGTTTCTCCTCCGCTTTACATTTTCTTAGAGGCGGAGGCACGAAGAGCATCATACAGAATAAGGGCCAACTACCAGGATGGCAGGGCAAACAAAGTGATAACAACAGCTCTAATTAGGGAAAAACGAGTTGGACGAAACTCTAGGAATAATATACAACATTATCCTCCCGGAGAGGACTGGTCAAAGAATAGGACCAATTTTTCAAATAACAATAGCTTCTGGTATACCAACGGATCCAAAATGCCGTCAGGCGTTGTATCTGGAGTTGTAGCCATTAAACTGTGTGCCCGGTGGATTACTAACCACGAGTGGACCAACAGGACAATAAAAATCTTGTCCGACAGTCAGGCAGCCTTAAGAGCCCTTGATTCCTATACAGTCTCATCGAGAACCGTAAGGAGCTGCAGGGATTCGCTGAATGCACTAACAATGTATCATTCGTATGGATACCAGGGCATTCTGGGCAAGAGACAGATGAGGCCGCAGACCAAGCAGCGAGGGACGAGGCATCTTCCGAGTTTTTCGGCCCCGAACCAGCCTGGGTGATATTATACAATGCTGCGAAATCAACCATATTAAAATGGATGGAGAATAGCTTTCAACAATACTGGATAAATATGACTATAAAACTGGCTCACTCTAAAGAGTTCATTTAAGGACCTAGTAGAAACAGAGCCAGAAACATCATTGGACTTTTTACGGGTCACTGTCGACTGTAGCCATGCACAGAATAGGACTAACAGAAGAGACCGAATGTAGACTCTGTATGGAGGATGTCGAAACAGTCAGACATGTACTGTGCGAATGTCCGGCTTTTGCACGTTTACGTCAGAACACTTTCGGTAAACCTCAGATTGACTCACCCAAACTGATAGCCAGCCTATTTGAAGGATTAGACATACAGTGGTGAGAAACCTCTCAAAAGTGAGCCACAAGAGACCAACTGGTGGTCGCAGTGGAAGGGCTGCAAAGTCCACTCACATATGAATAATTAATAATCATCGTTTGTTTCTGTAGAATAGATCTTTTGTCTCAAATGGATTTAAGCGCAGCCTTCGTAAACTAACGAGCCACGAACCAGAAAAGGCAACATCGCAAATTGGCCGGCTGGGAGGCCGATATTTACATGGGAGATATAAACATCTGCTATTTGTTTTGATTGTAGTTTGGCGATTTTGTATTTTTTTTTGTAAAAACTAATAAACTGTGTTTAGGCGTGTTACATTTAATTTTTAAAACAAACAAAACATTTGGAAATCAATATCAGTGGCTATTATTCATGTTAAAAAATATGTAACAAAACCTAGAATAAACAGAAGAGAAATTACTTTTAAACAATTTGTGAGAACAACCCTAAAGTTCGATTCATAGTACCGTGAAGTAAGCAGTATGAAGTGAGCAGTAAGAAATAAAAATGGTTCCTTTCTTACTGCTAAGTTATTACTGTCAAGTTTGAACAACAGGATGTTTGTGGGATAGTTTCTTATGTCTGACTGCTTACTTTACAGAACTATGAATCTAGTTTAAGTGGTAACATGTTAATTTAAACTTTAAATGAACTTACCTTTTTTTCTATCTATTCTATTTAGCCTTCGTCAATCCATCTTTGGCCAAGTTCTCCAGTTTACAATACATTTGTTCCATCAATGGTCTTTCTGTCTGATAATATGACCGGCGAATTTCCATTTTAATTTTGCTACTTCTGCTCTGACATCCCTTACTTTTGTTTTATTTCTTATCAATTCATTCCTTTTTCTACCTGTTAGCTTTACATGTAACATTTGTCTTTCCATTGATCTTTGGGCTTTTGTTACCTTATCCATGTTTGATTTTGTAAGTGTCCAGGTCTGGGATTCATAGGTAAGTACAGGAAGGATACATTGGTTATACACTTCCGTTTTGAGGTACTGAGGATATTTTTTATTTCTTAATATATTGCTTAATTTACCGAATACTGTCCAGGCCAATCTTACTCGTCTCTTGATTTCAGCTGTTTGCTTTTCTTTTTTCAGTTTAATAATTTGTCCCAGGTCCTATATATTCCTCTACTTGTTCTATTTTCTTTTAGATTGATTGATATTATCAGCATATCTTGGTGGTTCAGAATTGTCCGTTTACTTTGATGCCTATTTCTTCCCAATCTAAGCTTTTAAAAACATCTTCTAGGGCCTGGTTAAATAATTTAGGGAATATTGTGTCACTCTGACACCTCTTCTTATGAGGATTGGCTTGGTTCCTCTGTGGATTTTGATTAATGTTGTTGCTTCACTAAATATATTGGCTATTAAGTCTGTATATCTGTGATCTATTCGGCTATTAATTAAAGATCTTTTACTGCCCAGTGCTCAATGCTATCGAAAGCTTTTTCGAGTCTATAAACACAATATATATTTATATATATTTCCATACCCTCCCTTTCTTCAATTTTTTTTCGCCTGTCGTCAGGATTTTCTCTTACTGGAGGTTTGGGGTTTGACATATACTCGGGTTGAGATTCAAATAGCCGAGGTATTGCCCCATTGTTTAACTTAGGGAATGTTAGTGGCACCTCCTTTTGTACTCCCTCTTTATCCCTAATTATCTCGGTTCTAACAACGTCACTTTTGTCAAAATGTTTCCAACAAACCACTGAACATGCAGTCACAACATAATCTTCTCTGTGAATGGCCCGAAGCCAAGCATTTTTTAAGTCATTTTCTTTTGGGAAGCGTTAGTTGTTTGGTGGCCCTCTTCATTAACCACAGATGCATAGTTACTTTTGCAACCGGGTACACAACACTTTCGCGGCATTTTAAAATGTAAAAAGAAAAAACAAAACAATACAAAAATTCCAAACAAAAACAAACATCTAACCTCACTTATTACCGGTGTACAAAATGTCTTTTTTACACAGCTTTTATTAGGTAGGTAATATAATTTTAAGTTCACCACACATCTGACTAAAACCAGAACAGTTTTTTTATTTGGTAACGCGATTTTAAATATACTAAAAGTTAAAAAAAAACATTATCTGCGCAGAAACGGCTAGGAACTAGCGTGGTGGGCGACGCACGTGAACGAAAATGAAGGGCCTCCAGGCTGTGTTGCCGTTTCTTCTGGTTCGTGGCTCATTAGTTTACGAAGGCTGCGATTTAAGCATTTTAAATTGGTAATTTATAAACCATAAAAAGTGTAAAGTTTGCTGACTTCATAACCGCGTTGTTGTCAGCTTTAGTTTCTCAGATATTATGCCTGTTTCTGACGATGCAATTTTTGTATTTATTTTAGTCGCTGCAATTACATTTATTTTTTTGATCGCAGCGATTTTTATAAGAAAATAAAAATGTGCACCATTAGAAGATCAGTTGAGGGTGTATTCCAAATTAGGAACGTATTCCATATTTGGTACCATTTCCCGACTAATTGTAAATGCACTATAATAAAGTTATGAAGATGACTTCCGTTCTAACCTACATAATATTAAGTAACTGATATCAGTTTCCCCTCGTTTATCTAAATAAAAAAACGCAAACGCAAAAAAAAATCTGCCGACAAATTTGCGATTTGGCAACAACGTATTTATAATTTCTTCCTATTTTTTATTATACAGAGAGTAAATATCCACAGTTCTCTCACAACCTATTTTTTTATTAAAATGATTTTTTTTCGATTTAGTTCCCTTTTTTTACTTAGTTGATCGTTTGTTTATGTAAAAATAGTTCTTTTTGTCTCAAATCGATTGAAGCATTTTGACTGGTAATTTATAAACTATGAACAAGTGTAACGTTTGCTGACCTCATAACCGCGCTGTTGTCGGCTTTAGTTTCTCAGATATTATGACTGTTTCTGACGATGAAATTTTTGTATTTATTTTAATAGCTGCAATCACGTTTTGGGGTTTATTACGAAGCGATTTTGTACTTTTTTGTTCGTGCTTTGCACCCTCAGAAAATCAGTTAAGCGTACATTCCAAATTAGGAATGTATCCATTTTTGGTACCTTTCCCCTACTAATCGTAAGAGTTATGACGATTACTTCCGTTCTAACCTACATAATATTAAGTAACCGATATCGGTTTCCACTCGTTTATCTAAAGAAAAAAATGCATATTTTTGCCGAGTGCAAAAAAATCTCCATTCATAAAGCAGGACTGCCTTGAAAGGAATGAGTCAGTTGGCAGGCAAGGTGCGCTTATTCGCCATTAAATGCAAAAAAATATGCAGATAAGTAAAGAAATATAAATTAGGTAATGGGATATAATTATAAATGGGGAATTGTTGCTTGTGCAATCTTACTTGGTACAGGTTGAAACCACCCACGATATATAACACTTGTTCTATTTGTGAATAATAAATACTTTTATCCGCCAATATACGGTTGCTTGTAAAAATCTAGCCAAGTATAAAAAAAATTTAATTTGTATCGTAGAAAAAAATCTCCTTAAAAACTTGCGATTTGGCAACAACCCATTTATTAATTATTCTTTTTTATTGCATAAAAAGTAAAAAGCACAGTTTTTTCCCAAACGTATGGCTTGCATAAATTTAGGCTACTGATAATGGTAGCCGCGCTTTGACTTCTGAAAGTTTCAAAATCCAAATAATTTTGTTAAACTTAAATCATAATAAAAATTAACCCCAATTTTGGCAATGTCAAATTATCGAATTAACAAATTGTCAACGTCATTTAAATGTAGTCCCTTTCAAATTTTATTAAAACCGTCTACTTTTTTAACGTTTGGTTTCAATTAATTCCTATATGACGGAACAGTCATTTTCCATTAGTGGTTTTAATACGCTTTAGCAGTACAGATATATTTAACACGTACGTGATTAAGAGTGAAAATCCTATCCTAACTTGCGGTTTGGCAACAACGCATTTATTACTTCTTCTCCGTCTTTGTTTAATCAATATCTTACCTACAAACAAAAATTGTCTTCTAAACTATACCCCTTTCTTTTCGTCTTTAATTTGGTTAATCTATTGTTTCTGTAAAAATAGTTATTTTTCCCTTTAATAGTCACAGTGTGCCTGAACGAAGTATAGGTTACATAAAAATGGTTCCAAAAACTAATTGCACATTTTGAATATGGACTCTTTCCTGACTTCAGAGCGATATTCATATATTCATATATATCCTAGCTGATCCTCTTCTCGAAATTTTATCAATTTTTTGCCATTTTGCTAGTTAGTCTAGGCGCTGACTCCTCCTATCACGTGTGACCTAATATGTTTGCTCAGGTTGACTGCGGGGCATTGTTAAGCACCCATAGGTGTATAAAAAAAGTTTGGTCACGTGGTTGAACTTATGGTCGTTTGGCCGCCATCCTTGAAAATGGCCGCCAAATTGATAGATTTTTTTGTTTATGCGTATCTCCCTACGCAGTCATCCGATTTATATTTTTAAAGGCTTGTTATACTCCTTTTTTAAAGGCAAATAAATTTTGTAATTACACATTTTTTAATAAATCAAGTAGTCTTTGAGATATACCAAGATTATTAGTATTTCTGCTCGCAAAAGAATTAAAATAATAACCATGCTCATTTTACTGTAGCTACAATATTATTGACATTTGTTTTTTTTGTTACATAGAAGCCTTTAAACTTTTCACAGAAGAGGATATTGACTTTATGTTTTTAAAGTTCGATGGATGGTACCCCTAAAGACTGCCTTAAAGAGGGTGGTTTCTAAAACTGTTCACAAGATTATACAAAAAGTTGATTTGCAGTGAAACGATGCATCGTAGCGAGAAACGTTAAGAATAATTTTTTATAGTATATTCCGCTTCTTTTGATCATTGTCATATCTTTTACAATTTTTAAGAAAAAAATCGATTTTGGAGCGAAAACATGGAATTTTTACAAAAGCGAAATTAAAAGTATAGTTTTTGCAAAGTCACCTGAAATGCTCCTAATACGGGGTTCTATCGATTTCATGAAATTTTGCTATATTCTGCCCTTCAAAAGTTATTCAAATTGATATAAAATCTTCCTGGTATAATTTCAACCCTACCGACAGAAAACGCGCGCTTTTTGCGGGCCGAGCACAAAGTGTTTGTTTTCTGACCGACCCAGCGCAGGTGGATAGACGGCATCTGATTGGCAGATTTTTTTGAGATCCGCTTTTAATTGCTTTCAGGTGTTCTTTGCGGGACCCCTTTAGTCGGCAGTATGCAGAGTTAGAAAATAAATCAGTGTCGTTTCTGTAGGTATAGGAATAGAAAGTATTCGCACGCACATTTAATGGCCCTTCGACCCAAATTATTAGTGTTCCAAACTACCTAGACTCCTGTGGTTCACCAATTTCCTACAAAAATTCCATTTCCAAAAGTGAGTCGGCTTATCGGTAATCCCGCCATTGATTCACACCGGTTGGACATATTTTTCTAAAAGTTGACCGAAGTTTTCATTACGTTTCAAAAATAGCTATAGCCAATGCACATATTTCGTATAGTTTACTAGTTCATCAAAGAAAGTTGATCACTTTGTTCATTACATTTTCAGTAAAAGTTGCGTCAATACGCCGAAAGTGAAAATTTTAAGGCGGTTCTTCCACCTACTTTCCTTGAATTATCGATTTTACAGGTGTCGCGTTAACGCGCAGGTGCAAGTGTCGCCGTCACCAGGGTCATCGCGCGCGTTGTTTCTTCGAATACCAACGTTTCTTAGAAACTTTCAGACGGGACCGCTAGTCGTATGCACAGAGTGTGCGATTTGGAATCGAGAGGTGCGGGGTTCAATCCTTGGTGAGAGATAAAAGTTTTTTTTAAGGATATGTTCAAATAATAACATACAGACAAACTTACAAACATTTCATTTCAAAATTTTCGAAAAAAGTTAATAAAATTAAAATAATAAAATTGTTTAATTTTTGCTAAAATTCGGGTTATATTTTAAGCTATATTTTAAGCATTTTTTTGGGTAATTTTAAAAACAAATTAACTTTCAAAAACAAAAATGTCTACGCAAAAACAGAGAAAACTTTGCGACAAAAGCCTTTTGAGCTTCAACCAAATGGCGGAAGCTCACGAGGTAGCTTTGAAAGCGAACTCGGATACAGCGTTTCACTTTTTGTTTAAATCCAGATATGAAGACGTCGAAGAGTGTCATGCTCAATTCTATAATTTTCATAACCAAATTATTGGCTCTCTCGAAGAGTTTAAACTTTCATTTGACGAGCAGGATAAAACTAGAAAAGACTTTGACAACCTTTATTATGAATGTAAGGGTATTTACTACGACCTTTTTAGGGCCAACCCTGTCAATTACGTGAGCAACCCTAACCAACAAAATATTGTTCAGAGGTCAAATACAAGATCATTTCCACAACCAAGGTTGCCAATTTTCGATGGGAATTATAAAAGCTGGCAACACTGGTTTGACTTATTTAAAGTCATGGTACATCAAAATTCTGATTTAAGTGATATAGAGAAATTTCAACAATTGCGGAGTTCTGTTCTGAATGAAGCCCTTTCTCTAGTAAAAACCATTCCCCTCGCAGACAGCAATTATCACATTGCGTATGAAACCTTAGTAAAGAGGTATCAAAATAAACGAATTATTGCTACTACCGCTTTGAATGCTATTAACTTTCTTTCAACTAAATCCAGTTCTGGGAAAGAATTACGTTCCATGTTGGATACATTTTCTGAGAATCTAGCAATCTTAAATGAGCTTGGTTTTCCTACAAAAGAATGGGACTTTCTTACTTTTAACATGATGCTCTCAAAACTTGAAGTCAAGATGAGGACTGATTTCGAACTTTACTATAGTAGAGAGAAAAACAATTCAGAAATTCCGTCCTACACTGATCTTTACACGTTTATAGAAAATCCTTGCATTGCGCTCGAATCTGTAGTGCAAATGCCCAGTTTTAGTAGGCAAAATCAAACCCCTAGACAACCTCAAACTACGCGTAATTCTCAACAGAACAGTTTTCAGAGAAACAGTTTTAATAATTTTAATTCACCTTCTGCTTTCAATACAACTATTTCAAATCAAGGTTCAAATTCAAGAAATCAACAAAATACTTTACAAAATAGCAATCAACGCAGCAACCCTCAAATACAAAATAATCAGAACAGAACTTTTAATCCAAAAATAAAATGTTACCTATGTTCTTCGAATCACGCATTATCGAAATGTATCGAATTTCAAAACAAAAGTCCACAGGAAAGGATGGGTTATGTTCGGCAGGTGAATCTATGTCAAAATTGCTTACATTTTGCTCACCAGACCGTGAATTGCCCCTCCTCCTACAACTGCTTTACGTGTGGAGCTAGGCACCACAGTCTTCTTCACGTTCCACAACCAGTAGCGCCCTCTGTGAGTGTTAATTCATATCCTCCAGAGAACGCTAATATTCCACTTTCCAATTCCAATAGCACCCCTATGTCAGGAAGCCATTCCACAAACTGTCATGCGACAATGATTTCCAAAAATTCCACTTTTCTACTTTCTACCGTTGTAGCTGACATGTTAGACTCAAGGGGACACTACCAACCAGTTCGTATCTTACTCGATTCTGCCTCAGAGGCAAACTTTATTTCAGAAAAATGTCAAAATCGTTTAGGTCTTTCGAAAAGCTTCTTTTCTACTTCTATTCAAGGCTTAAATCAAGTGACATCTTCCAATACCAAAAGTAAGACGAAATGTCTTATCAAACCTCAAGGTCAAGCGGGACCTACCTTTGATTTTGAGGCTTTAGTACTTCCAAAACTTTGTACAGAGATTCCTTCTTGCGCTGTCGACTCGAGCAAGTGGAATCACATTCGCAATATCAAACTTTCTGATCAAAACTTCCATATACCAAGTTCCATTGATGTCCTAGTAGGTTGTGAACTTTTTCCGCATCTCTTACAAGAGGGAGTTATCCACGGAGAGCGTGGACAACCTAGTGCTTTTAATAGCATCTTTGGCTATGTGCTGATTGGTAAAGTTGAAACTTCAAAGCAACAAAATCCACAATCACTCATAAGCTGTTACACTTCCATCGAACCATCCCTGGATATCTGCCTAGAGCGCTTCTGGGAGATAGAGCAGGTTCCACATAAGGTTCATCACAGTCCTGAGGATATTATGTGCGAAAAGTTATTTTCACAATCAGTTTCACGCAACGAATCAGGTAGATTCGTCGTTCCATTACCTTTCATAAACTTAGAACCCCAGTTGGGTGACACCTATCCAATCGCTTTAAAACGTTTCAAGCTTCAGGAAGCTAGACTTCTCAAAGACTCAGCTAATTATCAAGCTTACAAAGATTTTATGCAAGATTATTTAGACACTGGTCACATTCCTATTCCTACGCCTATATCTAAAGATGTCTTGGATAATTCCTACTTTATCCCTCATCACAGTGTCTGGAACACTGGGAAGATAAGAGTGGTCTTTGATGGGTCTCAACGTAGTCCCAGAGGTCTCTCACTCAACGAGACGTTGTGCGCAGGTCCTAAACTGCAAAATGATGTCCGTGAAATTCTACTTAATTTTCGAATTCATGCTGTAGCCTTTGTTACTGACATAGTAAAAATGTTCCGACAGATTTTAATTATTCCTGAGCACACGCGTTATCAAAATATTCTATGGAGATTTTCTGAGGATGATCCTGTCCAAACCTACTCCTTAAGAACAGTTGTTTATGGACTTAAGTCATCACCTTACTTAGCTATTCGTACTATACAAGAAGTAGCTAAACTTGAGTCTGAAATGTATCCTAATGCTTCCAAGGTGCTTCTTAAAGACATTTACGTCGACGACGTGCTCACTGGGCAGGATTCTGTGGCCTCTGCCAAAGAACTTCAGTCGGAGTTAATCTCCCTGTTGCGCCTAGGAGGGTTTGAACTTAAAAAATGGGCGAGCAACAGTCCGGAACTTCTCTCCTCATTCTCAGAATCAGAAACACAAATGTCCATTCGTTTCGACAAATCCGAACCTAATTTTGTAAAAATATTGGGTCTCCAATGGAATCCTATCTCAGATTCGTTTACCTACTTGGTCGTACCAGAAGATAAACCATGCACCAAGCGAGGTATCTTATCTCAAATCATGAAAATTTTTGATCCCTTAGGTTTCTGTTCTCCCGTTTCTTTACTTGCTAAGCATCTCATGCAAGATCTGTGGAAGGAGAAGATGGACTGGGATTCTCAGCCTCCTCCGCATATCGTAAATGTTTGGAATCAATTTCGAACCGAACTTCCAAATCTTTCAAATATTCATTTACCTAGACGCCTTTCCATTGATCAACCACGTAGCATTGAACTTCACGGCTTTTCAGACGCCTCTATGATAGGTTACGCGGCTACGGTCTATTTCAGAATGGAGTCAGTTTCCGGAGAAATCCATACCTTTCTTGTAATGGCCAAATCTAAGGTCGCACCAGTGAAAACAGTCAGTCTTCCGCGACTGGAGCTTCTTGGTGCCACTTTACTTTGTGGCAAACCGTATCTGTCACATTCAAGAAACCATTTCTCCTACGGCCTGGAAATATATTCCATCAGCGCTAAATCCAGCCGACTGTGCTTCGCGCGGTCTTATGCCTAATCAACTTGTCAAACATGACTTGTATTGGGAAGGTCCTTGTTTTCTTAGGCTACCAAAAGAGAGCTGGCCTGATGATTTTCGCTGTCCAGACCCTCCGGAAAACGAGGTTATTCTGGAAGAACGAAAATCAGTATTTCAAACATGCACAGTTGAACCACACATGCTTGATACTTTTCTTTCTCGTTACTCTTCCCTAGAGAAAATTCAACGCATAATTTCCTATATTTTTCGCCTTACCGAAAAGAAATCTAAATATCCTAACGAAAATATTACCGAAGTAGGACTTCAACATTCTCTTATTGTTCTCGTTCGGCATGTTCAACGTTCCATCTTTGCTGATCTCATTTAACGTTTGAATGACGCAAAGCTACTTCCTAAACAATTTCGTAAACTTTCACTTTTTCTAGATACACAAGGCTGCTTAAGAGTGGGGGGTCGATTACCACATTCTTCCGAACTCTCTTATTCAGCAAAACACCCTTTACTTTTACCACGTTCTCACCGTCTTACTCAACTTGTCATTGAGTACACTCACAAAAGGTACTGTCATCCCGGTCAAAAAACGTTGCATTACCTCTTGAGACAACAATTTTGGATCCTTTCCCCTCGCTATGCAATCGAGAGTATAACTTCTCATTGCATTTTATGCTATCGATTAAATCCTAAACCTTCCGTACAAATCATGGGCAACTTGCCTGCTCAACGCATCTCTCAAGTAAAAGCATTTTCACATGTTGCCATAGATTATTGTGGTCCCTTTCCAATTACAATGGGAAAGTACCGAGGTGCAAAGGTATCCAAAGGTTATATTCTTGTCTTAGTCTGCTCCGCAACAAAGGCAGTTCACCTAGAACTTACCTCCGATATTTCCACCCCTACCTTTCTTGCGGCTTTTAAGAGATTTGTGGCAAGAAGAGGAAGAATCTCTGACTTTTACTCAGATTGTGGTAGCGCGTTCTTGGGAGCTGATCGTTTACTCAAACAGTACTCCCAGGAAGCATGTCACAGTCTAAAAATTACCTGGCATTTTTCAAGTCCTGGTAGTCCGCACCTAAACGGACTAGCCGAGGCAGGAGTTAAATCCACCAAGGCAAATTTAAAACGTGTAATAGGTGAGCAACGGTTAACCTATGAAGAGTTTTTTACTTTTTTGTGTCAGGTCGAATCCATACTAAACAGCCGGCCTCTGTATGCCCAAAGTATGGATCCGAATGACTTTCTTCCACTGACCCCTGGTCATTTTCTTACGCTGGAACCGTTGAATTCCGTACCAGACCCGATTTTTCTGATTCCAAGTTGAACACCCTGTCCCGCTGGCAGCTGGTGCAAAGGCTCCAGTCCGATTTTTGGAAACGCTGGAACTTGGAGTACCTAAACACCTTGCAACAGCGTTCTAAATGGACAGAGGCTTCTAACAATATTAAACTAAATACTTTAGTCGTGGTAAAGAATGAACAAAAACCGCCATTGCAATGGGCTGTTGGGCAAATTGTCGACGTACACCCTGGCTCAGACGGTCATATTCGTGTTGTGACCGTTAAAACAGCTACAGGAACATATCGTCGACCAGTAGTGAAACTATGTCCTTTGCCTATGCCCGACGCATAAGGCAAAATTTTCTTTTTCTTTCTTAATTTTTCTAAGTATTTTTTTATTTTCTTTTAATTTTAATTTACATGCATAATTTAATGCATATTTGGGTTAATGTTAAATTGTATCGTTTAATCGCTAATAGGCGAATATTATTTAATTTTTTTTCCTTTCCTTTTCTTAACTAAGTAAAAACACACGTGTTTTGGCGGCCGGAAAATGTTGGTACAAGCAATGAATTTCCTATTTTCATTTTCTTTCCCTTTTTGCGCGTTTAAAATAATTTAAATTTTCGCGCTTACATATGCATATGGGTTTTCACGGCACCGCACACGTGGGAGGAGAAGCAGCGCCGCCATGAGTGCGCAAAGAACCACCGTCACAACAAGACACTAGAAAAATCACGTTCCCGAAAAAGTGAATTTTGAGGTGAAAAACTGGACGTTTAAACGTTGACTGGAGCCGCAAGAGAGTCCGAGGTAGGTGCCTTTTCATATAAAATTCCATATGTATCGTAACTTTTCATTTACAATCGTCAATACCGACAATTATTTTTAAATGTGCTTGTAAAGCCAAACCGGCAACCTGTCGAAGGAAATTCCATTATTTTTCACCACTTGCACGCACATACGTAATTTATCAAAAAATGTGTTATGATAACATTTGTTTGCCTTTCAAAAAGGAGTAAAACAAGCTTTAAAAAAATTAAAATAGGACCACTGGGTAGGGAGATACGCTTAAACAAAAATCTTTTAATTTGGAGGCCATTTTTAAAGATGGCGGCCAAACGACCATGAGTTCGACCACGTGACCAAACTTTTTTTATACTGCTATGGGTGCTTTACAAAGCCCCGCAGTCAAACTGAGCGCACATATTAGATCAGTCGACAGGAGCCAGCGCCTAGACTTACTAAAAAAATGTCAAAAATTTCGAGAAGAGGATCAGCTAGGATTTATATGAATATGGCTCTGAAGTCAGGAAAGATTCCATATTCAAAATGTGCAATTAGTTTTTGAAACCAAGGGGGTGCGTGCCACAAAAATTTAAAGATAGTCAAAAAGTGCTTTTTTACTTGTTAAAACACTCTTTACTTAGAGTATGGAATAATTCGCAGACTCAGGCAGATAGCTCCCGTGCCTCTTTTTGGGAGATCAAAATCTCTGTTAAACGGGTTAGGTTTAACTTCAACCTAACACAGCGCCGTAGCTAGGGCCAAATTTAGTGTAAGCAAACAAGAAATTTTGCGCCCGATAACCTACCCCACCCTCCCTTTTTTTCCCACGAAAATTAAAAGAAGATTAGTGCGCATTTTTAAAAAAATCAAAAACAGATTTTAGCAGGGGCTATAGAAAACCTCATGGGTGCTCTCGGGCAGCGGCTAATCCAGGATGTCCAGGCGAATCCAGCGGAAGGGGCCAAGAAGGCATAAAAAAAACTTTGTCAATAAAAATTTTGAAAATTGGAAAAGCACTGCGCTGCAGACAAAGATTTTAGAAAAATTAAGTATTTTTCGGAAAAAAACAAGCAAAATTTTTTGGTAATATAAATAAAATGTCCCTACAAAAAAAATGGGATATTGAATCAAAAATGCTTTTTAATAAGTAGATTTTTAAAAAGGTAACTTACAAAAAATACTTTTTTTGTCCCATGCCTCTTTATTTAGCAGGTATAGTCTTTCTATTGTTGTTTTTGCACTAAAAAAGACGTAAAATACGTGTTTATTCATTCATAATTCTGCTCCAATATAAAATGTGTATTACGAGTGATCGCGAGGTGCATTTTTAAACCTTTATACCTTACAATCAATACTAGAAGCGCTTTTAAACATCCCAGTGTCATCTGGACAAGGACGTAGATCGGAATGGGACAACTGGGCGCCGCCAACTCGGCGCCGCCAACTGGGCGCCGCCAACTCGGCGCCGCCAACTGGGCGCCGGGCCAACTGGGCGCCGGGCCAACTCGGCGCCGCCAACTGGGCGCCGGCCAACTCGGCGCCGGACTAAAAAAATTTTTTTTGACAAAATGTGTAGATGAAAAATAAAATATATTATTTATATAAAAACATCTTTAAAAAATCCTACGCAATTTTTTACAAGCTTTTATTTAGCTTCAGATGTTCTGTCTAACTAACTATCTATCAAATCTTGTGAAGCGTTTTTGACACACTTCCCATTATCCGATTTGGATGAAATTTGGTACGCACGTAGTGGTCCCATGATAATACAACATTAAGAAAAAAATATCCAAACAACCCCTACCCCCACCCCTTCTATAGAAAAATGTGTTTTTGACACACTTCCCGTTATCCGATTTGGAAAAATTTGGTATACACATAGTGGTCCGATGATAATACAACAATAATAAAAAAATATCCTCCCACCCCTACCCCCACCCCCTTCCATAGAAAAATTTGTTTTTGACATACATCCCGTTATCCGATTTGGATGAAATTTGGTATACATATAGTGACCCGATGACAATATAATATTAAGAAAAAAATATCCTCCCACCTCTACCCCCACCCACTTTCATAAAAAAATGAGTTTTTGACACACTTCCCATTATCCGATATGGATGAAACTTGGTATTCACATAGTGGTCTGATGACAATACAACATTAAGAAAAAAATATCCTTCCACCCCTACCCCCACCCCTTCTATAGAAAAATGTGTTTTTGACACACTTCCCGTTATCCGATTTGGATAAAATTTGGTATACACATAGTGGTCCGATGATAATACAACAATAAGAAAAAATATCCTCCCACCCCTACCCCCACCTCCTTCCATAGAAAAATTTGTTTTTGACACACATCCCGTTATCCGATTTGGATGAAATTTGGTATACATATAGTGATCCGATGACAATACAACATTTAAAAAAATATATCCTCCCACCCCTACCCCCACCCCCTTCCATAGAAAAATTTGTTTTTGACACACATCCCGTTATCCGATTTGGATGAAATTTGGTATACATATAGTGATCCGATGACAATACAACATTGAAAAAAAAATCCTACCACTCCTACCCCTTAATGTTGTATTGTCATGGGACCACTACGTGTGTACCAATTTTCATCCAAATCGGATAATGGGAAGTGTGTTAAAAACGCTTCACAAGATTTGATAGATAGTTAGTTAGTAAAGGATTTTTTTAAAGATGTTTTTATATAAATAAAATATTTTATTTTTCATCTACACATTTTATCAGTCCGGCGCCCAGTTGGCGGCGCCGAGTTGGCCCGGCGCCCAGTTGGCGGCGCCCAGTTGTCCTAGACCGACGTAGGTATAAGAGTCTTTAGGAAAAAAATGCAAATTTGGTGCGCCACTAGTGCAATTTTTGTACTTGTGAAAACAGGTGCATTTTTTTGTATTCTTTTGGGCAATTGAAAAACTCAGTGTTGCAGTCGGTGCATATTTTTTGGCAAGGGCTCAAGGTCTTTATACTTTTACACAGGTTACCTACAGGCTTTAAAAGGTCATTGAACCTGACTGGCCAACTGTAATCAGATTGAAAAATCTACGTCACCGGGTTGCCTTAACTCATTTGTTTTATGAAAACCCGATGACTCTACAGTCGTCCAGTTAAATTCACATGACTGGTCAAATTCTGTGGACAACCCATGGGCGCACACAGGAAAGGGTCCTCGGGGCCCGGCTCCCGCCAAGCCTAAATTTTTTAAAGCATTTTTACATATTTTATGAATAAAAAAATAAAATAGCATAAATACGGCATCATGGGCTTTTGCCCTTCTCAAGACGATCGTTTCTCAAGACTGTCGGGCTTCATCCCAAGACATATTCCTGGTTGCGCCACTGGCAACCTGTGTAATAGTATAAAGTCCTTGGCACGGGCAGTTTACTGTGGCACGAGCTCTCCGACTTCTTGTTCCACTAGTGCACTGACGTATTCTATTTAAATTGCACTGAAGCAGTTTTTTGACAGCACCAAAACAGTGTCAGTGGACTACGACTGACGCACTAATTTTCTTAAAATAATTCACTATTAATGCATATTTATAAAACAATGTTTTTAGAGACTGGCCCTGATGGCTCCGGAACCAAGTAGCGATGTACAAAACAGCGGCGTACGAAATGGCGAGTAATGATACAGCGACTAGCGATCTATCAAAACTTTATTTGGCAGTGGTACCAAATAGCGCAGGCTCATGGCAATAATAGTGCAGAACAAAAGAGCGCATCGCCATAATAGCGCAGGCCAAAACAACGCATGGTCAAAATAGCGCAGGCGAAAAAAGTGCAGGCCGAAACAGCGCATGGCCAAAATAGCGCATAACTGCTTTCCCGGGGGAGGGTGTGAATTCAAGCCGAATCACCATATTTAAAAAAAAAACTTCCCAGACTTCTTTTCCGCTATTCTAGAGGGTGTGCTATTTTAATAGTTGATATTTTGTTACATCGCTACTTTTTAACAATCGCTACTTTTTAACAATCGCTATTTTGTTACATCGCTATTTTGATAGTCACTCTTTCATTACACCGCCATTTTGATTGTCGCTAGTTCGATACCGCCATTTTAATACCCGCCATTTTGTACATCGCTATTTCGTTCCGGAGCAGGTCCTGATGGTTCAGTGGGGCGCGTCCGCTTTACAACCAGGGTGGTTCGGTTCGATTCCCACGCCTGCCAGTATCAACTCGAACGTACTATCTGTTTGTGAATACAGTACACCGGAGGTAGGGGTAACGCCTGTCTTAGGCGCAGTTTTGGCAGCAACGAAATGTGCAAAGTTGATGATCAATACAAGGCAGAGGTTCGGAAGTCACGTTAAGCGAATGGTCCCGTGTTAAGAGCGTAGATGGCGCTAGCACGATAAGGACTACTGAGCTTAAAAAATAGTATCATTCAGAATTAAACCACCCTTGAGAAAAGAAAAGTGATTGGCAGGCCGGCTCGTTGGGTCTTCATGTAGTCCGAATGTAAAAGTGAATGAGTTGTGATTGTCCCGGACACCAAGTGACTGAGTCAGATTATCTTGTTGTCCACTGAATTGACAATAAGCGAGTTAATAAGTATAAACAAAATTAATGTTTTTAGAGGTTCTAGTGAAAACCTGGTTCGGTAAAGCGGTACCTACCTTATTGTATTATAACTTCTTTGTTTTCAACGACAAGAATTATTAATAAAATTTATGAATGAGCGTAATTATGTTTAATAACTATAAATAGTGAAGGGCGTTGAATACGTAATTTTAATAAGTAAACATTTAAATGTGTTAAAAAGTTCGTAATACACGAGCTATTTAAGTAGATATGTACCTACTACTATTTATATTAACGTGCACGTGCCACTTGTTCCAATAAAGATTGAGGTACACATATATACAAACGCTTTTTTACAAAAATATCGTAGGCCAGAGACCAGAGATACTGAACATTATCACCAGTATTTACTAAAGGGTCTACAGTGCTACAATCCTAGGTTTAAAAGTCTACATTTTGGTTAAAGGCTTAACTTATTTTTCTCGTGAATGCAATAGTTTTTAATATTTATGTAAATTGTTCATAAATACCTTGCGATATAGGTAATCTTTTTTCGTTGTAAGACAAAGGTTATAAATATATAAAAATAATAAAATATTTTGGTTTTAAAATGGTAGCCATATTTAAACCTCCAAACGTCACTAGGAAATAAATTTTTAGACAAGTTAGCGACGATTAAACCGATGGTCGATTGTTTTGGTGAATGTGTAATTGAAAAGGGATTCCAATATATCTTGTGCTTTTATGGTAATGCATCTGCAGATATAGTTTTAAGTTATTTATGTATTATTTAGCTTTGACTATTTTTGTATATAAGTTTTTTTGTCAATCATGGATTGTTTCTATTGTTTTTCGAACTTTAAACAACCCCTCAGGGGTGGTACTACAATTTGAGACTATTTCTAACGGGAATCCTATGACTGCACGGACTAAATTTCCAAAAAATGGCATTTCCTTACAAAATTTTTATGTGGTTTTTCTTTATTTCTAAAGTTAATTTGAATTTATGAAACTCACTGAGAAATGCTATCATATTGCACATTAGGGTGAACCCAATCTTTGCAGTTATTTGACCTGTGAGTATTTCTAAAATACACTTAAACCGGTCGGTATCAAGTCTATAGACTTGATACTTAAACCCGGTCTACAATGCTAAGTCTTAAGGTCTGGTGTATATGACTTTTATAAAAACTCTGTTTTGATCTGGTATGTACTCCCAGACTTATAACAAACTCATTATAAATCATAATCCCTTATCATCATCATGATCTTGTGTGTGTTTAAGAACAATAATTACCTTCATAGTGACCTGTTTTGTGTTTAGGCCAAGTAACGCCACAAAAAAAAAGAAGCAAAAAAGCCAGCAGGTTTTCTTTGACGTCCACAGTTTGGCAAATAAAAGCTAGAAAATTTTTGAAGGGCGAGAATATTAGAGAATTATTGAAATACAGCCACATTGAAAACTGACAGTTAATCCTTCAAAATTGACATACCAAAGTCGAATTTAAAACTTTCGTCGTTTATTTTCAATTAATAAAAGAAGGCACTATTTATTCCGGTTCATATAGTAAAGAAAGGCCGTGTGTTGAAAGATCATAGCTGATATTACAATGTGAAGGTGTCAAAATTGTGGCTGGCACTATTATAGCCTGGCTTTATTTCAATAATTCTCTCTCTATTTTATAAATATTAAAAATTTGTCTTTAAAATCCTAGCTGATTTCTGATTCTGATTTCAAAAATATATACAGTGAAGTTCGCATATAGGGAACCCATTAATAATGAACACTCGCTTATAGCAAACCACGATCAAAATACCCAAAAAAATTTTTTCTTAGGTATTGAATGGTCTATACGTCTTCTTATAGTAAACCTCAGATATAGCGAACCAGTTTCCGTGCAATCTTCGAGTTTACTATATCCGGACTTTACTGTATTGAAATAAGTGTGAAGTGACTGAAGTGTATAGGAGCTTTATAGAGATCTAATGCGTTATATCTTTGAAAATGTTTATCACCATATAGACATATTATATATTTTTGAAGTCAAAATCAAAAGACAAATTCGAAAATATAATTATTATAAAAAAAACTGATCTTATTGACGCACCCTGGATATAGTAAGATGGCAAAACAAACTGGTGCAGCGGTTGAAGTGTTACAGGGATTTACCAATTAAAAATCACCCTGATTTGCTCCACAAATTTAATTGTAGGCTTTTTCCATTTTTTGTCATAAATTAAAAGAAAAAAACGTGTAGTTAGATCTTCTTTAAGCAAGATCCGACTTCTTTACTAGAGAGAGAGAGAGAGAGAGAGAGAGAGAGAGAAAGAGAGACAGAAAGAGAAAGTGAGAGAGAAAGAGAGAGAGAGAAAGAGAGACAGCATTTGTAGACTATACAAATAGGAGCATACCTAGTTTATATATATTTTTTTAAACTTATTAAGCTATTTTTTTTTCGTAGCAAAGTAGTTTTGTTTTTCTTGTATGTTCCTGTGTCCTTGGCTGCCAGGGTTATGTCATTCTCAATCGAACGAGAATCGAAGCAAAATAAATCCAGATATTAAAGAAACCATCATTGTGTTACAATTACAGTATCAAAGACTTTTATAGACCCATTTAAATTGCAAAACAACATTAAAATATTTCCTTCCTGCAAAAAACTTCAGGTAACCACTCGACAGGTAAACCGGAAATGCATTTTAAGTGACAAAAAGAAAAAAAACGGTAATAAAAACGTTAAAACTTTAAGATAATAATTATTATTATTTTGCATTGTTAAATTATTGTCGTTGTAATTAGGTATTTTATCTCGGCGAATAATAATATATTTTTTATCATTTCCTGTGACTTTCTGTAATGTTGTTACTTTTTCTTAGCTATACAGGGTGATTTTTTATAAATACACACCCTCCCCTAACTCTTTTAATAATTAGAAAAACAAAATAAAAACATGCACCCATTTTTTTATTATGATGTGTTTAGCAATCCTTTATACGAGAAAAACTATGAAGTTTTTAAAATTGCAGGACTCTTAAACATTTTAACGACACAAGAACTCAAAAAACAATAAACCGATTTTAACCGAAGTTAACAGACAAATTTTGCGTAACCAGTGGATAAAATAATTTTGGGTGGGGGTGGGAGGTTGCAAGGGGAAAAAAGGGGATAAAAATATTTTTAAAAATCATTATTCGAAAATCAGAACAGCCAGAAAAACACGGTTTTCAAATTTAGATAAAGAATTATATTTCAGTGGCGTACGCAGAAATGAATCCTGGGGGGCTTGACCGCAGATTGATACATTTTAATATTGATTTTTGGGAAAAATTCTTGTTTTAGGTGTTAATATTCAGTGGCTCTGGGGGGGGGGGGATTCAGCCTCTAAGCCCCACTGCGTACGCCACTGATATTTTCAACAAAATTTATCATGACGTCAAAGCTTGACAGAGTTGCAGATTTTAAGATATAAAAAATTGTTAAGAAAATCATATCTTATGAACCACCGTAGCTAGCGAAATGCAGCTCTCAAATTGAGATTGAGAATTACATTTTCAATAAAATTTGCTATAACGTCAAAATTTGCCTGAGTTACAATTGTTAAGGAAATATATATCTGGGGGCACAGATATATATACAGCAGTGCCCTGCCAAGTTCGCGCAAACGTGCCATCTTTTCTTGAAACATTTCAGAATGAGCTACGAAACTCAAACCCTGCACAGTCGTAGTTCTTCATAAACTTAATAATCCCTCCATGTTTCATGGCCTTCCATAATGTAGTAAAGTAGTTACAAAATTTTAAAAAACATCGAAATTGCTCCTCACTCATAAACCCTAGGAAAAAAATCAAAAAATCTCAACATTTTAAATAAGGCATCGCAAAAGTTTTGAACAGTATTCCGCATATTTTACTACTTTAAAACTTAAATATTATATAAAACCCTTTAAAAAATGGGTGAAATCATTGGAGGACTTGGCTTTACTTTTATCTTAATTCTTTTTACGGAATACCATTTCGCGTACTTGGCTTTTTTTAAAGGAAATGTTTTTGTTATTATATTTATATTTTAAAAACAAGATTAATTTTCAATATAATACTGCTACCTTAATACATGTACAGTTTTTATGTATGAAATCATAAGCCATCAGGTTAGGATTTAAAAGAAAAATCTGATTAAAAAGTATTTAACAATCTATATTTTAGTCAGTATAAGTATTTTACAGTAACGACTTTATCACAGTATGTAGTTGTTATTGGGCTATTCTAAAATTGGCAAATTTCATAAGTTAGTAAAGGATTTTAAACTAAGGAATTTAATTTACACAATGATTGACATACAAACAACACAAGCGTATCTCTGCTTTTTGTTACGAGTTTTTTCATTTTTTTATTAAAAAAGGGTTTGTTGTTTCTAAAACACAATTTTTAAATATCAAGGATTTTTTATAAAAAATAATATTTCAAAGTCGAACAAAAAAAGAATTCGAAAAGCAATTTTGTTACAAAAATACTGACCTGACCATAGATTAGCGAAAGCAGTAACATATTTAAGATTTCCAAAGCGATGGGGCTAAAGAGATTCAAAAAAAAATTATTTGCTATTTTTCATATGTTTGAGCACTGAAATTTAGCACAAGTGGCCTGGATCAGCCACTGAATAAAAATCCCCTTTACTGCTTTTTGCGTAAATTAGGTATGGCCTATCCTTTACAATTTTTTTTAAATGCTTTCCGAAAAAATATATTTTTTGAAAATATGTGTTTTAAAACAACAATTTTTGCATTATATTTAAAAAAAATTGAAAAAACTTCAAATTCAAAAATTATAAGTTTCGCCATGGACACGAGACGTCGCAGTAAACAATGAGTTACGCTTGCCTTGAAAACAAGTCAATAAATAAACCAAGCTTAATAAAACACAAACAAATAATATTTGCACGTAAAAAGCTCATAATAAGTACAACTACTGAACTGCAAATGAAAAAACATTAAGTAAAGTTTTTGCAAAGTCAGTTGAACAAAGGTTAAAGCCGACCATCGGCATATCCTTTAAAGAAAGTGACATGGGCGGCGGTAGATATACTCATGAAAATTATTTCATTTAATTATGGCGTAAACTAAAGAAATAAAAATAGATAATAAAACTTTCTATTCCTACACCTACAGAAACGACACTGATTTATGTTCTAACTTTGCATACTGCCGACTAAAGGGGTCCCGAAACGAACACCTGAAAGCAATTAAAAGCGTATCTCAAAAAAATCTGCCGTCTACCCTTTGTGCTCGGACCGCCAAGAGCCGCGCCTTTTCTCTGTCGGTAGGGTTGAAATTATACCAGGAAGATTTTATATGAATTTGGATAACTTTTGAAGCGCAGATTGAAGTGAAATTTCATGAAATCGATAGAACCCCGTATTAGGAGCATTTCAGGTGACTTTGCAAAAACTATAATAAGTACGAACAATATGCTTAGAAAAGAACGACTTATTTGCGCCATCACTGACTCATTTAAAATGGTTTTAAAAGTCGTAGTTTTAGTTTATATAAAGATAGAACGGTTTGGTGAATTCATCACTGAAAATTTTTTCAAACTACAGCTTTCAAAACCATTTTAGTCTAGTAAATGATGATGCAAATAGGATGTTTTCTTTTTGAAAAATCTTCAAATACTTATGCATATAGATAAGTAATAATAGCGATTGCTTAAATGTCTTTTTAAACAAAATTTATTTTACCAATCGAAAAACCTAGAAAGGGCAAAAAATGCCCTTTTAAAATAAGAATTTATAATACAAACCATAGACATAAGAGGAAAGTGATAATCTCAACGTCTTTATACTGGATCTAGGATTTCCAGGGCTAAGAGGTCAAAGTGGCAGCAAAGATCAAAATATTTTTTACTATAGCGGTTTTTGATAGATAGATTGAGTAGAATTTGTGACAAATTTTAAATAAATGATGCTGCCAAACTAACAAATAAATTATGTCTTGGGGGACGGGGTGGACCCCTCTGCCCCCCCCCTGAATCCGCCACTGGCCGCTCGAGTACCAAAGTGTTTTATCCAATAGGGGTATTGATAATAGAATGCATGTGTGATTCAAACGGACCCATTATTCTATATTTTTCGTGGTAGAGCGCTTTTTTTCATAAACTTAAAACTGTGTCCATGTGTGATAAGATACAAAATAAACAAAGTGACTGTGATATGGAGCAATTCTTGATGAATACAAGAATGCCCTATTTAAAACTCCACCACCAAAAATATAAAATATTGCGTCCGTTTAAAAAAAACTCACTCCATTTAGCGTTGTTAGAGAGAAAAATAAACAATTGTTAATTAGCCAAGCGCTATCGGAGTAGAACTTAAGGAGAATCTGACCGATCTACATAATCGAAGAATTATCTGTTCCATTATTGTGTCTATGATAGAAATAAAACCTTTTTGAAATTCGAGAAAGTATTTCTACGCCCTTCCTAGGTCTTTGGTTTGGAAATGTAAACTATTACAAGTTAGTTTAAATTAAAAAATAAATACATTTAAACCGATTACAGCTATTTAAAAATAATACATAAAATTAAACTATGGACAAGAACACAAAATTAACGAACCGATCTGGATGAATAGTTAGTTATGCTTTAGTTTATTTCCTTTCTCCCTTTTTACTTGGATCAGTTTAGCACATTTTAGTATTTCTAAGTTAAGAATAAAAAGAGTTACTAGAGTAAACTAAAAACTTTTCGGAAAAATAAAAACCGGATATTTATTATTTTACTTAGTTTTTTTACATTTTTTGTCTTTCTTTATACGTTTAAATCTAACATGGCAGATTTCGAGCGACAGGCCATGTTTTGAAAGACTGTTTTGACTTCATCCAGGATAAGTACCAATTTGACACAAAAATTGACAGTCGTCGGACACCACAAAGGACGAACACAAAACACGAACGAAAAGCGCGTAACAGTCGGATATCTGCGTTTTTTTTGTTCACAAATTCCATTAAATTTGCCTAAATAATTCATGAGATATTAGCCTAGTCCCACGTCCAAACTCATCATTACCAGAAAGCCGATAACTGCGCCCCAGGTTGCCAGTTTTCCATTTTCGCTGAAAAAAAGAGAAAAACAAAATAAATCTATATCCTCCGTCGCTTTTTTTACACAAAAACCTTGCTACCCTTCTCCTTTTACAAAATTTTATTGTTTTTTATTGATTCATCTGTGTTTGTCACATTTTTCTAAAGGATTTTTAAATGGTTTTGTCAAGTTGAAAAGTTATTGCAGGGGTGGCAATTATGGGGGGTTAAAGAGGTTGAGTATTTAGGGGGGAACCGAGGCCCGCTCCTCTCTTTCATCTTAGGGGAACTACAGATACAAAAATATTTTAGGTGAATTCGCAAGAACCGATTTTGTTATAACAATTTTTTTCAGTCGCACGGATGTCAGCTTGCCTAATTTAGACAATCGAAACTTCAATATCGAACTATTTTCGATCATAACCACCAAGTCTTAAAGAAGTGCCAATTACCTTATTAGTAAACCCCAATGCAGAAAATCGATTAACTAACTCGTTATCACTTGTCATGACGACAAGTCATAGGCCGCTTCATAGCCTGTATAAATGATCCGCACTTATTCCGCGCGGAAAGGCGATTTTCAAAAGTACTCCAAGTTGGTAAACCGGAGTTTATATGGTGATTTTTACATGTATATTATAAATATGGTTTAGTATCTTTAATTTTTATTCCCTTTTGCGTTATATATATATTGAACTAATGCGTTTGTGACTTCATATATCAAGGGTTGTATTTGTGCTACATTCAGCTGTCGGTTCTTGCCGGAGTATCAGCTATGATTTAATAGGGACTTATTGGAATAAAACCTGGCTTTATTTTAGAGTCGACTTTATTATTTTCTTTATTTGTCAAACACACTGTGTTTATTGTATTACAATCTAGTCAGTAATACTAATTAGCAATTTTATTTTAACTTAATTTACTAGAAAAGTCAGATTTAAGCTTAGGGTTCACTCAACAGTTCTCCCCGCTGTGTTTAGCTGTAACTCACAATTGTGTTGTGTTTATAGCATTATTTTGTTTTATGTAATTCACTTAGTTTACTAGCTCAAACGGCTTCACTCTTTTTAGTCTTCGAACTAGCATAGTATTGTCTAGAAGCTGAATTGCTTCCACATTCACATGCCTATGGAGTCTATCTTCATGGCTTTTTGCATACTTTTTCATAGTCTCTGCTACAGTTTCGATTTTTAGATCTCGATGAAGGTCACTATTTCGAACGTACCAAGGTGCATTCACAATGTTTCTTAATACTTTATTTTGAAATCTCTGTAAAACTAGAATGTTACTCTCTTGAGCACAACCCCATAGTTGAATACCATATCCCAACAAACATTTAAAGTTGTGAAGACGAAACCCCAACTAGAAAGAATTTCGACGTTATAATTCCCTAAGTGGGGAACCAATTTCTGGTTATAACTACTTGGCCAAGTGTTTAAAGTCACTGTAGTAACAACTACACTACTACGTCGTAGCCAGGTATCTACTACGTCGTAGAAGCTGTTTTTTTTTCCGTAATGGCATAAAAGTTGCGATGTAGTTGCAAATAATATAATCGTTTCTATTTGGTAGAATTGTTACACAATATGGTGGACACAACAGTAAACAGACTCGCTTAGTTTTTTTGTTTGGTTATGGTTATAATATGTACTATGTTATCCAAAAGGGTGAGAATTTACGAGCAGAGGATCAAAATTCGAGTGCGACGCAAAGTTTTTTGTATAACATACATTATATATATTGCAAAAAACCGGTGCGCCCGTAAAATTGAACCGTTTTCTGGTAGCTGATGGAATTTTTATGTTGTGATTTTGGAGGTTATGTTTTCATAATCGACAGTTAACTCCAACAAATGGTGCTTAAGAAGAGCATTTTTGGTAAGCTTCAACTAATTTGTTTATAAAATAGTATAGCTCTTTAATATGAGCTCATAAAACGACAACAAAAATATTAAATTTTCTTTCTTACATAAAAACATGGCGTCCCAAACTATATTCCCTGATAGTCGAAAGGGTTACTTGAAAGTGAGCCTAAGTTACGGCAACGTGTCACTTACGACTTTTATGTCGGCATTCCTTTTTAGTTCTAGATAACACACTCGAATTTCTACTCCTTCGTTGCAGAAACGTATTATAAACTAGCTTTCGCCACTAGAAAACGTCTACAGAGTGATAGGAACCACGCGATAAGTATAACTACTACCCTCAAGTTATTGGGGTGTCGCCAATTGTCATTTGCCGTTTCTGTCAACAACAGCACCACTGCTTATAGGTTATGTACGAGCGTGAATTTGTGGTAGGTTTTAATTAAATTCCATTGGAACAATAAATGAAATGCCAATAAAAAGAGTTTTTTAAAAATGTATGTTGCAGTCGAGAGCATGATCCCTATTCTAGAATTTCTAGGAAGTGTTGGTCAAGGAACTAAAAGAACGTAGTCACATTAATGAAATCAACTTATTGTTACTTTTTTTATTTACACATTGCTCTCACAATTCGTATGTAGTATTTTTTATTGTTTTTGGATATTCTGGCATTGTCAATATTCAGTAATTTTTATTATTATAAGCCCTATAAGTAAAAAAAACAATCTCTGAGATTTGTTAGAGCGCTTAGAAATCCGCATGTAACCACGATATATCTAACTTATTTTTTTTTATTAGCCGCAAACAGCGCAAAAGTTCCTAGATGAAGTCTAGCATATCCCAGAGGTTATTTTAGGGGCCGTGCATAAATTAGATATTAGGGACCTATTGCAATAAAGCCTGGCACAAAACACAGCACAAATTTAAGTTTATTCACTTCAAACCAAGCTTTAACAACAGCACAAATTTGAAGAAAACCAAAAAGACAAATACCCAAGCTCAACACATAAAACGAATCACAGTGAGACACGAAACGTCAGCACAAGAGGCATAAATAAACGAATTCGGTTTAGTCCGCACAAGAGGGTTACGATGGCGATAGGGTGGTGCCACAGCACAAACCACGAACGGCCGTAAAGACAGTACAAGAATAGAACAGCAGCAACAAGTAGCGTAAAAGATTAAGGATGGAGATTAAGCATGGACCAGGGAATTCTTAAAATCCGTGTGCGGTACTCGATACTTTGGATCAATATTTTGCATTTTGATTGTTTTGCAAAATGGTCAAGCAATGAGCTCGAAAAAATGGACTGCTCAAGGTGGTTAAAAAAATATTTGCAAAACTATTCCTAATATTCCCATATTATAAAAGGAGCCACAAAAAGTAGGGTTAAGAATGTGTACGACCAAGATGCGACTTCAAAAAGTCTACGTTTACAAAGTAGAAACAGGAAGGAGAGATTACTTTAAAAGATCAAAATTAAAAAAAAAGTAGTTGCGGCTTTAAAGTTGATCCAAAAAGTTATTTTGTCTACATTGTTACATCAGATGTTACTATGATGACATAAACTTTTGTGGTAAAAATTAAAGTCTTAATGTAGTTGTCGGATACACTTGTTTGGGACTCCAATAAAGCTTAACTTTCCAGTGGTAATTAAGTAGGATATAAAAGTCAGGGCGACTACGAAATAACGACTAAAAAGAAAGTAAAACTTTAGCAACGTCCTATTGTGGTAGAGAAGACTATCAGAATCGACTATCAAGAAACAATCCTAAGAAGTAGTTTAGAGGGTCGATTTTACGAAACATCTACTATTTCCTGATACTAAATAGTAGTTAGAACTAAAAAGTAACAAATTTTGGTTAGGATCACCACATTTCTACTATAAGAAAGTAGCAAAGCCTTTAGAACATGTAGCCGCTACTATAAATGTTAGTTGGGATGTCCATACTGGTTTCAGTATTTGTCTATAGAGCAGTAACTTATTATGAATTGTTAAATTGGACTTCCTTCCAATTAGCCAGTTCATTATTCTATACCTTATAAATGAATAAATAAATAAATAAGTGCCTTTATTTTGAAACTCATAAATATACAAAACCATTTTCAAAAATAAATAAATAGGTGGCGATATTCATATAATATGCTCTTCCATATAACCACCTCACTGAAATTACTATTTAACACAATCTTTTTTCACAAAAAACAAAACCGTACCTATATAAAAAAAAACTTACTCCATAAAGTAGTATCTTTATCATAATCATCTATCCAAACATGAAAAAGAAAGAAAAAAAAAGCTTAGTTATCCATTGTGGACGTTGCAAGAGACATTAATTAAACAATACAAACGTTATTCCGCGCTCTTTTTCTCATTAGTAATTAAGAGATTTAATGTATGTTTTTAAAACTTGACTCGTTAGTCTTAGTTTTAATGTATCTAGGAAGTCTGTTAAAAAGTTTAACAGCATTGTAACTGAATGACCTTTCATATAAAGTTGTTCTATGTTTCGGGATCCTATAAAGGTCTGTGTTGCGGGTAGAGCAACCATGGGTAGAGCTAGTCCTAACTAGTTTATCAAATAAGTATTTAGGAGATTTGAGCCTATTAATTTTGTGAACCAAGCAACCAAGTTGAAATTTAAATCTTTCCTGTAGATTCAACCATCCAGACTGTTTAAATTTTTCAGATATGTGATCATATTTACGTATACCATAGCTGAACCGTATACAAGAATTTTGGACTTTTTGAAGACTAATTTGTTCTCTCTGCAAGAGAGCGGGCCAAAAAACAGTGATACAATACGAAAGCTGGGAAAGGACAAGGCTATCGCAGAGCCTAAGCTTCACTTCTGTGCTAAGAGCGTTTTTGTGAATATAAAGAACCTTAAGTTTAGCATAGGACTTCTGGAGCATATTAGAAACGTGATGTGAGTAACGTAAATCAGTGTCGATCCACAGTCCAAGATTCCGACAGAAATTTTTAGGTTGCAAAACTGTATCATCAAGCACGATTAAAAAGTCATTGTGGTTAAGTAAATATTCTTTTTGGTTCCCAAAGATTAACATTTCTGTCTTGGAAAAATTTAGCTATAGTCCGTGGGCACTAGAGAGTTCTGAAATGGATTTAAGGTCATCATTTATAAATTTGACAGCTTCACGTATGTTATCTATTGAAAAAAAGAAGTAAATTTGCTTATCATCAGCGAATTGATGAATTTATAAAAATCAGCAGTATATATAGAAAAAATCATAGGTCCCAAAATACTTCCCTGAGGTACACCTCTGTCCAAATCAACAAAACTGGAATAAGATCCATTGAGAAATGTTCTCTGCCTTCTGCGCGAAAGGTAAGATTTAAAGAAGTTTTGACTGTTTTCATCAAATCCAAAGTATTTTAATTTGAGGTAAAAAACTGAATGAACTATGGTGTCAAACGCTTTACTGTAATCGAGCAAAACAAGTACAGTATGTAACTTATTGTCACACGCTGAAAGAATATCGTCCGTTACCTTAAGCATTGCCGTTGTAGTACTATGTGATGAACGAAAACCTGATTGAGTTGGTGGAAGTATTTTATTGCAGCTGAGATGTACATTGATTTGATTAGCAACTATTTTCTCTAAGATTTTTGAAAAAATAGGCAAAAAACTGATTGGGCGAAAATCCGAAACTTCACAGGCAGATGGTTTCTTGGGAACTGGAATGACTTTAGCTACCTTCCATGCATTAGGAAAAACTCCTGAGACCAAGCATTTATTTATGAGAAACGCAAATTGGGGGGACAGAAATGGAAAGAGAAGTAAAATCATTTTTAAGTTGATATTAACCTCACCCTGAGAACACAATTTAAGTTGTTTAATTATTGTTTCAACCATCAACACATCAACCTCTTTGAAAGAAAACATAGATTTTAAGTGAGGATCTACATAAGAGTTATATCTGTTCATTAAATCAGAGTCGAGATCCAAGGAATATCCACTATTACAGTGTGCAGTAAACGATAAATTAAAATCTTCTGGGCTACCCTGTGCAACAAAAGATTCCGCCGATTTTGTAATATTTAGGGATCTAAGCAATTTCCAAAAGCCTTTCGGGTCATTCCGGAATTTTTGATTCAGAAAAGCCATTTTTTCAGTACTAATGCAAATATTCACAAGATTTTTGTATTCCAGAAAATCAATGTCTGATTTAGACCGTTTGTACTTAAGCAACGCCCTGTCCCTCAGTTTCATTGAAAGCTTCGTATTTTCACTCAGCCATGGCGCTGGTAGCTTTTTGATTCTAACAGTTTTCAATGGTGCATGTAAATTAAAGATCCAAGTTATATTTTTATTGAAAAAATCGACAATGTCATCAACTTCGCTCATACCATAAACTAAGTCCCAATTTATGTTTTTTAAACTAATCTGAAATTGTCCATGGTCAAAAACCGAAAAATCTCTAAAAGTTCTATATATAGTAGGGGGTTTATCACGTTTCAACTTTAAATTACAATTTATTAGGCAATGGTCTGATATATCATTCATTTTGACAACATTGGAACTATTACATGCAGAAAAATCAGAAGTAACGAGAACATCTATAAGCTTGGCAGTATTATCAGTTATTCGTGTTGGTTCAGTTATTAATTGACTTAAGCCATATTTTAAAAGAAAATTTGAAAAGTTTCTATAAGCTGGACTGTTTTTTTCTAACATATACGTTAAAGTCGGCGCCAAAGATTATTAAGTCATATTGAGCGATGAGCGATAATGTTTGCCAAAACCGATTCTAACTGGCTGATACAATTTAATAAATTACTATCTGGCGGTCTGTACAGAGTGCCCAGACAGACCTTTTTGCCCTCAAATTTACCCGGTCCCTTCTAAACAACTTAAAACCGTCAATTTTTATCCCATAGCTTGGAATGTGCTGTTATAACCAAGTTTCAGAGATGACAAGAATATCCAGGTCAGAATTTTGTATATATTCTTGAAAAAGGTCGAACTTTGAGCATAAAGAGCGGACGTTAAAATGAGAAAACGCAATTTGTTTCATTTTGTATTAATATCTCTTGTTCAGCGCAGACTGAACTCCCTAAGTCTAGAAAAAAAATAAATAAATTAAGGTTTTTGCATGATAAAAATGTCCAAAAGGTAATAATTAATGTTAAACTACAATAAACGAACATAATATATAAAAACGTATTTCTAATTTATTTCATTTTATTTGAAAAGAATTAAAAATGATAAAAAATGATCACAAAAAAATACGGTAGCCACGAGTCCAATGATCAATAAATAAAGTGGCTCGACCGGATCGACGGAGCATTGGCATCAGTAGTATATTTAGACTTCTGCAGCAAACAATTCTTTTAAGTTTTTATCAGTATTCCAAACATAAATACGCCCACTAGCTGACCACGCATTTTAATCCCCAAATTTCATTTTGGCTTCTTTTAAAAGCTTAAATCTTTCTTTAGTCAGATCTTCAAAGATCGATATACCAGAGCCTTTAAGTTTTTTTTTAGCATTGTAAATTTGATTGCGCTTCATCGTGGATACAAAGTGTACTAGGATAGGACGGGATTTATCCGTAGAGGGCTTCCCCAAACGAAATACATCACTGATGTCTACTTCTTTACATTCAACCTTTAGTTTGGATGAACACAGTTCCAACACAACTTTCAGTATATTCTCTCTATTTATCTCAGTAACCCCGTTGAATCTTAGTGAATTTCTTTTAAAGTTTTGTTCTAACCTGTCGTGTTTAGTCTCAATTTGTCTAATCGAATTCGAGTTGCTTTCAGCTAACTGTTTTACTTCTACTAGAGAGTCAGATAATTTATCAAATTTTTCATCTAAATTGGTATTAAGTTTCTCCATCATTTGTTTCCAATTTGGAATTGGCTTTTCCAACCACAGTTTCAATATCCTGTGAAGTAGCGTATACTTCATCAGTTTTAGTTGTTTTTCCACGAGTACTCATAATCCACGTCTGAATTGATCCGGAACAGCCACAAATCAGGTGTCAAATCGTACAAAAGTTATTTAACTGGCTTACAAGTGTGGGAGATTTATAAAATTAACACTACGGATTTCTTACCACCAAATGCAGCTATCTTGAAAAAATCAGAAATTTCACTCAAAAACACACACACAAAAACCGTTAAAAACTGACTAACAAAGCGGGAGCTCAGAAAAACGTCTACTCAGTTCGACGCATCTGACTGTACTCAAGTTCTTTTTTTTTTCTTAACATGTGCTTTCCAGCGCAGTTTGGGATCAAGTGTTATAAAGATATATTTTGCCTGATTTGAGTATGGTACGGGAATGTTGTTAATTATTATTTGTATGTGATTTATATTTTTGTTTGTAAAATCAACATTAATTGATTTGGTTTCATTTAATTTTATTCGCCACTTTGTGGTCCAACTGTGAACTTCGGTGACTGCATCCTGAAGTTTTTCTATGCATTTTTCAATAGATTTTTCTACCGTCAATAAACCAGTATCATCGGCAAATGTTGCTAAGTGACAACTTTCTGGCTTTGGGATATCGCAAGTGAATAACAAGTATAGATAGGGGCCTAGTACGCTACTCTGGGGCACGCCTGCTTCAATTTCCCTTAAATTTGAGTATGAGTCTTCCTGTTTTACTCTAAAATGTCTATCAGATATGTATGATTCCAAAATATCCGAATATTGTTTTGGCAGAAACTGTTTCAGTTAAAAATTATTTACTTTATTCTGACAGATTTACCTTTACTAAAACTGACTGCTGACCTCTTAAAATTGACATACCAAAGTCAAATTTAAAAATAAAGTCGCTACCCTTCATTTAATAAATACAGACATTAATTAAATACACAAAGGCCGAAATTTGAAAAAAAGCAGCTGCTTTTTATATGTAAATCTGTCACAATACGGTCGATTTTAAAATAAGGTCTGGTTTTATTCCAATAAGTGTCTATTGTTTCAGTGCTGGCGCATGGTATTGGCCGACGTAATTTATTTAACGTGTGGCACAAGACACCGGTTTCACAGGATAAAAATCAATAGTGTCAAATAGGGAATACAGCGACTACTATAAAGAATACCAGTGCATGGTCAAAAAAACCTTGCAAAATTTGAAAGTGATTGATCTATATTGACTACTATATGTGTAGCAAGATTAATAAATTTGGTTAAATTTTTATGAAAAAATTATGTTAAATAAAAACACTCTTTAAGATAATTACCCACGTACACACATTCTCGAAATATCAATTTTTCAAGTTATTTGCTTCAAAGGAAGAAAACGATATGCGACAATTTATTTGGAGGCGACTGTACCATCTCCAGAATGCACAGTATATTAAAACCACATTTTTTAAACGCTAGTTGATATTTCCTAACTTTCAGTATCAAGTTGTCAAAATTACAATCATAAAATAATTACGATCGTTCAGAACCGACAAGCTGACCACCGTGAGACGTAGCGATAGTAGTTTCGGAAATAAATCCGGCTGCCATCCTTAATGGGACACCCTGTATACTCTGATTTAAAAAAAAATTGATCACCTTGTAGAAATTTGTAAATAGTGGTCCATTCTCACATAAACGCTATCTTCATTTTTTTCTTGAATGAATTCCAAGAAAAGCGAACGAGCCGAGCGGCTTAGTGCCCAAACGAGAAGTCTGGGCTTGCTTATCAGCAAAATGAAGCTGCTTTGAAGATTATTATATTATTAAACCAAGCAGATAAATGTTCGTTAAGTCTTAAGCGGGTTCCACACGCAACGGACCGGTGTGGCATAAATTATGAGAAAGAAAATTTCCGCATTAGGATTAGAATAAGCCATTTAGATACATGGTTATTAAGCCTGGAACTTGCATGACTTCTTCCGCACAATCCCTTTTTTATGTGATTTTTAATAATAAAAATCTTTTCTTCCCTTAAAAACTGCATTTTAAAAATAAAAACACCAAAACGTGACTCACATGCACAGTACCATCGAAAAAATATTTCTTTGATGACACTACGTAACTTCTGTTACTCTTGCAAGGCAATAACAAAAAAATACAGTATATAACATTATTGTTATGTTTAATATATTTTTTATTTCTATTTTATCATGACAATGTCACTCTCTCATCAACTACTAGTTATCAACAATAATAATAACAATAACATTACAACTCCCTTTTTTATTCTCTCTTGCTATTCTACTCTCTCTTTTTTTTTTTTTGCTCTTCTATATCTCTCCCTGAGTTTGTGGACATGGTCGAAGATATCTTCTATTTCGTTTTAAAAGTTTTCCACTGGGCAACTTTACTGTATACTGTCTATGTTTAGCTACTTCTACCACAATGCCCACTTTGTCCCATAATTTGGATATTGGATTTTGTATTCTGGCTGTTTCTCCCTTTTTAATTTCAGGTATATCCTTGGCATTTTTGTTGTATGTATTTGCTTGTTTTTGCTTTTGAGCAGTTTTAATATCTTTTAAGGTAGACAGTTTTTTCCACTTTAGATCAAAAGCATTTTGATGTGTCGGAATCAGTGGCCTCATATCTCGACCATAAAGCTTCTGAGCTGGTGAAAAACCATCATCAGATGGAGTATTTCTCCATTCAAGTAGTCCAGACAAAAACTTATTTTCATTTAGTCTTCCATTTTCTGTGCTTTTAAAAATTAAATCTTTCATTGCACCAACTGCTGCTTCAGCATGCCCGTTGCTTTGAGGGTAATACGGGGTCGATGGACTATGCTCAATGTTCCAATCCTTGCAGAATGATTTGAAATCGTATGCATTATACTGTGGACCATTATCAGATCGAAACCTTATTGGCACACCTGTGTCTGCAAAAATTTTTTTTAGATCTTGAATCATTCTGTTACTAGTAGGATCCTGGTTTCCGTAATGACATACTATCGGCCATCCTGAGAATCTATCTACATAGACCATGTAATGTTTGCCCGAACAGACAAACAGATCTGAGGAAACATCAACAAATGGTCGGGGTGGCGGGGAATCAAACATCATAGTTTCTTTTTGTTGAGATGGCTTAACAGTTTGACATGCTTCACAAGAATCAATAAGGTTTTTTATGTCTGAACTCATTGCAGGCCAATAAACCGTGTTTCTAGCTCTTCTTAAAGTTCTTACAATTCCTTGATGTGCATCGTGTAACCGTTCCATAACAATTTTCCTAGCTTCCTTAGGTATTAATAATTGGCAACCCTTCAATACTAACTGATCTTCTATGCTGAGCTCGTTTCTAATATTCCAGAATGGCTTTAAACAATCTTGGAGATCTTTTTTATTGGAAGGAAATCCATTTTGTATTTGTTGTCGTAGACACTGGTATTCCAAATCTTTAGTTGCTACTGCTTGTAACTTTTTTAAAGAAGGATCAAAGAAAATGGAATCAGAATTGTTTATATTCTGTATTTGTTCTGCGATCACTGCTTCTACCATGAGCACTGCATCTTCTCCCAATAAGTCACTTTCAGTTGACATGGCTATAGGTGATCGAGAAAGAGCGTCAGGGATAATATTTTCCTTGCCTTTACACCATTTAGCTTGAAAATTAAAATTAGACAATTTTTCTTTTAACCTTTGAATTCTACAATTTTCAATTTTGTCCAAGGTATAATTATTTAATATTGTTATTAGTGGTTTATGATCGGTTATAATTTTAAAATCTGGTAATCCAAGCAGATATAGTTTGCATTTATGTACTGACCAAGTGATAGCCAATAACTCTATTTCTATCATTGCATATCTGGATTCTGAGTCAGACAAAAATCTGGAGCCACATTGAATCAATTTCCATTTATCGTCATGCTTTTGTAAAAGGATATATCCCAGTCCATTTAATCGAGATGCGTCCACATGCAATTCGGTCTCCAGTAAAGGATCATAATGTCCCAAAATTGGTGGTGAAACTAATGCTGATCTAATGTTTTCAAAAGCTTCATCGTGTTTACTCGACCATATAAATTCGTTTCGTTTCTTCATCAAATCTCTTAAAGGTGTTGCATGACAACTGATTTCTGACGAAAAGTTTCCCAGCTGATTTACTATTCCCATAAATGATCTCAGTTCGGTCAAATTTTTAGGTCTTGGAAAATTTCGAATCGCCTGAACTTTTTTAGGATCAGCTTTTATTCCATTTTGACCAACTATGTAACCTACATACGGAACTTCATTTTGGGCAAAAACGAATTTTTCAGGGTTCAGAGTAATTTTATATTTTCGGCAACGCTCTAATAATTCCACGACTTTCACATAATGGTCTTTAAAAGTTTCGTCATGTAGCAAAATATCATCTACTACTTTTTCCATATTTGACATACCAGCAAGTGCTTCATCACCTCGACGACAAAATTCATCGCCCGAACTAACTAATCCCATTGGCGTTCTTAGAAATTGATAACGTCCCCATGGAGTCAAAAATGTCGTTAACTGTTGACTTTCTTCATCCAAACTTAACTGCCAATATCCACTAGTGGCGTCCAATGTTGAAAAATAATTTGATTTTGTGTCAATATTTGAAACAGCTTCCCAAGGTGCTTTAAATGGATGTAACGGTCTCTTTACATATTTGTTTAACATTGTATAATCAACACAAATACGCATTTTTCCATTTGGCTTCTGGACTATCACCAACGGGCTGACAAAATCACTTGGGGTTCCCTCTACTGGCTTGATTATTGATTTCTTTACCATGTCATCAAGTTCTTTTTTAACTCCTTCCCTCCACGCGTACGGGATTTTTCTCGGACATGATATTGCAAAGGGCACAACATCTTCTTTAAGATAAATATGAACGGGTTTCCCATCCATTGATTTAAGATTCGTACTGGTATCAAAAACGTCGGCGTATTTTTCCAATAATTGACTTTTAAGAGTTTTGGCGTTTTCTTCGTTTATTGGAACCTCACTTAACTTTGCAACATTTAATGATATTGGTAAAGGGTCAGGAAAATCTTTGTGAATTATTCCCAAATCTATAAGAACTTTCCTATCAAGTAAAAGTTCTTTAACATTTTTGCATATTACAATTTTTGTTTCACAACATCTTCCTTGAAGTATAATTTTGCAGTTTATTATACCGATTGTTTCTATAGTAGATCTGTTTGCAGCTTGTAATTTTAAATTCGTTGCTTCTAGTGAGATCTCGTGTAATCGCTTTAAAAAATCTTCTCCAGCCACCGAAACTTCAGCACCTGTATCCGGAGTGGCCTTATAAATAAATGAAGATACTTTTGGATGACACTGTACTTCTATTGTGACTGTTACATGACGTGTCTTGTCCCGCCAATTTTTTTCAATACTGTCAATTGAGGTTATTGATAAATGTCCAATATTTGAAGTTTCTTGTTCTTCATCAACAACATTTTTTACACTTTTTTTTAAGCATAAACTAGTAAAATGCCCTCGTAATCGGCATTTATTACAAATTATATTCCTCGCTGGACATTCCAGAAGTGATTTATGCCAATTATTGTTGCATCTACGGCACTTTTTGGCAATATTTTCTGGTTGTTTTGGAACCGCCTTTACTTTCGAAAGTTTTATTTGAGAATTTTCTTCTAGAGTTGCAACTTCTTCGGCTTCGCATAATTTAACTAAAGACTCTAAACTTGCATCTTCTGGAAGTAATCTACATTTTTTGCGAACTTCAGGATCGTAAAGAGATTCAATAATGTGGTCTATAAGGCATGTTTCGTAACAACTGACGCACGGATCGGTAAGTTGAAACAATTTTAATTTTTGTCTGTAAAATGATGTGAACAACTCACCAGACTCTTGCTTTCTGGCCATAAATTGACTTCGTCTCATTCTGTAATTTTCCTTTTTCTTAAAATATTTTTCAAGTTCGTTAAGTATAGTTAAAACATTAGTTTTATTAGGATTATTAATTTTTAAAACTAAACGTAGAACATCCAGCATATCTTGGTCAAATAATGATAAAAGTATTGCATTAACTTGTGGACTACTAACATTTTGCAAACCTTGAATCAACAGATAGTTTTCGAAATTCCTTCGCCAATCAGTATACTGAGCAAAAGAAATATTTTCCATTAATTTTCCTGGAAGTGGAAAATTACCAGTAATTTTTACAATAGGTTGAATAATCTCATCATTATTATCTTCACGCTCTGGTTGATTATCAGTGTGACGTATAGTTTCAGCCGAATTTTCTTTCGTTGATAACATTTTCTTGATTGCTTCTTGAAGCTGTTGTATCTGCAGATTCATATTGGTCTGGAGATTATTTACCATTTCATGGGTATTTCTTTCAATTATAACAATAGACTCCTGAGTTTTTTGTAATGATTCTTCTAGTGAAGTTCGTTCATTAGCTTCATTTGCAGTTTTATTTTGATTTGTTTCTTTCTTTGATTTCTTTGGCGGCATCTTTGTACTTTTTCCCAATATTTCGTAGCTTTTATATTTTATATATATAGTTTATTAGGTTCAAAATCACGACTGCGCCATGTTATGTTTAATATATTTTTTATTTCTATTTTATCATGACAATGTCACTCTCTCATCAACTACTAGTTATCAACAATAATAATAACAATAACATTACAATTATTTTTGAGGTAACTTTGGACTGTGTCAATTGTTATCCAAAAAACAGCTGTCCAAGAGTGCACAGGTCCGGATTCAGACCAGCGGAAAAATAAAGATAAGAGGTCGTTTACAAATTGGACTAATTTATACGTAACAGGCTATTTTTAAAGTATGTGGTGCTTCTTTGAGTGATTTAAAGAAAAGCTCTTACTTAACAACATATGTAAAAAAAAATCTTATTACCTAATTGTTTAGTCAACTTCGAATTTGGGACTACTTAAATTAAAATATTTATATATAACAATATTTTTGAGAAAAAAACTAAATATTTTCCAATTTCGGTATTTTTTTTATTAAAAAAACTACAAGCACAAATTAGTACGGATTTGCTTTGTACCTTGATTTGTTTCAGAGATAAACACAACTACCAAGTTAATAAATAGGATAGTCCAGGGGTGGATGGGCCATATGCATAAATGAAAAAAATCCCGGTGCCGTATGGGCCGGTACCTTGTGGGCCGGTGCTTTATGAGCCGTTGCCTTATGGGCCGTTCGCCTATTTATGTTTTTTCATTATAACTTTTGAACTATGCAATCGATTTTAATAGGACAAACTGCAGTTTGCAGAGAATTAATCAGAGTTTCAACTAAATTTATTTTTTTGTCCGCCATCTCAAAATCCAAGATGGCGGACGAAATTAAAATGTACCCTTCAAAGATGCTCGTTTATTTTTGGTGTTGCGAACATGTTTTAATTATTTATTTAAATCAGTACAAAAACTGCATTCTTGCCACGTACAGGGTGTCCCAAATTGGGCACTTTTAGGGGGTTTAAGGTACTTCTAGGGGAGACAGAGAAAAACTGACCACGCATTGCGAGGCTCAAATTTCAAGAAAAGACTTATAGTGAAAACCGCATTTTGAAATATCGTCTCGTCTTTGAGCTACGGGGGCTTTTGGAAAAGTCTGTATTTTGGAAGGGGGTCTATAACTTCGATATTAGTGGAAATTTTGATTTAGAGTAAATTGCAATTTTATAGACTTTTTCACGAGGAATTCACCCGCTAAATTAAATTTTAACTGTCATTTTTAGTTTTTGAGATATGACATAAAGTTGCATTTTTTCTTATGGAACGGCCTATATTTTAATTAATTTTCGAATTTGCCATTGGATTCTTTTCAAAATGATGTATCATATGTCATAGTTTGATTGAGCGGTTTAGGAGATATTCAGCTTTTTCACTTATTTCTAGTGCGCTATGATTTCCTGCTGAGGCAGGTCAAGGCACTCCAGTATTTTTATTATTTTACACAGTTAAAAATATATGCTGAAAATATTATAATTCAGCTGACGGCCCAAAGCTTATAATTATTCCGTTTAAGTGTTCGGTGGATTGAAGTTCTCGGTATGCCTGTGGCAGCTTCTAATTTAAATTAATTTGTTCTAACTCACCAATAATGCCTATCTCCTCTAACTCACGGTCTCTCCTAACGTCATATATTTTGGCCCGCCGTTTTGAAAAAGAGCCATACTGAACAAGGTTCCTTTTCAACTTTGGAAATATATCCATATACGGTTGTCTTCGTTCGGGATAGCTTTGAAGATATAAGTTTCCAGCGCCCTGTCGATTATCATTACTTTCCCAGTAACATTTTAACATGTCATTTTAATCCATTTCAAAATAAAATTAAAAACGCTTTTGTGTAAAATTATTTCAAATCAAAGCGTAATGTCAAATTGTTTAAACAATTGAAAACAATGACAAAATGTCAAGTCGCAAGGCCAACTTGATTTGCATAGTATCAGACAACAAAACTATAGGAGCATTGAAGTAGGATTTGACCGCAAGCTTTCATGTCAATGGCGCATGACGTCATTCAACGCATCCTAGACAAAAACAAAACACTAATTATCTCCGAAACCGCTCAATAAAACTATGACATATGATACATCATTTTGAAAAGAATTCAATGACGAATTCGAAAATTAATTAAACTATACGCCATTCCATAAGAAAAAATGCAACTTTATGTCATATCTCAAAAAATAAAAGTGACAGTTAAAATTTAATTTAGAGGGTAAATTCCTCGTGACAAAGTCTATAAAACTGCAATTTACTCTAAATCAAAATTTCCACTAATAACGAAGTTATAGACCCTCTTCCAAAATGCAGACTTTTCAAAAAGCCCCCGTAGCTCAAAGACGAGACGATATTTCAAAATGCGGTTTTCACTATAAGTCTTCTCTTGAAATTTGAGCCTCGCGATGCGTGGTCAGTTTTTCTCTGTCTCCCCTGGAAGTACATTAAATCCTCTAAAAGTGCCCAATTTGGGACACCCTGTACAACAAGGTAAGAATCAGCAAAATTGGTTGAATGGTTTAAAAAAAATATTTCAACCATTGTTTTGCATATTATAAGATTGCCTTGCCAATCATGTCTGCATTTAATTCCTTATAAATTCATTACTACTAAACTGATGTTAATGAAATAAAAAACATCCTGGTTAGAATTGATTTCTTTTTAAAGATCATGATCAAAGTGTATTGCCATCTTAAAATTTAAGAGGGTGGACTGATTCATACTTGATTTTTTAAAATGGCGTGTTTATTCTTATTTTCCGAAAATGTTTTAGTTTTTTTTTCATTTATAGGAAAGCACTACTTTTCCCCCACTCACCGAGGTAGAAATGAGTAAAATCGGTGTGATGGTTCTAAAATAATCTATTTTTGTTTCAACCATTGTTCTACAGCTTATACGATTGCATTGCCAATCCTGTCTGCATTAATTTCCTCATAAATTCGTTTCGGTTCGGTTCGGTTTAATATATATAATTTAAAAAACCGATTTTAGTAAAATAAAAAAATCATGGTAAGAATTGATTGCTCTTTAAAGATTGTAATTAAAATTTTCCGCCATCTTATGGATCGTTCATACTCGTCTTTTGTCTAGTCTTTTATCTTGGTTTAGTCAAATGTCTTGTCATAAGAAAGTTAAAACCACTGTTTCTTATGGGAGTGTTCATACAATGCTTTTGCTTTTGTTTTTGATTAGTCTTTGTCTTAAGAGTTGCCAACTTTCAATCCTTAGGACAATGACTAAGACGAGTGACAGACATCAGCTGATATTTGTTGTTTTTTTTACAGAGTGTCCGAAGAGCGCAAGCGCGCGGCCGAAATTTTGAGTTTACCGCCATTAATCATGTTTTTAAAGAAAATCTCAACATAACCTCAAAATTTTATTTGTTTTTTTGTTCCTTTTTCGCTTTTGTTCTTTCGTGTCTGTGTTTCGTGCACAGATTAGGTTAAATAAGATTGTTTTGTGTAGAAAATGACTTTTGAAGAGGGCCTTTTTATTGAAATTTATTTTTTTTTTCAGTGGGTTATGACTAAGACTAATCAAAAACAAAAGACGAGTATGAACATTTTCAGAAAATAAGATTAAACACGCCATTTGCAAGAATTAAGTATGATTCTGTCCGCCATCTTAAATTTTAAGATGGCGATAAATTTTGATCATGATATTTAAAAAGCAATCAATTCTGACCAGGATGGTTTTTATTTTATTAAAATCGGTTCAGTGGTAATGAATTTAGAAGGAAATAAATGCAGACATGATTGGCAAGGGAATCGTATAATATTCAACACAATGGTTGAAACAAAAATATATTATTGGTAGGTCGTAGGTCTAAAGTAAGATATTTTTTCTTGCCCTAAGGTCATAGGAAATATTTACACCCACACATAAAATAAAAAAGTGATCTGTATATTTGATCAAACCTACTTATCCAGGGTCCTTTTAATATAAAAAAATTTTTCGCGCAGACACAAAAAATTGCAAAAACGCTGATAAAATATAGATAGATTTTTAATGATGTCTGTCACCGTTGCTTTATAAAGAAGCTCTCCAAAGTAAATTGATTTGATGGCTTTAAAAATGTACCATTTTCGCAACTTTACAGTGTAGTATTGCAATATTTTGATCAAGTTTTTTGCAATTAATCTGAAATTTTGGGGGTGTACGGGCAAAAAAAAATCATATTTGGATTCGGTCCATCGAGATGTAGAGACTGCTTTTTTCTGTTTTATTTGCCGGAGTAATTATTGTGTAAGTTTTTCCTCTGTGCGCTTTTTCCGTGTGGTTATTTCCACGGGTGATTTCTTACTGCAGTGCTTTTCTGTAGTAGCTATCCGCCCTTTCGCTATATACTTTTTCAGATTCTGGGTGGGGTAATTACCTACCCCCCCCCCCCCGTATAACCGCCAATGGCAAAGGAACGGAAGGGAGAATTCAGCACCAGCCTATTGAGGCATAAAATCTCGTGTGACCGGGGGTCGATTTTTGTAGATTAGACCTCCGATCGTTTTTAGCCAGCTAAAATTTTTAGCCATATAAAATTGGGCTGCATTGAGTTCAACTAGAACTGGCAAAATATCGTGGAAGGTTTCTGCTCAATATTTTGAACCAAAAAGGCAAAACAACCTTTAGTAAACACCACATTCTAGAGCTAATTTTCTTACAAATTTCATTCTATGAAGGAAACAAAAACCGTTTTCCGACACGAATTGTACGTCGAATTTATTTCTCAGTGTTCATACAAGTCAGTGATCGCGAGCCGCAGTGTTGTCAGTGCAGCTTGGTAGAATTCTTTTACTTATTTCACCAAATCGAGTTCGCCGTGATTTTTATGACACTTACTTTGACAGACAAGTCTGTAGGAATTTCACAATAAACAAACAGAATTTTTTTTAAAATTATATTACTTGTTATAAAAAATGATAAGTTGATTTCTCACACGTGCGGATATGATGTTCTGTGGGGCGGATTATTATCCCAGAGAGAGGCTCCATTTCTTTTAAATACGCCTCTCACAAAAGACAAGAAGATTTGGATAGCTCTACTTGGATAACCTCTATGGTTCTACACGAAGCCTCACCTATAAAATCTCCTGATGATATAAGAAGAGAAACAGTATACAAAGTTTTCCATCCCAGAGGGGCTCCATTTCTTTTAAATATGCCCCTCACAAAAGACGAGAAGATATGAATAGTTCTACATAGTCTTAAAGCTTTACTCATAAAATCTCCTGATGAAATATGAAAAGAAACGTACCTACCTATAGTTAGTATACAAAGTTAAAATACTCTGCCAATATATGGGCCCCTAAGCTCACACTAGGTACTATAGTTATAGTGTACGTGTGAGCTAATATAACTAAAAACTGAAATATATTTTATTTAACTCCAGACTAAATTACCTTTTGTTTGATACAACTCAAATTTTTGAAATCTACCCCCACCCTTAAAAAAAACAAAAAACTAAAATGTATTTTGTTAAACTCCGGACTCAATTACCTTTCGTTTGATATCACACACGCCATATTTTCACTTAAACTCTAATTTTTAAAATATACCCCCACCCTTTTTTTTAAAATAAATTAAAATGTATTTTGTTTAACTGCAGACTCAATTACCTTTCGTTTGATATCACACACGCCATATTTTCACATAAACTCTAATTTTTGAAATCTACCCCCACCCTTTTATTTGGTTTCTGTTGGGTGGATTTTGTTCATTTTTAACTGGGACCATCTCGACCCAAGACCCAGCCTAGGTACCAAATTTCATTAAAATCGGCCAAGCGGTTTTTGAGTTATGCGCGTTGGTCGTTACAGACATACAGACAGACAGACAGACAGACGGCGCAACAAAAAAGTTTCAAAATCATCTGAAACGCAAAGATATATAAAAATTTTTGAAATCGGAGCAACTTTTTTTTTCTCGAAAAAATTAGGATCACCATAGCTCACACTACTATAGTATAGTATATGTGTGAGCTAATTATCATAAAAATTCAAAATAATGGATATGTATAGGGGAACATCTTTAAATTATGCAACGCAAAAAGTCAGGATTTTTAACTCCCCCTCGTAACGCATTTTCAAGAAAAAACACATTAAAAAACATTGCGTGTAATCATGACGCAAAGCCAATCTCCCCCTCTTGAGTGTTTATATTCCTTATAAGGAATATAACTGGACCAATTTTTTTGAGGGGCTTAAATCAAATTTGGTAATAAAACATTTAAATAATATTGGTGTTCTTTGGATGGTTATACATCATGGGCGTAGTCAGGGTGGGGCACTTGCCCCACCCTGCCTTGTCACCTGCACCATCCTGGCTTTAGCTCATTTAGTAATACAAGAATTAAAGGGGAGCTATAAAATTTTTTGCTTTTTTGCCCCACCCTGAGTGAGACCCTGACTACGCCCATGTTATACATGGTTAGTTTACCAATTTTTAATAGGTTATTTTGTTAATTTAATTTGGTAGGGTTATAGTTACACTATCTGCTTTTAGGTACTTACTATAGCTTTCTTAACTATAGATTATAGCAACCCCCACAACTAAAATCATTATTAGCTCACACTACTACTATACTATAGTATTAGCTCACACTACTACTATACTATAGTAGTGTGAGCTATAGTGATCCTAATTTTTTCGAGAAAAAAAAAGTTGCTCCGATTTCAAAATTTTTTATATATCTTTGCGTTTCAGATGATTTTGAAACTTTTTTGTTTCGCCGTCTGTCTGTCTGTCTGTCTGTAACGACCAACGCGCATAACTCAAAAACCGCTTGCCCGATTTTAATGAAATTTGGTACCTACGCTGGGTTTTGGGTCGAGATGGTCCCATTTAAAAATGAACAAAATCCACCAAACACAAGCCAAATAAAAGGGTGGGGGTATATTTCAAAAATTGGAGTTTATGTAAAAATATGGCGTGTGTGATATCAAACGAAAGGTAATTGCGTCTGGAGTTAAATAAAATACATTTTACTTTTAAAAAAAGGGTGGGGGTAAATTAAAAAAATTAGTGTTTATGTGGAAATATGGCGTGTGTTATATCAAACGAAAGGTAATTGAGTCTGGAGTTAAACAAAATACATTTTAGTTTAAAAAAAAAAGGTGGGGGTAGATTTGAAAAATTAAAGTTTAAGTCAAAACATGGCTTGTGTGGTATCAAACGAACGGTAATTAAGTCTGGAGTTCAATAAAATATATTTCAGTTTTTAGTTATATAAGCTCACACGTACACTATAACTATAGTACCTAGTGTGAGCTTAGGTGCCCATAGATTGGCTGAGTATTTATTACTACAAGCCTGTGACATAGGTATGCCTATATATCCATTTTTTGTATTTTTTAAATTTAACTTTGCATACCTATACTATCTATGAAGATGAGATGAGATGAGAAGAATCATTGTATCGACAGTGCTAGAATAAATTATTATTTACTTGTATAATATAATTCAATTTTTTTTTGTTAATAAATTATTTAGAAACCTTATGCAGTAGGTACTTTTTTTTCACTTTTATTGGGTCACTGAATAATGAATTTTACATTTTTTGTAACAAATATGTTCTAATGAAAAATTATTTGAAATACATTTTCATTGAACGAAAATTCGTTCAAAAACATTTTCTTTAAATGGAAATTTGTTCGAACAAACTTCTAATCGAAGAAAATGTTTGTTCGAACAAACTTCTAATCGAAGAAAATGTTTTTGAACAATTTTCTGTATATAGAAAATTTTATTGAATGATTATCCTTTTGAAGAAAATGTTTTTTTAAATTTTATTATTGATTTAGAATCTTAATAAGGTACTTTATTTTTTTTATGTGTTTTTGGTGATTATAAAAATACTCTGCCAATATATGGGTACCTAAGCTCACACTAGGTACTATAGTTATAGTGTACGTGTGAGCTAATATAACTAAAAACTGAAATATATTTGATTCAACTCCATACTCAATTACCTTTCGTTTGATACCACACAAGCCATGTTTTGACTTAAACTCTAATTTTTGAAATCTACCCCCACCCTTTTTTTTAAACTAAAATGTATTTTGTTTAACTCCAGACTCAATTACCTTTCGTTTGAGATCACACACGACATATTTTCACTTAAACTCTCAGAGAAATTTTTTTTTCTCAAAAAATCTCAAAAAAAAAAAATCAACATAGCTCACACTACTACTACACCAAATAAATTTTAAAATTAAGATTTTACAGTTTTTGTAACATTTGAGTTAAAATATGTTCAAATGGAAAATTCTTCTAAATCATTTTCTCCTAAAACATTTTCCTTGGAAGGAAATTTCTCAAAAAACATTTTCTTTAAATGGAAATTTGTGCAAACAAATTTCTATTTGAAGAAAATGTTTTTGAACAATTTTCTCTTTGAAGGAAATTTTATTGAATAATTATCCTTTTGAACAAAATGTTTTTTAAAATAAAAAGTGAATTAATTATTGAAGAAACTTCATAAGGTACTTTATTTTTTTTAATTAAAATAACGACTATACAGTGCTTACTTAAAATCAACAACTGTTTTTGGTGATTATAGAAAAATAGTTTTTAAAATTTTGATTTTACATTTTTTTAGAACATGGGAACAGAAATTTGTTCAAAAATATTTTGAAGAAAATTTTACTGAATAATTATCCTTTTGAAGAACTGAACAAAAAATGTTCTATAAAACATGTACTCAAAGTATGTAGCAGGCATGTAGATAGCTTTTCTTTCTGGGGGGATACTCCCATATAGAAAGTCCTGTGTTGTTTCTCAGTGACGGTGCATGATGTTTTAGACAGGGTAGGCAGAAAAACTTGTTCAAGAAGGGGGGAAATGTCCCCCCAGTGCCCCCCTCCTTATATATGTGCCTGGTATCTATTTCTCATAAACTATTATGAAAGTGAACTTCACTTCATATTGCTCAACTGTTTTTGTTTGTGGAAATGTAATCACTTTACGCACTTTTCTTACGAATAATATTATTTTTAATAATAATTAACAAATAATATTTGATAATACATTGTATTCTATTTCACATTCACATAGTTACATTACTATAATTGAATAAATCACAAAAGAGATTTGGGTGGCATCTACTGGTCTCGAAGGATGTTTATTTCTCTGCAACAAGTTTTTTATTTGGACATAGCAGATGATAGGTATTGCTTGCAAGCTTGAGAAGTTTGTTGTTGTTGTAGACACCTAAGTAACCTGTAACAAAAAAAATCCAATATTAAAAACTAATATTTTTCAAGAAGATGCAAATTTTCCAGCACTAATTATTTTAAAAAAGTACTACTTAGGTATGCAAACAAAAGTTTCTTATATTTTAAGGCCTGAGTCTCAAGACCAACTTAAGCTGAAATTTTCTTGATTCCTACAGTTTTTACTGGTATTTTACGCACAGGAAATAATTAAGCTATGCCTTTAAAAATATTTCCAAGTGAAAAAAAAATATTTTATTGGCAAAGGGGCTCCTTGTTAGCGAAGTTACTAGACAAAACTAGACTAATACTTACGTTTGAACATATCGCACAACAGCTACAAAACCAAAACTATCGAACGTTGAACATAAATATAAATTAGTTGAATATAAATTATAAATTAAAATAAAAATTTCCAGAAAAATGCAATCCTAACACACTTTTGTCTTTATCAAGCTTATTTTTTGTTGTGAAATGCAGAATTGACTGACGGTAGCGTTGCACAGTGGGCCAAATCAGATATCCAAATGCAATTTTTCTTGGTAATACTAAATATTAAAGAATGGAATAAATGTATGTTTATACGCCAAGGAAGTAGCTTGGGGAAGGGGGTAAGCCCTCTAAGATCAAAATTAGCCCCTTTCAAACGAAATGAACATAATCTATCAGGGGTGCCGACCAAGTCCAAAAATAACATGCGGACTAGGCCTTCCTTCTCTGTTTTTTCTAGAATTTTAGTGACATAATTAAGTGATTCATTATAAAAAATAAGCTCTCCTAGAAAAAGAAAACATCGTTTTGCTTTAATTGCTGTTTTTGTAGTTTAATAATAATATACAAATAGATTCCTACATAAAAAGTATAGCTGCCTGTATTTCTATAGGAAGGGGTAAAGTGAGATATTCCCCTCCCCCATAACCAGCCCCCTCACAACAAACCTACCACAATCTGCCTCCCGTCCGATATCATAAGGACTGAATATTTTTGAAGTGTAAACTTCTTTAGGCGCGTTTAGCAGTTTTTGTGGGTACTGAATTAAACTGAGCCGTCAGGCTCGGCAATGTAACGCTCATTCGGGTGAAGTCGGCTCGAGTCGACTGTGAGAGGAACATTCAGCGAGCGACATGATGATGCAGATGAAGGCCAGTATTATTAATTTCGCCTTGTTGAAGTTTACACTTCTGCCGTGTGGTCTTAAGCACACACAATAATTTTTTATTTAATGATATGACATAACTTTGTAAAAGTCACTTTTGCATTTGGGTAGGGGAATGTGTCCACGATCAAACATAACAGGTATTTTCCTAAATAAACCAGATCACGTTTTTATTTTCTATAAGTAAAGGCTCAACGAAATCTTTATGGTTAAATATAAAAGATAGATCAGTGTCCTCTTCTAATACAAAAAATGTTTTTAAAAAGAAGAAACATTCTGTGCCGTTGTGAAACTTGTGTTACAAAATAAGACAAGAGTTGCAACAATGTTTTAAGAAACTTGTAGGACTTAAATATGTGTTTCAAACTTATGTATGTTTTACTTAGTACACAGTTTTTTTTGTACTGAATTTCTAATTCAAATCGGATTATATACAATTTTTTATTTATACAAGGTGTTTAAGTTATTGTAAGTCAAAAAGTTTATATAAACATAGACACGCAAACGCTTAGTTTTCGAGATACAGGGTGTTAAAATTTCATATATTTTTTAGTTTTTTGTTTATAGCTCGTGCAGTTTTTGAGATATGCAGCTCAAATTTAACACATATATTTAGCTGGTGTCATTACACTATAAGACATATCAAACGATAGTAAAAATCTAGAAGGTTATACTTTTTCAGGGCTCATGTCACTTTTTTCCTGGGATATTTTTTTGTTGTAAGCTACTGGTAGATTCTAAAACAAGAAATAAAATCCTTGTTTCGTTTGCAAATTTTTTTGTCTCTTGCAATTTTTTCGCATCTCTAACCGTTTATAAAAAAGCTTTTGCGCCAAAGACTGCTATCATCAAAATAAAAAATGCTTCGGTATGGCATGGCGGCTATATCAAAATAAACAAAAAATATTATCTCAAAAACTAAGCGTTTGTAGACCTATGTTTATATGAACTTTTTGTCTTAAAATCACTCAAGAAATTTAATACTAAAATTATGTTATTGAACACCCTGTATATATGGGTCTGAGTGGAAGAGCGTGCTAAACAAACGATTTGTTTTTCTAATAGTGCCTAATTTTTCTTAAATTTTTGTACGCGGCGACATTTTTTTCATTGAATATTTTCTGTCATGTGCACAATAAGGTTAATGGGTGGGTGGGAGGGTAGAAGAAAAAAAATTCTTATTATTTGTATTTTTTTGCAATACTTATTTTAGGTACTAGCAGGTGGAGCCCATCTTCAGTAAACTAATCTAGCCTACCTAAACTATACTCGTCCCCCTTGTACGAGTTTCCTTATATTCTTCCATTACTTAAATCTTTTTCCGATCTAAAAATTAAACCTATTAAATGAACGGACAAGTCGCTCCCCTCGGTGGCGCAATAGTCTAGGTACTAATTGTAGGCTAGGTTACAAATGTCCGCCCTTTTTTGCATTGGTTCGGTTAGGTTTATGACTTTTGACCTAATTAGTCCATTAAACAAGTGTTTACTACTTTAGACATTATTTCATACATATGAAAAATGACCGATAGTTTTAAAAAGTAGACAAGTATTTGTAAACATAAATATTATTTTTCAAATTAAATCAAATCTTTATTATTTTTCCGTACAAATTGTACATAAAGAATGAGGGTTAAGGAATAACTGTACTAAAACATTAATTAAAAGTGGTTTGGTTAGATATTACTTAAAAAAAACTTTAATTAAGTACATGTTTGCATTTTCACTAATATAACAATATAACCATCAATGGAGTTATTTTGATTTTATATTTGGATTGCCTTAAGAGTTTGACTTTGGAGCAGTGATTAAATTTAAAATTAAACCGATTTTAAAGGAAAAAACAATTATACCCACATCCCAGCCAAAGCTATCAGGTAAAAACTATAAATAATCTAAAAATGCGGAATTATTTTTAAAAAGAGTATCGTTATATAAATCCAAGTATGTGACATTCTCTTTAATTTTGTTTTAATGACTGCCTTTTTAAATTAGTAATTTTGTAACCGTGTAACCAAATTAAATATAAATGTTCCGTCAATTAAAACAAATAAGTTGTATCGTTTTAGCGTATAGTAGCCATCTTGAATTTTAAAAAAAGCCGTATTAATCTTTATTTGCATTTAAAGCCTTAAGGAAAGTATCGGTTTCTTATTCCAATTGATTAATAACTAACCTAAAAAAATAACAATAGCCGGCTTCGCTGGTTCGGCCTGACTTGCACATGTCATAGCGTAAAAAAATCGCCTTAACAAGGGAGAATGGCTTATAAAACATGTATGCCAAATTTCATTAAAATTGGTTAAGTAGTATCTGAAATTGAGGCTAAAATTTTTTAGTCGGCCAAAACGATCGGAAGGTTAATTTACAAAAATCGGCCCCCAGGCCTGTAGGTCAGAGTCCCCTGATTCTCGTACCTGCTAAGCAAGCGAATTAAGAGTGAAGAAAAATGAAAACAAAAGCACACACTCATCGGCCATAAGAATTTTATTTTGCATAATAACATTCTAACACATAAAGCTGATTTCCGAGAAAAGTGACATCATATCCATCCATGGGTTTATTTTTGTCATCAAAACATGTGAAAATGCAGATTTTTTATATTTATGATTATAAAACTGCATAACATATAAAACTGCATCATCTAAAGTTTATAAAAAACTCGGAGAAAATTAGTAGGACAACTGCATTGAGTCATTAAGGGTACGGTGAACAAACGATAACGAAAAATCTTTATTTACGACGAACAAATTAGAGAGTTAACTCTGCGTACATATGTCAAAAAGAAAATAAATGGATCCATGATGGATCTGATACCTTCCTAGCCCATTAGCACACACAAGTAAACTTCATTCTATAGCCACCTTGAAAACAGTTTTTTGTAAATAACTCCGAAACGAAAGCTCCTACAAAGTTTTTGATTATAACACAAATTTTTGAGAAAAATGTGCTTTACTATATTGACCGCATATTGATGCGACGGCGACGCTCCGTTAAAAAATTATCAACTTTAAAAATATTTTACTGTCAAAAACATGTCATTAGCATTAATTAATTTTAACCAAAATCTAATCAGCCCGTTACAGTATCGAACACTATTTTACCCGAAAATTTCATGAAAATCGGTTCGGCGGTTTAGGAGCTATCGTGTTACAGACAGACAGACATATACACACACACACACACACACACACACACACAGACACACACACACACACACACACACACGCGCACACACACACACACACACACACACACGCACACACAGACATACACTGCAACGATATTGCTAGGATAGGTCAAAATACACCCAAATAACACATTTTTGGCGTTATCTCAAAAAAAAAAGTCGTCCAAACAATACCTTCAATCAATAATAATCACATATCAATCCTTAATTTTTGAGTAATAAATGTGAATAATAAAAATCGGAAATAATCACAAAAACGTTATACAGGGCTCAAAATTCTCAATATTATATTGGCTTATTTGTAAAAATAACTTTCTTGCATGAAGACATTTTGATTCTACTTTCAAGATAATTAATGATTTGTTTATTAAGAAATTTTGAAAAAAAGCGAGTTTTATTTGATTTAGTCTTAACAATTATCTAATTGCTTAAAGCACTGAATTAACTAGAGGAGGCATTGTCAAATTTTGTGGTAGTTTAACATCTGCACAGGAGTAAAGGGGTATTTGTTTATTATTTTTTTACATTAAATAAATACGGGAATCCTTGTTGCCAAGTTTTGCGGTAATATAATAAGATATATTTATTTTTAAAGTGATATTTTTAAAGTATTGGCAACGTAATCAGTACTATATTTCATTTTTGCAACACCACCACATATAAGAGGGGTTGAGTTTGAGTTATTTGTTTAATAGGGACATTTTGGGTCGCGTATTTTACACTTTGTTACCGTTATTGTTATTACTGAGTCTGCGCATTAGCAGCTTCTCGCTCCTTTTTTGTTATGTACGATAACGGCGCCCGGTACTTACGGTGGCCGGCCTTTAATGTTACCGCTATTTTTTAAGGTTAGTTTTGTATTGTTTTGTTTAATGCAGTCGAATTTTTTACTAAAATTCGGTAGTTTCGTGTGTAAAAAGTCATAAATCTAATAAAAATAAACTAACAAATATAAATAAACAAAAAGTTGAAGGTGTGTGATACTACTAAATTAACGTTTATGTTGTGTTATCTTAAGTGTTCCAAAATCTATCTTTTTTGCCCTGAATGTTGCCGTTATTCTTAGTAATAATAACGGTAACAGCTGTCAAATTTTCTGTTATTTTACCTGACCCAAAATGTCCCTAATATTTGATTTATGTGTCAATTTGAAAGGGGGTCGAGTTTGAGTTATTTGTTTAATACTTGAGTTATGTGTCAATTTGAAAGTCATAAAAAGTTTTTGTGAAAGTGTGTTTTATTTAGATTTAGTTGGTAAAAAGTGGTAAAAATGTGTGTATTATGGAAGAATGTGTATAGAATATTTGAACCATTCTTTTTACAAGTACAAAAACAAATGTGCGCTTTTGATTATATACAAATAAATTGAATTCTTGTTGCCAAATTTATTTTTATTATTATAAACACAACTTGTTTAACTAAATTTTAAGCCGAGTATCATTTTATATAATACCTGCAACTCGTTTAAGAAAATTTACATCTATCCATCGTCGTAAATGACAAAAAAAATCATGCAAGACCATAAATGAAAATGATATAACAGTCCAATGCATTAACGTATTAACCGGAGGAGACTAGGAAATAAACAAAAAAATCGGCCGTCTAGATAAACAATTTGTTTTAAAAATCGTACTTCTGCAGAAAAGAACTCATCGACTATTTTTGTTTGGTCCATAGAAAACTCTATTTCCTTTCTCTTTAAGAATCACCAAAATTATCCGATCTTTCCTTTACTTTTATTTCTTTTTTAAACCAATGCAACGAAAAAAGACGAAACTGTTCTTCTTACAAACCCTTACCAGATTAATTATACACCACCAAATATGGATATATAACAAGCGGTGGTCACTCTAACTTGTGCTTCCAGCATTTATTTTGCTACTTCTTCATTTTCCTTTATTAAACCAGTGCGAGAGAAAAAAACAAAACTATTCTCGATTACAGTCCCTCACTAAAACAAAGGAATTAGAAACATGCCGCAATCGTCTAGGCCCGCGTAAAGTATCTAATTTTGTTCCTCTTTTGTTAAACCAATGCGAGAAAAAGAGACAAAACTATTCTTGATTAGAAGGTAGTCCCTTTGGACCCATTAGTATTTTGGACAGTGTCAAATGCGGCGTTTCTGTCCTGTCTCTTTACGGTTCGGAATTGTTTTCGTGTTTTTTCTTAAAATATATTTTCGATCTGGACTCAAAATTAATCTTAAAAGACTTTAAAATGGTGTGGGAGTGTATTTTGTGCTGAAATCTCGACCATCTTAATCCCGAAGTTTCGTTTTACAAGTAAGTTAAATAATTTGTTTGACCTTCAAAACAAAACAAAGACCAGTGCCGTAGAAATCAATATAAAACCAGAAAAAAAATATTAGGCTATTATATAAATAATTATTTATTTGTTAAAAGTGTTTAAACATAAGATTAGTTAAAAATGTACAGGGTGTCCCAAGTTTTGGGGTTTTGATACTTTTAACTGAACTACAAGCCTTGATTTTCAACAGATAAGGTAAAAAAGGTATCTTATTAATATGGAAAGTAATTTTTTTACGTATACCTTTTTTATTTAACCGTTTTTTTTGTGTAAACAGTTTTTTTAGATATGGATCGAGGTAATTTTTTAGGTTGGGTTAGTCCTTTTTACCTACTCTGAATTTTTAAGGTTGTCTAATCTAAAACAAGCTAAAAGCATCCTAATCAAACATCTAAAAAGTGTAAAGACGAGGTCTCTACATGCAGATTTGTTTTTAACCCTATAAAATGTCAGCAAAATTTTATATTCAAAAAATTTAAAAACAATAAACTATAGTTACCTACTTATTATTTTTTTAATTGTTAAATAAAATCCATTTCTACGGATGACTGTTATAACCCAAAAATTGATTGCAATTTATTTAAAAACGAAAAGTAAATTTCGGCCCTGGTATCTAAATAACCCTATTTTTTAGATCATTTATAAAATATTTTTTGTTCCTTATTTATAACTATAAGCGAGACGATATAAATATATGTTTTTTTAATTAACTCATTTTAAGTGTTAAATAAAAAAAGTTATTTTTCAAAATACTATCAGCATTAAGTAATGTGTCAAAAAATAAAACTGGCAAATAAAATTAATGTTTTAAACGAAAATGATATTTTGTTCAAATTGCATTGCATTCTGTTTAAAAGACAATTTGATTTGACATTTTGTTCAAAAATTACTTTTTTAAATGACATTTTGTTCAAATGGCGGTTTGGTTGAAATCATCTTTTTCAAAAACATTTTGTTGAAACAACTGATAAAAAAACTTTTGGTTGTTGAAAAATTAGTTTTTCGAATGACATTTTTTCGAATGGGGTTTTCTTTCGAAAACATTTTTATAAAAACATATTATTTTCGAATGTCTTTTTTTTTCAAACATTTTGTATGAATGTCAATCTGATTGAAAACATTTTGTTAAAAAATATCTTTTCTACATGACATTTTGTTCGAAAGCAGTGGCTTTGTATGACATTTTATTTGTATTTATTTTTATGACGATCTGATGGTACACTTTTTATGAAAACTTTTTTTATATTATATTTTTTTGAAAAACATTTTCTTCAATGACATTTTGTTCAACATTTTTAAATGAGAATCTGTTTAAAAACATGTTCAACTGTGTTTTTAAAACATTTTGTTCAAATGATAATCTGACGGAAACCATTTTGTTTGAGAATCTGATAGAAAACTTTTTGTTCAAAAAATGCCTAAATTCATATGACATTTTGTCAAATTGTTTTGTTCAAAAATATCTTTTTTGAATTTTGTTTGAAAGCAGTGTGATTGATTGGCATTTTTTTCGGAAACATTGTGATCGATATTATGTTCAAAAGATCCCTTTTTTGAAAACATTTTTAATTTCTTGAAATGGATACGTTTGCGATCAACTGATTAGAGTTCAGTGTGGTTAGGTTAACAGGTTAGGATCAATTGATAAAGCTACCACCGATTGCGACCTCCCAAAAAGAACACACAGGAGCTAGTTTTTCAAAGAGTTTTCTGTTTGAAGAAAATGTTTTTGAACCAAACGTTATTAAACATCATTCGAAAAAAATGTTTTTGAAAAAACTATAATAAAGCAATTACCACAGAGCAGAAATTGATATGTTGCACTTTTTTCCAGTTTCTTTTCTAATGAAACTGCTGATGAAAACCGAGATGGTAGTACGACGAAATAAGTGTCACATTAACTTTTCTCAAAATAACTCGCTTTAAAAAAGAGTTGTTTTTTAGGTACATATTTTTTGTATGTTTTTGTAGACACACCTTTAATCTTACTAAAAGGGACAAACCCACCGTCGTAGGAGTCAGTAAATACAAATATATTTGCAAGAAATTTTAATTTCAGGGAAAATTGAAAAATGTAGAGTAGCATAACCAAAAAAACTATTTTAGTTCTGGCCATGGTTACTACCCAAATTAACACAAAAGGGTAAAAGTAACCCCACTAATGGGGTGCATCTTAATAAATCCCCAAAGTAAGCAAATTGTCTCCCTATCAAAGCAATAAATCGAGGGCTTTTTCAAAAAAAGTCCAAAATATCCTTATCCAAATAGAGCTCTGTTACTTTTTTACAATATTACTACCAATTTTTCATAAAAAAAGGAACTAAAATTATATTTACTTTTTTATATACAAAAGAAAAGTAGGCACTACACATATTATCTAGCTTTAAAATTGTAATAATGGGGGTGATCTAATACCGTTTTCGGCTGCTGGAGACGACTTCACAATTCTCGGTGAGTACCCCGGTTCGAAAATCAAGTGGGCTCTCAAGTTATTATTAGAGCCTGACTCCTATTTTTAATGTTCGACTTCTGTATTTGAGAACATAATCTCAACAATGCTATTAATGTAAATTTTTATTGTCAATGGGTATCTATTCAGCTGTAAACTAAATTAAATTACTTGTTTTAATAAGTTAGGTATTTACTTTTAATAAATAAATATTTTGCCGCCGTCACTGGTAAATCGATCGACGATAAAGAATAAACATACGTCTGCTGTGTGTCGCACAGCGTTGCCATCGTCTTTCCAAAAAATATTTCTATTCTTTTCCAACTTATTGAAGCATCTAGGGGTCAAATCGAATTGTTTTGATGAATGAATTTTTGCCGCGGTTCTTGGTCTCCTCCGGTTAATACGTTAATGGTCCAATGGCAAAAACGGAATTTCTCAATAACCGGAGATTATACAAAAACGTCATTCATCAAAACAAGACAATAACAATATCGAAGTTTAGTATAAAGTATTTTATCAAAACCGGACATAATCATAAAAAGAGGCCGAGCCTAGCATGAGCAAATCTCGCCTTTCTTTTCATGTATACTGGTTCCGTCTCTCTCTTCCTCTCATACAAATTTAAGTTGGGAACAAATAATATTGTTGTTTTTGGACCCAAAACTACATAAAAAAATTAAAATGCTTGTTTTTTTTTGTTTAATTAGCTCTCCTGTCCTTCTTTTGAGAGGCCAAAATTGGTGCTAACCGAACCGAACCAAACCGAACCGAACCAAACCGAACCGAACCGAACCTCTTGTTTAATTAATTGCAGATAAATCCTAATCTAGGGTCCAACATTTGATCTTTTTTAAGGATGGTATAGCAATCCCTATGTAGATATCGCGTTTTCTTTAGGCATGGCAGTAAAGAAATTAAAGTGAAAAACGCTTTAATTGCGTAGCAGCTAAGCCCGACCCCTTTTTATGATTTTGTCCTTTTTGATTTCGTCCGGTTTTGATAAAAGACGTTATAAAGAACTTCGATTTTGCTCTTGTCTTGTTTTAAAGAATGACGCACAGAGGGGTATTCGAAGCTTAAATGTGAACAAAATTCTGTACATTGATTTTTGATCCGGTTATTACGTGAAAAATACAAGAACATATTTTAATGGGTAGAAAAATCTGATTTTCAACGTATCGTCTTACTAATCAGTATCCGTATCAATAAACATGGCATTATGGAGTGTGTTTAAAAGGTCTGTTCAAGAGCTCACCACAAATTCCTAAAGTAAAAATTAACCGATTTAAAGCAACTTACCTTAGTCCGAAATTGATCCGTTTCCAAGATACAGGTGTTAATTTAAAAAATAAAAATCGATTTTTTTAAATATTATGGACAGTTTTTAACATATTACTTCCGAAATTGTTACCCGGTAATTTCTTGGGATGAAAGAACCGCATATGGACAGTTTTTTACTGTTTCCATTAGAGAGTGCTTCACACTGCACTTTTGATGGATTAAAATATCTATAACTTTTTTCTCGGTCTAATTTAATACTTTTTTTGTTAAAAAAAAGAAAATAAATTCCTAAACATTTTAAAAGCAAAAAAGGTTACAATTCGCTAAAGTAAGCTGTAGACACGTAGAAAAAGAAGCGGGACCGAAGTAATCAAAATAAATTGAGCTCTTAAAAGATTACTTTTTCTATTAAAAAATATCACTTTCAAAAAATTTGGATCACTAGCTGTCGAGATATCAGCGTTTTCTTTTCGCAAAAATAAACGCTTATATTTCCGCAGCAAATTAACCGATTTTGATGAAAGTGACATTTGTTTATAGAAAAGTTAATCTTCAATAAGTTTCGTAATGAGGTTTTTACTTTGACCATTTTTGCCTGGGTATTCCCACTTCCCCCACTCCCCTGGGTATATGCTGTGATTTACAAGTGGCAAACAAACAAAACCTAAAACTAGATTCCAACAGCAACAAAAAAATATAAGTGACGAACATTTCCACGTAGGGTCCTATGCTGGCCTCGCTATATAACGTCCAAGTTTGATGCAAAAAAAAAAACATTATTTAGGGTTTTAAAAATCAGACCAGCCAAAGGGCACAAAAGTGGCAAAATGTTTGTTAAATATCAATAACTTTTTATTGTTGGTTATCATTGATTTGCAATACTTTTATTTATATCATTGTATCACATTCACCCGTTATAATGAAAAAGTCACAATTTGATTAGAGATCGAAAATATATAACATTGTCAAAAACAAATAATTTTTTATTCATAATCAAAAATCAAGATTTCAAATATTCAGAAACAAGAAACAGAATTCAAAATATCCACACCAGCGTCCTATGCGTCCACTGCAGACATCTTCACACAACATATTTTTGGTCCTTCGAGCCGGATCTTCGCAGAAAATCATTTCGAAAAACAGCATAGCGTAACAACACATCAGCGGATCAATTATCAGGTGGGCTCGCTCCATAAGTGGGGCTGTGTTAGTTTTCTTGCAGCTCAGGTTTCACATAACTTATTTTTATTATAAATTGTTGTCATTAATACTTTTATTTATATCATTGTATCACATTCACCCGTTATAATGAAAAAGTCACAATTTGATTAGAGATCGAAAATATATAACATTGTCAAAAACAAATAATTTTTTATTCATAATCAAAAATCAAGATTTCAAATATTCAGAAACAAGAAACAGAATTCAAAATATCCACACCAGCGTCCTATGAGTCCACTGCATACATCTTCACACAACAATGTTATTATGATTTCTCAAAGAAGAACCTTTGGCCCGAATTTTAACCTAATTGAAAATGGAGAAATGTGAGGAATTCTATAAGAAAATGTTTTCGATTTTTCTAATTTAAAAAAAAAATGTTTGTTCAAGTTTTTTAAGCCATCAGTAATTCCAGTATTTTTTTTTTTTTGATTGGCGATTTTGGTGGTAGGTGGTACTTATTTTCGGCTTTATAATCCATGTTTTGAAATTTCAAAAATATATCAATCTTATCTACATTTTTTTTTCTAAAAGTCACTTGATGTATATTTTTCACGTAGGGTATCACCAGATGACTGAAATTATATTACAGTTCTATGCCCTCTCCAGTGAAAACAACAAACCAAAGTAATACAAAAAAGTTATCAATAAGTAGCCTTATCATTTCTCTTTTTTTGTGTCAATTTGAATTTGCAAAAAACTTAATATAAAAAACACGACTTTTAAGCAGGTTTCAATGCAAAATACCCGTGTGTGTGACGTTTTTGATAATGTCCGGTTATTAATAATTCCATTTTTATCATAGTACTGTCATGCCATTTTCCTTTATGATCTTCGACGATTTTGATTTGTCCTTATAATAAACTATGGGGGCCCTGTTAAATAGGCATTGGGGCATTTTAAACTTTTGCGACAAACAACCTGGCTATGGTTTGGTATAAGCTTCCTCTATTGAATAAAACTTAACTGGATGAAAACAATGCTGTATTTATACTTATTTTCACTCGGAATTCCTGAGAATAATCTTATTATGCCAAATTAAGTAAATTTATGTTCGTTTAAATACTTTTCGTTTAATATACTTTTCGTTTAATACTTTGTTTTAACTTTTTGGTATTTTTGTTTATTTTATATTATTTATCTTATCTTTACCGGGCCTAGCGATTACTAGGACCATCTATTATTTAGTTGAAACAAAATTTCGGACTCTAAACACGACGTTTAGGTTAGTAAGTATCTCTAACCGTTTTCAAGTGTAAACTGTTAAACATTTGATTTAAAAAGCATTTTTTTTTGTTAAATATTGTCTCTTTTCAAAACTGGATATCAAGAAAAATAAAATATTGTTGGAACACAGGGAGCTTTGGTTTTCGTTTACTTATAGCAAAAAACACAAAATTCATTTATACCGAAATATATGTAATTCGAAAATTACTCACTTGGTGTTAGCCTCGGGAATAATATCGTCGAACACTACGTAGATCATAGCGCCTGCGGCGAAAGCCAGAGCATATGGCAACGCCGGTTGCGCGAAACCGACGGCAACAGCTCCCAGAACTCCGAAAATCGGTTCCACCATTCCACTTAGTTGCCCGTACCTGGAACAAAAAGTAATTTTAGAAATAAAAATTTATGTTTTGAATTTTTGATTGTGAACTCCTAGTAGGAAACTAAATACGGATCTGAAGAGTTCCCCTGCCCAAGGGGGCTTTATCCCATTTTGCTAAAAACCACCCCCCAAACGTGACCTCACGACGCTTTCCGGCATTTGCCTCGTAAACCCTAACTTTGACGAGAAAATGTTATAGGACTTATTACATTCTCCGTTAAATTCTTATATAATATCTTTGCGTCTTTACCTAACGCTCATAAATTTGACCTCGGCAAATAAACATATTTTTCAGTGCGAAGGCAAAAATGAGCTCAGAGAAGTCTGTTGCGGCGATTATCTCGAAAACTATTAGTACAGGTCCGTCGCTAGACTAGTGGCTACTTCCCCAGCTTGTTTCCTCACCACTGCAACTTTTTGTGTTATTTCCTTACATAAATGGTGCCAGCGAGTCACCTCATTTAACAAAGTAATAATTGTAAAAAGTTTGATGTCAAGCCCATCTTATTTAAACACACAAACCAAATTTAGATCGGTTTGGTAGTTTCGGAGGTACATATCAGCGTATAGCCTTAAAAAGCCTTGAATGGGACTATTGTAGAAAGTTTTGAATTTTTGTTTTCAATTTATCTACTTCGCAGAGTCGCTGTCGATGTCGGTTTGAATCAATTTCTTAAAAAAAAAACAAAAATTGTCATCCCCCGTCTCACCCAGATTATTGCACAAAAAACATGGGCGTTGGGCTTTGGTAAAAAGCTTTAAGACTTACGTATTTTATAGACGAGATCCCCCCCATATAACGTTTAAATGAGACAAATCATCCGATGGGCTCCAGGAACTTTGGAATTTCCATCCAAAGTTTGCAATTTGACAATATTTTCATAATAAAAATAAACAAATATGTCATGACATTTCGGTAATTTTTTTACAAGACGCTAGCCCTACCAAGTCCACTTTCAATCCCTGACTTCGCATGCGCAGATCTACCAATATTATTTACCTCATGTATTAGAATAGATGAATACAGGGTGATTTTCACTTGAATGATTCTAACCACATGAAAATAGAAAGTTTCAAAAACCTAACCTAATCAAATCTAACCGAACCGAACCAAAGCAAACTGAACCAATAATTTAAATTAAAAAAAAACTTTCCTGACTTCCTACCCGGGATCCTAGAGGATGTGAATCCGAACCGAACCGAACCAAACCGAACCCAACCTAACTAAACCGAACCAAACCTAACCTAACCAAACTAAACTACAACACTGCTAATTAGGTTTAGTTGGGTATGGTTAGGTTTGGATAGGTTCGGCTCGGTACGGTCCGGTTCAGATTCACATCCTCAAGGATCCCGGGTAGGAAGTCAGGAATGTTTTTTTTTTTTAATTATTGGTTTAGTTTGCTTTGGTTCGGTTCGGTTAGATTTGATTAGGTTTCATTAGGGTAGGTTTTTGAAACTTTCTATGTGGCCAGAATCATTAAAGTGAAAATCACCCTTTTCATCTATTCTAATACATGAGGTAAATAATAGGTAGATCTGCGCATGCGAAGTCAGGGATCGAATGTGGGCTTGGTAGGGCTAGCGTCTTGTTAATTTTTTTTGGTTTGGCAATTTTCGAAAATAGAATTACTTACCTTCACACTGGGTATAATAAGTTGTCAAATGAAAATAAACAAGTGTAGAAAGTTTAAAAGAGAACCTTAAAAAAAGGCTATAAAAATTAAAAAAAAAATCTTTTGTTGTAGTATTTAATCATTTTCAGCAAAAATTAAAAAAAAAATCTCTACTGGTTTGTTAGCTAATACACATGATCGGTTACAAAGTCAAATATTTACCAACATTACCATGAGAACGTCCTTGCAAGGACTTGTACAATCGCATATAGCAACTACAATTGCTCTTTGGTATTTTTAGCCTAAAGTTGTTACTTATGAAAATATTTATGCAAGTATGCAGATAGATTTAAATAATAAAGTCCATAAATCAAATATTTAATAGCTCGATTAGTGGCTGTACAGAGTGCACCAAGTTAGACAATTTGTTTACCTTCCTAGCTCGCGCAGCAATGGCCAAAGAAGGTATTGTTTACGACGAAAATGTCTGCCCGGCCCACGATATCTCCTAAATCGCTGAACCGATTTTCATTAAATTTTGGACCAGAGCTGTCACAAGTACATTATGAAAGTACTTCAGGTACAAGTACCAAGTACATTAAGAATTGTAAAAGTACTTGAAGTACTAAGTGCATTTTCTTTTCAAATGTACTTCAAGTACCAAGTACATTATAAATATATTTGATTTTCCCCAAGTCTTTTAATTTCACAATAAAAGTACTTCAAGTACTTTTGGTATGTCAAAAAACCAGAAAAATGCCAAAAATATTAAAAAAAATGTCAAATATGATAAAAAATTTCAAAAAAGTAAAAAATGTTAAAAAACGTCAAAAACTTCAAAAAATATCTAAGATGACAAAAAATGTTAGAAACCGTCAAAAATGGAAAAAAAATTTAAAAATGTAAAACAAAATGTTTACACAATTTTCAACCTGAACGGTTTTAGTAATGGAAAGAGATAATTTTATTACACAAAAACCTGCAAAATTGACCAAGTCGCATCAACATGTTTTTAACGTTCTATAGTTTTGCAATAGGGGTGTAACAGTTACCCCGAACTCCGGGGTAAATGGGACCTACCCCTAAAGACAAAAATTTTAAAATATTATATTAAGTTGCTTTATTTCTTTTTTGGTGGAGCATTTGGGGCACTGTTCTAAATCACTCATAGTAAGTACTATTTATATAATAGCCCACAAAACTGCTTAAAAACTTGTTTAAATCAAAGCAAATAAATGAGCATAACAAACGTAAATACCCAAGAAATTTTTTGTGGTGTATCTAGTTAGACATAATAAACTTTCGGGTTCTTTAAACCAACCTCCATCAAACGTAGAAATTACGTCTGCTGCATCCCCAAAAATCGAGCTGCAAGTGCAATATACCTGCACTACTGTACTACCGACACCCATCAATAGATGGCATGAATGTTGTAGTAGTTTCCCACACTGAATTTGAATTTCACGTTCCACGAAATAATGAAGGTGCGTGCAAATAATTAAAACTATAGGCATTATTCTTTGGATAAGTGTGTACCTACTATTACGACTTTTTGGGCGATCCATTAAGACGTACCTATCAAGGTTGCTAAAATACCGGACTTCCCTGCCAAGTTGATAAAAAACCGGACAGGTAGCAACTCTGAGTTTACCACTTGTCTTCGGCGCATTAAAGTTATATCTCACCTATATCTACAACGTACTTCAAGAATATTTTATTGTACTTGAAGTTTTTTTAATGTACTTGAAGTACTTCGAATGTACTTGAAGTACTTTGAATATACTTGAAGTACTTTGAATGTACTTGAAGTACTTTGAATTTACTTGCAGTACTTATAATGTACTTGAAGTACTTTACTTTAAAATAAAAAATTGTAAAATCTAAAATAAAAAAATAAGTAAATAAAAAACACTTAGAGCAAAAAAAAAATCATTCATACCTGTCTCAGCTGAAAGAGTCTCGAGAATTGATGCGGCATTGCCACGTTGTATTGCCAGACTTATCCTTTGGGTAACGAAGCTGCCTTAGAATGTTTTATTTTTTCGCAGATTTGTTTCATTAGGTTTTTAGCTTCATTACCCCAAAGGTCTCGACTGCAAATGGCACAAATAGAAAACCTCGGTCCTGTAATTCTTTGTATTTTAATTATACATTATAAAACATTTATTGCAGTTAAACTTTTTCTATAATTTTGAAATTATTTTTGCATTAAAAAAATTATATACAAAAATTTTCAAAGCTAAATAATACATAAATAACCTATAACATTCACCGTAGATGCATTAAAACGCACGAGATATACTAGAATTCTTTTTCAATAACACATCCACCAAAACAATTGAAAATCGGTTTAATCACCGCTAACTTATACTGACACTGACTTTTTATTTGACATATCTTAGTGACGTTTGGAGGTTTAAACAGGACTGCTATTTTTAAACCAAAATATTATTTTTTATTTCTTTTTAAGTTTTGTGTGGATTTAATGTCATTGCTACAACGAAAAAAAATTATATAAATAGTACAAACTATTGCATCCAGGGAAAAAATTTGTTAAACCTTCAACCAAAATCTAGACTTTTAGATGTAAAACTTAGAACCTAGACCTTTTAGGAAATACTGGTGTAACGCGGGGTCTACACATAACGTTTTGCCTGACATTTTACTTGATCAGGTAAAACGGATCAGGCAAAACCTTTTGTGTAGACAATAAAACGTACGTTTTGCCTGAACTGAACAGGACTGAAGTCGGACCTGTTGAACTGATTGGTAGAGGCTTTGTTTCCGGTAAAACGTCAGTTTTAGCGGCATTTCTTGTGGCAGTGCATACAATTTTAATTCCTTTCGAGTGCAACTTAGAAGTTGGTATACGAAACGTCCGACATTAGATAAGATAATTTCTTAGGAAATCAAAAAGGGTATTGTCTTTCTCGACTAATTTTTAATTTGTTTTAAACAAATAGTCCCGACATGTTTCGTAAGCAGAAACTTACATCTTCAGGGGAGATTACCAAACTAAATCAGCACAACATATTGAAAAACTGGTTAAACAACTATGTTTAGCTACTGAAACGGTTAAGTCATAGACATTTAAAACAAAAAGCATTATTGACAAAAGCAGTGCTTCCTCCATGGTGTATCAAAAACTGATCTAAAATCGTACGTTAAAACTATCAGTGTGCACGCTAGTCTTTCAACCGTCATACTTGACCCTTTTGACTGACAGGCAAGACGTAAGGTAAAATGTTATGTCTAGACCCCGGCTTAAGAGTCTAACATTGAAAGGTCTATTCCTAGCTAAACGCGAAATATACTAAATTGTTCTCTATACCCAAGTAGCTGCCTTAGGAGAATTAATTTAGGTAAAAAGTAAGCAACTCTACCTTTATTTAACAAACCAAAAAAGTTCTTCTTAACTTTAAAGAAGTTTTTGAGGTCAAGATTAACAACGTTTTACAAGCTATGTTGTTTTAAAAATGCACAAAGCAATCGAGAATCTCAAAGTAGAATACTAGGTCAGGCTTAGCACAAATTGTCTCCTCTCTTTGCCGTTAGAGCTGAAACGAGTTTTGAAGACTTACAAAAAGGTAAAAATTAAAAAGTTTTTCCTAAAAGAATTCTTCAAAATATCTCTCTCTATAAATAAAGATTTCTTGGGTTATTTGTGCCAGTTTATGACATATCCTGCAAACCTTTAACTTTGAAGTATTTTTTTAAGGAAAAAATTTTTGACATATGATTGGAGACTTTGACCCTTCAGCTTGCCAATATGCCCTAAAATGTTACTTGCGTAGTGGACTTAGGTACTTGGCCTTTTTGTGGTTCAAAATTAATAATTAATTAATTTTGTGATGTTTTTATTTTTAGGGGAAGTAATTGCTTCCATTGCGAACTTGGTTGCCCTTGCCAAATCCCAACATTTCTGCCCGATGAATCAACTGTTTTATTTTGTACCATTCGAGCTGGAACACCCTGTATACAAAATATCTAGGCGTGCAAGTGTCGCCAATTAAAAAACTTTTTTTCATTGAATACCCATAACATACTTTTTACTGTTTTAACTTAAGTATATCTTGGAATTTATTTTTTACCCCAATTCTTCGATATAATATTCAACTTTCTAGGGGATCGACATTGTTGCAAGGATTATATATTACTTTTTATTGAGGTAAGGTCAAGGCACACTTTCCATGGCTGGTGGCTTCAGGTTTAATTTCACTGAAAACCTGATATGTTGTGACATTGTCGTCCTAATCAATACCTATGTATCTAAATAGAACTTAACTTCTTTTTGATCGTGATTTTTGATAAAAAAATAATACTGAATTAAAACCGAACACATCATGAATAACCTTATATTTTGTCATTTTATTTTTCAAGTTGAGAAAATAGTCTATCATATGGCATCTTATGGTGGAGTGATAGGTTCAGTCCTTAGGATAATAATACCTTTTCTTATTCTGGGGTATAAATAAAACTCTAGGGTCTTTCTCCATTAATTATTTGCTTGGATTTTTAAAGCAGTCAACATGTTTCGCACACCTTTTTATTATATTTTTATTTTTTTAGGTTTCATACAAAACTCGGCCCTCCATTGTGGACCATACATTATCCAAACATTATTAGAATTTAGAAAAGAATGTGGAGAAAGACAAAAAACTTTTCCAGATAGTGACAATTAAAGCAGTTACATCGCTTGTGTAAGCTAAAAGCCAAGACACTTCTTGGATAAATTTTCTTTTTGGAAAATTTCTTTTTTATGGCGGCGAACAAGACAAAGAATTAAAAAAACTAAATCTTAGCTTTGAGATGAGATAATTTTCTTTTTCTTTCTTCACATTCTTTCCTAAATTCTAATAATGTTTGGATAATTATGGCTTACAACAAAGGGCCGAGTTGTTCTTGTATAAAACTTAAAAAATTTAAAATCTCAATTACCACTAAAAATGCAAACATGGGTTTGCAAAATATGTTGCTTAAAAAATAAAAATAATTAAAGTTAAAAGTAAATAAATGGATCTATAATGGATCTGATCGTCACATCTGATTCCTAGCCTAGCATACTCCAAGTGAACTCCAAGCTATAACTGCCTTGAAAATGGTTTTTGTAAATATCTCAAAAACGGAAGCTCCTACGAAGTCTTTAGTAATAACAAATTATTGAGAAAAACGTGCTCATCTTTTTTTGAACTGTCATTAGCATTAATAGATTTTTCCTTCTTCTTCTTCTAATCAGCTCTTTAAAGTATTAAACACTATTTTACCTGAAAATTTCATGAAAATCGGTTCAGCGGTTTAGGAGCTATCGTGGGCCGGACAAACATACACACACACACACTCGGATAGACGTCACGATGATATTACTAAGATAGGTCAAAATACACCCAAATATAGTAATTAATACATTTTCGGCGTTGGCGTTGTCTCAATTTTTTTTTTTTCGCCAAAAATACCTTTTTTAGCCATTGCTGGTCGGGTTATGAAGGCAATAATTATCAGTGGAAAAGACCCTAAAGTTTCATTTGACTGATTTTATTTTTCATATTATTTGATGTGAATTAATTCTTTAGGTCAGCTAATTTAATTTCGCGTCCTAGCTTCCTTAGTACTTAAACATTTAGAATTTTGTGACGAGGTGTTTTTAAATAAGCGTGTCACTTTATTTAAACAATAGGAAGTTTATGGACGGTACAGAGCATTTAATTTGCCCATTTAGGGACGAGTAAGTAACTACAAGTTACCAGGTAACCTGGTTACTCGTTTTCTGTTTTTCTTCGCTGAGTAACACTAACTATGACGTCACGAGTAACCACACAGTGTAACCAGCCTAGCAGACGTGGTTGCTGAAATATTTTGAGGTTACTACCCTGTTTCCACCAATGCATGCCCACCCCGATTCAAAAAACGCATCACGTGATGGCTCATGGATTTGCACCGGTTTTAAATGCAGCATCTTTTAATATATATAATAAAAACGAATTATGTTTGGTAACGGTAGAAAATGAAGCACATCCCTTGAAGTTGGTACTATATCAATTCAACTGCAACTAGTTTCAAAATGTACTGCCTTTGGTGTTCTGTGGTACTGCGGCCTTACCACAGAATACCAAAGGAGCACCCTGTTTCCACCCCGATTCAAAAACGCTGCATTTCAGGTAACGCTGCATTTAAAACTGGTGCAAATCCATGGCCTGTGATACGTTTTTTGAATCGGGGCGGGCATGCATTGGTGGAAACAATGAATTATTTTCTGCATTTCGGAAATGCTGGTAAAAACAAAAACAAACAATTGGAAATGTCATCCACAGCTGACTGCCTGACGTCATACAGCGGTTACTCCGAATAACCGTGACGTCATTTCGAGTAACTTAAGTGAGTGGAAGTAGTAACCTCGAGGAAAAAGGCTTGTTGCTACAACAGAAATTTCACATTAGATAGTTTTTGGTCGTGTTCAAAATGGCCGACGACTAACAGACTATTTAACACTGTTAGCATTTAAACGTCACATGTAGTTAACGGCTTCCGTTGAACGCCGCAAACTCACGGACGGTTAAAATAAGAATTTTGACGTACGTAGAACGTGTGCAATTGTGTTTTAGTGAGCTTCTAATACTTTTCGCGCCATTTCGGTTCGGCTGGAACGCTGCACAGTTCACTGACCGCAATGTTGATAATCCATTCTATAACTTTTTATACAAATTATAAATGTATATGTACTTTTAAACCAGGTACCTAAATCTAATTATGTCTTAACAATACCTAACCTTTTTAAAATAGATATGGTAGGTAGGAATAGTAGTAAACTATTTGATTTTGAAAATCAAAGCCGTAGGCTACAGCGGGAACCCATTCATTTTACATATGGGAAGATGGGGGAATAAGAAGCAAGGGTAATAGAAAATATTTTTTTGCTACTCTTGTATTTTGTCTTAGATATCTGAAAAAACATAAGATACTATTTTTCTATTACAATATTAAAAAAGTTTTAGCAGCTTAGTGCTCTTTGATAACCATATTTTTGACAAGCAAACCGTTTCAGGTTATATTTTCTTTTGTCTAAAGGAAACACATTATATGCAGTTTTAATACTTAAGTTTGTGGTCTAATATAAGTCTTTCTATGTATTGTTTTAAATTTTGCTTGTCATAAACAATTGGTCCAGAATCGAAATGTTTCTTATTACACTTTCGTTTTGACTATCCTGAGATAATTACAAACAACGTAATGGGGCAATAAGAAATATATTATTTTTTGTTGCAGATTGATTTCAGTAGTGAAGTTGCTTTCAATGTAAAGCTTTAGAAATGGCAAGTTGCACAAATATTAAATGGCATTTAACGGAAATAGCCCAGTCTATTTTTTAAGTGATGATAAAGTTTTGTACATAGCTTTATTTGGCCGAGACGCTTAACTTTTTTTCCTGCGAACCAACATATGATTTCTAGAACAATATTGCCATTAACTTTCAAACACTTTTTTTAAGCTACAGAAAAAAAATGCCGGTTCTTTAAAGTTACTTTTTTCATCTAGTAATTTATGATTTTGAGATGATTTAAGGACTAATAACTGTGTTTTTTGTTGCGTAATAAAATGTTTTTGAAAGTAAATCCCAACATTGCTCCCAAAATTACATGCTTGGTTTAGTCAGTCCGAAGCTCAAAGATTTCTGCGTCCGCGCATTCTGTTAGTTACGCGTCTCGGCTAAATAAAGCTATGTACGAGAATTTAGCCTATTAGCCATCCTTCACGAAATAGACCAGTGTAATATTTTAATATTAATATTTAAATAATAACGAGTGCGTGAGACAAAGTATATGACGGTATATGATCTGTGTGCAAGTGTGCAAGGCAGAGAAAGCAAACGGTATGCATTAACTGAAAAGGCGCCTAGCCAAAGCGTACAGAACTGGCTATCCTTTGCATGTACGTTTGAATTGTGTGCCTTATCATTCGCACTGGCAACTTTTCAATAAAAAAATTGCATGCATGTATCTTCTAAACTAGAGGAGCATTTAATTTGAGAATAGATGCATGGCATTAAAAATATTGACATACCTCCTTTTGTCCAAAAACCCCTCATTTGTTTTTAAACTCCCAAGGGTCTCATCACACCTATCCGTCCACCACACCCCTATTTTATGTTAACCCCCGAACAAAAACAGAAAAAAAACAACATTTTCACATAATACAAAGGTCCAGGATGATAATTACTTTTTTAATCAAAAATTTACTTAACACGCAAGTCTCTATAGAGATCATGGTTTGTAGGTATGTTTACATTTTTTTTTGCGATTACAATTCTTATTAGTATCTTTTAAAAGTTTGTAGCGAAAACAGCTTTCTCAAATAGTTATCTCCTATATTTTTTGTGTCAATATCAGCATCAGCTTTCGGGGTGAGTAAATTACGTTTCCATCCTTGTTTCTTGTCTGGATTTGAGGTACGGGGTGATTTTTAATAACTGGAAAACTCAGTAACTTCTTTATTATTCAAAATAGGCTATTTCTTTGGTTAATTCAGGGCTATCAAAACGGACGGGCCACGATCCTACACTTTGTTGACGTCACATCCGGGGCTGATTTTAGCTCACACTACTACTATACTATAGTAGTGTGAGCTATGGTGATCCTAATTTTTTCGAGAAAAAAAAAGTTGCTCCGATTTAAAAAAATTTTATATATCTTTGCGTTTTAGATGATTTTGAAACTTTTTTGTCTTGCTGTCTGTCTGTCTGTCTGTATGTCTGTCTGTCTGTCTGTCTATCTGTCTGTCTGTCTGTAACGACCAACCCGCATAACTCAAAAACCGCTTGTCCGATTTAAATAAAATTTGGTACCTAGGCTGAGTCTTGGCCCGTGGTGGTCCCATTAAAAACTGAACGAAATCCACCGAACGCAAGTCACATAAAAGGGTGGGGGTAGATTTCAAAAATGAGAGTTTATGTGAAAATATGGCGTGTGTGATATCAAACGAAAGGTAATTAAGTCTGGAGCTAAACAAAATGAATTTTAAGTTATTTAAAAAAAAAGGGTAGGAGTAGATGTCAAAAATTAGAGTTTAAGTGAAAATATGGCGTGTATGATATCAAACAAAAGGTAAATGAGTCTGGAGTTAAACAAAATACATTTTAGTTTTTAAAACAAGGGTGGGGGTAGATTTTAAAAATTAGAGTTTAAGGCAAAACATGGCTTGTGTGGTATCAAACGAAAGGTAATTGAGTCTGGAGTTGAATAAAATATATTTTCGTTTTTAGTTATATTAGGTCATACGTACACTAACTACAGTACTTAGTGTGAGCTTAGGTGCCCATAGATTGGCAGAGTATTTTTTTTGATGGTCACGTTACGACACAGCTGATTGTCTTTAAAATATTGAAGTTGGAATGACGGTTCATGAATATTTGATTTTTTTAAATAAAGCCGGTTTTGAGATTGTTTTTACTATATTCTTTCAGAAAAACTTTTTTTAAATCTATAGTAATCCTTAATTTGTTAGAGCCGCTTCAGTAGCTCACACAAAAATTAAGTTTAAAGCAGAAGCAAATGTGACAATCACAGATGACAAAATAAAATACATGTCAAAATAAGGAATGCTAAATTTTGAAGATTTTAACCTTTTAATCATGTTGCTTCCTTACAAAACTTTGGTGGAATATCGAGATGGTGTCTGCGAATACTTCACTGAAATTTCGCGGAAATCTGTAGTGCTATTTTGAAAATATCATAAAAAAACGTCTGACCTCCCATAAGACCCAATGTAAAAGTCAGCCCCTGATTTTTTCAGGGTCGTGGCCTCTATTTTTGTCTTGGTTAATTATAACGCCATAATAGTTTTTTTCTATCCCTCACCATGTATTGGGTATGACAATAAAGTCAATTTGTTAAGAGGGAACAGTATACTGTTGCATTTTTAGAACTGCCTTTTCATTCTGATTTCAAAAATATATAATATATCTGTGCTGTCATTAATATTTTCTGAGGCATACGCATTATTTCTTCTTTATGATCCTACAAATTTACATTGATTTCGTTTTGCCATAGGAGTATTGACAAATGAGGCACGTAGAATAACAGTGTGCTAACTCCAATTTTTTCAGAAATGCCAAATTCAATCTAAAACGCATTGCTTTATGTGATTTTATCAGAATAAAATTGGTCTATCTCTAAGTTTTCCGTATTACTAATAGATAATAAATTTTTTAAAAGTAACTGCTGAATTTATTTAATTAATTGTGACAAAATTCACAAAAACCCTTGTTGATGTTTTGAGGTTTTGGTTGGGTAGAGCCGCGGGACTGTAAGCGCGCTGGTCGTTTTATAAAATCTGGGTGCAAAAATCCTTAAAAGGACGATGAAAAAATATTAATTTTTCCAAGCCACACAAAGACAATATAGAGGATTGGCACTCACCTTTTTAGTTGTTTCCGTCGTCCAGAGGAGCTCCTCTCGCTGGCCCAGTCGTTGCAGTCGATCCACACTAGAATCACTTGTTTGTGTAATGGTTTAGTTTGATTTTCTAAGAATGTTATTGGATTTTTTGGTTAATAGAATTTATCACCATGCTGCGTGGTGATCTCGATAGAATACGACAGACGAATCCTTTTTGGTTACGCCTTTTTGCGCAGATTCATTTTTCGTAGATGGCGCTGGCGTTTTGCTTGTGCCAATCAAAATTGAAATTGTGTGGGTTTTCCGGGGAATTTGGCGCAAAATTTGAATTTAAAATTAAAGTTGCACGAACATTTTCCGCCCACTTAAAACGAAGTTTTACATTGAGATTAATTGAATAAACAAATGGCTATATAAAAAAAATATAAGTTAATTCAAAACCTTAAAGGGTAGGTAATTGAAATCCGTTTTAGGTTTATAGATTAAAAAGAAAAAAAATGCAAAAAAAAATATATATATTCTAGATAACGACACACGAAACAAAAAGAAGTTGCTTGGGAGTTTAGTGCACATCTAAAGGTAGTGGGCACAACTTGACCACGGGACGAGTGAAAAGTCCGTGTTGTGTTTTAACAGTAGCAACTCGAATGTGATTATCCCGACCAGGATGTACGGACACTATTCTACCTAGCAACCAGTGTAATGGCGGCCTAGTGTCATCCTTAATTAATACAAGCGTATCTAGCTTGATTTCAACCGAAGGGTCCGACCACTTAGAACGCTGTTGTAAAGTATTTAAGTACTCGAGTTTCCAACGCTTCCAGAAATCGGCATTGATTCGTTGGATAAGTTGCCAACCATTAAGGGTATTAACTTTAAGAGTAGAAAGGTCAGGATCAGGACACGAATTAAGGGGTTCCATTGTGAGGAAATGACCCGGAGTCAAAGATGTAAGATCGTTTGGGTCAGAGTTTTGCTCACAAAGGGGTCGAGAATTGAGTAATGCCTCTATTTGGGCGAGGAGAGTATAGAGCTCTTCGAAGGTTAGTATCTGGTCACCGATGACCCGATACAAATGTGTTTTTATAGATTTGACTCCTGCTTCTGCTAGACCATTTAGGTGGGGGGCTCCCGGACTATTAAGACACCATTTGATTTTTAAGCTCTCAGAAGCTAATTTCGAAAGATTATGGAGCTCCTTAATAGCCCCAACAAAGTTTAAGCCTCTATCACTTGTGATTTGGACACAAGTCCCACGTCTAGCGACAAAGCGTCGTAAAGCAGCGATGCACGCCTCTGTGGTTAAATCCGAAACAAGCTCGATATGGATTGCTTTGACAGAAGTATCGACAAAGACTGCGATATATGATTTACCAACTTGTGCTCCACGACGTCTCTGACCTACAAAGGTTTTGATTGGGCCTGCATAGTCCAAGCAAACGTGTGAAAAACATTTTAATTGTGACGTTCTAAAAGAAGGTAAATCCGACATGTACGGAGTGTAAGGTTTTGGTTTTAAGCGAAAGCAGGGAATACATTGCAATAAAACCCTCTGAATAGCTCGACGTGATGACATAATCCAAAACTTTTGACGAATTAAGTATTGGACTGTGTTTATTCCAGGATGTAAATTTTCGCTATGAGTTTGAATAATGATCAATTGGGTTAATCTATGAGATTTTGGCAATAATAAGGGATGTTTTGCCTCAAAGGAGAGTTGAGAATGCCGTAAGCGTCCGCCCACTCTAAGGAAACCCAATTCGTCCAAAAAGGGCGCGAGTTTACGAAACGGCTTAGGTAATAGCTGAGTATTTTGAATTTTTTGAATAATATCCGAAAAACACTCTTCTTGGACCCTTTTAACTAAAACAAGTAGAGCATTGTGTAGTTCAAAAGCGGAAAAAGCGCCGGATAAAGGGTCAACTGAGTTTTTTCGATTGTGAATAAGTCTTAGAAAATGACAAATGATTTTTTGAATGGTATTTAAATTGGATATTTTATCGATTAATCTATCAAAAAAGTTTTTATTTTGAAGTTCTGCCGTCAGCACCACTGAATTTTCCGGTTTTTCTTCTTTGAGAACCTCGTCTGGAACTCCCAAAGAACGTTGATTTATAAACCTTTGAATTTGCCACTCCGTAGTGGGCAAGGTAATCCATGGAGGGCCGTGAAACCAAAGAGGGTGATTTATTAAGTTATTAGGCGACAACCCTCTGCTAGCGCAGTCGGTAGGGTTCTCGAGTGAAGTAATGTGATACCATGGGACTTCGGGGATTGTTTCTTGAATACGACTCACGCGGTTTGCCACAAAGGTCTTCCACTTGTGAGGTGAAGAGGTGACCCAATGAAGCGTGACCTGTGAGTCCGAGAACGCAAGAATTTCATCGATTACGAGTAATGATGAATAGGTGCGAATAACTAGTTCGAGTAAATCAGCTAATAGAGTAGCTCCAAGTAGTTCCAAACGTGGGATTGAAATAGTTTGTAAGGGAGCAACCTTTGACTTGCCCATGCCTAGAGCAGTTTTGATAATTTTATTTGGTAATTCGACGCGAACGTATACGCAAGAAGCGGATCCTAGCTCGGATGCATCGCAGAAACCTAGTAATTGACACCGTTGAATATTATTCGAAAAAATATGTCTAGGTATACAAAGATTCGAAAGAGTGGTTAATTGATTATTGAATTGATTCCAAAGAGTTTTGATTGGATCGGGGGGTATTTCATCCCAATCAGTTTTGCATAACCAAAGTTTTTGCATAATCACTTTGGCTAAAAATGAAACAAGCGATAAGAAACCTATAGGATCCCAAATTTTAGCGATAGCTGATAAAATATTCCTTTTGGTGCAAGGTTTTTCACAAGGGGTACAAGAATAGGTAAAGGTATCTGTAGAAGGGTGCCACTGAAGGCCCAACACCTTAATCGATGTTGAAGAATCGTCTTCAAAGGTAACAGGGATCTGACAATCAGCGGGCGACAAATGTGAAAGAAGTTTCGGATTATTTGATGCCCATTTTCTTAATTCAAATTTTCCCAATTTAGGCAACGCTATGAGATCCTTTTGAAGCGATAAAGCACCTTCTAGAGAGTTAGCTCCACAGCAAATATCGTCCATGAAAATGTTATTTAAAAGGACCTGGGCTGCTTCAGGATAATTCTTAGCCTCCAGAATGGCTAGTTCTCTAAGAGTTCTAATAGCTAAATAGGGACTTGAACTAACACCAAACGTCACTGTATTAAGCCTGTATTCCTGCAGGGGTTCGTTGGGATCAAATCGCCAAAGTAGCCTTTGGTAGTCCCGATGAATTGGATTGATTTAAATTTGTAAAAAGTGCTGTTTTATATCAGTCAAAAATACGATAGAATAAAATCTGAATTTTAATAGAATTTCGGAAATATCGGCTTGTAATTTTGGTCCTATTAAAAGAGTTTCGTTCATGCTTAGGCCTTTCGAACCCTTAATCGAGGGGTTAAAAACCACCCGGAGTTTAGTCGTTGATTTGTCAAGACGAAGGACTCCGTGATGTGGTAAATAAGAACATAACTGAGGTCTAGGTTCGGATCTTGGAATTAAAGACATGTGCCCGTTTTTGAGATATTCTCTCATAAAATCCGAGTACATACTATAGAAATTTGATTTTTTTATTAAGCGAGATTCAAGAGACCAAAATTGACGATAGGCCACTGAATAAGTGTCTCCTAGGTCAGGAGGGTCAATGTGACGAAAATACAGTAAATCGGCCCGAAATATCTCTAGTGGTAGTTTTTTGGAAAATCTCTTCACATCTTTTTCCTTCGGGTGAGAGAAACGTTTTTGACTTAATTGATTCTAGTTCCCAAAATCTGCGAATATTAAAGTCGAGAGACTGCTCACAGGAAGTAAAGTAAGAATTGACTTGAGGTGAAATATTTATGTTTTGAGTTTGGCCCATCAAGAATGAACCCAAAAACTGTCTCAAAAGCGGAGGGTAGGCCGTGAGGTCCTGGAATTCGTCCTGATTGGACGATTTCTGTGTAAAGTTGTGCACCTAAGAGTAAGTCAATTTAGATTTGAAATATTACTCCAATTGGATGAATCTACCTGTACTGAGGGCATATTCGAACAGAGTTTCGGTAAAACAAAGACTTGAATAGAAAAGGTAGGCTTTTGTTGGCCTAGGGCTCGAATAGTGCAAGTAGAAATGCCGTTAGTGGCCGACGAAGATTGATTTAGTCCCAGAACAGGGATCGAAATTTTGTTTTTTGGCAAGCCTAACCTGTTAAGACACGCTTCGCTTATCAGGTTAGCTTGGCTACCGCTGTCCAGAAGTGCTCGGACAGGTTGGTAGTTACCCCGACTATCGAGTACCTCTAATTTTATAGTCGCTAGAAGCACTGTCGTCCGGGGCGTCAAGGTGGATAACGAAGAGTATTGATTAGTAGATGTATTTGGATTCGAATTGATTTGAATTGAATTTGAACTGGATTAAACAAAACTAGGGTTCTGTTGGCTAAGACTTGAATTTTAATTCTGATACGACAAGTTTGTGCCTGTGCTAGGCACGGCCACTTGAATTGAATTAAAACTTTGATTTAAATTTTGGCTTGAATTAACAAAGGATTGACTTGAATTCTGACGGATTGAATCTGTCATTTGCGATAGATGAATAAGACTATGGTGTCTATGTCGACATACCCTGCAGTTGTGTGTACTACTGCAGTCAATTACTTGATGATTTGAATGTAAACAGTTGATACATAAAGATTGTTGTTTTACATAAGTAAACCGATCTGAAGGAGATTTGGAAATAAAAACACCACAGTGCGAGAGTGGATGAAAAGAATTATTGCATAATTTGCACTTATAGGGTTGTTGGTTTTGTCGAAATTGAATATTGGATTGTTTATTTGCTGCTTGTGAGTGCGTATGCGCTAAAAATTTTGATGGAGGGCTTGATTTGTACTGATTATTTGAATAAGAATTATATTTTTGGTTACTAGAATTCGAATAATTTGGTTTTTGCTGTTTGGAAGTCGAAGGTTGCATTTGCATATTTTGGGGAGATAGCTGTACTGTTTCAAGAGCACGGCATTGGTTAATAAGAAACTGAATTAAATTTTGATATGTTGGAATCTCGGTAGTACTATACTTTAATTCGAAAGCGGTTCTTGTGGTTTGATCGATTTTTGATAATAAAATTGAAAATAAACAAAAACACCACGACGTTACTGGAAATTCAAGATTTTCGAGCGCCGCAATATTCTCAGAAAAGGTATCTACCAAGACTCTAAGATCCTTTGCTGACTGGTTTCCCTTTAAAGAATTTGCATAGTAGATTGAGTTCCAGTAGGTACTGGCTAAAAGTCTTTTATTTTGATAGCGATCTGTTAATACCTTCCAGGCGATTGCGTCATTACTTGCCGTTAATTTTATAGAACTGAAAATATTAAGTGGTTCGCCCTCAAGGAAAGTTAGCAAATGTTGAAATTTCCTTATATAGGAATAATTAGAGTTTTCGTGAACCAAACAAGAATAAACATCGTAAAAGGTTGGCCACTTTTTTACGTTTCCATTAAAGCAAGGTACCTTTAAAGGGCCCAGATCATCGCTACGTGAATAGTGTGAAGTTGCGGGGGTAAAATTTGAATGAACTGAATCGGAACATAAACTCGAAAAAAGAACTTTAGCTTGGTAGTAGAATAGATCCGTATCTTTCCTAATTTTATCCTGTGCTTCGAATTCATCATTGTCGTCGTCCTTCAAGAGACCTATGATGTCATTATGAATGTTTTTAAATTGTTCATAGTGATCATCTAACGATTCGTAAAACGCCTTAAAAATTGGCAAGGAAGAACTATCTGATTTAGCTTTTGTTCCCAAGTTATACGTTTCCGTAATACGAGATATTGAAACTTTGCGTTGATTCTCAAGCTTTTTTAACGACATATTGTTAATTAAAAAAAACAAAAAATATTTAAAAGGAATAAAACTAACACTTGACCCCTATTGACTTTAATCAGTCCAAAAGAGTCCAACAAGCATATATTTTATTATCGATTTCTCGAATAAAATGCAAAAAACTTATCAACAGCTGTTATTGTGCGTGCAAGTACTGGAAAATAATGGAATTTCCTTCGACAGGTCGCCGGTTTGGCTTTACAAGCACATTTAAAAATAATTGTCGGTATTGACGATTGTAAATGGAAAGTTACGATACATATGGAATTTTATATGAAAAGGCACCTACCTCGGACTCTCTTGCGGCTCCAGTCAACGTTTAAACGTCCAGTTTTTCACCTCAAAATTCACTTTTTTGGGAACGTGATTTTTCTAGTGTCTTGTTGTGACGGTGGTTGTTTGCGCACTCATCGCGGCGCTGCTTGTCCTCGCACGTGTGCGGTGCCGTGAAAACACATATGCATATTTAAGAGCGCGAAAATTTAAATTAATTTAAACGCGCAGAAAAGGAAAAGAAAATGAAAAATAGGAAATTCATTGCTTGCACCAACATTTTCCGGCCGCCAAAACACGTGTGTTTTTACTTAGTTAAGAAAAGGAAAGGAAAAAAAGTTAAATAATATTCGCCTATTAGCAATTAAACGATACAATTTAACATTAACCCAAATATGCATTAAATTATGCATGTAAATTAAAATTAAAAGAAAAGAAAAAAATACTTAGAAAAAATTAAGAAAAAAAAGAAAATTTTGCCTTATGCGTCGGGCATAGGCAAAGGACATAGTTTCACTACTGGTCGACGATATGTTCCTGTAGCTGTTTTAACGGTCACAACACGAATATGACCGTCTGAGCCAGGGTGTACGTCGACAATTCGCCCAACAGCCCATTGCAATGGCGGTTTTTGTTCATTCTTTACCACGACTAAAGTATTTAGTTTAATATTGTTAGAAGCCTCTGTCCATTTAGAACGCTGTTGCAAGGTGTTTAGGTACTCCAAGTTCCAGCGTTTCCAAAAATCGGACTGGAGCCTTTGCACCAGCTGCCAGCGGGACAGGGTGTTCAACTTGGAATCAAAAAAATCGGGTTCTGGTACGGAATTCAACGGTTCCAGGGTAAGAAAATGACCAGGGGTCAGTGGAAGAAAGTCATTCGGATCCATACTTTGGGCATACAGAGGCCGGCTGTTTAGTATGGATTCGACCTGACACAAAAAAGTAAAAAACTCTTCATAGGTTAACCGTTGCTCACCTATTACACGTTTTAAATTTGCCTTGGTGGATTTTACTCCTGCCTCGGCTAGTCCGTTTAGGTGCGGACTACCAGGACTTTAATTTTTAGACTGTGACATGCTTCCTGGGAGTACTGTTTGAGTAAACGATCAGCTCCCAAGATCGCGCTACCACAATCTGAGTAAATGTCAGAGATTCTTCCTCTTCTTGCCACAAATCTCTTAAAAGCCGCAAGAAAGGTAGGGGTGGAAATATCGGAGGTAAGTTCTAGGTGAACTGCCTTTGTTGCGGAGCAGACTAAGACAAGAATATAACCTTTGGATACCTTTGCCCTCGGTACTTTCCCATTGTAATTGGAAAGGGACCACATGTGAAAATGCTTTTACTTGAGAGATGCGTTGAGCAGGCAAGTTGCCCATGATTTGTACGGAAGGTTTAGGATTTAATCGATAGCATAAAATGCAATGAGAAGTTATACTCTCGATTGCATAGCGAGGGGAAAGGATCCAAAATTGTTGTCTCAAGAGGTAATGCAACGTTTTTTGACCGGGATGACAGTACCTTTTGTGAGTGTACTCAATGACAAGTTGAGTAAGACGGTGAGAACGAGGTAAAAGTAAAGGGTGTTTTGCTGAATAAGAGAGTTCGGAAGAATGTGGTAATCGACCCCCCACTCTTAAGCAGCCTTGTGTATCTAGAAAAAGTGAAAGTTTACGAGATTGTTTAGGAAGTAGCTTTGCGTCATTCAAACGTGAAGTGAGATCAGCAAAGATGGAACGTTGAACATGCCGAACGAGAACAATAAGAGAATGTTGAAGTTCTACTTCGGTAATATTTTCGTTAGGATATTTAGATTTCTTTTCGGTAAGGCGAAAAATATAGGAAATTATGCGTTGAATTTTCTCTAGGGAAGAGTAACGAGAAAGAAAAGTATCAAGCATGTGTGGTTCAACTGTGCATGTTTGAAATACTGATTTGCGTTCTTCCAGAATAACCTCGTTTTCCGGAGGGTCTGGACAGCGAAATTCATCAGGCCAGCTCTCTTTTGGTAGCCTAAGAAAACAAGGACCTTCCGAATACAAGTCATGTTTGACAAGTTGATTAGGCATAAGACCGCGCGAAGCACAGTCGGCTGGATTTAGCGCTGATGGAATATATTTCCAGGCCGTAGGAGAAATGGTTTCTTGAATGTATGGTTTGCCACAAACGTTTTAAACCTGTGAGGTGAAGCCGCCAACCAGCATAGAACCACTTGGGAATCACACCATGCACAGATTTGGTTGAAGTTAAGAATATCTGAATAAGTGTTTTGGATAAAGGAAATTAGGTCGCAAAGTAAAGTGGCACCAAGAAGCTCCAGTCGCGGAAGACTGACTGTTTTCACTGGTGCGACCTTAGATTTGGCCATTACAAGAAAGGTATGGATTTCTCCGGAAACTGACTCCATTCTGAAATAGACCGTAGCCGCGTAACCTATCATAGAGGCGTCTGAAAAGCCGTGAAGTTCAATGCTACGTGGTTGATCAATGGAAAGGCGTCTAGATAAATGAATATTTGAAAGATTTGGAAGTTCGGTTCGAAATTGATTCCAAACATTTACGATATGCGGAGGAGGCTGAGAATCCCAGTCCAGCTTCTCCTTCCACAGATCTTGCATGAGATGCTTAGCAAGTAAAGAAACGGGAGAACAGAAACCTAAGGGATCAAAAATTTTCATGATTTGAGATAAGATACCTCGCTTGGTGCATGGTTTATCTTCTGGTACGACCAAGTAGGTAAACGAATCTGAGATAGGATTCCATTGGAGACCCAATATTTTTACAAAATTAGGTTCGGATTTGTCGAAACGAATGGACATTTGTGTTTCTGATTCTGAGAATGAGGAGAGAAGTTCCGGACTGTTGCTCGCCCATTTTTTAAGTTCAAACCCTCATAGGCGCAACAGGGAGATTAACTCCGACTGAAGTTCTTTGGCAGAGGCCACAGAATCCTGCCCAGTGAGCACGTCGTCGACGTAAATGTCTTTAAGAAGCACCTTGGAAGCATTAGGATACCTTTCAGACTCAAGTTTAGCTAGTTCTTGTATAGTATTCGTACTATAAGGTGATGACTTAAGTCCATAAACAACTGTTCTTAAGGGGTAGGTTTGGACAGGATCATCCTCAGAAAATCTCCATAGAATATTTTAATAACGCGTGTGCTCAGGAATAATTAAAATCTGTCGGAACATTTTTACTATGTCAGTAACAAAGGCTACAGCATGAATTCGAAAATTAAGTAGAATTTCACGGACATCATTTTGCAGGTTAGGACCTGCGCACAACGTCTCGTTGAGTGAGACACCTCTGGGACTACGTTGAGACCCATCAAAGACCACTCTTATCTTCCCAGTATTCCAGACACTGTGATGAGGGATAAAGTAGGAATTATCCAAGACATCTTTAGATATAGGCGTAGGAATAGGTATCATGTGACCAGTGTCTAAATAATCTTGCATAAAATCTTTGTAAGCTTGATAATTAGCTGAGTCTTTGAGAAGTCTAGCTTCCTGAAGCTTGAAACGTTTTAAAGCGATTGGATAGGTGTCACCCAACTGGGGTTCTAAGTTTATGAAAGGTAATGGAACGACGAATCTACCTGATTCGTTGCGTGAAACTGATTGTGAAAATAATTTTTCGCACATAATATCCTCAGGACTGTGATGAACCTTATGTGGAACCTGCTCTATCTCCCAGAAGCGCTCTAGGCAGATATCCAGAGATGGTTCGATGGAAGTGTAACAGCTTATGAGTGATTGTGGATTTTGTTGCTTTGAAGTTTCAACTTTACCAATCAGCACATAGCCAAGCCATGCTATTAAAAGCACTAGGTTGTCCACGCTCTCCGTGGATAACTCCCTCTTGTAAGAGATGCGGAAAAAGTTCACAACCTACTAGGACATCAATGGAACTTGGTATATGGAAGTTTTGATCAGAAAGTTTGATATTGCGAATGTGATTCCACTTGCTCGAGTCGACAGCGCAAGAAGGAATCTCTGTACAAAGTTTTGGAAGTACTAAAGCCTCAAAATCAAAGGTAGGTCCCGCTTGACCTTGAGGTTTGATAAGACATTTCGTCTTACCTTTGGTATTGGAAGATGTCATTTGATTTAAGCCTTGAATAGAAGTAGAAAAGAAGCTTCTCGAAAGACCTAAACGATTTAGACATTTTTCTGAAATAAAGTTTGCCTCTGAGGCAGAATCGAGTAAGATATGAACTGGTTGGTAATGTCCCCTTGAGTCTAACATGTCAGCTACAACGGTAGAAAGTAGAAAAGTGGAATTTTTGGAAATCATTGTCGCATTACAGTTTGTGGAATGGCTTCCTGACATAGGGGTGCTATTGGAATTGGAAAGTGGCGTTCTCTGGAGGATATGAATTAACACTCACAGAGGGCGCTACTGGTTGTGGAACATGGAGAAGACTATGATGTCTGGCTCCACACGTGATGCAGTTGTAGGAGGAGTGGCAATTCACGGTCTGGTGAGCAAAATGTAAGCAATTTTGACATAGATTCACCTGCCGAACATAACCCATCCTTTCCTGTGGACTTTTGTTTTGAAATTCGATACATTTCGATAATGCGTGATTCGAAGAACATAGGTAACATTTTATTTTTGGATTAAAAGTTCTGTTCTGATTATTTTGTATTTGAGGGTTGCTGCGTTGATTGCTATTTTGTAAAGTATTTTGTTGATTTCTTGAATTTGAACTTTGATTTGAAATAGTTGTATTGAAAGCAGAAGGTGAATTAAAATTATTAAAACTGTTTCTCTGAAAACTGTTCTGTTGAGAATTACACGTAGTTTGAGGTTGTCTAGGGGTTTGATTTTGCCTACTAAAACTGGGCATTTGCACTACAGATTCGAGCGCAACGCAATGATTTTCTATAAACGTGTAAAGATCAGTGTAGGACGGAATTTCTGAATTGTTTTTCTCTCTACTATAGTAAAGTTCGAAATCAGTCCTCATCTTGACTTCAAGTTTTGAGAGCATCATGCTAAAGTCCCATTCTTTTGTAGGAAAACCAAGCTCATTTAAGATGGCTAGATTCTCTGAAAATGTATCCAACATGGAACGTAATTCTTTCCCAGAACTGGACTTAGTTGAAAGAAAGTTAATAGCATTCAAAGCGGTAGTAGCAATAATTCGTTTATTTTGATACCTCTTTACTAAGGTTTCATACGCAATGTGATAATTGCTATCTGCGAGGGGAATGGTTTTTACTAGAGAAAGGGCTTCATTCAGAACAGAACTCCGCAATTGTTGAAATTTCTCTATATCACTTAAATCAGAATTTTGATGTACCATGACTTTAAATAAGTCAAACCAGTGTTGCCAGTTTTTATAATTACCATCGAAAATTGGCAACCTTGGTTGTGGAAATGATCTTGTATTTGACCTCTAAACAATATTTTGTTGGTTAGGGTTGCCTACGTAATTGACAGGGTTGGCCCTAAAAAGGTCGTAGTAAATACCCTTACATTCATAATAAAGGTTGTCAAAGTCTTTTCTAGTTTTATCCTGCTCGTCAAATGAAAGTTTAAACTCTTCGAGAGAGCCAATAATTTGGTTATGAAAATTATAGAATTGAGCATGACATTCTTCGACGTCTTCATATCTGGATTTAAACAAAAAGTGAAACGCTGTATCCGAGTTCGCTTTCAAAGCTACCTCGTGAGCTTCCGCCATTTGGTTGAAGCTCAAAAGCCTTTTGTCGCAAAGTTTTTTCTGTTTTTGCGTAGACATTTTTGTTTTTGAAAGTTAATTTGTTTTTAAAATTACCCAAAAAAAATGCTTAAAATATAGCTTAAAATATAACCCGAATTTTAGCAAAAATTAAACAATTTTATTATTTTAATTTTATTAACTTTTTTCGAAAATTTTGAAATGAAATGTTTGTAAGTTTGTCTGTATGTTATTATTTGAACATATCCTTTAAAAAAAACTTTTATGTCTCACCAAGGATTGAACCCCGTACCTCTCGATTCCAAGTCGCACACTCTGTGCATACGACTAGCGGTCCTGTTTGAAAGTTTTTAAGAAAAGTCGGTATTCGAAGAAACAACGAGCGCGCAACGTGAGACCCACGTCACTATTCAAGCGGGATGACCCTGGTGACGGCGACACTTGCACCTGCGCGTTAACGCGACACCTGTAAAATCGATAATTAAAGGAAAGTAGATGGAAGAACCGCCTTAAAATTTCGCTTTCGGCGTATTGACGCCACTTTTACTGAAAATGTAATGAACAAAGCGATCAACTTTGAAAATATGCACATTAGCGATAGTTATTTTTGAAACGTAATGAAAACTTCGGTCAACTTTTAGGAAAATATGTCCAACCGGTGTGAATCAATATGGCGTGATTACCGATAAGAAAATAGCCGACTCACTTTTGGAAATTAAATTTTGAAAATATATGGAAATTTGGAATTTTTGTAGGAAATTGGTGAACCACAGGAGTCTAGGTAGTTGGAAAAACTATTATTTGGGTGGAAGGACCATTAAATGTGCGTGCAAGTACTGAAAAATAATGGAATTTCCTTCGACAGGTCGCCGGTTTGGCTTTACAAGCACATTTAAAAATAATTGTCGGTATTGACGATTGTAAATGGAAAGTTACGATACATATAGAATTTTATATGAAAAGGCACCTACCTCGGACTCTCTTGCGGCTCCAGTCAACGTTTAAACGTCCAGTTTTTCACCTCAAAATTCACTTTTTTGGGAACGTGATTTTTCTAGTGTCTTGTTGTGACGGTGGTTGTTTGCGCACTCATCGCGGCGCTGCTTGTCCTCGCACGTGTGCGGTGCCGTGAAAACCCATATGCATATTTAAGAGCGCGAAAATTTAAATTATTTTAAACGCGCAGAAAAGGAAAAGAAAATGAAAAATAGGAAATTCATTGCTTGCACCAACAGTTATCCTAGGTCGCGATTTTTCTCCCAAAATAAATGCACACAAACACAACTTGTACCTACTACCGCTTCTCTTATTATTTACAGGTAAATACTAATTCTACTAGATGTGTTTGTTTACCTGTTAAATAAGAATAAAGCATTTAACTCACAAGCTTTTTGTTGTTTTGAAAATAACTATTTATTTAAACAAATTTCGATTTTTGAATCAAAACAAACGACGTACGAAGTGCCAATTTCGGCTGCAATGAAATGTGGGTGGAGCAACCGTTAAGCCACGCAAGGGGGGAGGAACCTCCTTCCTAAACTGGACACGGCAACAAGGCGAGCCAAAATGGCGAAAAAATCTTTTAATATTTTTGGCAAACAAATTTTAAAAAACTATCTGGGTCGTGGGACCAGAAAATGTTGATGTTTTGAGGTTTTGGTTGGGTAGAGCCGCGGGACTGTAAGCGCGCTGGTCGTTTTATAAAATCTGGGTGCAAAAATCCTTAAAAGGACGATGAAAAAATATTAATTTTTCCGAGCCACACAAAGACAATATAGAGGATTGGCACTCACCTTTTTAGTTGTTTCCGTCGTCCAGAGGAGCTCCGCTCGGTGGCCCAGTCGTTGCAGTCGATCCACACTAGAATCACTTGTTTGTGTAATGGTTTAGTTTGATTTTCTAAGAATGTTATTGGATTTTTTGTTTAATAGAATTTATCACCATGCTGCGTGGTGATCTCGATAGAATACGACAGACGAATCTTTTTTGGTTACGCCTTTTTGCGCAGATTCATTTTTCGTAGATGGCGCTGGCGTTTTGCTTGTGCCAATCAAAATTGAAATTGTGTGGGTTTTCCGAATACGGGAATTTAGCGCAAAATTTGAATTTAAAATTAAAGTTGCACGAACAACCCTTATTATCTCAAAGCTAGTCTTGGTGGAGTTAGCCCAGTGTTATTCTATGCGCCTCAAATTTAAATGCGCTAAACAACTAATGTTTATCGTAGCATCAACATATATATTTAAAATCAGAAAAAGAAGACGAATGCAAAAATATACAGGGTTTTCTCTACAAAAAAATCTGCTTCATTGTCATGTACATGGCGGGGGATAGAAATTATTTAATATAGCCCTTTATCTTCAATAATAAAGAAATTACTGAGTGTTACAATTATAAAAAATCACCCTGTACATACAGTATATCAATATCGATGGTTACATTAAAATGTCGATATATAAAATATTGCATATATGTATTGATGTTATTTGCCAATCATGTTTTAATACTGTACTGTTTTAGCACAATATAAATATTTTAGATTTTTAAGGTGTGTTAATATTGATCTTTCAGTATCGATAAACGATGAGACGATATTTTCCAATATCGGTAAACGTCTTCGATATCAATATCGATATTTAATATCGATATTGGCATTCCGATATTGCATCCCTACCCTTGTATAATAAAAAATGCTTCCCTACGAGGGAGAAATAAGCTTAATTTTTTAATTTCCTAGTTCATAATCTAAAAAACATTTACCTCGCATTAATGAATGAACAAATTTTTTTCTGCTAAAATTGTGGGAATGAGTTCGTCTCAAAAAATGAAAGCCCACGACGATAAAATAGCTAAGAGTTCATCATATATTTATTAGATAGAATATTTCACTATTTCATCAACTATAAGAGATGTATTGGTATAACGTCTGGCCGAAAAAAGGCATTTATTTATCTTTAATAAATGAAGGCAGGTTTATTCAGGTTTTCTAGTATATTAAACGAGCAGCTGTTATCATTCAATTTAAAACGTCAAAATACTACCTGGTGCTATAACTGTCAGTGGTTTAGTGGAGTAAAGTCATTTAGTCAAGTGGGTGTTTAGTCGATCGGCTGCACTCTAGTTTAGTGAATTAGTAGCGTTTGCTAAAACAACTCAAGGTAGAACAGAGGATTTTACAGAGTGTTTTAGTAGAATACTTTAATAGCAAGTCGAGTAGTAATAGTGTTTGGCTATTCACTACATTTTTGGCGGTCCAGATACGTTTAATTTGTGCAGAGGTGGTTGGTTCTCTTATTGCTCGTGGCTGTTATTCGACCAGAAAACGAGAATAAAGATATATCCGAGAAGAGCCACCTACGATATATGTAATAACTAAACTCAACAAATACCGGCCAAAAGATTTTTTTTACACTAGAAAGAATTGGCAAAATACAATGCTAGATTCATAGTTCCGTAAAGTAAGAAGTAAAGCATAAAAAGTAAGACACAAGGAAAAATAAAATATCCTTCAAACATTGAATATGCTGATGTTCATAGTTGACAATAAGAAACATAAACAGTAAAAGAAGCGATAAATAAATCATTTTTATTTCTTACCTTACTTTACGGAACTATGAATCCAGCTTTAGCCTTTTTATGTTTAAAAACTAAACAATATTCTGAAGAAATATCAAAAAAACAAGATATTTTATTTAATCTAGGGGCATTGTACATTTTGTTCTTTAGTAGAGCACATGTAAATTACCAAAAAACTATAAAGAAAATTACTTTTTCTATGCAAAAAATGCCATTCTAGCACACACAATAAGAAGACGAAATGTCAACTTTGAAAGCACCTGCAAGTAAGTGGAACTACGGACTTAAGTGCTAGGTAAGAAAGCAACCCACTATTTGAAAGTTTGGGAATTAGGGTTAGCTCTGGGTTATGGATTATTGGATTTTTTCCTTGTTTCCAGGGCCAGCAACTTTCTCATTTCCTTTATTTTATTTATAGGGGTATCTTTTATTATTTTTATGGATATATGGTGTTCGCATTCCTTTTAAATCCGAAAAAAAGTAACCGTGACTCATTTTGAAGGAACAAAACTGTTGAACAAAATTGGTCAGTCATGCATCCTCTAACAACGATTCGACGGCGACGTCACCATCAGCAAGAATGATAGAAGTGAATGGAAACTTTTTACCGTTAAACGCGTTTATATCGACAAGAATAAAGTTACGTTTCTACTGAAGCAAAATTGAGCAACTTTGTTTCTTCTTGTTACCGTAAACATTAAACATTTAGTTTCCATTCAAGAAACCAAAGTTGTCAGTGTTGATTTTTTCTGTTATTGGCATGGATCACTGTGTAAAAAAAATAAAAATAAAAATATAGATGTTCTCTGGAATAATATAAAAAATGATATTATTTGTATAAAAATTTGGTTTGAATCAAACCAACTATCCCTTAATTTTTCAAAAACATATATGTAATTGGTTTTAAAGAAATATCTCAACAAATTATAAATATAAGTAATAACAAAATTAATACTACAGATAATATTAAATTTTTAGATTTAGAGATTGACGATAATTTAAAATTTCAAAACCATATTCATAATTTAAATAAAAAATTAAGTTCAGGTTGTAATTGTGTAAAAATTATTACAAATGAATTAGGTAAATCAATAGGCAGAAATGTATACTTTTATTTAATTGAATCAAACTTACGATATGGCATTCCTTTCTGGGGTACATGTTTAATGTATTTATTTAGATCAGTGTTTATTCTTTAAAAAAGAGCAATTAGGTATTTATGCAATGTAAATTATGGATATCACTGCAAAGATTTTTTTCATCAAAAATAATATTTTGACTCTTCCTTGTTTATATATTCTGAATTAAATAATTTGTCTGATAAATAAACATCTAAATTACTTTGAAATAAACCAAAATACTTATTCAACGAGACAAGTTAATAATCTTACATTACCTATACCACATTCATTTTTATTTAAAAAATCCATAATTTATAACGGTATAAAATTGTATAATAATTTGCCAAACAATATAAAACTTAATAATAACTATAACATATTTAGAAATAAGTGTAAGGATTTTCTTATCACTAAAGCTTTTTATTCAATTAACGAATTTCTTGATCAGAATTACAATTAAGGAATAATTTTAAACTTCTCAAATATTATTTTAATAAAAAAAACAAGTAAATTATAAAAAATATTTATATATATATATATATATATATATATATATATATATATATATATATATAATCAAACAACATAAGTAAACCACTTATTGGATGGATTTATTTTTTCTATTATTATTATTATTATTAATATTAGTTATTTATTTGCTTTGTTTACAAAGTTTTATATTTTAAAACAATAAAGTCTGATTTCATTTGAGGACGTGTTTCAAACAAGGATAATTCGTATCCTTGTGATAGACGTTAGAGAAAGTCAAAACCACATAGCTTTAATAAGTTTCCAACAAAAGCATCAGACCATCAGTATAATTTATTGCCGGTAGGGATATTTTCCCTCGAAGTAGTTGTTTCTGTTGGTTTCACACAGCTTATGCTCTAAACGTTGCTATCGCCTGCACCCACCTAAGGATGGTCCAGTCAGGCCGACACAGATCATAGAATGGCATGGATCAACGTCTTTATGCTTTTACACAGGTTACCTACAGAAATTTAAAGGTCATTGAACCTGACTGGCCAACTGTAATCAGATTAAAAAATTTACGTCACCGGGTTGCCTTAAACCATTTGTTTTATGGAAACCCGATGACGCAGCTGCAGTCATCCAGTTAAGTTCACAAAGTCTGTAGGAAACCTGTGTAAAAGTATAAAGTCCTTGGGCATGGATCACTGTGCCTGTATCTTGCCAGAGCTAGATACCCTGTATGTTGACATAATTGGATTAGTATTGAAATAGGTAGGTGGAAAGCGCTTAACTTTGGGAACACAATTCCACTTATTGGACATTTGTCAAACTCATGCCAAATACAATATGGCGGCTCATAAATTAAAAACAAAAGAATTTTGGAGAATTTATAACTTTTTTATTTTTTAACCGACTTTTTTACAATTGAATTTATTTTATTTGCATTATAGTGCACTTTTATAAAAATTATTAATCACTTGCATATTTTATGTTTTTGTATTTATGAAATTGGCCTGAGGATACACCTAGACAACAAAATTTTATTTTTTCATGAGTTTCAAAAGTGGAAAAAATGCTTCAAAAATTAAAAGCCTATACGATTTTAAATAACGTAAGCCAATTTTTTTTTAGTTTTCACTCTATACTCTGTCAAATAATCCAATAAATATATTTTTGAAATTAGAAAGAAAAGATCTATAAAAGTCTAAAATAATAAGTGCTCCGTTGAAAGAAACAATCGACCTTCCAAATTTTGATATTCAGAATATCTTGTTAACATTCTGACACAAATATTCTTAAACTTAAAAAATTATGAAACTTTTGTACTTATCATATTTTGGTATCTTTTCAAATAAACGTTTTAGATATGGTGTAAAAATATACGGGAAAACCGGAAAACCTTGTACATATTTTGTTCAACCAATATTATTTTTTTTCGGTGAACGTTTTTCAACCCTATTTTATGGATGTCAAACATGGATAATTAAAAAAGAAAATTAACAGACTTGAAGTTTTAGATAAATGGTCTTTTGTTCGAAACTGACATGGCCACGTACTAAGAACTGCTGCAGAGCATTTAAAAGACAGAGAAAATTATTCTGGCCATAAAAAATAATTAGTTGAAATACATTGGGGTTGGTTTGTTGGGGATTTATCTGGTTCGGTTCGGAGGAGGGGGGGAGAGTATCATAATAAAAATTGCATATTAATAGTTAATACTAAATATAGTTTTAAGATTTTGGGGCGGGGGATTTTCCCCGTTTCCCCTCCCGTAAATCCGCGCTTAAGCTAACTTTCAGAGCGATTTGTTGTAACTTCAGGAGTAAGGCAAGGTGATGTTCATTATGGTCCTTGAACCTTGGGAGAGTCTCTAAATTCATCAGGTTCTTTTCATCAATTTAATCTAGAATGTTATCAAATGCGTAACATCTATCGAATATTCATCGATGGTGTGGTGATGAGTTATCAAAAAATGGTAAGAAACCTGATGAAATCATATAAAATCAAACCCTAAACTATATTTTTTCTCCAAGCCGGTTTTGTTTTTTGCTGAAAGTTTTGTTATATTACACATACAAAGATGAAAATGAAACAAACGGAGAAAGGGCACGTTTCTGGTTCTGATCGAGAATCAATTCTAATGCCTCATTTGAGCCGCTTGAATCAGAATCAATAAGGAAATTTAGGGCTAGTCTGCTAACTATTCCTAACATTCCCACAAAACGAGGACTGAAACAAAATGAGTTAAAAGCTAAATACAATAACTTTTCAAAAAACAACGAGAGATATGCTCATTACTTTCAGGTACTTGGTTATAATTTCGAGCAATAAATGGAAAAGTTTACATACTTGGGAGCAAACATAAAAATCTACACAACAAAAGCAAATAAAGAACAACTAAAAATATTTAAAAGAAAAAATTCTTAGATCTTTGAACCAGTACAAACAGAAGATGGTTATTGGGGGATACGGATGAATTATGAATAAGAACAGCTAATAAATGGCTCAAACATCGTGAGATTCATCAAAAGTAGAAGATTAGCTTGAACATGTAGAGAGAATGGATAACAACGAACATCTAGAAAAATAATGAACTGGAGACTTGTAGGAATAAGTGTAAGAGGAAGACTACGAAAAACCGAGCAAAAGGAATCACTATTCAAATCGCAATGATTGTTTCCAACCTTCACTAGGAAAAGAAAACTTCAAGAAGCATACTTTTCCAATATGTGAATTGAGAATTTAGGGCTCCCCCCAATTTATCACAGAGAACAAAAGAAAAATCGCAGCAAGGTCACAAAGGAAAATGGTATAACAGTCCAATGTCAATTATTATTAACTGGACATTATCAAAAACGTCATTAACCAAAACTTAATGAGCAAAATCGTCCGCGATCAAAAACGAATTGGTAATAACAGTGTGCGACAAAATTTCATGAAAAAATTATATTCGGCGAATTTCAGCCAGAAATTTGTTAGTGTGCAGTCCCTGATTGCACGACCGAGAGAATTTAAGTTAGCTCATAATAACCAAGATAGGGAATTTTAAAAATAAGAAGTGGGGCATTTGCTTGTTTTACTTTTATTGTAGAAACCAACATTTTTAAGACAAAACGTGAATTGACATGTTTGGAAGAGAATGAAATAATCTTTCAAATAAGGTATCATACTTGCAATTTGGTTAAAAAATGAACATGCTATTTCTGTACAAGTTAAGCAATAATATTTTTACGAATAATGGATTCGGAGATATACGCAAAATAATTGTTTATCATTCCACATATATTTTGTTTCTTGACCAAATCGATCGCACGATACTTTGTTCAAACGACAATTTTATTGGCTTTAAATAAGCTCTCTACAAATTTTTTTGATAAAAGCTTAGTTTCCTGGTTAGTTTCGGTTCCTATGTCCGAATATCTCGGAAACAAGATCTAACCTAGCTAAATCCTCTTGTAGTTACTCTCCGTACTCGTTAGGTAAATAACTCTTACCATAAAAGAGTTATTTCATTACCCTTACATACTCATTATATACCATACTCGCGCATTTGTTACGCGCGGTTTTGTTACATCGCGCATTTGTTACTCCCGGCTTTGTCACTCGCGCTTTCATTACAGTCATGCAGTAACCCCCTCTTAATTTTAAGTGTCCTCTTTTAACTCACACGATATCCTAGTAACGATTCGTTGGCTGATATCAGATGGGTATCAGAACCGCTTTTCTTTAGGTCAACAAAACACATCGCTGCTTTGCTTTGATAGTGGCACAACTAAAAAAAATGCGTTTTTGCGAGTTCTGTAAAAACTAACGTCTCATCAACGTATTGTATATATTTTTACCACAAAATGTTCTTTATTGTCTATTTCAAGCATGGGTAAGTTATTGATTGATTTAATTAAAGCAACAAAAATATATAAATATTTGCCTTTGCCATTATTTATAAAAAGCGTTTTCTGAAAATTATCATTTCCAGTCATGCCACTATCAAAGCAAGGCAGCGACATGATTATGTCCTTTATGATTTTGTCTGGTTTTGAGAAAAGACGATTTTGTTTTAGTCCGATTATTATCAATTCTTTTTGACCGCGAACAATTTCGCTCATGTCTAATTTTGATGATTTGTTGGATAATCCGGGTATTATGGATCACCCAAAAAATACGTGGTCATACCTTTTTTATTGAAGATTTTGGACGATTTTAGCAGTTTATATCTCGATATAAACGTAACACGAAAGAGATGCTGCAAGGTCATCCGGTCTGAGGTGAAGAGAATGTGGGCCAAATTCCAAATTACAATAAGAAAAAATTTCTTACGCAGGAAATGCGGAATTCCATTCCTGAAAGTTATCGATCTAATACATTTTTTTAAATTTTACACTTATACCAGTACGAATTTTTCAATTATTTTTATTACGCATTGGAATTCTTGTAGTTTGACAATTATTTTAGCACCACGTAATTTTGTATTTTAGGCTTTGTTAAGTTTCATTTGATACCACAAAAAGTTATAACTGGAACTAAATCTAATCTAAAAGAAAATAATCAAAGGAAGCAAGTAAGGTTTTTTAAAATACAGGCACGCCATTTTTTGGCACTTTTGGGTAGTTTCGAGTACTTCAGGGGAGGGGGCTGATATAAAAAATTATTTATTGTGTTGTCTCAATAGTAAAAAAAATGGATCCAGGAAGGATCTGATCCTTTCTTAGCTAGCCTATTAGCAGATTTCAAGTGAAGCCATGATATACCAGTTTTGAAAACAGTTTTTTGTTAATATATAGTTAACTATCTCAGAAACGAAAGCTCTTACGAAGTTTTTTGGTATAACACAAATTATTGAGCAAAATGGAGTCTGCTATATTCAGAAAACTGCATATTGATACGACGCTTTATTAAAAAGTTAACATTTTTTTAATATTTCAATTGTCAAAAAACTGGATTTTGAGCAAAATCTAGTCAGCTCGTTAGAGTGTCGAACACTATTTTACCTGTAAGTTTTATAAAAATCGGTTCAGCGGTTTAGGAGCTATCGTGTTACGGACAGAAATAATATACACACACATACACACAGACAGACATTACGACGATATTGCTAAGATAGGTCAAAATACACCCAAATAACACATTAATAGCTTCTCTAGCCATTGCGACGCGGGCTAGTAAGGTAAAAAATAACAAGGGCGACATACACTGATATTCAAGTTATGCGGGTTTTTTGAAAGTTCTGCATTTTAAGAAAATAATAATTTTTTTTTTTTAAATAACTGCTAAACAGAATTTTATCTGTCGCTTTTAGTTTTTGAGATATTACATAGCTGCACTTTATTCCTTTATATTTTTAATGTTGTTTGTTTTTACGATGGACAGATTCATCAGTTTTTGTTTTTACTTTATATAAAAAATTTTTTAGTTGCTTAAATGTATTTTAAAACAAAAAAATGACGAACTGAAATGAAAATAAAAAATTACCCTACCCTACTCTGGCATTTTTTTAATAATAGCGCTGATTTTAAATATTCCAATAAAAAGAGAATAATTTCTTAAAAAAACCAGCTTTATGTCATAATACCTCAAATACTAATAGTATCGGCGACCCACAAAAACATCGAAAAAAGTTCTGTCGAAACGTAAAATGGTCGAAAAAAAAATGTACAACCGTAATTTGGTTGAAAATAAAACAATCGTAAAGTAATATATAGACAAAAATAATTTAAACGAAACGTAGTTTTGTCGATCAGTAAAATTGTTAAAATAAATATATTTAAAAATACTTTACACGAAGCGTAATTTCGGCGATTCGTAATAATGTCAAAAACAATATAGTCAAGCAAGTTAGGCTAGTATGTTAAAACAGTACACAGATCGTGTTTTCAATTCGACTTTTTTACGGTTCGACCATTTTACGTTTGGACATAATTACGTTTCGACGATTTTGCATGTCTTCTCCATTGCGAATCACGCGTTTTATTATTTACTATTTTCGACATTTTACAGATCGACAAAATTACGATTTGCTTAAATTATTTTCGACAATTTTACGGATTTACAAAAATTTGTTTTGCTTAAATGGCTTTCCTCTTTTATTTTTGATTTTTTTTTTCGACGTTTTTAGGTTTGACTTTTTGCGATTCGACTTTTTTACGGTTCGATCACTTTGCGATTCGACTTAACTCCGTAACAATACTTTTAAGTTTCGAGATTTTTACGGCTCGACGAAATTACGCTTTCTCTAAATTATCTTTGACTATCTTATTTTCGACAATTTTACTGTTCAAAAAAACTACGTTTTGTTTAAATAATTTTCGTCTATTCTATTTTCGATTCTTTTATTTTCGACCAATACGGAACAACATTTTTCACATTTCTATATGGCTCTATAATGCAAGCCCGAGTGATAAAATCGCGAGTAACAAAACCGCAAGTAACAAATGCGCGAGTATCAAAAGCGCGATATAACAAAAACGCGAGGAACAAGAGCGCGAATGTATATAACTGGCGATACGTTTATTTCCATAGATAATAGCGCATGATTTTTTTCCTGGGATCCTAAAGGGTTTGAATCCGAACCGAACCGAAAAAAAAAATCTTCCTGACTTTTTTCCTGGAATCTTAGAGGGTATGAATCCGAACCGAACCGAACCAAACCAAATGTATGCCTTTAAATAGCTTTAAACTTATGATAAACAACATTTTATTTGTTCAAAATAACTCCAAAAGTAATCTGAAAATCAGGTTCACGTGACCTTAATTAAATTTTCTTGATTAAATTAACTCACCCCCGGTATGTGAGGGGGTTAATGTCAGATGGCTCTTGTCTGATTTAATGTCCTGCATTAAATATAAAATTGACCATGCTTTTATAAATCTAATGGATTTCGTCTATAACAAACCAATAGAAAAAAATTTAAAATTATCAAATGTATCTTGTTGGATATTTTATATTCTATAGTATATTTCTAAAAAATATAAAAAATTAAACAATTTCGCTACAGTTTTCTATAACATAACTAGGCGACTGAAATGCCAAATTTTTAAAAAAATATTTGTTGTGTTTTAGCCAAAACTTTTAGCGAAAAACTGCAAAGATACGTTAGTTAAAAATGCTTTAAAAACTCAACTCGCAAAATATCGACGCGTACCGCCGATCAGTGTTGTCAGATGGTAAGTTTTCAGGCTAATTTTGCCCTCTTAAGGGAGTGTGCAATAAAGTCTGCTTTCAAAAGATATCCGATTTCATCTGACCTGATTACCGGCGTGAATCAAGGGTTGGGACTTTTAGGTGCATTTTACACTCGCCCGAGGAATGTACAATCCTATAAAAGTCTGACGCACCCCACTTCAGCACCGACAGGATTTGAACCCACTAGAGAAAGCGAGATTTTTAACTTTCCTGCCGAAACTCCCCAAAGATGCGCCAAATAGAATAATTTATATAAAATATGTAAACAATTCTTTCAAAATATGTAGCAATCAAGGCAAGCGATGAACAGAGAAACCAACTGCACTATTAATGGTGCATAAAGTGCATTTTCCACACGCTCGCTGCAAAAATACCTTACGCTGTGCGAGTAAACTTTTGTTCTCCACAAGGGCGGATCCAGAGGGGGGGGGGGGGCACTTTAGGTGACATTCTCTGTTGGTAAAAAACGGTATATATTTTTTTAAGCTGCATTTTATTGAATTAGTCAGTGGTTGTAATTTCGATAATAATAATAATAGATTTTCATGCGCCCAGGCAAAAATTTTGAAATTTTATTAGCATAAACATTACTTTTTACTCATTTTTTGTATATTCAAAAAATTCTCGGGGGGGGGGCAAGTGCCCCTAGTGCCCCCCCCTGGATCCGCCACTGGTTCTTCAAAGGAATGTGACTTTACGAATAATGTTGTTTAGCAAGTGCAGGAGGATGGTCTTTTAAGGAAAACTCAACACACGCACATACATCCGTGTGTTTTTGCAGTGTTGGATCCAGAAACTTTTCTGAAGGGGGTTATTCCATATTTTTTAAACAAAGCAAAGTAACATTCGACGCGAAAACATATTAAGTCATGGAGGTCTTTAAAAATGACATAGAAGTATATGGTAGCAAGTACTCATCGAAAAAGAAATGATAAAGAATAGTATTAAAAAGTTTAAATCTGGAAAAGCTAGCGGACCTGGGGAATATACACTGAAATGCTCAAATACGCATCAGAGAAACTAATCGAAAATCTCACATATATTATCAATCAATGCATAAACGGACATCCAGTACCTAATGATTGGAAAATTGCATTCATATCCTCAATACATAAAAAAGGAAACAAGCTGGATTGCAACAATTACAGAGGAATTTTAGAAACCAATACCCTAAGTATTATTTTATACTGGGACTTTTCATCTAATCAGGATCAATCGCCCAGTTTCGCAAAGTTCGAGCAGGGTTAAAGCATTTTTTAAACAAACACAAACAACTAAAGACCTAACCAGGAATCGAACCCTGACTGCCTGGGTGTTAAGCAAACATTGCTACCACTACACCACGACGGCGACGTAGTCTAAGTAGATTGTACAGTAGGATTCTTAGAGATCTAATAGAGATTATTTTTATGAACAAGAAGGAAAAGACCAACGTGGGTTTCGTGCAGGCAGATCTTGTTGTGATAATGTTTTTGGTGTTAAAGAGTAATTGAGAAAAGGAGTGCCAGAAATATAGAGACTTATTTTACCTTTGTGGACCTACAAAAAGCTTATGAGACCGTTCCAGTAGAAAGTAAAAGTAAGTGTTAGAGCAAACTAATACATAAAATAACTATACAAAGGGTCAAAGTCTAAAATTACACTTGTGAATCGTCTTTTAAAATAATTCCTGGGAACGAAAGGCTTAAGACACGAATGTTGTATCTCTCCAACACTTTTTAAAATATATATCGCAGCAGCTCTAAAAAAACTGAAAACGTAAAGAACACGGCATGGGAATACAACTTAATCACCGAATAACCATATACACACTACAGTTTGCTGATGACCATGAAATTGTAGCTAATGATAAAGAAGACATGGAGTATATGATGGGAAAATTAACGGAAGTATACCATAAGTGGGGGTTAACAGTGAACGTGGACAAGACACAGTACTTATATATTGGAAACGAATCAAGTGAGTTGAACAATAGAAAAAGAATATCTTCATGCAATGAGTATGTATACTTGGGTGTCACATTTGATAAAAAAGTAAGAGACTTCAAAGAACTGGAAAAAAGAACAGTAAAAGCAAAAAAGGTCATTGGATGTCCTAACAGAATTTTATGGAGCAGAGAGATAAAAAAGAATGTAAAATTTATCATATGTGAAACAAAGGTAAAAAGCACGCTGTTGTATGGAATAGACTGGTCGCGCAACAGAAAAATGCAAAGCAAAAATGGTGTCGAAATGGATGCAATAAGAAAATCAATGAGAATATCTAGAACAGATCACATAAGCAATATCATCATAAAAGAAAGAATGGGAATCGAGGGAAGTATAACGGATGAACTCACTAAAAGACAATTGATATGGTACGGTCATGTACAACGGATGAATGACGAAAGATTATCTAAGCAGGTCCTAGAATCGCAACCAATCCGGCGCAGAAAAAGAGGGCATCCTAAATTGGAATAGCAACTGTCAATCCAAAGATTAATGAGTCAAAAAAAGCTGACAGAAGATGATTATCAGGATCGAAGGAGATGGAGAATAGGCGTCGGACAACGTAGAAAAGCGTTCTAAACTGACATTGTAGTAGTAGATATCTTCAAAAAAATCGATAGCCATCCCTTTGGTAAAGAAATCACTGCCGAAAGGAGGTCGGCCATCGCATGAGAATTTCGGTTGGTGACTGAAATTCTTTAAAAATATTGCAGTGTGGTAACACTGATTATCACAAATCGTAAAAAATTAACCTAATGTTGCCACGGATGTGTTAAAAAGCCCTAATAAAGGCTACCTAGTCCTTAAGGGTGATTCTCGAGAGCATTTATATAATACCCCAGGATATTCCATACAGCAAAACTGTAAAGAGAAAACTTAATCGTACCTTCTCGTTAATGAAAGTAGAAAAAGGGGAGGTCTGTGATTTTCCCTTAGCTAACCTACGCTTCTGATTGGTATTTATTCCTTATAAAGCCTCAGGAATTCCTGCAAAAGGACACGCTGCTGGTCAGTCGGTGGGCATCGAAATCTAGAGAATTCAAACTCCGTTCACGTCGAAAACTGCTGAGCAAGTCAGATGCAAACAAAACTAAGATAAGAAACAGCAGATATTATAAAGCAGGTGAAGAATGCGTAATTAATTATCTTTTTTCCTCTGTTTCACGTTTAGTGGTTATAATTACTTTATACATATGAATAGGGTAGCAGTAGCACCGACGGAGGGTGTTTCTCTCGCTCGAGCGTTTTGTTTGACGCACCTAAGCACTGGAGAGCTCTTCCTCTTTTTTAGAATGGGCTGCTTGCTCTTCAATGCAACCCATTTAAAAGGAAGAGCTAACGAGCGCTTCAAATCAAATGCTCGAGCCTATAAACACCCTCGATCGGTGCTTCTGTTTACTACCTTATTCATATGTATAAAGTAATTATAAGCACTAAACGTGAAAGAGAGGAAAATAAAGATAATTAAACTAAAATGATTAAAACAGATGCAAATAAAGAATAGTTCCAAAAGGAGTAACTTCGTGAAAACAACTATGAACAAGGAAACTTTAAAAATAAAGAGGATGTAGGTATTAGGGATACTTAAAAAACACGCGGAACTATGAAATGGATCCTCAAAACAGTTTAAGAGTTAAAACCGAAAACCAAAATAAACGCTGTAAATCAATGCGTAAAAGTAATAAAAGCAGGCCTTACGACTCAAAACGCATTACAAAATTTGCGATTTTAGGACGTTTTCTCATTAAAAAAAGGAAACTTTCGTACAATTACAAGAAAAATTAGGTATTAATGCTTTTTTTTTTTAAATACAAGAAAATCCCTAAAAAATAAACCTGTCATTTTCGTCATGTTTCTTTTGACCTATCTTTAGTGATTTTTGACCAACCTCCAAGTTGTCGAGGTTAATGCAACTGTCCATTAGTTTCTTCTCGTCAGTGTTTTTTAATTCAAGTTCTTTTTAAAAAATTCGCTGCATTCTGCTTCAGATGTTTCACTATATTTTTCAATATTAGTTATTTTATTGTATGTTTTTGTAACTTTTTTCTTTTCTTCGTTTTTTTTTTCTTAGGTATTGACTTTACCATTTCCAATTTAGCGAATCTCAAGTAAACCAGAAATATAAGTTAGGAAAAATTAGCACAGTTGTTAAAGTTAGTACGGGACAAATTGCCAAAAGTTAAAACAACATGAGATTTTAGGACAATTTTCATACCTAAGTTTAATGTTAAAATACCAAGACGGAGTAGAATTAGAAGACATGACAAAAATTTAAAAGAATAAAGCGCATTTTATCAAACCTGACTTCTCCAATGCCTTTGAGAAGCTAGATCACAAAATCCTGATCAAAAAGTAAAATGCAATTATGTTGCTCCTTCCTGACGGATTTGACCTGCCCAGTTAAAATCACAAGTTGCAAAACCACACAAAATCACTTGTGGAATACCTCAACGTAGTCCGTATGGTGTCCGGAGATAAGAATATCACTAAGATAACCCCAGGCCTGTCGTAAGAGGCGATTAAAGGGGCCTCGACCCATGTGTAAATGGGAAGTGGTAACGGACGAGCTTTGACCAGTATGTTAGCAAAAAAAATTAAAAGTGCTAACCTTTGGGATCAAACCAGATAACATTCACTGGAGTCGGTGACCTGGCCATTCAGGAAATCACTAAATGGGAGAGGGTATATGAAGTGCCTATTTGGAGCTAGCAGCTAGTGCGGGCACATTGTGGCTCTCTACACCCTGTTGATTATGTCAAAAGGTTTATGACCCATCAATGGTTTAAGGCTACAACCATGGCATTATGTAATATATATTGATGACTATGTTTCTGGCCTAAAATATAATTTGAAGTCTACTGGGTTCTATTTATTAAATAGTATTTAAGTTATTATCTGAGTCGAACACAGTAGGTACGTGGTGCGCAACGCGCCCAGAAAGGCGTGCCTAAGTGCCAGTGCCTTTAAGGGGGGTGCTAACCGCCACTACCGTACATTTATAAATTCATACCTCAACGTATCATTGAACGGATAAAAAATACTCTGCCAATATATGGGCCCCTAAGCTCACACTTGGTACTATAGCTATAGTGTACGTGCGAGCTAATAAAACTAAGAACTGAAATATATCTTAATCAACTCCAGACTAAATTAGCTTTTGTTTGATACCACACAAGCCATGTATTGACTTAAACTCAGATTTTTGAAATCCACCCCCACCTTTAAAAAACTAAAAACTAAAATGTATTTTGTTTAACTCCGGACTCAATTACCTTTCGTTTGATATCACACACGCCATATTTTTACGTAAACTCTAATTTTTTAAATCTACCCCCACCCTTTTTGATGAAAAAAAAACTAAAATGTATTTTTTTTAACTCCATGCTCAATTACCTTTCGTTTGATATCACACACGCCATATTTTCACATAAACTCTAATTTTTGAAATTTTCCCTCACCCTTTTAATTGGCTTGTGTTCGGTGGATTTTGTTCATTTTTAAATGGGACCATCTCGACCCAAGACCCAGCCTAGGTACCAAATTTCATTAAAATCGGCCAAGCGGTTTTTGAGTTATGCACGTTGGTCGTTACAGACAGACATACAGACAGACAGACAGACAGACAGACAGACAGACAGACATACAGACAGACAGACAGACAGACGGCGCGACAAAAAAGTTTCAAAATCATCTGAAACGCAAAGATATATAAAAATTTTTGAAATCAGAGCAACTTTTTTTTTCTCGAAAAAATTAGGATCACCATAGCTCACACTACTATAGTATAGTATATGTGTGAGCTAATAGTCTGAATTGGATACACACGAATTTTTGTCAGTACCTAACAGCGTGAAAACTTTCCAATTGTGTGTACAAGAATTCGACTGAGCAAGTTTGAATCGAGCAGAACCAGACTCTCAATTCAAGCAGTAAGCAAGCAGGCGAACTCACAGTGTACATTTAAAAGGCAGCAGAGGCATTGACCTAGGAATTTTCAGGTCACATACCAATGGGCCAACAGAGCCGAAGAAGCAGGATTCCTGTGCGAGATTTTAATTCTTAAAATTGAAATTAAATTTAATAAAATGTGTGAGAAACTACTTAATTGGCGAGTAATTAGATAAAGAAAATAATCAATTATGTATATTATAAAATATTGAACAAATAAACAGACTGGCACATTAATAACTTAAAACTGTCTCTGAAAATTCTAAAAGAAATAAGATGACGTGTGTTGCAAGGTATTTATAAACAAATTAGGTATATAAATAAAAACTATTGCATCCGAGGGAAAAACTGAAAACCTTCAACCAAAATTTAAACTTTTAGATCTAGAACTTTAGAACCTAGCACTTTAGACACTTTAGTAAATACTGGTGTAAAAAACAGAATACTCGTAAATTGGTTCGCACTTCACACGGTACCCTGGAAAGAAATTAAACAACATAACAACCGCGGACACCTACTAATAATATAATTAATAAAATTGTAACATTTGTAATGACATTGTTAAAAGCATCATTACACAACCCCATCATGAATCATCATCATCATATACCTGTGTTTTTCCCCAGTGGGCCAATTCATATAAAATTGACAAAAAAAAGGAGTTTTTAATAATTTTATTTATTTTTGGTAATTTTATGCTACCAGCCAAGTGGATGAAGAATCCCAAAGGAGGAGGCACTAAATACATTGTTTACCGGGATGCGTCAGATGAGGTGGATTTGAGATATGTTGAAGGCTAACTTTCCTGATATTTAAAAAAAAATTAGGGGTCATAGGTTTCGTTAGCTATACTTATTTAAATGCGCGCCACGGAAAAATGTACATTTTCGTAGTTTTTTTGCTACAACTTATCGTCAAATAAAAATAAAAAACCGATATTAGCTTTATTTATTTATTGCGAAAAGAGTCCTTTTAAAAATTTGACACATAGTTTGCGTCACATATCTACAGAGTGGCTCAAAATAATTTAAAAATACTCTGCCAATATATGGGCCCCTAAGCTCACATTCACTAGGTACTATAGTTATAGTGTACGTGTGAGCTAATATAACTAAAACCTGAAATATATTTTATTCAACTCCAGACTAAATTACCTTTTTTTTGATACCACACAAGCCATGTTTTGACTTAAACTCAAATTTTTAAAATCTTCCCCCCACCCTTAAAAAAACCAAAAACTAAAATGTGTTTTGTTAAACTCCGGACTCAATTACCTTTCGTTTGATATCACACACGCTATATTTCCACTTTTTTTTTAAAATATACCCCCACCCTTTTTTTTAATGAATTAAAATGTATTTTGTTTAACTGCAGACTCAATTACCTTTCGTTTGATATCACACACACCATATTTTCACATAAACTCTAATTTTTGAAATCTACCCCCACCCTTTTATTTGGTTTGTGTTCGGTGGATTTTGTTCATTTTTATATGGGACCATCTCGACCCGAGACCCAGCCTAGGTACCAAATTTCATTAAAATCGGCCAAGCGGTTTTTGAGTTATGCGCGTTGGTCGTTACAGACAGACATACAGACAGACAGACATACAGACAGACAGACAGACAGACAGACGGCGCAACAAAAAAGTTTCAAAATCATCTGAAACGCAAAGATATATAAAAAATTTTGATATCGGAGCAACTTTTTTTTTCTCGAAAAAATTAGGATCACCATAGCTCACACTACTATAGTATAGTATATGTGTGAGCTAAAATACAGGAAAAATACCTGATATTTATTAAATATAAAGAAAGGAAACTGAAAATGCATGGACAAAATTAACTTCATTTGTTTTCATGTGAGTCGTGTTAACTATTTTTGCATAATGAGTTATGGGATAACCTTACGGGTATTTCAAAGAAAAATGTAATCCAATGCATGACATGTTTCCTTGTTGTCTTGTCTACGGAATAGTGTTTTTACCAGGATGCGTCAAATGAGGTGGGTTTATGATATGTTAGGGCCCAGACCATCCTGATACTTGTCTTATAAGATTGGGGAGTCACCGGTTTCGTTTTCGAGCTATAATTATTTAAATCTGCGCCTGGAATATAAAAAAATGTGAATTTTTGTAGTTTTTTTGGTCAAATAGAATAAAAAAACCAATATTAAAAGTCTTTTTAAGCATGTTCTCAATTTTTTTATGGTTTTCGTCATAAATCTACAGAGTGGCTCAAATATGAATAAAAGAAATACAGGAATAATAACTTGGATTTGTTAAATATACCTAAAGGGATGAAATTAGGAATGAATACTTAGTCAAAATAAATTCATTTGCTTCAATGTGAGTCGTTGTAACTATTATAAAGTAATATTTACATACATAATGGTTTATGTAGTAAACTCACGGATTACCCAACAAATGGGTAACCTACTTACAGGGTATATCATATTTTTTTAAAAATTAATCAAATGATAGGTGTACTAACTGTCTAGCGGAATAGTGTGTTTACCGGGATGCGTCAGATGAGGTGAATTTAAGATATGTTAGAGCTCGACCCATCCAAAAACTTATTTAAAAAAAATTGGGGGGGGGGGGTCATCGGTTTCGTTTTCGAGCTATACTCTTATGGATTTTTGCTACAACTTCTATCGCCTTATAGAGATAATCCACATTGAAAATTTTGTCAATTAACTTGTTTACAGGCTTTCTTTCTGATGCAAAAAATTTTTGGTAGAACCCCCGGAAAGGCGTCTACTTACCCTCAACATTTTTTTTGTAGTTTGTGTATGTCAGTAGACCATTTTTCGTCCACTACAGAAAGTCACATTTCGTATATTCCAGCATTTAAATAAGTATATCTCGAAAACGAAGCCGACGACCACCCACTTTTTCTTGAAACAAGTATTAGGACGGTTTAGGCTCTAACATATCTCAAATTCACTGCATCTGACGCATCTTAGTAAACACACTATTCCATAGACAATTAGTACACATGTCACGCCAATTCAAAAAATATTTTTAAAAAAATTTCTAGTATTCATAATTTGAGCCACTCTGTAGATATGTGACGAAAACTATATGTCAAAAATTAAGAACATACTTTAAAAGACTCTTTTTTCCAACAAAATAAAATTAATATTGGTTTTTTATTTCTATTTGACGAGAAGTCAGCAAAAAAACTACAATAAATCACATTTTTCTATATTCTAGAGGCGCGCATTTAAATAATTATTAATGAAGGTGGTAGACGCTTTTTACTCATTGGGCGTCGACCTGTGAGATACCACCATGCCAGAACTGAGTAGCGCTAAGTGGTATCACCACGTTCCGCTACTGCGCTGGCAGTCCGGTTCCAACAATGAGTAACAGATAGCATGATGGCGCCTCCAGGATCAAAATATTCCGGAGGTAAAATACCCGACCACTCGGATCTCCGGGCGTCGGGTGATCCTGGGGGTCCTTCATGCAAAGATATTAAAAGAAGACCAAAAACTCAACTCAGAATTGATTTTAGCAATATAGGAGGATTAAATAACAACATGAATTCAGTTCACCAACATCTTGAAGAACAAAGACCTGACATCCTTGTTCTCACTGAAACTAAAATCAGTTCTGCAACACCTATTGTAAACTATCTTTATCCCGGCTATGACCTACACCACCGATTTCGACATAATTTAGGCATCTGTGTGTACATTAAAAATGACCTTTCATGTCATCGAGAGGAGAAGCTAGAACCAGCGAACCTCGATATCATATGGCTGAAATTCACCTCAAAGTCATCGACCAAGTTCATTTGCTGCCTCTACCGACCGCCAAGTAACACCGAGTATCAAAACTTTTTTGCGACATTATCCGAAAACTGTGATAGTATACAGTCTAACTATCCACATGCGGAAATTGTTTTTTAGGCGATTTCAACGTCCACAATATACCCTGGCTAAAACACCACAACAAAACAGATAATGAAGGCAGGGAAGCAGAAGCTTTTGCCATAAGTTGTGGTCTAATGCAGCTTGTCGATGAACCTACCCGTATCTCAGAAAGAGGTGAATTTGCAGCGCTTTTAGACTTGTTCCTAACTACAAATCCTGACTTGTACACAATTCAAGTAGATCCCCCACTTGGTTCATCCGATCATAAACTTATAAGAACAAAGTGCGAAATGTTCATACCGCCAAGCCAACAATCACTTCCTCGTAAAATGTGGCACTATAAATCGGCAAAATGGAATGACCTTAAACAGTTTTACCTGGATTTTCCATGGCAAGAGGTTTGCTTTAAAACAGCTGATCCCACTATTTGCTGTAATGAAATAACAAAAGTAATCTTATCTGGAATGGATGCATATATCCCACATACAATAAAACGCAGAGCTAATGCAAAACCTTGGTTCAACAGCCAGTGTCAAAGGGCTATACAGAAAAAACACAGAGCATATAACCTTTGGAAACGACAACAAACCGCTCAAAACCACACAGAATTTATAGAAGCTAGAAATAGTTGCAAAATTACTATTGACGCCGCCAAAGAAACATACAATCAAAGAATAAAATACAGGTTGCTGAATTGTCCAAGTAGTTCTAGGTCCTTTTGGTCTCTTGCAAAAGCCGTTGGATTAAACTTCACCAAGTCATCCATACCACCACTTACAGATAAAAATACTCACTTAGCCACAACATCAGAGGAAAAAGCCAATATGCTGGCCAAAATATTTTCCTCCAATTCAAACCTAACAGTGCCAAATGGAAAAACTCCACCGTTCATAGAAATGGTTTCCCACAGTATGCCAGAGGTACCCTTTTGTCACAGAGAAATACGAAAATCCCTTAAAAAGTTGGATACAAACAAAGCAATGGGTCCAGATGGCATTCCCGCGATAGTACTCAAAAATTGTGCTAGCGAACTCACCCCAACTTTCGCAAAATTATTCAATTTATCTTATAGGCAAGGAGTATATCCATCATCATGGAAGTCTGCCGCAGTACAACCCATTCCAAAGAAAGGAAAAAAGACAGATTCGTTAAACTATAGACCAATTGCTCTACTTCCGGTGATCAAAAGTAATGGAAAGAGTTGTGAACAATCACTTAACCAAGTACTTGGAAAAATACAAAATTATCAACGACAAGCAATACGGATTTTGAAAATATAGGTCAACTGGCGATTTACTTACATACATCACTCACTTATGGCAAAAAGCGATTGAGTTGCGAGGTGAAACAAGAACAATTGCCTTAGATATATCTAAAGCATTCGATAAAGTCTGGCATGAAAATCTGCTCAACAAGCTCAAAGCAACGGGATTGTCGCCGAGACTTTGCACTTGGTTTGAAAGTTACCTTAAGGATAGATCCATTTATGTTGCACTGGATGGCCGGAACTCCAACTCTTACCAAATAAATGCTGGTGTGCCACAGGGAGCAATCCTTTCGCCAACACTTTTTCTGATTTACATAAATGACCTCATAGATAAAACAGTAAATCCACTTTATTGCTTTGCAGATGATGGCAATGTAGTCTCCTCAGTCATACCACCCACATGTCTTTCCGCACGTGAATTCCATTACCTTAGACTAACTGAAATATCACAGATAAATAACGACTTGGAGATAATAGAGGACTGGGGCAACAAAAACCTTGTACAGTTCAACGCGCAGAAAACCCAAGCAGCCCTGTTTTCAAAAAAGACCAGCACCGGTGAGCCAAACATCATGCTATCTGGAAGTGCTGTCGCATTGCAGAGCCAGTTGAACATCTTAGGAGTCACTGCAGAGACCAACATGTCTTGGCACAGTCACGTGGCAGATATAGCTAAAAGGGCGTCCCAAAAGCTTGGGGTGCTATTTCGTGCAAGACATCTGTATACACCAAACCAACTGCTGACACTCTACAAAGCCCAGATTCGACCAACTATGGAGTACTGCTCACATATGTGGAGTGCGGCACCCAAACATACCTTAATGCTTTTGAACACCGTGCATTAACGAGCTATCAAGCTGATCAATGACCCCGCACTTACCCGTAGTTTGGATAGTCTCGAACATCGAAGAACTGTGGGCGATCTATCTCTCTTCTACAGGTATTATCACGGAAAATGCTCTGAAGAGTTGGCACGTATGATCCCCCCGGGAGTAGCACCTACTATGCGAACACGTCAAACAGACAATAACCATCAATTTATTGTCAAAATAGAGGCACCAAGAACCTCATTATATCAGAATTCATATCTCTGGAGAACAGCATCGCTGTGGAATAAACTCCCTGCGACAGTTTTCCCTGCAGGTTACAACCTGAACCGTTTCAAAACCAACACACACTAACATTTCCGCGCACTTGCCGCTTCTAGAGCGTGATAGGGATCTCCTTGCGAGTGCGCATACCCGTAAAAAAAAAATAGCTCCCGAACGAAACGATGACCCTCCAATTTTTTTGAGACAAGTATGAGGACGGTTGAACTCATACATATCTTAAATTCACCTCATTTGACGCATGCCGGTAAACACACTAATCCGTAGACATATAGTAAACCACCACGACCTGTATATAAAGCGTATGAACTTCAGAAGTAAAATTCAATATGGCGTCTCCTTAGGGCAATCGATTGTTCGTTTACATTTGATGGCGTTGACATTTCTGAAGCGAAAAAAGTGTTTCAGATTGGATTTTTTATTCATTTTTTAAAGGAAATATGTACCCAAGAGTTTGCGTCATTGATTAAAAGCATTTTCAGGTAATGGTGATTACTTACCTTGTCGGTTTTTGTGATTTTTCAGTGCTTAGTCATAGGGGTTGTAAATGGACTATGTGTTCACTTTTACGGTGATGATTTATAGTGAATCTTGGGATTCTTGGGGTATTGTCGGGTAATCACTTAGTGTAGTGATACGATAGCCAGGGGAATAGTGGGTTTAGGTTCGGTTCGATTCCGACCTTAAGTGAATTCTAGGTTATCCAGTGGTTCTATTTTTTTAAAATACTCTGCCAATATATGGGCCCCTAAGCTCACACTAGGTACTATAGTTATAGTGTACGTGTGAGCTAATATAACTAAAAACTAAAATATATTTTATTCAACTCCAGACTAAATTATCTTTTGTTTGTGGTATCAAAAAAACAAGCCATGTTTTGACTCAAATTTTTGAAATCTACCCCCACCCTTAAAAAAAACAAAAACTAAAATGTATTTTGTTAAAGTCCGGACTCAATTATCTTTCGTTTGATATCACACACGCCATATTTTCACTTAAACTCTAATTTTTAAAATATACCCCCACCCTTTTTTTTTAAATAAATTAAAATGTATTTTGTTTAACTGCAGACTCAATTACCTTTCGTTTAATATAACACACGCCATATTTTCACATAAACTCTAATTTTTGAAATCTACGCCCACCCTTTTATTTGGTTTGTGTTCGGTGGATTTTGTTCATTTTTAAATGGGACCATCTCGACCCAAGACCCAGCCTAGGTACCAAATTTCATTAAAATCGGCCAAGCGGTTTTTGAGTTATGCGCGTTGGTCGTTACAGACAGACATACAGACACACAGACAGACATACAGACACACAGACAGACAGACAGATAGACATACAGACAGACAGACAGACAGACAGACAGACAGACAGACAGACGGCGCAACAAAAAAGTTTCAAAATCATCTGAAACGCAAAGATATATAAAAATTTTTGAAATCGGAGAACTTTTTTTTTTTTTCGAAAAAATTAGGATCACCATAGCTCACACTACTATAGTATAGTATATGTGTGAGCTAAAATTCGGTTCAAATACCTTGTAATTGAGGTTATTTTATATGTGCTGGTGAATTTATGGCTCAGAAAATTTTGTTCCTATTTTTTTAGAGATGCCAGGTCGCTGCGCCGTTCCAAATTGCAAAACCAATTAGAGTAATCAAGGAAAAAGATACTCAATTTTTAAATTTTCTAAAGATGGAGAACTTGTCAAGAAATGAAAACATGCTATCAAGCGGGAAGATTTTTTCCCAACCAAGTGGTCAATGGTATAAATATATTAGATTGTGTTTTTTACCTTCCTAGCCTGAGCAGCAACGACTAGAGAAGGTATTATTTTTTTTTGAGATAACGCGGTAAATATTTTATTTGGGTGTATTAAGTGGCAGATCCAGGGGTGGGAGAGCAGAGGGGCTCGGGCACCCCCCCCCCACCTCCAGACAAAGATTATTTTTTAGTTCTGCTGCATCACTTATTTAAATTTGTTAACAAAATCTACTGAAGTTTTCAACATTTTTCGCCTGCGGCGCATTTGGACCACCTTTTGACGCTAAATTTCACAGCTCAGACCTACGAGAAACTACAAAAATAAATACATTGGTATTTGCTGCCACTTTGGCCCCTTTCCCCAGAAAATCCTGGATCCGCCACTGGGTGTATATTTTGATCTATCTTAGCAATATCGTCGTGATGTCTGTCTGTGTGTGTGTATACGTCTGTCCGTAACACGATAGCCCCGAAACCGCTTAACCGATTTTCATAAAATTTTTAGGTAAAATAGTGTTATCCATTGATGCTAACAGTTTTTGGGCAATTAACATTCTAACTTTTTAACGGAGCATCACATCAATATGCGGTTTTCGGAATGTAGTAGACTATTTCTCTCAATAATTTGTCTAAAAGCTTCGTATGAGCTTTCGCTTTTGAGATATTAACAAAAAAGTATTTTCAATGCTGATATATCATGGAGTTCACTTGAAGTGTGCTAATCTAAAAGCTATCTAGGAATGTATCAGATCCGTCATGGATCCATTTATTTTTTAATATACTCGTAATGATGTTTTTTCCAAAATTGTTAGGTGTATGAATTGCACTTTAAAAGTGAGGAAGTTGAGCGTTCCATAAGATATTTCAGAAACACAGGAGAAGTATTAGATGTGCCACTAAATAAACTTAAAAAAGGTAAGTCAAAGAGCCGACCCGAGCTGACCCAAATAATGTACAGGGTATATTTTATAAATGTTCACATGCATTTCAAAGTGTTGGTGACAAACAATTATTTTTGGTAATAGTTGGTCAAAGAGGCGAAATTCCATTCCTATCAGAGGTTTAGGTTTTTTAAATTTTTAGCTGCTATTCCTACCAAATTTCCTGACTGTCCAAAAAATATATGAACAAAGAAGAACATTTCAGGGAAAGTCCAAAATCTAAGACAAAGCGTTTGGAATATGATTTAAGCCTGAAGACTTCAGCTGCTTATTTGCAAGAGCAAGAACACATATTTTGATGACATAACTTTCTGACTAAAATTCAAACCAAAGAAAAATCTTCCAATCTGGACGTTTCTCCAAACCACGAACTCTATAACCTTTATGATAATTACTTATAGCATATATATTATCTTCATTGTTTTCTTAAGCTTAAAAAACTATAATAACCCTCGCCCTTAATTCCGAACCGAACTCTCACTTTTAATCCCACCTCCCTCTTTTTTTCCCTTCTCCTGGTTTTAAGAGAAAAAATGTCTGTGTCCATTTATAAATAGTATTATTTATGAATAGCTACATCTATTGATAAAGTAATTACCAAAAATCCATAAAATTTCAATCGTTTAAATATTCTTGCCACTGCAAAATACATTATTTGTATTTATTTGCAGTTTAAATCGTATAAATTCATCAATTTCAACCAATTATACCTAACCGAACGTGTGGCGGAATTGCCCTCATCGGCGACCATCTTGGATTCGATACCAGGCCTCTGTTGAGAAGGGTGGTGAGTAAACATGTCATGCGTTGAATTAAAAATATGTTTGAAATACCCTCTAATTTTATCATATAACCTATAATGCAAAGTTCACTTTAGAATAGTTAAAACGACTCACATAAAAGCAAGTGAAGTTAATTTTGACCATGCATTTTCAGTTTCCTATCTATATATTTACTAAATGTCAGGTATTTTTCCAGTTTTTTTTTATAATTATTTTGAGCCACTCTGTAGGTATGTGACGCAAATTATATGTCAAAAAATAATAAAATTGTTAAAAGGACACTTTCTTCAATTAAATAAAACTAATATCTACGTTATTACAAAAAAACCACAAAAAGTCACATTTTTCCATATTTCAGTGGCGCGCATTTAAATAAGTATAGCTCGAAAACGAATACTATGACGCCCCCAACTTTTTTTGGAAAAAATATCAGGAAGGTTTAGCCTTTAACATCTCAAATTCAGCTCATCTGACGCATCCCGGTAAACAATGTATTTAGTGCCTCCTCCTTTCGAAATTTTCTGGAAAGTAGTTTTTGAAAATAAAAATCTGGCAATCTGGCTTAAACATCTACTGAAATAAATACAGATAATTTATACTACTTAGACCAGCGCAGCGTAGCAAAATATGGCTTATTTGAAAAGTCTATAAAATACCTTTAAAATGAGCTCATACTCACAATACATAATGTAATTTTTACAAAAAACAAATTCAAAATTTTAGTTTTTGTTTAAATTTTGAAATTGTTTGTTGTAAAAATTCAATCATCAGCTTATTTTTAAAAAACTTTCAAATAAGCTATACTTATATTACACCCTACCTAATAACCAGCTCACCAACTCTGGTTGGCGCCCTTCATCTAAGTGTGCATCAAGATATGACGTTACCGACGCCATTTCGGGTTAGAATACAGGGCTGGAGTAAGAAATATTGTATTTTAAATAGACGGGATTGGAGTTTTATTAATATAATTTAATTTAATTTTTTTCATTTTATTTTAGGTATACTTACTTTTATAGTTAAAAGTTAAAAATATTCTGGATATAGTTAGGAAACAATTGGTAATGTATGGAAATGTACCGGAAAAGTCTTAATCAATTAATTTTTCTAAAAAAAATAAGTAGATAAGGGTCATTCTTGAGAGGATGTAATCCGTATAAGGATAAGACAAAAATTTCCTATTAATATGGGTACGAAAATCCTTTTTCAGGGAGCCACGCCCCTTTGAATAGGACACCTTAAAGACTATTTTTTTTCTATAACTTTGAAACTCTACATTAAAATTTTTAAAATTGGTGTATAAACATTCCAAATTCAAAATTTTAAAATTTTATTCAATGGCGTCAAATGCAAAGAGGGTTAAGGGTAAAAACATCCCTATTTCCTTTACTCTTTAGGTTATTGCGATTTTGTTTGTAAAGTATAAAATTTTAGGGTTTTCTACGTAAAAAAGATACTCCTACTTCAATTCGATAGAACGTATCGTTTACGCAAAAATCAACTTTGAAAATTTAATGATTTGCGTATTTAAAAATAATAAGCATTACATATTATAGAAAAAAAAACATTTACTAACATTTTATTGAACAATTGAGAGAAAATGTTCAAAATTATTACCACTAAATTACTATTACACACCGCAAACTGGTAATATTTTTATGGGCGCGCATAATTTATACAAAAGCAAAATATAGAAACAAAATTTGTAAAAAAATGTTTAGTAGAAATGATAAAGCAAAGAAAATGTAACGAACGAAACATAGAACTCAAAAATCAAAAAGTAATGTATCAAAATGTAAAATGTAGAAACCGTAAAGTGTAGAAATGGTTAAGTCATCTACCGGTGGAGGGCGCTGCCAACGGCGTCAAGTGTGGCCGTAGAAAAAAAGGCGATTAGAGTATAATATACGAAGGACCTATATTTTTTGGCTGTGTTAGCCTAACCGTCAAATGATCGCAAACTGATCCTATTATGGCCAGACCCGCCCCGGTTAGGATACGCTTGCGATCAATTGATCACGGTTAGGTTATACAGTTAATATCTATTATAACGACATGAAACGAACCGCTTAATTTCGGTCGTTAAAACCGAGCGTCGTTATATATAGAACTCGGTCGGGACCTTAATATGTCGTCGCTATAACCGATATGTAGTAATATCCGATATCGTTATAAGCGTTATTTACTGTACTTACTTCATGTTAACATCCTGTAATTTCATACTAACATGTAGAAATGCCAACAGTAAAGAGCCGGCCCTCTCCACTGAGCTACGTGATGAAAGAGTATCCCATTCCCTTCTTCATCTAAGGCCATAGCTAAAGCAGCTGACGGTGACATCCACCGAAGAACAGTGAACCATTTAGTTTTTACGTTTTACTTTTTTATGAATAATTTTTTGATAAATTCAGTTTTCTACAAATTTTGTTTTTGATAATTTGGATTTATACGAATTATGTTTTCTAGGTTTTAAATTTCATTAAAAACTACAAATTAAATTTTATATATTTTGAGGGGACTTTTTTTTATTAGATTACGATGCACACGTGCTAGAATTCGTCTTCAAGGTGTCCCATTCAAAGGGGGCGTAGCTCCCTGAGGAAGCATTTTCAGACCCATATTAGAGACTTATTGCAATAAAGCGAGGCAATAATAGTGGCGGGCACTATTCTGAGAGTTTTCCATTGAAAACTTACAGTTGACCTTTCAAAATTGACCTACCAAAGTCGAATTTTTAAATCCAATCGTTTATTTCCATTAATAGTGGCGGCACTATAATTTCGGCTGATATAATACACAAAGACCTAATTTTGAAAGAAGACAGCTGTTCTTATGATGCCAAACTGTCAGAATAGTGCCCGGCATAATTAGTGCCTGGCTTTATTGCAATAAGTCCCTATTAATAGTAACTTTTTGCCTTATTTTTAGGCAAGGTTTACGCCCCAGAAAGGTTGCCGCTTAATTTTGAAGCACCCTTTATAAAACTTTGTTGAATATAAAATTATTGAGGACGATATGAGAATCTAGCCACAGGAATTCCACACAGTCTATATGGTGGTTTTATCGCGGTGGTCGGTGATAAGACACGTGTGTTCTAAGAACGTTTTATTTGTTTTCAGCTTTACCACGGTTTACGAAAGCGTTTGGTTTCAGTAAAAATTTGCTTCGTCTGACTCTAAGCTATAATAAGCTTTCATGCTTTCAATGCATTTCTTCGTTTTATTTAAATCCTGTTGTATGTGAATGCTAGTTGAGTAGCAGGTGAAATAAGAGTAAACTGCAGTCTCGATTCATTGAATATAGACCAGTCAAGCGCGGATCTGGGTGAAAATCGAGGGGCGGTAATAGTCGACGAAAAAATTATTTGTAATATAATTTTTTTCTAGGGGGGGGGGGTATTTACCACGTTACCCTTTCCTCAAATCCGCGCTTGAGACCAGTGCAAATACCTACCTTTTGGAAAGAAAAAATATTAGCAGCTTGAAAACAATTTAAAAGAAAAGAAAATATAGTTAAGACAACGGAAAAAATAAATTAAATAGAATCAATTCAATAAAGAAAAGGTTAATCATAACAAAAACTATTAGATTGATAACCATGTAGATACTATTTAACAACCTTATATTTAATGACTATGTCAATGTTACATTTTTTCTGTCAAAAGATTATCTTCATAAAAAAGTTGTTCAAAATAAAACTACGTTGTGATCAATTCCTGCTGTTTATTAGTACTCTGCTAATAGGTTATGGAGCCAGAGCTAAATTAGGCTGATTGATTTCAAACAAAAACGTGAGTTTTTTGCATTAAGAATTAATTCCTGTTCAAGTCCAAATCAGACGATGTCGCAAGATAGTTCTTCAACATCCTTAAGCCTAGGAGGTTTCGCAAAACTCAAAGGTCGCGAAAACTATGGAATATGGAAGTTTCAAATGAAGAATTGGGTCTACTACGTTTTACCTCGATGCTTGAAAATGGGTGTTTCTTTTTTTAGTGATAAGTTGAGGTCGTTTTATACTGTTTTCAAGAAAAAAAAATGCGGATTTTTCGCATTTTTTTTTAGAAATTTTAAAATTAAAAAGTTAGTAAAAACTCATACAAATTGCTATAGAAAGAATTTATTCACGTTTGTTATTTCGAGAAAGAGAGGGACGGCTCACAATCGACGGAGCTTTAAATAAATGGTAATTTAGCTAAAAATAAGGTGACCAACTGCCTGGCAAGAGGCGATAAAAAGTTTTTTAGAAATGTATTTGCGCATAGAAAAATGGTTACACCATATTTTTGAAATCTAACGTTCGACCTGACATCTTGCTCCAACATTTTAATTTGTCGCGCATTTTTGACTCCATAAATCGTCCAAAATCGTCTATTGAGCATTTATAATGAAAAAAATGATGCAGAAACAATTATGATAATGATGATTTACAGAAATTCAGCAGTTCGGTTTGGTTCGGGTCGATCTTAGATTAGGTTGGTTGTGTCTTAAAGTAATTCAGCAGGAGTCGGCTGCGCCGACTCCTGCTGAATTACTTTAAGACCCAACAAACCTAACCTAAAACCAAACCGAACGGAACTTAACTGAATCAAACTGAACCAAACCGAACCGAACTAAACCAAAACGAACGGAACCGAACCAAACCGAACCGGACTGAACGGAACCGAACCGTACCGCACAAGCAATCAGCAAGAATCGGCTGCGCCGATTCTTAGTGAATAGTTCTAAATAAATAATTTCCTATAATTTGGGCCTTTAACCCTCAGATGCACTGTAACAAGGCTTTGCTAATCCATTCTCCATCTTTGTTGTTTTGTATGTGAGCAACAAAGACTTAATCGCGATTAAATCCATGATCGCGCTTCAGTGCTTATGGTGCATCTGAGGGTAAGTCAGCGTAAGCAAATCCTATTGGGAAATAAGATATGGCCGAATGACCTGGAAAGTGTCAGCCAAGCAAAAACTTTCTATCAATGTGTCAAAACATCTGTGGGAAGGTCAACTGTACAAATTTTCAAAATTATGTGAAAAAACCGCAAAAAAACACGAAAAACTAGGTATGTAATTAATTTAAAATTGTTAAATTATTAATCCTAAGCTAATTTATATATTTATGTCGAAAATTTGACGATGCAGTGATAGAAATTGATTTTTTTCAACCAAAACAAGTTAAAGAAAATCACTATGCAACGTTTTGTAAAAAATTATTTAAAAAAAAAAACCATACTTTTTTTTTTAATTTCCCGTATCCAAATCGACTAAAAATAGTCCAAAGAATCATTTTCATACAAAAAAATCGTTATATAGGGCGTTTTGACGAGCGAGGTATAACGTAGTAGAACCGAAGAATTTGTTGATGCATGACAATTTGTGGTATTCTGTGGTAGGATATCCTAATGACGACAAAACTGATCAAAGTTCAAGAACAAGAAGAGACGAAAAAGCTTTATGTAAAATCAATTTAATGCTAGAATCATGCACACGTGATGAATGCAGAAAAGGCAAAAGATGCTTGAATTGCATTAGAAATAGCTTATGAAGATAAGGGCTTAAATCGCCGGGTAAGACTAATGAGAAATTTGAAAACTTCAGTAACATGGAAGACTATGTAAATAAAATTATGTCCTTAGCGCAATAATTAAAAGGTATTGGTAAGCCAGTAGAGGACGAGTACATAGCTATTATCATGCTACAAGGACTACCAGAAGAGTACGATCCTATGACGATGGCCTTAGAACACTCAAACGTTGAAATTACGAGTGATCTGGTTAAGACGAAACTTTTTCAAGATAAAAAGTGGGCAAATTCAAAAGATAATTCTGCTCTTTTTACTAAAAATAAACAAAAGAAGTACAAATGTCATTGTGTTTTCGATGTAAGCAATCGCAGACCAAATTTGATTGTCATAAGCACCAAGAATCAAAAAGTGAAGAGAGTTCAAGTGACAAAAAAGGTAAAAATAAATCACATAAAACCTTGTTTACAGCACTTGGTGCTGGATCTTTTAATAATAAAGATTGGTTTATTGACAGTGGTGCTACAAATCACATGACACCCGATACCAATATTAAACATTTTTCTGAGGAAAATAAAGGACTAGCAATCACAGTAGCTAATGATTCAAAGCTGTATAGTTCTGGAAGTGGCGATGTACCTATAAAAATAAAAGCGGGAAAAATTTCAAAAATTTCTGACGTAATTTGTGTCCCAAATTTATCAGCAAATCTATTATCTGTTAGTACCTTAACAAATAAAGGGTATACAGTTGTTTTTGACCAGAAAAGTTGCAAGATTTTCGATAAAATTAGATGTCAAGCCAGTGGTGATGTAATAGCAACCGGCATCAATGTTTCTGGAGTTTACAAGTTAGATTTAGCAACGCAAACGACAGAAGTTGAAAGCGCAAACTTATGTACACAAGATGAAGAGAATCAGTGGCACAGACGGTTAGGTCACTTAAACAGAGTAAGCATGAATCTATTAAAAAATGATTTAGCTACAGGAGTTGTTTTTAAAGGCAATTCTAAAGAGGCAATAAATTGTATTCCATGTATAGAGGGAAAACAATCAAGAAAACCTTTTCCAAAGAATAAAGACAAAAAGCTAGCCAAGAACAAACTTGATCTAATTCATTCTGATTTATGCGGACCTATGCCTACCGATTCTTATGGTTCAAAGAAGTACATGGATGATCATAGCAGAAAAGTTTTTGTTTACTTCATAGCCAGGAAAGATGAAGTAAAAGAATGTTTTATAGACTTTGCCAACATGGTAGAAAATGAATGTGAACGAAAAATTAAAATTTTGCGCACCGATAATGGTAAAGAATACTGTAATTCAGCTTTAACCAAATTTCTAAAAGATCGTGGCATAAAGAATCAGTTGACATGCTCTTACACGCCTGAGCAAAATGGTGTAGCTGAGCGGATGAATCGAACAATTATTGAGAAAACGAGATCCATGATGAAAGATACTAAATGTGATCAAAAATTATGGGCAGAAGCTGCAAATACAGCTGTTTACCTGATTATTCGTTCTCCAACTAAAAAGCTACCTGGCAAAACTCCAAATGAAGTATGGACTGGAGAAAAAGTTAAGTTAGAACATTTAAAAGTTTTTGGATGTACTGCTTACGCTCATATTCCGAAACAAAAGCGGAAAAAATTAGATTCAAAGAGTCAAACATTAATGTTTGTTGGTTATTCTGAAGATACGAAAGGATATCGACTTTTTGACAGTTCAACTAAACAAACGGTTATATCAAGAGATGTCATATTTTTGGAAAATTCAACAGAAGCTGTGACCACTGAAATACAATCAAAAGAAAATATTTTTCCCATTCTTTGTGGGAAAAAAGAGTTAACTTCAGAAGAAGAGTTCTCAAATAATATTTTAGAAAATACGATTGATGCTCAAAGTGAGGAAGAACAACCTATTGATTCTCAAAATAAAGAATCATCTAGTTTATCATCTGTAATAACAGAATGTCAAGAAGAAACAGGCTGTAATCGTTATCCTCACAGAAATCGAAAAGCAACTGATTTTTCTGATTATGTTACGTACCAATGTTTAACAGAATCATCTGATCCAGTGACATTTTCACAAGCGATGTCAAGTCCTGACAAAATTAAATGGCAGGAAGCTATGAAACAAGAACTAAATTCTATGAGAGGAAATAAAGTTTGGAAGCTTGTTGATAAGTCACCAGATATGGTTAATATTGTAAAAAACAAATGGGTTTTTAAGGCAAAGAAAAATAGCGATGGTGAGTTACTGACACATAAGGCAAGATTGGTAGCAAAAGGATTTACTCAGCAAGAGGGTGTAGACTATGAAGAGTCACCAGTCATTCGTCTTAGCACTTTAAGAATTTTGTTTTCAATTTCCACAGCTATGAATCTTGAAATCGACCATCTAGATGTCGAAACAGCTTTCCTCAACGGGGAGTTAGAAGAAAAAATTTATATGACTCAGCCTGAGGGATTCATAGAAAAGGGACAAGAAAACAAAGTTTGCTTACTAAAAAGAGCTATTTATGCCCTAAAACAGTCTTCAAGAGTCTGGAATTTTAAAGCCAAAGAAGTTTTGCTAAATTCAGGTTACAGCCAATGTCAAAATGATGCATGTGTTTTTTCTAAAGAGAGATGGACATGAAATTGTCTATGTAGCACTGTATGTAGATGATTTTTTTTATTTTCTATAATGACAAAGATATGGCTGACATTTTAAAATCCAAATTGCAAGAAAATTTCAAAATCAAAGACCTTGGACCAGTTTCTTATGCATTAGGCATCAAAGTTGAAAGAGATAGACAAAAAAGACATCTAAAATTAAGTCAAAAACAGTATCTATTATCTGTACTTAACAAATTTGGAATGCAAGATGCAAAGGCAGTTGGAACTCCTCTAGAACCAAATGTGAAGTTTAGCTGCAGTAATCAATTTATTGATAATGTGCCATACCAACAGCTTATTGGGTCGCTTATGTATCTTTGTTTAGCAACAAGACCTGACATATTTTATGCTGTATCATTTTTAAGCCAGTTCAACAATAAACATACGATTGAACATTGGAATGCCGCAAAACGTGTCTTAAGGTACCTAAAAGGGACAATGAATTTATGCTTGACCTACAGAGGGGATCAAATTGACTTTAAAGGATACGTAGATGCAGATTGGGCCAATGATGTTACTGAGAGAAAGTCATTCAGTGGATACGTGTTTACCATGTGTGACAGCGCAGTTTCATGGGGTTGCAAGAAACAAATAAGTGTCTTTATCGTCAACGGAAGCTGAATATGTGGCAATTTCAGAAGCCTCTAAGGAATGTGTTTACTTGAGCAGAATAATTCAGGAATTATTACCAAGTAATCAACAACCTGTGGTACTTTACAATGATAGTCAATCAGCACAGAAACTTATTCAGAATCCAATCTACCATAAAAGAACCAAGCCTATAGATGTGAGATATCACTACATTAGGGAGTTGGTACTGGAAAAGAAGATAAATATTTTATATCTATCTACGTCTGAAATGATAGCTGACATTTGTACAAAGTCTTTGCCTGTTCCCAAACAGAAATTTTGTACAAGTGGATTAGGTTTAAGATAGTTCTTTTTAAATAGATATTTACATGCTTAAGAGGGTGTATTAGATTGATAACCATGTATATACTATTTAACAACCTTATATTTAATGACTATGTCAATGTTACATTTTTTCTGTCACAAGATTATCTTCATAAAAAAGTTGTTCAAAATAAAACTACGTTGTGATCAATTCCTGCTGTTTATTTATTTACAGCCGTAAAGCCAAGTTTAGAAAAACATTTTTAAACTAGTAGGAACCTTTCATTTTAAAATTTGTATTGGAAAACTTGGCTTTTATTTTATCTCAATTCTTTTTACGGAATACCATTTTCGCGTACTTGGCTTTTTTTACATGAAATGTTTCTGTTATGATTACACTCATTGTTTAAAGGATTTCGATAATATTTAAGTTTTAAATCAGTCAAAAATGCGGAATATTTTTCAAAGCTTTTGCAATGCTTTATTAAAAATTTTCGGAATTTTTTCCCATGGTTTTATCATAGTTCTTATCGCCCTTCTAAAGCTCTCTTGCGTTTCTGGAAGTGGGCAATGTTACTTTTACATACCTTTACATTTATAGGGGAGGAAAGTGAATTAAAATTTTGGTGTTTTTAAATGTTTTCCCATAGTTTTATCATAGTTCCTATCAATCTTTCAAAGCTCAGCTCTCTAGCGTTTCTGGAAGTGGGCAATGTTACTTTCACATAACTTTCCATTTATAGAGGAGGGAAGTTAAATAAAATCTTGAGGTTTTTTAATTTTTTTCTATAGCTTTATCATAGTTCCTATAGGCCTTTCAAAGCTCAGCTCTCCAGCATTTCTGGAAGTGGGCAATATTAGTTTTACATAACTTTACATTTATACGGGAGGAAAGTTAATCAAAATCTCGGGGTTTTTTAATTTTTTTCTATAGTTTTATTATAGTTCCTATCGGCCTTCCAAAGCTCAGTTCTCTAGCGTTTCTGGAAGTGGGCAAAGTTAGTTTTACATAACTTTAAATCAATAGGATAGGGAAGCAAATTAAAATTTTGGAGGTTTTAAATTTTTTTCTATAGTTTTATTATATTTCTTATCAGTCTGCCAAACCTCAGCTCTCTAGCTTCTGGAAGTGGACAATGTTACTTTTACATTACTTGACATGTATAGGAGAGGGAAATAAATGAGAATTTCGGGGTGTTTTATTATTTCATCAGCTTTGTGGCAGGTCTGGAAGTACAGTCGAATTTTGATGATTGAGTAAGTGAGTGAGACGTTTTTTGAAATTTCGTAACTACTTTAAGTCCATGAAACTTGGAGGGGTTATTAACCCTATGAAGATCTACGACTGTGCAAAGTTTGAGTTTCGTAGCTCATTTCCAAGTCGAGATTTAGATATGTCAAATATGGGCTGAACTGCTTCAAGAAAATATGGTACATCAGTTTACGCGAACTTGGCGGGGCACTGCCGCATGCCGTGCCCCCAGATATATCTAAGATAACCGAAAAAATAAATTAAATAGACTCGATTCAATAAAGAAAATGCTAATAAGGACTTATTGCAAAAAAGCCAGGCAGTATAGTGCCGGGCACTATCTTTCCATTGAAAACTAACAGGTGCTCTTTCAAAATTGACCAAAGTCGAATTTATAATAAGGGCGCGGCACTTTTAATTCCAGCTCTTATGATACACAAAGGACTAATTTTAAAAGAAGACAGCTGTTCTTATAATGCGAATCTGGCAGAATAGTGCCCGGCACTATTAGTGTCTGGCTTTATCGCAATAAGCTTTATCGCAATAGGTAGAACACGGTTTTTTCGATTTTTCTCGAAAAACTTTAGGTTGGTACAAAAATGGCTTATACCGGGCTTCTAGACCTTTTTTTTACCTAAAACTTATGCCTTAATTTTTTTTGATAGGATTAGTTTTGCTGGAAACCGTGAAAAGCCATTCTTCACCGCTAAAATTCACCCCATTTTACTCTAATAATTCGGATTGAGTCTAATTTATTTTTCCTCCTGGCTGCGATATATTTTCATTTCATCAGAGGCGTGCCAAAGGGTAAGGCAACGAGGCAGCCGCCTAAGGCAACCACCTTGAGAGGGTAACCAAATTTAAGTATTTTCAAAGTTCTGTTGCTCTCTAATTAAATAATCTAAAATTAATAGGTTGAGGTAAATTATGTGGAGCAAAACAGACTAAGAAAACTGATAGATGAGTTTGCAGAGAAAACGGTCGAGGTCCCAAAACTTCTGGGCACGTATAGTTTTTGCAAAGTCAATTGAACAAAGATAAAAGCCGACTATCAGCATATCCTTTATAAAAAGTGACATGGGCGTAGATATACTCATGAAAATTATTTCATATAATTATGGCGTAAACTAAAGATAATAAAACTTTCTATTCCTCCACCTACAGGAACGACACTAATTTATTTTCTAACTGCATACTGCCGACTAAAGGGGTTCCGAAAAGCACACCCGAAAGCAATTAAAAGCGCATCTCAAAAAATCTGCCAATCAGGTACCGTCTATGGACCTGTGCTCGGTCGGTCCGAAAACAAATACATTGTGGTCGGACCGCAAAGAGTCGCGCCTCTTTTCTGTCGATATGGTTGAAATTATACCAGGAAGAATTTATATGAATTTGGATAACTTTTGAAGAGCAGAATGAAGCAAAATTTCATGAAATCGATAGAACCCCGTATTAACTATAACTGTAACAAGATGTTTAGGTATTTATGTTATTTAACTGCATTTGGGTGTTTGAAAGAGCGAGTTGATTCCCCAGGCATGTTTTGGTCAGCAGATGCTATGTTATATAATGAATACCTATGGATTAATTGAAACCGTACTTCAGTTGGATTGTTTCCAAATGAAATTTGATTAATAGACTTATAAGTGTCACATCACAAGTAATGCTCAATTAAGGGAAGCTTAGCCTCCTCTAGCTCAAAATTGGCCTCCTCAAATGAAATTAGCATAATTCGTCGGGGGCGAACTGGCTATACATATGCGTCACTAAAAATTAGTTTTCTAATTAGCGCCAATTTCCTTAAAAAATACTTAATTTTTCTCAAATCTTCGCCTGCGCCGCAAAATGTTTTCCAAAACGCGATTTTTTCCAAAATGTATTTGAATTTTACATTATTTTCGTCTGTGGTGCCAATTTTACCGAAAATGACTTTTTTTTCGGTATTTTCTTCGTTATATCTAGCAAAATTTTTCCGCGGCGCGATTTGTCTAGTAGTTTTTTAATATCGCAATTCTCTCCTTTTTTCAATCATTATATCATGTCGGACAAGAATAGTACATTAAAAACCCAAAGACTTTTCGTGTGTTGTAAATTTTGATTTTAAATGAGGGACAGCAGTTTTTTCTTTGCCACAGGCAACCAAAAAGTTAGGCACGCCCCTGATTTTATGCTGTTCTTACCATAGGAATCCGTGTTCTTCATTTTTTGCCTTTTTTAAAGGTATCTGCACTTGTCTAACTTAAGTAATTAAATAACTTGCAAGTGTCACTTAGTTGTAAGGCCTGTAGCATAATTCCCATCTCAGAAATGTAAATAACAAAGACGTACTGACCTATAGTTGATGTTGTATTAAAGTGACACCGCGTCATCAAAACCTTGATGAGCGGGAAGGGAGTAGAGGGGTACATACAGTGGCACGCACTTCCTTTAATTTTTTTATTGATATTGATTCCCAAAATGAGGCACTGCACTAATTAGTCATTAGCTTACTATTTTACTTGCTTTTTATTGATGTCTTCTTCTAAACGATTTCATTAGAAAGGAACATATATACTATTATCTGGTTGTTACGAACATATTATTGATTTAGCAGGGCTTTGACGTTTTCTATTCGTTGTTGTTTTGACTGTATGTCAAACAAATTATGACGGAGCTTTTCACAAATCAAATTACCGTCTTTCTAACTAAATCAATATTTGCGCATATTTTAATATAATTTTGGATCCTCTTTTGTTTCGGATCTTTATTTATCAAATAAATACCTATTTGATCTCTCCTTTAAAAGGTCGTAGTGTTTTATCCTTCGAACATTAAGCCCCGAGCGGCACACTGCATGTACAAAGTGAAACACTAATTTTTTAAGGCTTCTTTACTTAGATTTTGCCGCAGAATTTGGATTACCATAGCTATGACGCGGTGCCACTTAAATAGAACATCAACTATAGTATCTTAATTTAGCATATATTTACCATCATCAATTAATCAATTAGTTTGATGAATGTACTGAAAATATTTTATCATTTAGCAAGTAGTTTGTGTAGTTTGTTCTTAATTTGTTGGAACGTTTCTGGCGTAAGGCGTAATGAATTTGTCTCTTATCGAGATCCCTCCGAGTTTTTTGCATAGTAAATAGTTTCCGTAGAAATAGAGGTTAGAGATATCTTTGAACTTGTGCCAACTATGAAAATTGAAATCCGTCATTTTTACGCATTTCCGGCCCTGTTGGTCAATTTAAGAGAGAATTGTAGATAATATAAAGTAGGGAATATTGCCACGATATAAATATACACGTAGGAGGCAGGCAGAGTTCTGAAGTATGAAAATTTATTTCTACGGAAAAAAACCCAACAAAAGAAAAAGTAAACATTTAGATCATCAAACAACAATGGACCGAACACTACAAAGGACTGCTGCAGAAAACGAGACCCGAATATCTGTCAGCCTCTTCGAGGAGGGACATAGAACTAGATTGAGAAGAAGTAATTATCGAAAAAGAAATGATAAAGAATAGTATTAAAAAGCTTAAACCCGGGAAAGCTAGCGGACCTAGGGGAATAGACTCTGAAATGCTCAAATATAGATCAGAGGAACTACTAGAAAATCTTACATATATTATTAGTCAATGCATAAACGGACATGCAGTACCTTATGATTGGAAAACCGCATTCATATCCTCAAAGCAATACATAAAAAAGGAAACAAGCTGGATTGCAACAATTACAGAGGAATTTCAGTAACCAGTACTCTAAGTAGAATATAGGGTAGGATTCTTATAGATCTAATAGAGAATGATTTTCATGAACAAAAAGAGCAAAGTGGGTTTCGTGCAGGCAGATTTAGTTGTGATAATGTTTTTTGTCTTAAACAAATAATTGAAAAAAGGAGTGCCAGATATATATAAAATAGAGAGATATAATCCCTGTGGACCTACAAAAAGCATATGATACCGTTCCAGTAGAAAAATTATAGACAGTCTTAGAACAAACTAATATCAGTCATACATACATAAGAGAGAGAGAGAGAAAAGAACTATACAAAGGGTCAAAATCTAAAATCAAAATTAAAAATCGACTTTCAAAAGAATTCCTGGTACCGAAAGGCTTAAGACAGGGATGTTGTACCTCTCCAACTTTCATTAGTTATCGGATGTCTTAACAGTATTTTATGGAGCAGAGAGATAAAAAAAAAATGTAAAATTGGTGGAAAGCACGCTGTTGTATGGAATAAAGACTTGTCGCGTAACAGAAAATACAAACAATAAAAACATCAATGAGAATATCTAGAAAAGAACATATAAGAAATGAGATCATAAAAGAAAGAATGGGAATCGAGGGAAGCATAACGGATGACATCACTAAAAGACAACCGATATGGTACGGCCATATACAACGGATAAACGATGAAAGATTACCAAAGCAGGTCCTAGAATGGCAACCAGTAGGGAGCAGAAAAAGAGGGCGTCCTAAACTGGAATGGCAACAGTCAATCCAAGGATGATAAAAACCTGACAGAAGATGATTGTCAGGATCGAAGGAGGTGGTGAATAGGCATCGGACAACGTAGAAAACGCTCTGAACCGACAGTAGTAGTAATATTGGTGATAAAGAAAAATGCTTTTAAAATTTGAAGGAAGTTCACGAGGTAACAATTCTTAACGAAAAAGTTTAGGCCTAATAAGGTCGAAACGCGTCCCCGAGCTACCTTTACTCCTTACCCGTGAAACTTTTTCGTTTAAAATGATTTTTTTTAAATGTCTAAAAATCATCCCTTGAAACAAGCGCAGATCTGGGTGAAAATCTACGGGATAATCACAGATTATACATCATTACACCAAAGTTAAAGTAGAAAACCGAAAATGGCTCCCTCCTCAACTGTTTTAGTTTGGTGTTCTCTGGTTTACAAATTTCAAGTGCTTGTCAATCGCCGACGCCGTTTTGCTTTTTATAAGTGTGTTTGCTAATTCTGCGCAGTTTGATACTGATACCTACTGATGCGGGCAAATAAAAAGAGATGCTTTTTTAGCCTATTTACGTATATTCGTCCCACAGTTAAAGTGGCAAATCTAAAATGGCAGCCGTTCCGCTACTAGTTCACTTTAACATTTCTGTTCCCTGGTTCAGAAATGTCAAGTGATTGTTAATCGCTGTTTTTGTTGATTTATTTTTTTAAATGTTTTTGTCAGATTTTTTTTAATACGTTTGGGATAAAATCTGTCAAAAACTGTTCAAATCAAAATCAAAGTAAGTTAGTTTGGTTGGGCTGCTCCCGTTTCTATTTCAGCTTTTTCATAGGTAACCAGGGCTATCAAAACGACATCACATCCGGGGCTGATTTTTTTTTGATGGTCACGTCACGACACAGCTGATTGTCTTTAAAATATTGAAGTTGGAATGACGGTTCATGAATATTTGATTTTTTTAAAAATAAAGCCGGTTTTGAGATATTTTTTACTATATTCTTAGAGAACAATTTTTTTTTAATGTATAGTAATCCTTAATTTTTCAGAGCCGCTTCATTAGCTCATACAAAAATTAAATTTAAAACAGAAGCGATTGTGACAAACACAGATGACAAAGTCAAATACTTGTCAAATATAACACTTGGCATGCGGTACATGGCGAGTAATTTGAATTCAAAATAAAAAATGCCATAGGTTGAAGATTTTAACCTTTTAATCACCTTGCATTCTAACAAAAGTTTGGTGGAATATGAGGATAGTATCTGAGAATATTTTACTGAAATTTCGCGGAAATCTGTAGTGCCATTTTGAAAATATCATAAAAAAACGTCTGACTTCCCATAAGACCCAATGTAAGTCAGCCCCCGGACAACAGTGCTGGGGTTTTTAGGATCGTGGCCTGTATTTTTTTATTGGCCTTGAGGTAACGTCAAACTCATGGTGTACCTAGAGTCCCTGTATGTTGACATATTTGGATATATTAATATGTATATCCAAATATGTCAACATACAGGGACTCTGGGTATACCCACCCTTTTTATTTTGGTTGGTTGTGAAATCCAATCTCTATTTGTTCTAGAATCTCTGGATATAATGGTCGACAAAAAGAATATTTGTGCATTTTGTTTAGGGGGCTATTAATTATTAATTAACTTGTGACCATTTGAGATTAATAATATCGACAACCGCTCTTGAGAGTGTTTATCTTAAATGGACACATTTTAGAGAGTAACTGTCAGTTAGCTTCGACCACCAATTAATAATAACAACAACAACAACACGAGAGAGTGCCCATGGATAAGAATCCCCCTTCAGAAGATTGGATGAAAAGCCCTATCTGCAACCTCACTCCCACTCGTTACCTTCGAATGATCCTCCCTCCAACTTATCCTACCGCCGAGTAGTCAAAGTTGTATCGAAATTTTGAAAAAAGAGCTGCCTGAAAGGCTAAAGACGTTGATCTACCGAAAAAAGGACTGCTGTTGCTGTTGAGGAGTCACAGGGGAAGGAAACAGATTATGAGGCTAGGAAATATTAAAATAGAGGTAAAGGAAAGACCTACAGAAGTATGCGTGGTCATTTGTGTCTGTGTCTGATCCGAGAATCGTAGTCAGAAGCTTGTCGTATCAGTGAGTTTGTATGATTGTCAACTTTATGATATGTCGAATGGGCACGCTCTTTCATAAATGTCGAAAGAACGGTGAGAGAACCAGGGTGCGTTGATGGCGTGGCCTCTGTAATGATTTTCTAAGTTTTGAAGCTTACGGATGCGTGATGGTGCGCTAGATTTCCATGCAGTGCACGCAAATTGTTGCGATTACTTAGTCTACTATTTTTACCAAGCAATGGATATAATGCTTTGTATGATGCAATGGCCAAATTGTACAAACGATCCGTGCACCTTTTCCATGTCAAGCGAGAGTTAAGGATAACTCCAAGGTACTTCACGAAGTCCACCCAAGGCACGACATTACCATCTATCGACAAGTCTCCCTGCGGGTCTCAACGAGTCCCGAGGCGCCGTGTGAATAGAATGACGTTTGACTTGTCAGGGATTATCTTTGTTTTCCAAGTCTTGCAATATAAAGAAAACCTGCCCGACGCAGATTGCAGGAGTCGCCGAGCCAAGACTGGGCCCCAAGAAACACACTTAAAGATGGTATCATCCGCAAAACGAAACAAGTCGGTATGGCGATTTGGTGATGTGGGATCGTGAGTAAAAATGTTAAAAAGATGAGGAGAAAGAGCAGCGCCCTGAGAGACCCGGCTTCCAAGGTTCTTTTACTACAAAGAGATTTGCCTACTCGGCATGAGATAATGCGTCTATGGAGGTAGGAACAAAGGTAGGTATGAGTAAGACGAGTGATATTGGATGAATTTTGTAAAAGCATTTTTGACCTGTTTCTGGCGAAAGGATTTGGTTGGTCAGACGTAGGACTTGGTTTGGAATTGTTATTGGTTCGAAAACCGAATTGATCAACAGGAATAATGTTTAATCGCTCTGACTTATGATTAACACGGTCTAGAATTACAACGTCCGCGTCTTTGAAATGCTGTTGAGTAATGAAAATGGTCTATAGTTTTGTAGAAAAGTATGGTTTTTACCAGGTTTGGGAATCATCACGATTGTAGCCTTCTTCCATCGGGATGGAAAAATCCTCAATCGTAAGATGGCGTTTACAATATTTGCGATTGTTGCGATTCCTGCGAGGTAAATGTTTTAAATGTCTGTAAGTAAATTTGCTAGGAAGAGTGGAAGATATTGGGAGAGACCTATGTCTAAAGATGGATCGAAGATGGCTAAATAGATAGATAGAAAGTAGCTTATGTTAGAAATGTTGTAGTTCCTAAGGCTTCTTTTAATTATTGCGCCCTAACAATCCTTCTGATTTTGGCAGGATTTGTTGGTCAAAGCGGCTCCTCATCAATTAGAGCTATACTAGAAGTCAAGGAGCAGAGAGACTAGTATTCTACTTTCAAGAAAGCTCAGGAGAGCACAATTTTACGATAGTAGTAAAAACAGAACAAAGAGATAATAAAAGTAACTATCAAGCGGACTTTTTAAGTTGAGATGGACCACAACTTTTAGGTTACACTTTCAGATACATCTGAAATTCCGAATTCTGGCTAAAACTGACCAGCTTCTCCAACAGGATATCCCACTTTATATGACATGTTCAATTACTTTTTATTAAACTATTTTACATCTCAATTAATATGAATGTTGTACAGACGCTTCTTAATTAAAAGAATGTTTGTGAAAAATTTATCAGTTTTAGTTTTTCTCCGCGATTAGTTTGGTGATAGTGTTCGCTGTGCAAAGCTTCAATTTTTAGAGGATTTATTTAATGTAAGTTTTTATTTTATTTAAATGAACCAAGTAATGTACCTAATAGCTCTAATCTAATATCAAACTTAAGGTTTAAGTTTAATTTTAATCATTTGTATGTGTTATCATTAGATAAACATTTCAATGAGTGATGTAGTGATGTAGGTACAGCCTTTTTCCTAAACATTGGTAACAAATATAATGAGTGATACTTTGTGTGAACATGTTTATCTTTTAACAATTTTTGAAAGAACTGTTAGTTACCGAGCTACAGGGGGATAAAATTTTAGGGTTTTTGGTTTGTTTTTTAGATAATTAGCTTAAACTTGACACAGGGATTACGCTAAAGAGTTTACATGATTTAACAAACCAACTGCTTTTAAAGATCTACAGGGCATATGCCCAATTTTTCATCCCCTGAACTATTCTGCGGTGCGCTACTGGTGAAGTATTAAATACAAAATTAATTATTTCCAGTTATCCAGAAACTTTTTGGTTTATTGCAGCTTTTTCGCACATGCTACCATTGACAAGTAAAAAAATAATAAATGATTCGCTAAAATAACTACTTCATAAAAATACTCTGCCAATATATGGGCCCCTAAGCTCACACTAGGTACTATAGTTATAGTTTTCGTGTGAGCTAATATAACTAAAAACTGAAATATATTTTATTCAACTCCAGACCAAATTACCTTTTGTTTGATACCACACAAGCCATGTTTTGACTTAAACTCAAGTTTTTAAAATCTACCCCCACCCTTAAAAAAAGCAAAAACTAAAATGTATTTTGTTAAACTCCGGACTCAATTACCTTTCGTTTGATATCACACACGCCATATTTTCACTTAAACTCGAATTTTTGAAATATACCCCCACCATTTTTTTTAAATAAATTAAAATGTAGTTTGTTTAACTCCAGACTCAATTACCTTTCGTTTGATATCACACACGCCATATTTTCACATAAACTCTAATTTTTGAAATCTACCCCCCACCCTTTCATTTGGTTTGTGTAGGGTGGATTTTGTTCATTTTTAAATGGGACCATCTCGACCCAAGACCCAGCCTAGGTACCAAATTTAATTAAAATCGGCCGAGCGGTTTTTGAGTTATGCGCGTTGGTCGTTACAGACATACAGACAGACAGACAGACAGACATACAGACAGACAGACAGACAGACAGACGGCGCAACAAAAAAGTTTCAAAATCATCTGAAACGCAAAGATATATAAAAAATTTTGAAATCGGAGCAACTTTTTTTTTCTCGAAAAAATTAGGATCACCATAGCTCACACTACTATAGTATAGTATATGTGTGAGCTAATACTCTGCCAATATATGGGCCCCTAGGCTCACACTAGGTACTATAGTTATAGTAAACGTGGAATTTCGTACCCTTGAATTTATAAATCAAACAAGTTTCGTGGCTAATCGGGCAAAAAGGAGTTTTTGTTTCTCACATATAGTGTACGTGTGAGCTAACATAACTAAAAACTGAAATATATTTTATTCAACTCCAGACTAAATTACCTTTCATTTGATACCACACAAGCCATGTTTTGACATAAACTCAAATTTTTGAACTCTTCCCCCACCCTTTAAAAAAACAAAAACTAAAATGTATTTTGTTTAACTCCGGATTCAATTACCTGTCGTTTGATATCACACTCGCCATATTTTTACGTAAACTCTAATTCTTGAAACTACCCCCACCCTTTTTTTAAAGAAAACTAAAATGTATTTTGTTTAACTCCAGACTCACTTATCTTTCGTTTGATATCACACACACCATATTTTCACATAAACTCTAATTTTTGAAATCTAACCCCACCCTTTTATTTGGCTTCTGTTCGGTGGATTTTGTTCATATTTAAATGGGACCATCTCGACCCAAGACCCAGCCTAGGTACCGAATTTCATTAAATTCGGGCAAGCGGTTTTTGAGTTGCGTTGGTCGTTACAGTCAGTCAGACATACAGACATACAGACAGACAGACAGACAGACAGACAGACAGAGAGACAGACAGACAGACAGACAGACAGACAGACAGACAGACAGACAGACAGACAGACAGACAGACAGACAGACAGACAGACAGACAGACAGACAGACAGACAGACAGACAGACAGACAGACAGACAGACAGACAGACAGACAGACAGACAGACAGACAGACAGACAGACAGACAGACAGACAGACAGACAGACAGACAGACAGACAGACAGACAGACAGACAGACAGACAGTGTGCTTTTGTTCATAGCTTTGTGCTTTTGTTCATAGCTTTGGCCTGCTTCATCAATGGATTTAAACCATCCTTGCATAATTAGGAGCCATAACGTTGGACCAAGACTCGAGCCTTGTGGACATCCTCTACTTATTGCCGCTTCTAAGTTGTTGGTTTTTATTTTTCTCTCTTTCATAAAGCTATTACAGATTCGTCTCATCTTCTGTCCTACATCTGCCATTTCCATTTGGTAGTCCAAATAAGGTGCCCAAGCGCTATTAAATGCATTTTTTAAATCTAGGGCAACAACCAACTGATGTTTTTTTTCTCGTTTTCCGTTTTTAATTTCTTCTACTAACTCTTCAAGTGCTTCTGTTGTTCCCATTCCCTCTCTAAAACCATACTGATTTGAGTCTATATTGTTGGTTCTCTCTAAATGTAGTTGAAGTCTTTTATTAATTAGTTTGTCAAGAATCTTTCCTAATGTTGGTAGTAGGCTGATTGGTCTAGCACCTCCATTTTTTTTTGGAATGAATATCAACTTAGCTTTTTTCCAGATTTGGGGAAAGTGGCCGTAATTTAGGCAATTATTATAAATAGCTAACATAAGTTCATCGGCAACAGAGAATATGTGTATTATTGCTTCGTTTGGGATTCTATCTGTACTACTAGCTTTATTTTTCTTCAGGGATTTGACGATATCTTCTATTTCTATTCTATTTATATTTGGTTCGTCTGATTCTGTATACGTTGCCTGTCTATGTCTAAAGTGGGTCATTTCAGGTGTGTCATATTCGGCAATATCTGGTGGGAAATATTTTTGAACAAGATATTCATCTTTTTCTTTTTCATTCTGTGTGTATGTCCCATCATCTTTTTGAATATTTTGTTGAGGTGGCACGGTCTTTGGTTTATTTAAAAATTTCCATACTTTATCCCATGGGTTCTGGTCTCCTATACTGGCTATTTTGTTTTGTATAGATTCCATTTTTTTTTCCTTTATTAGATTTTTATACTCTTGCATGTGTTCTCTATATTCTGTAAATTTTCTTTGTCTTTCTTCTTGATCTAGAGCACGTTGGGCTTCTCTTCTTAGCCTGTGATTATCTTGCTTTTTTTGTTGCAACTCTTCATCCCACCATAGAGTTTCGTTGTCTTCTTCTGTTTCTTTAATTTTAAGATATTGTTTACAAGTTTGACTACAAATACCATTAAATTTCTCGGCAACCTTTTCTAGTTCTTCTGCGTTGCTAATGGTCCAATTTGGATGGTTATTTATTTTAAGTTGGAGTTTTTGTTTGAAATTTTCCCAATCCGTTTTTTCAAAATCGTATTTTCTGGTTTTTATTTTCTTTAGTTTTTCAATTAGGCGAATTTTGTATGTTATATACCGATGCAAGCTTAGGGTGTCTTCATCTAGAACCGTCCATTGGTTCACGGGCACTTGTTTACTCATAGTCATATCTATGTAACTTCTTCCCATTTGACTGTTGAATGTGGGTAACTGTTCTTTATCATTGCATATATCATATCCGTGTCCTACCGCCCATTCCAGTAGTTCGATACCCCTTCTGTCTGTGTTATTACCTCCCCAAGCAATGTGATGCGCATTTATATCACCTGCCAATAAGTGCCTCGTTGCTGTTCTTTGTAGTTTTTGTGAGAATTCGTTTAATCGTTGGTTACTGTTTCCCCCGGGTTCATCGTATATTGAGCTTATCAGTAATTTATTGGAATTTGTGCTTATTTCTATAGTTACAGTGTTGTTGCTTGTTAGGTCGAGTCTGGTTATTACGTTGCTAATGTTCCTTTTAACCCATATATGTGTCTTAGCGTCCGGTCCGTTACTATGGATTTGGTATTGTCTGTTTCCTTCGTACCCTTTATAAGGTTCGTTTATTATTCCAATGTCGAAATTCTCATCAACCATTTTTTTATGCATGCGATGCATTGCCTCTCGTCCCCTATCTGTATTAATTTGCAAAATTTTTAAATCCATTTTAATTTGCTGGTGTTTCCCTGTTTCCTGTTTGTCTGTAGTCTACCGTTGTTTGTCTAGTATGTTCTATTTTTCGTCGGTATACGGGACAGTTTTTATCTCTAGCAGAGTGTTCATTATTTTTGAATATGTCCAAATCTGTGACATTTGTAACAGAGTACCACGTTTACCTCTTCCTCAATGTATGTTGTCATCATGTCTATGTACAGACGCTGTTTTTTAACGAAGAACTTAAAGATATCTAGATCAGCGGCTTCCATGACTATGTTTTCTTTGTATTGGTTTCGGCAAGTTCTTCGTGGTACGATTTTTACCTTTTCATGCAAAGTTTCTCCAAATTTGTCAAGAACTTTTTGATTTTCCTCCATTATGGTATTTAACAGGTCCCTATCTTCGTATCCTTTTGTTACTCCCGTAATTATGAATTTAGGTGATCTTTTTTGACCCAATATTTTAATTTTCTCTTCTTGCACTTTTGTTATCTTTTCTTTTTGCGTTTCGTTCTGGTATTGTAAGATAACTCGCCCACGGCTGAAAGGAACAATGTTCTTCAAGCTTTCATCATTTTGTATTTCTGGTCTTGTTAGCTGTCTTATCTTTTCTATAATTTGTCTTGGTTGTATTTGTGTTTTGTTGTCGAGTTGTGGTAGTGTAAGTATTGTTTGGAGCTTTTCTTCTTTATGAGGTGGTGTTCTCCAGCCCTCTTGGAGTTCTTCGTCTGATTTTGTTCCTGTTATTTCTGCGTATGTTTTTTGTTGTTTTCGTCTGTTTTTTCGTGACTGGAACAAGTTCCAATCGTTTGCGTCTGTGTCTGTGTCAGTAGGTGCGTTTTGCTGGTTGGCAGGCTGAATGATTTGACGCTGGCTGTGCTGTGCAGTTTTATTAGAGGTCAGACTTAAAGCTTCAGATTTGGCCATATGATTCTGGAAGAAAGCTTGCGTTGGAGTCGGCTGAGAAGTGACTGTGGTATTTACCGAATCTAATATTATGGTTTCTAATCTTTTTATCTCGTTTTGTAACCTTTTTATTTCGCTGGAGTTTATCTCAATTGATTTGTGTAGTTTTTCCTCTCTTTTGTCTTTTTTTAAGTTCATGTCAGTCAGCAGTTTTATTAATGTTTTTGTCATAACATCCAGGTTGTCTCTTACTGTAGACTGATTTTCCAAAGAAAAAGTTGGCTTCCCTAATCTTCCCGTGTTATTTATGGATTTAAAAATATTTTCCTTTGCTTCTAAAATTGTGTTTATAGTGTCTCCATAGTCGGTGCGTTGGTTTTGGGTATCTGTCCTGCTTGTGTTATTTGAATTTTCCCGGACAGACAGACAGACAGACAGACAGACAGACAGACAGACAGACAGACAGACAGACAGACAGACAGACAGACAGACAGACAGACAGACAGACAGACAGACAGACAGAGAGCCAGCCAGCCAGCCAGCCAGCCAGCCAGCCAGCCAGCCAGCCAGCCAGCCAGCCAGCCAGACAGACAGACAGACAGACAGACAGACAGACAGACAGACAGACAGACAGACAGACAGACAGACAGACAGACAGACAGACAGACAGACAGACAGACAGACAGACAGACAGACAGACAGACAGACAGACAGACAGACAGACAGACAGACAGACAGACAGACAGACAGACAGACAGACAGACAGACAGACAGACAGACAGACAGACAGACAGACAGACAGACAGACAGACAGACAGACAGACAGACAGACAGACAGACAGACAGACAGACAGACAGACAGACAGACAGACAGACAGACAGACAGACAGACAGACAGACAGACAGACAGACAGACAGACAGACAGACAGACAGACAGACAGACAGACAGACAGACAGACAGACAGACAGACAGACAGACAGACAGACAGACAGACAGACAGACAGACAGACAGACAGACAGACAGACAGACAGACAGACAGACAGACAGACAGAACCAAACCGAACCGAACCGAACCGAACCGAACCGAACCGAACCGAACCGACAGACAGACAGACAGACAGACGGCGCGACAAAAAAGTTTCAAAATCATCTGAAACGCAAAGATATATAAAAAAAATTGAAATCGGAGCAACTTTTTTTTTCTCGAAAAAATTAGGATCACCATAGCTCACACTACTACAGTATAGTATACAGGGTGTCCCATTAAGGATGGCAGCCGGATTTATCTCAGATACTAGTCTTTCTTTATTCTTTATGTCAAAAACAAATTATAAAACGTCAATAAACATTAAATAGTACAAAAATTATAACAGGTGTGACACATGCAAATAACAAAATAAGGTCGTCTCACCACATAAGACACAAACAAAACTATTTTTTAAGTCATATCTTGACTTGCAGATTTCAGTAGTATCTTAAATGATATCGCTTGACAACTTCAAGTAAAAATATAAATGTGTTTGTATCTGAATTTTTAAAGAAATTTAAGTTTTTTGGTTTGGTACTTTTAAAAAATTTCCTGTTTCGAAAAAATGTTAATTTAAACAAAAAATCAAGAATATTTGCATTTTTTAGGGTTTCTTAATAAGTCAAATAAATAATAAGAGTCGGTTTAGTTACAACGTAAAAGTAATTATTTTTTAAATAAAAAGTTACATTTTCATTCCATCCATGTGGGGAAATGAGAAAGAGGTACAAGTGAGAGGTCCAAATTATGCAGAATTTTTCAAGGAATACGAATATTGTAAAATTTGTGTATGTTTATCATAGAGTTTTGTCATAAAATGCAATTTTTATAGTTGCGAGGTGTTATTACTGCCCCCTAGCGGGGAGTTACAGAAACAAAAATATTTTAGGTGAATTCACAAGGCCCGATTTTGTTATAAAAAATTTTTCCCGTAGTCTCGTCGTAGCTGTACTAGTATTTGAGAAAAATCCGGCTGCCATCCTTAATGGGACAACCTGTATGTGTGAGCTAAAAATAGCATATAGCTACTCTTACATTTAACTCTTTAATTATTCTCGCAATAGTATTTGAGATATTTGTATTTAAAATATAAAATAATGATTTTAGACCAAATATGCCAAGTGGTTGTCACCGCGCATGAAAATTTGAAATACAGCTTTACGTATATAAGCTACATAGCTTTAAAGCACATCGTTTAAAAGAGAATTGATCTGGCTTTAAGACGCACCTATTCATTTTGGCTTCAGATCCGTCCTTTCTGCCAAAAATCCCGTGCAAACAAAAAAAAATACGTGTGCTCTTCGTCGTGTTAATATAGCTATGTAGTTTTGGTTGTCTGCGTTTTATATTACAAAAACATGGATTTTTCCTAAAGTGACAAATTTAAACTAGGAAGTTATTTGTTTCAATCAACAATTGGTCTCGAAAAGTTTTTTAAAAATGGTTTTTGAAAAAAAAGTTTAATTAAAAAAATCACGCACTTTACTTTTAAAAAACTACCCCTAATTCGACACCCTGTAGGGGTGTTATTTTTGGGGCGATATAGAAAGGCGAGACATCAAACTAATGCTGTTATCGTGTACCAGGGCTATCAAAACGGACGGGCCACCATCCCCAACTTTGTTGACGTCACATCCGGGGCTGATTTTTTTTTGATAGTCACATCACGACACAGCTGATTGGCTTTAAAATATTGAAGTTGGAATGACGGTTCATGAATATTTAAAAAAATTTTATACAGTGTGTCCACGTAAGTTGGCGGCATATGGGAAACTTTTTTATTATTAGCTTTACGAAAAAAAGTTATTCTTCATAAAAAGTCCTGCATGGTCCAAAACCTAAAATGCAACCATCAGATGTTAAATTTTTTCAGTCATATTACGAGGTTTGTCAAAAAATGTGATTTTTGCTCTAGAGTAAAGTACCTTTCTTTTTGACAATATCGAAAATTTTTATAAAGAAAATATGTTTAGAATTAAAAATAGCTTTCAAATATTCAACATTATTTATTTACATTATTATTATTTGCATCCTAGATTAATTATGCATTAATGTGCAAACTTAAAAAAATAAAAAATAAAAATATTTTTTTAATGTAAATAAACAATGTTGAATATTTGAAAGCTATTTTGAATTCTAAACATCTTTTCTTTATAACAATTTTCGATATTGTCAAAAAGAAAGGTACTTTACTCTAGAACAAAAATCACATTTTTTGACAAACCTCGTAATATGACTGAAAAAATTTAACATCTGATGGTTGCATTTTAGGTTTTGGACCATGCAGAACTTTTTATGAAGAATAACTTTTTTTCGTAAAGCTAATAATAAAAAAGTTTCCCATATGCCGCCAACTTACGTGGACACACTGTATAAAGTCGGTTTTGAGATTGTTTTTACTATATTCTTGCAGAACAATTTTTTTTAAATGTATAGTAATCCTTAATTTTTCAGATGCGCTTCATTAGCTTACACAAAAATTAAATTTAAAGCAGAAGCGAATGTGACAAACACAGATGACAAAGTCAAATACATGTCAAATATAACAGTTATCATGCGGTATATGGCGGGTAATTTGAATTCAAAATAAGAAATACTAAATCTTGAAGATTTTAACCTTTTAATCATCTTGCATCCTTATAAAAGTTTGGTAGAATATCGGGATGGTGTCTGAGAATATTTCACTCAAATTTCACGGAAATCTGTAGTGCCATTTTGAAAATATCCTAAAAAAACTTCTGACCTCCCATAAGACCCAATGTAAAAGTCAGCCCCCAGAGAACAGCTGATTTTTTCAGGGTCGTGGCCTGTATATTTTTGTTGGCCTTGCGTGTACTTTTGAACGCGCCTACTAGATTTTATAAGCATTTATTTCTCAAGGGTGTTTTTTGCAGAAATTAAAAGACATTAAGTTTTGAGACCTAATTTGGGGTTTGCTGACCCCCCTGTGAGGGGTAGGTAATTAAAATTTGTTCGAATACGCTGAGAAATGGTGAATTAAAAAAACCAAACTAAAACTAAACCGGGTTTTAATTTTTTGAAAAAACGCCACCCCCCACCCTCTTTCAGGGACTGCAGAGTGGTTCTGCGCCATTTACCAGATCTCCACCCTATAAATTCGTATTCTACGATTCTTTCTGATAATTCTGACGTATCACACAAAATTGTATGACAAATAGGCAACCGACAAATCATTTCAGAACTGACTATAGTATTCTAGTTGCTCGTTGCAACATTTTGAAGCAAATGATGAAAATATAATTTTTTTAGTTTTGTGTGTTTCACTGGTTTACTTACCAAAGACTTCTCCATACAGAAAATCCTGCCGCGTGCAAAGGTAGGCTTACTGCCAGGCCTTCAGGAAAGTTTTGGATACCAATTCCAATAGCAAGGTTCCTGAAAAAGAAAAAAAATAATAATATAATTAGTACTACTCGAAAAATCTTCAGTATGCAAAAAATATATTTTTGTCATATAATAAATCTTTAAATATCATTTTGAGTCAAACCCGGTTAAAAGCTAATTTCTTGTCATAATTATAATTGTGTTCCTTATAGCCCATCGCACCGACTCTTTTTTTCGCTCCTTAGCCTTAATGTTCCTTGTTACGTCATATTATGATTATATTAAGAAACGCTTTAAGCTAAGTAACGAAAAAGAAGTCGGTGAGATGGACCCTTAGAGCATCGTCAGTTATATGTTCGATGCTTAGAGTTCAAAGAGTATCCCGAAAAACATATCTCAAAATTATTCAACCAAATGATTTTCATGAACAAGAGAAGAAGAAGGAAAGTGAGTTTCGTGCACGGTGTTTTTTGTCTTAAACAAGTAACTAATGGGAAAAGGAGTGCCAGAAATATAAACACTCATGTAAGCTTTGGGGACCTACAAAAAGCATATGATACCGTTCCAGTAGAAAAATTATGGACAGTGTAAAAGCGATAAGAGGACTATACAAAGGGTCAAAATCTAAAATTAAAATTGGAAATCGAATTTCAAAAAGAATTCCTAGTAACGAAAGGCTTAAGACAGGGATTTTGTATCTCTCCAACTCTATTTAAAATATTAATCGGAGTAGCTTTAAAAAACTGGAAACGTAATGATAAAGAAGACATGGAGTATATGATGAAAAAGTTAACGGAAGAATACCAAAAGTAGGGGTTAACAGTGAACGTGGACAAGACACAGTACTTTGTTATTGGAAATGAATCAAGTGAGTTAGAACGAGACCATCACGTCAATGAAGGTCAGCAGAGCACACGCACCTTGGAGGCTCGAGGTACAAAATCCACATCCCAGACAGGGAAGCGTGGCAGAGAGACGAAATGATGTTTGAGGAGAGCGCTTTAGTTTGCTACACTGATGGATCCAAACTATCAGAGAGGCAAACCACAGGAGCGGGAGTATACGTGGAAAAACTAGAAGTTCAGAAGAGCTACTCGCTCGGTGAGCTGGCTACTGTTTTTCAAGCAGAAGTTTACGCCATAATAATGGCGGCAACCCTAGAAGAGGTTCGGAACAGCGAAGAGGTGCTTATATATATATGCTCTGACAGTCAAGTAAGCGATGGCAAACGGGTGACGCAGGTTTGGGTTTCGGGACATACGGGGGTACCAGGCAACGAGAAGGCGGACGAACTCGCACGACTCGGGGCAGGAACCGCCTATGTAGGACCGGAGCCACTTTTGGGCGTGACAAAAAGACAAGTGCAGAGCGGACTCAACAAATGGGCCCAGGACGCGCTATTAAACTCCTGGGAAACAGGAACGGGTTGCAGACAGACCAGAGAATTCGTAGACCGTCCAAAAGCGACCAGAATTAGATGGACGGACACGAAAAGACCTCGGACTGCTGATAGGTACTCTAACCGGACATAACCGGTTGAGGAGGCACATGACACGTATAGGAGTCGAGAATGACCCTACCTGCCCAGCCTGTGGACAGGAAGAAGAGACATCAAGACACCTCGTGGCAGAATGCGAGGCCTACGCAGGGATGAGACAACAGGCACTCGGAGCGCCAACTCTGAGCGAGGAAGAACTACACATGCTCAAATGGGCAGACTTACTGGACTTTGTAAAGACAACAGGAAGGCCCAATGAGTTACCCGATCATCAAAGGGAAGTGCAGAGAGTGGGTTAAGGGACAGACTTGGGGCATGGCAAGAAGGGCCTACTCTGGCCTACTTGTCAGACCTGCGGGTACACCCCCCACTACTACTACACTACTACAAGAACGAGACCATGATTCTTTGTCCATCTTCATGCAACGAGTATGTATACTTGGGTGTCACATTTGATAAGACAGGAACAGACTGTAAAGAACTGGAAAAAAGAATAGTAAAAGCAAAAAAGGTTATTGGATGTCTTAACAGTGTTTTTGGAGCAGAGAGATCAAAAGAATGTAAAATTTAACATATATGAAACAATGGTGAAAAGCACACTGTTCTATGGAATAGAGACTTGTCGCGTAACGTCACAGATACATACAAAGCAAAAATGGAAATGTGAAGAACATCTAGAGCAAATTATATAAGAAATGAGATCTTAAAAGAAAGAATGGGAATCGATGGAAGCATAACGGATGACATCACTAAAAGATAACTAATATGGTACGGCCATGTACAAAGTATGAACGAAGAAAGATAACCAAAGCATGTCCTAGAATGGCAACCAATGGGACGCAGAAAAAGAGGGCTTCCTAAACTGGAATGACAACTTCAATATCAATGAGTCAAAAAAACCTGACAAAAGATTATTGTCAGGATCGAAGGAAGTGGAGAATAGGCGTCGGACAACGGAACGTTCGTTTTGAGAAAAACTGGATAATTTCACGTTTTTCTTGGGTTTGAAGAAGGATTTGGGATAGTTCTGTCACGTTTAAATTGGAATATTTTTTTGAACACCAAGGAATAACAACTTAAAAGAAATTAAAAGAAATTAGCTGGTAACCTTTTATTTCCGAGTCAACTTTCAGAATGGCTGAACCATTTTCTCTCAGAATATATTTTTTAGTTATTAATATACTAATTTGTCAATTTGCCACCTCCATGAAACGAAGTATAAAAAATTTGCTAAATTAAGCTGCGTTTAATTAATGTAATAACAGTGAATAAAGCATAATAACCATTTTTTTTATTGTTTATATGTACATAATCTATTATTGTTTCTTGGGCGTTGGCAGAGCGTATTACATCAAAGCGTGTTAATTAACAAATTTATAATAATTTAAACAATTAACAAACTAAACTGATCATCTAACAAGTACTTTGGGCTCTATAACAACCATGGCATGCTTGTTTCTTTACATCTTTTGACATGTTTCCGCTGGAGATGTCAAAATTTATTCATTACGGTTATGTTTAAATATATTCAAGATGGCTGCCGATTGTGGGATAAAAAATAAAGAAAAGATAGGTTTTGGAAACATAAATACGAGACTAGGCGCAATCAACAGCTATTGGATTGTTTTTCCCTTTATAGGCCTTTTACTCAAAAAGTGGGGCCCCCATAGTTTATTATAAAGGACAAATAAAAAATCGTCTAAGATCATAAAGGAAAATGGCATAACAGTCCTATGTTAAAAACGGAATTATTAATAACTGGATATCACAAACGTTATTCTTCAAAACAAGAGAAGAGCAAAATCGAAGTTCTGTATAACGTCCTTTATCAAAACCGGACAAAATAAAAAAGGACAAAATTATAAAAAGGGATCGGGCCTAGCTTGTGACGTTCACCTAAAGAAGAGCGGTTCTGATATTGCTATGCAATTGAAGCGCCCTTCACTGCAATTTCTTTACTGGTGTAGCGCATTACACAAGGGTGGCAGATTTAAATTAAAGACCAAATGTTTAATAAAAACTGGTGTCTAGAATTAGACGAAAACTATGGAATTGAAAAGTTGGTTTATTCCAATTTAAAAAGTTGAAGATTATCGTTATTTTTACCCAACTGCAGCACGGCGAATGGAATAATAATTTTTGTTTGTAATGTTTTTCGATTGGGATATGTATGTAAGTATGTAAATATGTATGTTTGTGTCACACTAGAGGCTAAACGGCTGAACCGATTTTAACAGAAAAGGTGTCGTTGAATTGCTACTGATCCCGAAGGTGTTATAGGCTATATTTTTTTAAACAGGAATCAACATGGCGGTCTTCAGACGCTATTTTGTCACATGATGTAGGCTTGAAGGCATACAAATTATCTAAATTTCAGGGGATTTTATTGAAATTCCTATGATCACCCATAGCAAATGTCCTCTAATTTGCTGTAGTTACTCTGTAGTCCTCCCTGCTCCCACCCATCTCCCCTACTGTCATTCCCCCCACCCTATTCAAAAACCATATTCGCATAATTGTATCAAATGAATTTCAATTTTTCAAAAATTATTTCTGCATACGCTTTTAGAATTTTTTTTCAACACCATTTTACTAGTCTCCCCACCGTCTCTCCCTCTCTCCTCTTCACCCTCCTTATTAGTAATAGTTATAGCTATAACTTTCACAAATATAAAGCAATTGAAATACAGTGAAGTCCGGATATAACGAACCTCAAAAATGAACTAAATACGGTTCGTTATATCCGAGGTTCGTTATAAACAGTAAGAAATAAATTTTGTTAAATTTTTTGTGTTTCTTTTTTTAATAGTATTCAAGATTAAGAGAACTAAAAATATTACAAAAAATACTATAAATTTTTATATTTTTAGAAATAAAGACGTTTATTATTATTGTTCTACATATAAATATGTAAAGTACATAATATGGTGGTATGTAATACATATATAAAAGAAGCCTAAATCTTTTTTTTTATTATTATGAAATCCATAATTTTTGTTTGTACATTTCTACTTGAAAAATATTCCCTGTTTATATAACTTTCAAGGTTACAAAATGATGCCCATATTTTATCAGGAACTTGGCGTAATTCCAAAAAATTACGAGTTTCCGAAATTTTGTTTTCCATTTCACGAATGGTTGGAACATAAACGTTAGTGACTTCAACAGAATTATCTTGAACAGGATCATCATTATATTCCTAATTATCACTTGAAACCATGTTTGAGGTTACGGAGAGATTATAGTTTGCTCATCAGTCAACGTTTCTCTTGCTACAATGTCTTTATCAATAGTCACATAATCGTTAAAATCGAAGTCACACATTTTTCTCTTAGCTTGTTCTTCTACTAAATCAAGCATACCTATCATTATCGAATTTATACTCGTGATCATATTCTGGGTCTTGTGCATGTCTTTGCAACCATTCGTGTCGTTGCCGTATCGTCTAGTGTGAAAACGCCCATTGTCTGCTTATATAAAGTTCGTTTTAAAAGAAAAATACATATTCTAGATTATTAAAATTAGGTTCGCTATATCCGGAAGTGCGCTATAAGCGGGATCGTTATAACCAGTAAGACAATACATGAGTATTTATGGATGACTTTTCGTATAAAGAAAAAAGGTTCGTATTAACCAGAAGTTCGCTATAAACGGGTTCGTTATAAGCGGACTTCACTGTAGTTCTTTCTGCACACGCTTTAAGACCTAGTTTCCCCCTCTCTTCTCCCCTCCCTCTCTTCTCCCCTACCTCCATATTAGTAATAGTTGTAGCTATACCTTTCACAAATATAGAGCGATGTAAAAAATTATTTCTACACACGCTTTAAGATTTTTTTCGAAACCACTTTACTAGTTCCCTCCTCCTCACCTTCCCTCAATGGAAGGTAACACTGTTCGCATCGCAAAAGTTGGAAATAAAAAGAAATTAAATTAAAAAAAACACCCAACTACTAAATTTACTTGTAACTACTAGTCGCAGTTGGGTAGAAAATTACCCAATAACCTGATTCATAAAAATGCAAAACTGTATAATTTTGTAAGTGCGCTTTGGGCATCAAAAAAGTTGAAGCATGTCGTACATTATAGGTATACCTATCAATTTTTTACTTAACTGCGACTAGTAGGTACAAGTAAATTTAGCAGTTGGGTGTCTTTTTATTCAATTTTTTTTTATTTAAATTTTTTTTATTAGCTTTAGAATTATTTTATAGAAGCGGTTTTACACATTTTCTTATTTTCCTGCTTTAATCATTATTATTTCGTATCTTTAATAATAGAAAAAAGTTGGCAATAGTGCATTTTTTCAGGTTTGTTTTGTGTATCTAGTTAAAAAGGGTCCGACAAATTTTAAAAAATGTCAAGGCACTAGATGTGAACTACGGTTCTATGCGTCGATCGTTATGTCGTGCTTGTCGGTCTATGCATACGCAAAAAAAGAATAAGGAAATAGCGGTTAACTATTTCCTGGGGAAGTGCTTCCTCATTTGGTTGCATGACCCCATCAAAGGCACAATTTTTTTAAACATTGAATAAATACGCATTTTCTGTAATTTCTAACTTTGATGATTTGCATGAAAAACGGCAACGCCTCTTTTTTATATAAATATGATGGTTTCTATATATTATATAGGTATAATAAATAAAATAGAAAGAAAATAGTAACAGCATGGAAATGAAAGAAAATCTATCGCAGTCAATAGGAAAATAAATTAGACGAGATCAGCGTTATTTTGTTAAAATTGGGTGAGATTTTACACTGAAAAATATTTTGGTAATTTTCCATAAAAAGTCTTGTAATGTATTTTTTTTAGTACTGTAGATGTATTTTTCTATTTTTATAGAATACATTGGGTTCTTACACAATTGGGAAAAAGCAATTGTCCTGTAAATTTTAATTTTCCATAAATAATTTACAAGATATATCATGTAATTTTACTAATCCTGTAATGCGATGGTAAGTGCACTTTTTTATGGCTCTTTCAAATTACAGTATATACAGTGCGGACTTAAGTAGTAGTAGATCTAACTTTTGAACAAAAAGAGATCGATTTTTATTAAAAAACCATTTTAATGGGACTTTTTTTGAGAATATTTGAGCTCAGTGTCAGTTATGTCAAACTAACCTAATTTGACATAACATTAACATTTTTAAATTGGAAGGGTGTCATGTAATACCTCTTTCAAAAGGTATTTTGATTCTCTATACAACAAATTTTTAAAATAGGTTTAGTTTCCTAGGAGATAAATTAATTTTCCTTCGCGATCGACAAAAAAAGTCAATTTTTTAAATTGATTTATTTTATCATAAATTAAATGTTTATCCTTCTAAGTTTTGTCAGAACCTAAAAAATTTAAATAGGAAAACGTGCTGTGTGATAATTTTTTTAAAATTTTTTGTTTATTTTAAATTTAGACATAAATAAATGGATCCCTGACGGATCTGATACCTTCCTCCCATTAAAATTTTTAAACTTATTTTCAGGTTTTGTCATAAGTAAAAAGCATAAAAAATCAATTTATTTTGAAACAAATAATTTTTTAAAAAATGTATGATAGAAGTTTTTGAGAGTCGACCGCGAACAAAAATAACCATATCTCCTATGAAAATTAATCGATTTTAAAATGTTAAATTGTGCTATATAGACAATCAAAATACCTTTCTTTTCTTTTAACATGCCCCTCACCCTTTCTATTTAAAAATTTTATTGGTATGTCAAATGTTTGACATTAGGTTATTTTGACATGACTGTCACTTAGTCAAATATCTTCAAAAAAGATCCCATTAAAAAGACTTTTTACAAGAAATCAATATCTCATTCTGTTCAAAAGTTAGAAGGGGGGAGAGGGTCTATATAGGTCCGCATTCTATATGAATTGCTGATCCAGTAAAAAGCGGCTTTGTGTTTTTTTAATAAGTTTTCTTAACAACGTGGATGAAACAGCCTAAAAGATCTTTTCCTTTCGACGACCTAGCCTAATTTGACTTTGTTAAGCAGATCAAGATTTATCATGCCAGCATGCGCCATCTCCGACATTTTAACTGTGGGAAAAAATTATCTTTGTGGGCTTTCAATTTTTTACTTGAGAGAAATAATCTAAAAAATCGTATTATTCCACTTCTTTAGATGAAATCAGCATAACTAATTGAAAAGTATTTTTAATCACTAAAAACTGCATTTTAGAGATTGTACTGTCAAAAAATATATAGAAATAGCTCAATTGGCTGCAAATTTTGTAAATAAGGTTCATCATTTTACTAGTTTTGTTTTGCAAAGTAACCTGGAGGTGTATTCTATGTGTAAAAACATAATATAGTTTGAGATTTGGAGGAGGGAAATTTCCCCCTTTTCCCCTCCCGTAGATCCGCGCCTGTCCTAACCCATTAGCACACTCCAAGTAAACTCCACACTATATCAGCCAAGAAAACACTTTTTTGTAAATATGTTAGAAACGAAAGCTCCTACGAAGTTTTTCGTTATAACACAAATTATTGAGATAAATGTGTTCTACTATATTCCGAAAACCGTATATTGGTGCGATGCTCCGTTAAAAAATTAGGATTGTTTGTCATTAGCACTAGTTTGTTATTAGTAATAATGGATTTTGCACAAAATCTTATCAGTTTGTTACAGCGTCGAACAATATTTTTCATGAAAATTTCATGAAAATTTGTCCAGCGGTTCCGGAGTTATCTTGGGCCAGACAGACACCCTCACACACATGGACAGACGCCGTTGCTAAATCCAAATATACCCAAGTAACTCACTTTCGGCTTTATCGGAAAAAAATATTAATCCAAAGTAATACCTTCTCTAGCCATTCCTGCACGGGCTAGGAAGGTAACTAGGCGGGGACTGAACTACTGCTCTCTTAAGAATATGACAGACGGAGGGACCGACGGACCGGATTTTTGAAAATTCGAACATAATTTTTGCACGTATAAAATACTTGACCAGCAGCGCTATTCTTGATTTTCGGGAAAATTTAATTCCTCTGCCTCGAATATACGCTCTGATTGGTCCACAAATGCAATTTCTCTCATTTTTGACACTAATTACGTCATTTTTGATAGAATTGTTTTGTTCTCTTACAAACGAACAATAGGAAAAATTTCACCAAAAACAATGTCATCCGCGTCAAAACCGAGAGAAAATAGGTTGTCCTTTATATTTTGCATATAGTAACATAAAGGGCGACACTGATCGTATGTCGTTACTAAAACTTAACCTCAATCTTTACCTAACCTAAATTTAAAAACGTCAGTGCGATACATATAGTTTTATAGTTACAGTAAATTTTTTAAGTTAACAAATCAGTCGAAAAATGGAATTAAACAGACAACATTTTTGGGCTATAATTTTTGAAAACTTTCGAAGGAATCAGCGCGACGAGGCATTCTTCTTAATTATCTTAAGAAGAATGCCTCGTCGCGCTGATTTCTATTTTCGGTAATGAACCACCACATCAGTCGACAGTTTCCTGTTGGTATGGAGAATTCAAGCATGGACGGATTCGCCTTAGCGATGATCCAAGGCCAGGTCACCAAAAAGGGCTGCCACCCGGGAAAATATCGATGCTGTGCGTATGCTCATCACGAAAGATCAACATGTGACATTGATTTGATTCATTGGTAAGAAAATTAATTGGACCCGCTGGATACCACATCTTTTAATCAAAGAACAGAAAGGAGGGTCGATTGATGTCAGAAAACTCTAGACCGCCAGGAAACTCGATGAATCGTGGATTTACTCATATGAACCCGAAAATAAACGTCAGTTGTCTGTTTGGATGTTCCAAGATGAAGAAAAGCCAACAAAAGTCATCCGTTCTCGAAGTGTATCCAAAACGATGGTCGCGACATTTGTCTCAAAAGCAGGTCATGTAGCAACAATTCCTCTGAAAGATCAAAGGACTGCTACTGCCAATTGGCCCATCACAATTTGTTTGACGAAAGTTATCGCTGAGGTTCGAAAAACGAACCCCGAACGACGAATCATCCTCCACCAAGACAATGCAAGTTCGCACAAAGCACAAAAAAACCATTAAATCTATGCTAATGCTATCAAGCTGATCAATGACCCCGCACTTACCCGTAGCTTGGATAGTCTCGAACATCAAAAACTGTGGGTGATCTATCTCTCTTCTACAGGTATTATCACGGAAAATGCTCTGAAGAGCTGGTGCGTGTGATCCCCGCGGGAGTAGCACCTACTTATTAGGCGAACACGTCAACCAGACGGTAACCATCAATTTACTGTCAAAATAGAGGCACCAAGAACCTCATTATACCAGAATTCATATCTCTGGAGAACAGCATCGCTGTGGAATGGACTCCCTGCGACAGTTTTCCCTGCAGATTACAACCTGAACCGTTTCAAAACCAATATTTCCACGCACTTGCCGCTTCTCGAGCGTGATAGGGATCTCCTTGCGAGTGCGCATAACCGTAAAAAAAATGCAAATTTTTACCACAATAAAACGTCGAATTGTTGGACAATCCTCCATACAGTCCCAACCTAAGTCCCAACGATTTCTATACTTTTCCGAAAATCAAGAATGGATTGCGTGGTCAGTCGACGCCGACGCCTTCAAGAGTGCAATTTTGACAGTACCAACAAACGAGTGGAATTACAGCTTTAACAACTGGTTTGAGCGCATGCAAAAGTGCATTAATTTTCATGGAAAATAATTCGAGAAACAATAGTCTTTAAAAGCTATGCGTAGATGCGTAGACCGGAATTCAAGAACACTCGGAAGTAAACATTTGTGGAATAATTTGAATAGATACTTAGAATAAACGAATTTATTTTTACGACAATTGAAAATAACTTCTGTTATGATAATTATATATTATTATGTAATGGTAACCCATCCGCATCCCAATATACCAACATAATTTCTCCGTTTCATTTCACAACAGTAAATCACATTGTTATTATTACCATAACTTATTAACCACTACTAGATTTCTTTAGGAATAGAAAAGTTATTATTCTGTGGCTATTTAAAAAACAACTCTAAACGTCAAGTAAATAATATAGCGTGGGCGAAAAAACTTGGCATTTATAGAACGCGCTGTAACGTACGATTTTAAAAATTTTTGGCTTTTAATAGACAAAAGATGAAACATTGTTTAGTCGACTCAAAATTTGACATATTAAAAATCCAAGATGGCGTACAGCTTTACAAAATTGATAAGTTTCACACCTTTTGCGAAAAGTTTGTGTGCGACCCTGGAGTTGTTTTTTGTCAATGAGGAAAAAGTTACGCCTACCGAGGTGGTACCTCTTATCTAAATTGGATATGACATAGAAAAGATATAAAAATTTTAAATCGGGAGTATTTAGACCAAAATATAAAAAGGCTGTAGGAAGGGGCACTACATAACTTGCCACCCTTTCAATTCCGGATTTGTGAAATATGTCAAATTTCAAGCTGTATTGAAAAAGGCTCATGTCTCTTAAAAAAGCTTCAAATTCTAAAAATTGGGCAATTGGGTAAAAAGTTTTCGTGAAAAGAATACACTTTTTGGTTAAATAGTAGGCGACGAAAGTTTAGGGCTTCTACCTCATTGACGAAAATCAAGTTCAGGGGCGCAACCCATATTATTCGCAGGAGGGTGTAAAATTTACCCATTTTTAAAGCTCTCCGACATCTTGGGTTTTTTAACAAATTTTCATCTTTTGTCTATAAGTTTTATAGCGCGACAAAAGAAACAACCCTATAAATTTAAAAAATGAACAGAGCTCGATAAAATAAAAGATCAAATAAATATGGAAGATTTTTAAAAGTTTTTACTTTTAAGTAACATAAATTATTCAATTATTGTTAAATGAATACAAATAAATAAAACATCGAAAATAATACTAAGCAATTCAAAAAAACAAGAGATATCAAGTTACGGTCCAGCATATAAAAAAACTTACGAAAAGTTCTTTCAACGACATCATTTTACATAAGTGACAAAATGATAAATGATATTTTTTTTAGTCAGTAAATCGCTGTAGATCGACAATTTTTATAGCAGACAGAAGACATACCATCTCTGATATAAAGTCGACAAAATAAGCTTTAAGCTTCGTACACACTTCGACGAACAACGAATGGAGCAACAAACAGGGCAGGGTGCGTTTACAAATAGCTCGTCGAATCCCAGCCATTCAACGAAGGATTCGCGGCGTTCCCACTTTCCCTTTTCCCCAACATCAACGAATAGAATAGAGGGATGGTATCTGAGAATAGGGACCTATTGCAATAAAGCCGGGTAATAATAGTGCCGGGCATTTTTCCATTGAAAACTGACAGTTGATCTATCAAAATTGACATACCAAAGTCGAATTTAGAAATCCAGTCGTTTATTTTCCTTTAATAGTGGCAGCACTATTAATTCCGGCTCTTATAATAGACAAAGGCTTAATTTTGAAAGAAGACAGCTGTTCTTATAATGCGAAACTTTCAGAATAGTGCCCGGCACAATTACTGCCTGGCTTTATTGCAATAAGTCCTTATTATTTCACCCAAATTTCATAGAGATGCGTAATGCCGTTAAGCGCCCCACACAAACGCAGTATGGCTCGAAGGTTGGCCTGCGCAGGTTTATCCACCACATCGTCTTTTCTAGTTTCCGGATTAAACTACTACTTATCTGTTATTAAGGCGCATCAGCATGGGTGGTTCAAATATTGTCCGCTTACTATGATGCCTATTTCTCCCCAATCTAAGTTTCTAAAAATATATTCTAGGGCCTGGTTAAATAGTTCAGGGGAAATTGTGTCACCCTGGCTGACACCTCTTCTTATGCGGATTAGCTTGGTTACTTCGTGGATTTTCATTGATTTTGTTGCTTCGCTATATATATATTTATATATATATATATTGACTATTAAATCTGTATATCTGTGATCTATTCGGCTATTAATTAAAGATGCTTTTACTGCCCAATGCTAACGAAAGCTTTTTCAAAGTCTATAAACGCAATATACATATAGTAGATTGTTGTATTCGTTGGCTTGTTCTATTAGGATCTACTGTAGTGAAACCTTTTCTGAAGCCTGCTTATTCTTTTGATCCGTCAAATTTTGTTCTTAGTCTATCTGTTAATATTTTCGTGAAAAGCTTATAAATTAAATTCAGGTCGATAGTTTTTTAGGGCTGCTCTATCGCCTTTCTTGTGTAGAATAATGGTTGTTAATTATTTCCAGTTCTTTGGGACTATTTGTTCTTTTAGTATTTCATTCAGGAGAATATTGAGGGTATTAACTACAGCTTTACCACCGTAATAACACCGTAAAAATAACAGATAAGAAATAAGACCTGATAAAAATGCTGGAACTACATTAAAACTAAAATCATAACAAACACAGATGAACATATCACGATCAGAATAAACCAAGAAAAAATAGAACAAGCAGAGGAAACCTGGGACAAATAACTAAACTAAAAAAAAGAACAGCTGAAATCAAGACACGAGTAAGATTGGCCTGGGCAGCATTCGGTAAATTAAGCTACATATTAAAAAATAAAAAGTATCCTCAGTACCTCAAAACTAAATTGTATAACCAATGTATCCTTCCTGTACTTATGTATGGATGTGTTACATGTAAAACCAACATATAGAAAAACGAATTAATGGATAAGAAATAAAACAAAAGTAAGGGATGTCAGAGGAGAAGTAGCAAAATTAAAATGGAAATTTTCCGGTCATAATATCAGACAGAAAGACAATCGATGGAACAAATGTATTTTAAACTGGAGACCTTGGGAATATAAAAGAATTAGTGAAGACCCCAAATATGAGATGGGCGGACGATTTGAAGAAACATGCAGGAACTAAATGGATGAACACGGCGACAGTGAGATAAGAGTGGAAGATACTGGGGAAGGCCTATGTCTAAAGATGGATCGAAGAAGGCCAAATAGATAAATAGATAGATATGATCTTTTTAAATTTATAATATTCTTTTAACTTCACCTTGAACGAACAAGGATAACTTCTGTATAGGTCAATAAACTCCGTCAGAAACGAACCGAACCGTACGTTTTATTCTAACCTTACTTTTTTATAAAGACAGGGAGCGTTGGCGCGAAGTTACAACACACATTAAAGCAGACCTTCAGTTTTACAGGAAATATCCATATTTTAGGATACCTGGCAAACCGCGCCAGAGGTGGAATGCTCCTTGAATTTTGGCTCACACCCACAACTTATCCTGCGCAAACCGAGGCTCGCAGGCTAACCTTCGAGCAAAACTGCATGTGTGTCGAATGCTTTATGAAAATTTATATATTGAATATTGAAGTCCAAGTCAAGTTAGTAAATCAACTGATTTTTGGAGACTTACTGCCGATAAAAAGGAGAACCGTAGTATTTTTGAGCACTTGGGTGGCAAAAGGAAGAAACCTTTAGCCTCGATTATGCGCTTTATACACAATGTTCGTCCGCGGCCACAGCACTACAACCGACTCACAGATCCATTGTATAAGTAATAACTCAATTAACTATTAATGAAGTGTTAGTCTTTAACTCATCTTATAGCAGAGTGTTCTGAAATAAAAACTGTCCTTCAACTATGTCGGCCAAAAGTTTTCTGTCATCTGCATATTATTGCCCTTTTTAACTTCTTGAAGGGTTTCTTATTGGAGTAGTTTTTCTTAGAATAGATATTAAAAAGCAATGGAGAAAACACACAACCCTGTGGGACACCTTAACAAATGTGAAAGTTTAGTGTTTTTAATTATTCTACTTAAAAAAAAGATATTTGCTTTTGACAAACGTTGAAAAAAACCGTAAAACCATAATCTTTTCATCTAAATGTTACCGTAAGTTTTGATGATTTATGCACTGAAAAGCTCTTCTATGGACAATAAGGTAGGCAAGCACATCGCCATTTACATCGAGTGGTCAATCAAAACTTTTAAACTAAGCATACCCTTTTTTGAACCTTGTTAATCTTAAATAAAAATTATCCAAACTTTTCCTTTCCAGGTTCTCTCCTCAAGAAGATTACTCTTTTTGATGATTATGTCTTATTGAAGTTATAGGTATTCATCCGTGCATAATCAAAGAAAAATACTTTTAACCCAATTTCTTTTTAGATAAGGGTTTTTTGAGGATAGGAACCCAGTCATTTTAAATCTTGCCTGTGATATCACAAACATAATAAACAATTTGAATTTGAAATGATCATCTGGAGTAGTTAAGCAAGCCTTATTTGCTCCAGTGGCTTTAAATTCCTAGAGTTTATAAACTGATTTCTTTGACCATAGTTTGAACTTACTTTGTTGTGGAAAGTCTGTTACATTCTTTACCACCTTTTCCACCAATCCCAGCAGTCACTTTTCCTACCTTTTCCACCAATCCCAGCAGTCCATTTTACTTTTAATTTAGATTATGTTAGCTATGCAATTGCTCTACTCTATCGCATTACGAGCGTTGTCTTTCAAGTTTGCATAGAGCTGGAATAAAATAGTAGATAACTTTTAAAGACTTTGTTTCTCGAAGTATTCTTCATGAAAATTAATGCACTTTTGCATGCGCTCAAACCAGTTGTCAAAGCTGTAATTCAACTCGTTTGTTGGACCATTCTTGATTTTCGAAAAAGTATAGAAATCGTTGGGACTGTATGGAGGATGGTCCAATAATTCTACGCTTTGTTGGGTTAAAAATTCAATGGTTTTTTTGCGAGCTTGCATTATCTTGGTGGAGGATGATTTATCGTTCGGGGTTCGGTTTTCAAAGCACAGCGATGACAAACAAATGGTGATGTACCAATCGGCGGTAACAATCTATCTTCTAGAGGAATTGTTGCTACATGACCTGCTTCTGAGACAAATGTTGTGACCATCTTTTTGGACACACTTTGAGAACTGATAACTTTTGTTGGATTTTCTTTATCTTGAAACACCCAAACAGACAAGACGTTTATTTTCGGGTTCATAATATGAGTAAATCCACGATTCATCACTCCTGACAATGCTGTACCCATTTTTCGCGTTTCCTGCCTCAAAGCGGTCAAGAGTTTTCTAACACTAATTCACCCTAGCTTCATTCTGTTCTTCGGTTAACAGATGCGTCATCCAGTGGAAAACTAATTTTCTTACCCCTAATTCTTCATGCAAATTTTTTTTGAATTGAGGTCTATAAAATCCTCAATCTTGCAATGCTCACAGCATCGCTGCTTTCCTGGGTGACAGCCGTTTTTGGTGCACCTGGCCTTAGATCGTCCTAAGGCTCATGCGTCCATGCTTGAATACCCTATATCAATGAGAAATTGTCGACTAATGTGATGCTTCATTATCAAAAACAGAAATCAACTCGGCAAGGCATTCTTGTCGAGGAAATTGCCTTTGAATGTTGTAAAAAATTATAGCCTAAATGATTTGTTAACTAAAAAAATTCACTCCAGCTATAAAACTATATGTATAGCACTGACGTTTTAAATAAGAAATTTTATTTTAGGTTAGATAAAGATTGGGGTTAAGTTTTAGTAACGATATTCGATCAGTGTTGCCCCCCCTGTTCCTATATGCAAAATGTAAGAGACAGCCCTCGTATCTTCTCGGTCGAACATTTATCGGTCATCAATTTGATATTTTTCTTTTTCCAATTTTTGTAGCAATTTCTATTATAATTTTATTGTCATTTGAATCATGAAATTTTATAAAGAAAAGAAGAATGAAGTCATATTTAAGACGCGGAACTGGGAGGTGGATACAATTTCGAGCGGAAAAACGGACCACTCAGGAAGTCAAGATAATGTGTAATTGATGGTTATTTATTATTTCAAATAACAACCTTTAACAATTGAAAGATCAAGACTTGAACAAAGTGAAATTTTAATCACATTTATTTATTGGTGTCATGAATAACCTCTTTGACGCTATTTTACGTCATAAAAAGGTAATGCACTCTACATTTAAGAGAAGGTTTATATTTATTTATTTCTCTTTATGACATTTTGGGTCAGTTAAAATAACAGAAAGTTTGACAGCTGTTACCGTTATTGTTACTAAGAATAACGGTAACATTCAGGGCAAAAAGATAGGTTTTGGAACACTAAAGATAAGCGTAACACAAACGTTAATTTAGTAGTTTCACACTCTTTCAACTTTTTGTTATTTATTTTTAGATTTATGACTAGTTACAACTACCAAATTGTAGTAAAAAATTCGACTGCATTAAAAAACACAATACAAAACTAACCTTAAAAAATAACGGTAACATTAAAGGACGGCCACCGTATCTACCGGGCGCCATTACCGTAAATAAAAAAAAAAGGGACTGAAAAACCGAAAAGGTGTTGCAAAAAAATAAAGGTACGCTAAATATAGTCTCAGATACTTGGTTTAGGTTTTAAGACTGTCTACACACTAATCAATGGTTTTAGGTACATATTTTATAATGTAGTCTTCATGAGCACCTAAGACCACGGCGGTTATTCTATAAATTCTTGCCCAATCCACGGTTACCAATTGATCCGTTTATAGTTACTGACAATACTTACCCGAAAGAGATTATATTTAGGAGAACACTGCACATAACTGTTTTCTTGGTTTGCAATAGGAAAACTATGGGAAGTGTGGAGAGCGAGATCTCTTGAAAACTCTAGCATTACTAAACAAATATCAGAATGTGTAATCTCTGATATTGTCCAATGATACCCGTGGATTGAATGGAATATTCATTCCTAGGGAAGAAATTTACAGAATAAGCGCCCTTTGTATGAATTATTCAAATGGGTGAGAAAAGGCATTAACATCTCTCTACATCAGGACCAATAGAGATGCAGAAATCAAGTAAGATCGCATGCGCAGCCTAATTTTGAGGGAGTACGAGGGCTGTACAGTCAAACCTCTCTAACTAGAACCTCTATAACTCGAACCCCTCTATAACTCGAACCTTTTAAGCGGTCCCTGCACTTTTTACATGTATGTTAACCTTTGTAACTCGAGTTTCTATATCTCGAACTCTCCATAACTCGAACTGTTTTGGTTGTCCCTTCAGGTTCAAGTTATAGAGGTTCGACTGTATTTTATATTTTGCATATAGGAACATTGAGGGCAACAATGATCGAATGTCGTTACTAGAACTTAACCTCAATCTTTACCTAGCCTAAATTCAAAACGTCAGTGTGATACATATAGTTTTATAGCTACAGTGAATTTTCTAATTTAACAAATCAGTCGAAAAATGGAATTACACCCAGAACATTTTCGGGCTATAATTTTATACAGCTTTCGAAGGAAATTATCTCAACAAGAATGCCTTGTCAAGTTGATTTCTGTTTTCGATAATAAAGCACCACATGAGTCGACAGTTTGTCGTTGATATGGAGAATTCAAGCGTGGACGAATTAGCCTCAGCGACGATCCAAGATTAGGTGCACGAAACACGGCTGTCACCCAGGAATATACCGATGCTGTGCGCATGCTAATCATGGAAGATCGACATGATTGAGGCTTAGAAAAAGAAAGACCTCAATTCATAAAATTTTGCATTAAGAATTAGGAGTAAGAAAATTAGTTTCCCGCTGTATACCGCATCTGTTAACCGACGAACAGAAAGAAGCTAGAGTCAATTGGTGTCAGAAAACTCTAGACCGCTTTGAGGCAGGAAACTCGAAAAACGTGAACAGCATTGATAGTGGTGAATGAATCATGGATATACTCATATGAACCCAAAAATTAAAGTCGGTCGTCTGTGGGTGTTTCAAGTTAAAGAAAAGTCAACAAAAGTCATCCGTTCTCGAAGGGTATTCAAAAAGATGGTCGCGATATTTGTGTCAATGTAGCACCAATTCCTCTGGAAGATCAAAGGACTGTTACTGGCGATTCGCATCGCTCAGCTTCGAAAAACGAACCCCGAATGACGAATCATCGTCTACCAAGATAATGCAGGTTTGCACAAAGCACTATTGAATTTTTAACCCAACAAAACGTCGAATTGTTCTCATCCATACAGTCCCGACCTCAGTCCCAACGATTTCTATACTTTTCTGAAAATCAAGAATGGACTGCGTGGTCAAAGATTTGAGTCGCCGAAGGAAGCAGTCGACGCATTCAAGAATGCAATTTTGACAGTAGCAACAAACAAGTGGAATTACAGTAAAACCGTTGTATTTAAGTCTTGTAGCTGTTGGAGAGTGGTATGGATAAAAAAGATAGAACTAAGAATAGAGAAGAAAGTTGTTTACTTGTTTCGTTATTAACTGTTTTTGTACGTAAGGTTTGGTCTTTTTTTTAATAAATTTTTCATGATGGCTTAAAATTAAGATTTATTGCCGTTGCAAATGTTTGTGCGAAATTCCCATACTAGCGTTTGTTTCCTTTTCACAAAAGTACATTTTGTAAAATTGCATGTATGCACGTAGGTTTGTAAACAAAACAAACAATTGCAAGATAAATTATTTCGTACATCATTATACTAAATTGTTTTGCAAGAACAAAAGTCTGGTTTTACTATCAAAAATCTTTTCTTGTAGTACAGGGTGCCTCAAAAAAAAAAAAGGGTTAGAACAAAAGATACCACCAAATTTGCCCTTTACTTGTATTTTTCAGTGGCGTTCAGTGCTAATCAGGGAACCGAACCGAACTTCTTTCGAGAATCGCAAAAGGCGCAGCCTTTTTTATCCCATTAGCGATAATAGAAATAAATCCACGCCGCCTTTACAAAAGTCTAGTAGGAAAATATTAGATGAGAAATGCGCGATAATGAAGTATAAGCAATTGGTCGAAATCAGGGTCGAAATATGTCTTACGCAATCTCTAGAATAAAAATTAATAAAAAAATGCTTATTATGAATATGTTTGTTAAATTGAGGTCATGAGGTTATGATATGAGAAAAAAGTGTTTTGAATTTTATCTATGGTAGGCAACGCCTTTCCGCCTACGTTCTATGCACGCCACTGGTATTTTTTAAATGCTAACTTTTAATCCAGTTTATAAGCACACACAGCGGTATAGTATGGTATGCTATTTAATCTGAAAATTGTGGTTAGGTACAGAAAATAATTATTATTGAACTCTGGACTAATTACATTTGATTTTTGTCGAAATCAACCCTCAAATCCACCTGTGTACTATCCTATATGCTCCCAAAGCAAATCTTATAACGCCCTCGCATGGTCTAAGTATGTCAAATGTTACGAAATCCACCGTTGAGTGAGGCATCTTATCGGGTGCCAACAAGGCTCCTTTGGGACCCTGAGTGTGGAAAAATTTCGGGAAATAAAAAGTTTTCTCGACTGTCTAGAGTCGAATCATAAACTGATCATTTAGAGCCAGAGGCTACCGCTGGGCGTGGGGCTTAATAACCATCTTAAACTAATGTTGAAAATTATTGAAGAAAATCGCCTTTTTAACGACAGGATACCATTTGTTTGGTGATCCGTGCTTTAACTATGCGGTTAGAGTGATATCATGATGTTCCAGATTAGACGAACTTGCTCCTTTGCAGGATAAACAAAACAAATAACAAATATTTTTATTTATATACTCATAAAAAAAAAACAAAAAATTATAATAAAATTAGGTTATTCTGCTATTATTAACAAAGTGTGGTAATATTTTTGTTATCCACCACATTCACCATAAATTCAAAATTATATTGTTAATAACAATCGCCTATTTAAACATTTTCTAAATAAATTATAGTGACTGCGTTTATTTCTGAACACAAGCTACATTCTACCATAAACTAATAAATAGACAACCAATCCAAAATTGCCCGATTTACCGAAATCTCATACCAGATGGCCATACACGACGGTGTAAATATTCATTGTGAATTGCCTCCTCTGAAAGAGTTTGCCATACCAAAGACAATTATACCAATCTACTTTACAATCGTCCTACTTTCCCCCGCTTATAGATTCCTTTTTCAAGACGTGGACATTTAGTGACCTGGCGTAAACAACCCGGAGCGCTTGGCAATTCTTCCTCTCTTTTAAATGAGGTGCATTAAAGAGAGAGAGCCTCTCGGTCGGCCCCGTGGGTTTGCTCGAACTCTATTATGAATGAGGTATTTAGAATTTGACAGGTATACGGTTTAATTTAATCAAATATTATTCCTTTTCGAGCGACTGCCTATTTATTATAATATGCTTGGGCCAGAAACTAGTTAAATTCTACTTAGTGCAGGCGCTGTGGGTAGTTGAGTATGCAAAATAAGAGGAGCGCACTTTGACAGTGGGTCAAGGATCTGGATGTTGCCAAGCCAGGTTTTGGTCCAATTTTTTTTATCCATCCTCCTCTTATAGTCGTGTTCGAATTTCTGAAAATTTAACTATGTTGATGCCCTAAAGCCGCGTTCTTTAAATTTTAGCTGCAAAAACCCCCATACCCCCAAAACCTAAAATTTTTAGGTTTTCTTCAAATTTTCTTAAAAACTAAGCATCTTAGTGAAAAATATGTAATTGTCTTTATTGTAGACAATAAAATTTCCTTTTCAGCGATATACAAGTCAGTGGGGTACGAACAAAGACAAACTCTCCAGCGGCGTCCGTTTATTGAGGTAATGCAAAAAAATGAAAAAAAGAAACATACATATTACCTGTTTTCCCCGATTTTATTGAAAACCAAGCTCTCTATTAAATATTGTGTCCTATAGTCGGTTGTAGACAATGAAATTTCCTTTTAAACGATGTGTAACAGGGCAGGATTAGTTTTATTTATAACAATTTAGGGCCTTGTTTTACAAGTTTTATCCAATTTTCTCAAAAACTAAGCTTTTTAGGAAAAAACATATTCCACACTTTATTGTAGAAAATGAAATTCCCTTTTTAATAGTGTATAAGTTTAGTGCAATCAGATTAACAGCAAACTCTCCAGCGGCGTCCGTTTTTTGAGAAAATGTGAAAAAAATTAAAAAACCACATGTTTGTCACAAGTTCTGCCCGATTATCTTAAAAACCAAGCCCTCTATCAAAAATTGTGCCCTATAGTCGATTACAGACAATAAAAATTCCTTTTAAACGCCGTACCACAAGGTAAGGTTTATCTTCACAATAAAACTTCACAGGCGTCCGTAAATAAAATCAATTTTTACAAATCACCAAACAAATTAATTTTGTTACAGGTTTTATCCAATTTTCTTAGAAACTAACTCAATAAAAAAAAGTGTTCTAAAATTTATTGTAAAAAATAAAATTATGTTCGTAAATGGGGAACATTTACAAAATAAATAAATAAAAACATTTTTGTAACATGTTTCACCCGATTTTCCAAAAAACCGAGCTCTTTATCAAAAAATGTCTCTTATACTTGATTGTAGAAATTTTTTTCCTTTTCAACGATGTATAACAAGGTAAGATAAGTTTAATTTTTAAAACTTTGGGGACGTCCGTAAATTAAATCAATGTTTAAAAATCACCAAACAAATTAATTTTGGTTCGATTTTTTTTAAGATTCTTAAAATTTGAATCAGTGGCGGTAGTAGGCCATCCCCCCTCACATATCTAACCGTACCTACAAAATTATGGCGCAGGATGTGGAGAAAAGGTGAGTAGTAGGATCACCTTTGCTGCTAGAGCCGTACCTAGAATCTTTTTTCGGGGGGAGTTTTATCTTTTTTTTTGTGGAGGAGGGATGGAAGGAAAGGTACAAGGGGTGCAAAGACTATCAATGCAGATGGCGGGTATATTGTGGTGCTTCATTTGTTAATTTTTAAAAATTTATTTTATTTACAAACGCCCCTGAAGTTTTAAAAATGAAATTAATCTTACCAAGTTATATATCATTTAAAAGAAAATTTTATTTTCTATAAATCAGCTGTCAAGCATATTTCTTATAAAAAGCTTAGTTTTTTTGGAAAATCGGATGAAACATGTGACAAAAATGCTTTTATTTTTTTTTGTTTTATGACCATTATATCTATACGAACTTCGCTGGAGAGTTTGTCATTAACCAAATCTCACTGACTTATATATCGGTAAAATGGGAATTTTGTTTTCATCAATAAAGTTTAGAACATTTTCAATTGGGCTTAGTTTTTAAGGAAATTGGATAAAACCTGTAAAAAAATTAATTTATTTGTGATTTGTAAAAATTGATTTTATTTACGGACGCCTGTGAGGTTTTAATTTAAAGCTAAATCTCACTTTGTGACACAGCAGTTAAAAGAAAATTTTATTGTCTACAATCGACTATGTAACATGATTTTTGATAGAAGGCTTAGTTTTTAAGGTAATCGGGTAAAACATAAGACAAACATGTGGTTTTTTAATTTTTTAAACATTTTCTGAACAAACGGACGCCGCTGGAAAGTTTGGTAATACTCTGCGCTAGCTTATACATAGTTAAAAATATAATTTTATTTTCTACAATAAAGTGTAAATATTTTTTTCCCAAAAAGCTTAATTTAGTGATTTTTCAAAGTTGATGTAATTTACGGACGGCCCTAAATTGTTATAGATAAAAGTAATCTTACCTTCTTATACATCGTTTTGAAGGAAATTTCATTGTCTACAATTGACTGTAGGACATAATTTTTGATAGATAGCTTAGTTTTCAAGAAAATCGGTTAAATCATGTGATAAACATGTTTCTTGTTTTCATATTTTTACATCACTTCAATTAACGGACGCCGCTGAAGACTTTGTCATTGGTCGTACCTCACAGTAATACAGCAAATTTTATTGTCTATAATAAAGGTAATTACATATTTTTCCCTAAGAAGCTTAGTTTTTCAGAAAATTTGAAGAAAACCTCAAAATCGCAGGTTTTGAGGGGTTTTTGGGGGTTTTGCAGCTAACAAACTAATAAAGATTGGATTTTACACATTTTTGATTAATAATTTCTCTGTCATTGTGGCTTTAAGGCGTCAACTTTGTTAAATTTTCAGAAATTCGAACACGGCTATAAGAGAAGGGGGGATAAAAAAAATTAGACCAAAACCTGGCTTGGAAACATCCAGATCGTTAATCTGCGACCTTTTGTCAGCTAGAATCCATTGTCAAACTGCGGTCGTCATATTTTGCATACTCAACTACCTACAGCGCCTGCACTAACTCGTTTGTTTCGGCTTAGGCGTTTACGTTTTGGACATATAAATAATTGTCTATATATATATACCGGGTGGGGCAAAAAAAACCGGACAATACATGAATAAACGAGCATCTTTGAAGGGTGCAATTTAATTTCGACCGCCATCTTGGATTTTGATATGGCGCGGCGGACCGAAAAAGATATTTAGATAAAACTCTGAATAATTCTCTGCCAAGTGCAGTTTGTCCCATTAAAATCGATGATATACTTCAAAAGTTATATTGAAAAAAAATTGTCCGGGTTTTTTGGCGCACCTATACATAGACTAATAATTTCTAAAATACAATAAATAATCAAAAATATCTTTGATTTCCATAATATATGCCCAAGAAAAAAGGGTAAAAAAGACGTTGGATGGTTTTTAGATCGAGTGGCGCACTTTTTACACCGTAGCGACTACTTAAGTGTTTAATTAATAAAAAATTTTAATTGGCAGAAAACTATCATTAGCATTAATGTAATTTGATCAAAATCTAATCAACTCGTGAGTGTCGAACACTATTTTACCTGAAACTTTTATGAACATCGGTTTAGTGGTTTAGGAGCTATCGTGTGACGGAGAGGCATACGCACACACACAGGCAGACATCACGACGATATTGGTAAGATAGGTCAAAATACACCCAAATAACAAATTTTAGGCGTTATCTCAAAAAAAATAGTTTCGTCGAAAATAATACCTTCACTACCCATTGCTGCGCGAGCTAGGAAGGTAAAGAAATATTTTCAGGGGACCCAAATTTAACCGCAAACCAAAAAATCGCTTTCCAATTTTGGCCAAATAGTTTAAAAAATGGTTTTGAATTTAAGCAGCCAAAATCTTTGAATTAGCCCGACCACTATAAGATTTGGATATTTTTTTATAAAAACTAAAAAATATTCAACTTTAGATGCCTTAATATATTTTAAAAAATTACACTCTTTTAAGGCTGGTCTATAATAGTAAAATAAAGATTTTTGCAACCCAGTAAAATGTTCACCATTTTGGATCCGCCACTCTTGAAATAAAAAACGTAAATGAAATAAAATTTCGGACTTCCATTCAGTTTACACTTGATAACGGTTAGAGATACTTACTAACCGAAACGTCGTGTTTTAAAATAAATAAAGACAATGGAAGTCCGAAATTTTATTTCATTGACGTTTTTTATTTCCAGTAAAATGTTCTTGGAAAAAAATCTTATAGCATATACAGAAAGAATTTTTGAAATCGCCCTATATTTGATAAAATTATGCGAATATGGTTTTTGAAGAGGGTGTGGGGGAATGACAGAAGGGGCGATGGGTGGAAGCAAGGAGGACTACAAAGTAGGAATTAGTAACGTAAAGTAATTATCCGATTGCAAAATGATAATTAATTATCCGCTTGCAAAATGATCTTTAGAATATTTTTAAGTTATTATATTATGTTTGTATTCAGGAAATATGTGGAAAATATCTAAAAAAATCTTAGCTTCGGGGGGGCCCGAGCCCCCCCCCCCCTTATATACGCCACTGTGTCTATCCATAACAAGTGTGTTGCTTTTACCACAAACGAGTATAATATAGGTAGTTTACATTAAAAGCGTCTAGAGCAACACAAACATTTGAGCATAGAGAACTAAATATAATGTAAGATACAAAAAAGCGCAAAGTAATTCAATGAAATTTTTGTTTGTTAATTATTTTTATAAGATGTACTTCATATGCATAATTTTTTTCCTACCACTACACATGAAAATGATGGATTTCACACCATTTTCATCCTCAGAAAACGTTAGATTTCACCTATGGACAAAAATTTTTCTGCACATGAAAAAGTACTTTTCGCACATGTATGGAAAATATGTACAATGGCGCTAACTGCCACAATGTTTTTCCGCACATGTGTTGCAAACTATCTTTCCACACGTGTGCGGAAAAGCAGTTTCTTTTGATTTGTGCAAAATTGAAGAACCGTTTTTACAAAAATGAGTATAGCTCATCAGTGTTCGTAGGAAAGATAGCGTACACAACTCGATAGAAAGTAACTTTCTTACACTCGCCTGTTGTTTCACTCGGCTGGCGCCTCATTCTCAACATTCACGCTCGTGTGAAATTTGTCACTCTCTTCTCTTGTTCATATGTAATAGACTATTTCGTTTTTAACCTTACCATATGAATAATAAGGTTACTCGTTCCAGACTTTACTAACTAGAAACCACAAAAAGGGTCCACTTATTACAAAAAAAGAATGAAACTGCGCCTCCTTTCAAGGGTCAGTCCCAATCCTTTTTCGTTGTTTAGGGATAAAAACATAAAAGATAAAAGTGTCACTGTTTATCCCTGGGATGAACAGGGATAGATCAGGGATAAAAAATTAAAATCAGGGATGAAAAGTGACAGGTGAGGAATTACAAACCTGGTTTTTAGCGCATTTGATATTTTAGACAAGTCATTCTTATTTGATTAAACAATCGTTTATTAACACTATTTTTATACACCCCACGCTTTTACCTTAGTCTGTTAAAAGTCACGTTAGTGTACATAAAATTTTTTAGTTTTTTATACAGCTGATGATTTCAGTTGAACCGTTTAACTTAAAAGTGTTTTACGTATTTTTGAATTTAATATTTGGCTAAATAAAAAGTTTAAAAAATTCAGACAAAAATGTAAAAATAACTAAATGCAAAATTTTTAAGTAGTTATACTACTACAATGAAAAAAAAACAAATAATATATAAAACTAAAAAAGTTATGAAATATTCTTGAAGATCAGTTTCTAGTTAGTTAGGTATCTATTTATTTATTTAATTTAATTTTGGATAATTTTGAAGTAACCAAGTGCTTATTTGTTTTTTAAAAGATTTTTTTTGACCTTTTGTTCAGTTCAGATGGTAGCAGGTTAAAGAGTTCTTTTCCAATGTATGTTTTTCTGTACATTCCTCGAGTTTTTTTGAACATTTTCCGTGTTTTTCTGACCATTTCCCCAGTTTTCCAGGATTTCCGAAAATTTTCCCAGTTTTTCCGAGCATTTCGCGAGGTTTTTTGAAAATTGTCCGAGGTTTTTTAAACATTTTCCGAGTTTTTCGAAAATTTCCCGAGTTTTTACTAACATTTCTCGAGTTTTTTGAATATTTTCCAAGTTTTTCCAAACATTTTCCGAGTTTTTCCTGACATTTCCGAAAATTTCTTGAGTTTTCCCAAAAAAATTCTGAGTTGTCCGAAAAATTTTAAAGTGTAAGGACTGTACATTTGCCTCTGGCCTTAACTCTTGGAAGTCAGAAAATATATCTACTTTTTCTTACCTACATATCTATGCCCTACACTGGGCAAGACGCGTCCACCCCTATAGAAGGTTGCATGTATACTGAAAGGAGTGACTGAAAGATTTTTCCAAATGATTTTGAATTAAATAAAATATCGGCAACACTGCACTATGGAGTAATCACAGGGGCAAAAACGCTTCCTCTCTCTTTTTTCCTATGTAAATTCTTGCATAAGAAAAAAAAGACAGAGCGAGCATTCGAGTTCATGTGGTTACCTGCTATTACCAAACGAATAGCGACATCAGCGCCCTCACCGGTCGTCACCGGCTGATTTCAAAGGTCCTCAGTGCGTGAATTAAAGAGTATGCTATTGGCCTAATGAAAGCTGAGCGTCTATATATTATTAGTTTATGATTCTACTTACTTTTGATTTTATTTAAGCCGGTTTCTGCGTATTTTAATAGAAACAAGCCCCTATTTTTCACACCTCTCATTAATTTGTTTATAATTTGGCAAAGACGTATATTTTTAACCCTCGGTGACCTGGGAAAGAAACACATTCTCAGTGACGTCAGTCCAATGGACCGGTATGGCCATATGGATGCCAAGCAATTTTGAACAATGTTGAATTTTTATAATTTTTTTGGTATTTAAAAAAGTGACAATATCTTGTTTAGTTCTTGAGATATAAAGCTTATTAAAACGACAATTATATTGTTCTTTTATTGCGAACAAATCATAACCCATACAATTTTTCTGTAAAAACATGGAGAATGCCATTATTTTTGATTTATGACGCCATAAAGGCCCTCTACTCAAATTTGAGGCAAACACCCGGCAAGTTAATATTAAGTGATTCATCACCACCGAGGTAGTCTTAAACTTTCTTGATCACTCTTAAATTCTAATTTTAAGATATAAAGCTAATTTTTTTACCTTTATAATTGTGGTCTCTTGCAAACAAAAAATTAATTTACAGATTCTATGTAAAACTAATTTAGTGAAAGTTATAAGCCAAAGTTTCTGAAAAAAACATTAAAAAAATCCGCCATCTTGGATTTATAACGTCACACAGGCCTCTAAAATTTGAGGCAAACACCTGACGACTTAATATTCAGTGATCCTTTATCAATCGATCGAGGGTAGTCTAAAACCATAAACATTCATAAAATTTATTTGTCTAAAATTTTCTTGAATTTGTATCATTTTTTTGGTATTCAAAAAAGTAACAATATCTTTTTCAGTTCTTGAGATATAAAGCCTTTGTCTCCGGTAACACATCAACTGATTCATTTAGCATTCATTCCGTTCCTTTATGTAGTTGTTGCGCCCCTTTCTTTGCGAGGCTGTCTGCTTCCTCATTTCCTTCAATGCCCTGATGTTCCGATGTGTGATTTTGTTGTTTTGAGCTAATTGTTTAAGGTCTGTTTACACTCTCAGACTAGCTTTGACAAACTCTAAAAATCCTTCATCGCCCTTATTATAGGCGCTTGGACATCCGAAAGTGTAAAGATGCTTCCTGTTCCCAAGAACATCTGCTTGAAATATGGTGGGTATTTTGCTCATTGACAAGGAGAGTTTGAAGTTTTGACCTGTTATGCCGAAACCGGCTTCGTATGCTAACTTGGATCCGTCTTTATACCAGATCGAAGCATTCCTAGCTTGCGGTAGTTCTTCTATGGTCCATGATTGGCGGTCCTTTATTACCATTTTGAATGGAATGTCTGAGTCCAACAAGACTGTCATATGGTCCGTTGGTTTGTTAATGCTCTCTAGTATGCTGAAGTGTCCGCATAGGCTGCCAGGCTTTACTTTATCTGTTTGGCGAAGCTTATAGGCCTGTGTTAATGCATCTGCTTTAACACATATTATATGTGCAGTGGGGGAAACAGGATCCTAACTTTATGTCTTGCGAAGTTTTTTGTGTGATCGGTTTAAAAGGTAGCTCGGCCGGCGTCTGTGAATACCGCACGCACTTGTTAGTCTCTTTTGACGTAACTTTAATAACTTCCAATTTCGTAGCGTCTGCAGATGGTCTGAAAGTGTAAGAAGCTCATTACTGTATGCTTTAATTAGCCAATTATTATTATTAAAACTAGATTTAACATTATAAATTCAAGAAGGGAACTTCCCGTTACGATGCTTAATCCTTTTAAATTTGCACTTGTTTCTATAGGTCTACGGTTATTTGACGTAAATCTTAACTTTTATTGCACTGTTTTTCAAGTTTCTTGAATTTCGAAATTCATGGTATCTCTTTAATGTGCGTTAATGTAAAAATGAAAACAATTAATGACTTAGTGTGTAATTTGTTGGAAACTCTATTTAGATGTTTGACAGTTGAAAATAAGTATCCCTGAGGAACCAAAAAATCAAGTTTAAAATACTGCTTTTGAACGGGTCAAAAATTAGTGAATTAAAGAAAAATAATATCTGCATTCCAAACACGGATTATATAACATCAACGGATTGGATTTGACCAAAGTTAAAGCAAAAATCCAAAATGGACGCCGCGCACTCCCGCTACTGTTTCAGTTTGACAGTTCTGTTTCCTTGTTTAGAAATGTCAAGTGATTGACAATCACCGTTTTTATTTATTTTTTTTAAAGACTTTTTGTCAGCTTTTTAAACTAAACATGGGATAAAATCTAACTGTCAAAAACTGCTCAGGGTCTCAAAATTTTACTTTTCCCATTATAGAAGGGAAATTTATTTTTTAACAACAACATAACAAAAATAACAACAACTGACAGGCTCCACGATTTTGAGAAGCCTGCGATAAAATCGAAGTAAAGTAAGTTTGGTGTCTACTCTTTCAGCTTTCTCAATTTTAATGTCAAACGCGCGCATGGTGTACTCATTGATTTTATTTTGGTTGGTTGTGAACACGGTTCGTAAAGCAACAGTTGCCTGGTAACTAATGTGTCATGGCGGCCGTTACGTCAGTGCTACGTCACAGTTTTCCAATGAATCAGCAGTTGCATTGTAGTTTATAGCGGGTTTGGATATTATTTCCAAAATAAGGTTTTGTAATTGTTTTAATAACAGTGGTGTGGTTGCTATACATTTAATACAGACTATAGCTAACAAAAATTGTATCATGTGAACTTATTTTTTACCCGTTAAATTCATCAATGAAACGAGATAAAAAATTAAATTTGAATTCTTGCAATATGGCAATGTACTTATGCATTATTTTTTATTATAATAATTAATTAATATAAAATAATAAATTTTAAAAAATGAAACCCGACTATACAGGTTGGCGACTTTAAATTAAACGCTCACGTTAGAGGGTTAATATTTGTTGGTTAACTAAGTTTTTATGGGCTTTCTCTCAAAAAATTTTTGGTTATACCCCCGGAAAGTGGTCTACTGATGACCTACTTGTGTAAAACAAAAACAACGGTATAGATTTTTTTGATATACAATTATAACGAAACCGTCGTTTATATTTTTTTATAAACTTTTAAATGAGGTATCGTCACAAGTAGGGTCATCTCCGCTGAAAAAAAAATTATATGTGAGCTAATTCTTTTCCAAGGGTCCGACCAAAAACTTTTTGCTGACATGTTTTTACTTATTTCTAAAGAGTCAGTTTAACCCGCTAGAAGCAGCGATTTGTTCAAAGTCGCCACCCGTATATACGCTGCTTAATACTTAAACGCTCAAAACAAGATTTTTCAAAATCATTTATTTAGATAGAAACATTTTTATTAAATGTCATGCAGTGCCAGCGAAGCGGGTTTTATTTGTTTTGAATTTTTATTTAATGTCCAACCCAAAATTTTGTACGATCTTTAGATATGTTTTGATTATAGGTTGATAGAGAGCATGTATGTCTCCAACTAGCGTGTGGATAAATAGCGAAAAGGGTGTTAGATACGTCATTTATTTTTAATTTCTTTTTCTTTGGTCCTTTTCTTTTCTCTTTTTCAAAAACATTAATTTTATTTTTTACCCACAACAAACATTAACAAATAATAATAATAATAATAAATGGTTTATTTATCAGATAAAAAATGCAATAATTAATAATAGCTAACAAAAAATATTTATGATAAATAAACTCAGCTAGCACTGAAACAATCTAAGACTGCTTGTTAGTGCTTTTTTCTTACTTAATTTTAAAGTTTTTAATTTTTTTAGCTTAAGTAATTTATGTGTTTTATAATTTGAGGGTTTGTTCTGATAAAAATTATAAATTTAGATTAGGTCAGATTCATTTTAAACAAATTTACTACATATTTTATTATATATTAAGTAACTACTCTGATTTGTTATTAATTTAGTTTAAGCAGGGCTTTGTCTTTGTGTACATGATATACTGACAATAAAGCTACTTTTGATTTGATTTGATTTGAGGTCACTAATCGGGATTTTTTTTTACACAAATCGGGTTTGTTTGTCTATTTTAGTATTTCACACATATTTTTTTTTTATAGCTTCGAGTTCCTTATTTTTTTATTTATTGAGTTTTTATAGTCACAAATTAGGATTTAAGTCACTAATCGGAATTTTTTTTTGACACAAATCGGGTTTGTTAGTCTATTTTAGTATTTCACACATATTTTTTTTATAGCTACGATTTCCTTATTTTTTTATTTATTGAGTACGTAAGTTATACCTATATATTCTAAAAACAGCTCTATATTCATGAAACTTATGTATTTCTAATCTATCCAAGTTTACTATCCAGTCTTTTAATCTTGTTCTATTTTGCTATAAATTAAGGTTTTAAGAAATATTGGTAGCGAGTTAAAAATTTTTGGCGCTAGATAAAAAAATGATCGCTGAGTAATAGTTTTGTTACATTGTATACATTTTTTGTCAATAGAAATGAAGGGCTGCTAAAGAGTTCGGTCAAAAAAGTTTAATTTAATTGAACAAGAGAAAAGTTTATTTACAAAATGATTAATACAATATCATAATGTATATGTAATAATAAATTGAAAAAAGCTAAATAAACTAACTATAACGGTGTAATTAATTTAATACTTAATTAATTATTCGAATTCTTATCATAAATTTTTTATTATTTAATTTTTTAATAAAATTTTGTATTTTTCCGGCTTTCAAATAGATGTATCTTTATTTCTCTCATTATATGATGTATATGTCGCTCTTTATTTATCGTGAAGCAGTATAATTGCCGCGTCATAGGCTGCCAAGTTCTGATTGGCCGGAAGCTACCAGACAACCGTTTCTTTGCGAACCGTGGGTTGTGAAAGCCAATCCCTAGTTGTTCTAAAATATTTGGCCCCAAAGCCGTTTAAAAAACTTTTGCGGGGTAATATCACGGATCACCATTGATGATCCGTGGTAATATCTACAATTTGAGTTAAAAGGGCACGTGATTTCGTAAATGTGCCCTTATAACGTTTTTAACATTTTAATTAATTTAGTTATATCATGCAATAGTCGTAATTATAGTGGTTACGCCGGCGATTACTATCAGACTAATAATGATTATAGCATATAAACCTACTTGGTGATTACGATGATGAATATTATATGATGACGGGAGTTTTGAATAGGAGTCGTCTCGCACGTGCGAATGCCCTAGACTGGTCATGCGCATATTTCTGTACAATATTTGTATGCTTATAATATATCCAAAGTGTTTTTTATGAAGGAACCATAACCCAAAATTCAATATTATGCATCTGTATCGCCTCATGATACTACTGTAGTAGTACTAAGCGAGAGGCTTTAGGCCTGGCAAGTAGGCCTTGACGTAGACCATTTTCTCCCACCCCCAGAACATTAACCCTAGCTCTAAGTTTGGTCCTTTCGATTGTCAAACTTCTCGGTCCATCTAACAAAGGTCAGGATGTTCCACCACTTCAGGAAATTCAGGTCCTCCGATTCCAACTTCTTTCCTCTTCGAATGCTCCTCTTCTTGCTCCTTTACATTCTTCACAGTGTACTAGAAAGGGAAATGAAATGTCGTCCCCGCACTTGGGGCATGTCCTATCGTATACGATATACGGCAACTCGGTGCTATTATTTTTAATTTTTTTTGGGCATCCAGCTGACATCCCAAAACTCACTAAATGACGTTTTTTCGACTTTGAACGTGCAGTTTGGTTTTTATGCATATGTATGGTCTCACGATCCTGCAACTTGGTGCTTTTATTCGAAAAATTTATATTTTAGGTAGCACACCCCAAAAATCACTAGATGACGTTTTTTTGATTCCCAACGAGCAATTTGGTTTTTTGCATCTGTATGACCTCAAGATACTACAACTTTGTGATATTATTTTATAGTTTTTGAAATATGAATTTTTGAAGTTTAGCAATATGTTTTCCCGATATTAAAAATTTTAAAAGTTTGCTTTGTTTACAATACATTATATATAATATTTAAAAATATTGTCAAAGCATGGGAGCACACAGGGAGTGGGCCTCGGGGCCCGGGTCCCTCCCAAGCCTATATTTGTTAGTATTTTTGACCTATTTCATGAATAACAAAAATAAAATAGCATAAAATATGGAATCATGGGCTCTCAGATCCCCCAAGACCCTCTTCCCCCCAAACCTCTTGCCCCACCGCCCAAGACACATTCCTGTGTGCATGGTTTTTAAGATATTTTTAGATAACGCAAAAACTCAATAATTTTCTTTTCAAAGCGCCTTTTAGTTAAGAAAGTTTTAGATCAGTATTTTATATTTCTATTTGTCTATTAAATCTTAAAACGCAATGCTACGAGATTTTCGGCTTTAAAACTGAAATTTTCCATACGGTATTTTCATTATTCTCTGTGTAACTGTAACCGGAAACAGTCAAACAAAACAAACAGCAGAAAAATATTTCATTGAGACCCAAGAATGTTACATACACACATACTTGCTCCTTAGAAAGCATGTTGCAATGCTGCATTCCTTTCAGGAAAATGGGACTACTATACATTCTAAACTTACATTTATGTATGAGCATCAGTAATACTCGTATAGCTATCGAACAGATATTAAATATCGGCTTCTATAAATTCGCAATTGCAAGGTTAGATATCATCATAGCTATTAGAATTAAAGTGATAAGAATGTTAAAAAAAAATAAGGCAAAACTTGGAATAACCCCATATTTCAATCATAAATCTAGCGTTTTTTAAAACCTTATCTATAATAAATTTAATAAATGAGAAAGAGATACAAAATATATTTTGTTTTGGTTTTATTGGTGGCAATGTGAATCATTATATTTGCTGAGAAAATAGTTTTTACAGTCTTTTCTTGCAAGAAAATTAAAATTTCTCTTATCGTGGAAAAACACGCAGCAAAACCACTGGAAACGCCTAAACTAGTTCACAGTATCGCATCACGCACTTAAATGGACCTGTGATAACGAAACCACTACAGAAAATTCAGTTTATAGAGTCAGTCTGATTTAGTTTATCGAGTCAGTATCTCTTTTGCGCTAAAGGGAGGGTTTGAGAGAGATACATGGTGTCTGCGGCATTCTAAGGTCTGTTCAAAACGAATCTTCCTCTATTTAGCTTTCTCTGATGCATCTTGGTCATAGGCCTTCCCCAATATCTTTCACTCTTCTCTGTCTGTTGCCGTGTTCATCCATCTAGTTCTCGCATGTTTCTTCAAATCATTTGGGGTCTGCTCCTACTTTTTTTATTTTTCCAAGGTCTCCAGTTTACAATACATTTGTTCCATCGATCGTCTTTCTGTCTGCTATTATGACCGGCAAATTTTCATTATAATTTTGCTACTTCTCCTCTGACATTCCTCACTTTTTTTTATTTCTTATCCATTCATTCCTTCATCAATATGTTAGCTTTACATGTAACACTTGCCTTTCGATAGATCTTTGGGCTTTTGTTACCTGATCCCTGTTTGATTTTTTGTGTCCATGTCTGCGATCCATAAGTAAGTACAGGAAGGTTGTGTTCTGAGGTACTTGTGATTTACTTGGTACTTGATGACTTGAGTTTTAATGTAGTTCATACTCAAGCCTATAGTTTTAGCTGCTGTATCCAGTTCTTCCAGCATTTCTATCAGTTCTTCTTTCTTGTCTGTTATTAAGGCAACATATTATCTTAGGTGGTCCAAGTATTGTCCGCTTACTTTGATGCCTACTTCTCCCAATCTAAGTTTTTAAAAACATCTTCTACGGCCTGATTAAATAGTTAAGGGGATATTATGTCACCCTAGACACCGCTTTTTATGAGGATTGGTTTGGTTTCTTCGTGGATTCTTATTGATGTTGTTGCTATATATATTTGCAATTAAGTAGGTCTGTGTATTTGTGATCTATTCGGCTATTATTTAAAGATGCTCTTAGTGCCCAGTGCTCAATGTTATAGAACGATTTTTTAAAATCTATAAATGCAATATATAGTGGAATGTTGTATTCGTTGGTCCGCTCTATTAGGATTTTCATGGTTAATAGATGGTCAATTGTACTGAAACCTTTTCTGAAGCCTGCTTGTTCTTTTGATTGATCTCTGTCAAATTTTGTTGTTAGTCTATCTTTTAATATTTTCGTGCGAACGAATTTTTACGACGGGGTATTTAGTCTACTTATAGGAAGGTTCTTGTCGTATTTAATCGATCGTATCTCTTTCGCCCTCGACAGGGTTTGACAGATATGCAAGCCATCGGTATGTTTTAAGATAAGTTATAAAAGAAATCTGCCCCCCGTGAGTTAAAATATTTAGTTATGATATTGCGTTCTTTTTACTAATGGGAGCAAAAATATACATCCCTCTATAGTATTTATTATATCATTCTCTATCGTGCCTGCAATGGGTGTGCATCAAAAAGAAACTATGCAAAAATTAGCAGGCATTTCCGTATCCATTGTTCGGTTCAAATAAAAAAAAAACAAAAAACAAACACTTATGAATCAGTTATACAGCAACCGACATAACCTCACAATTTTTAGTTGTAAAAATAACCGCACTTAGAAAACAGTTCAGGACCTGGGTATTATTCACTTTAAAGCAATGACGTTATCCTGACTGCCTGATAACAGGGTGATTACCAAATGAGAACGTCATGGTGTAGCTAAGAATTAAGACAGGATCTAAATTTTAAGGCTACACATTAAGTATATAAGTAAATGGGATAAAGCGTTTTGTATTTAAAATCTTCATTTCTAGATAATAATATGAAATAATCCGCGACATAATTCTACCGAGACATAATCAATTTATGTCTGAAAATTGATTTTAATGTGAATAGAAAATTTATTTAAACGATGGATAAAGTATAATTTTCTACTGATTGTTATGCAACCCAAAGGACAACACAAACAATAGAAAATTGCATCTTAAACTATGACTAAAGATATTCAAACTACAACTGAACCATTTAGTAGAGTAGTTACAGACTCAGACTTAATATTTGAACAAGACAGCAAACAAACCGAAGTAAATAAAGTAAACTACGACTACATACGACAAAGATCTAAAATAATTGACTGGAAAGTTATGGATATAATGGTCCAAAGTAAAACTTTAAAAGTAGATAATAATCGAGAAACTAGGTATCGCAAAGATTTTTTTTTATTTATAAACAAGTGTGGGTCCATACTACTACACTACTTAATAAAAACTACTGAGCTGAATGCCGCAAAAGAGCAAAACTAAGGAAGTAATTAGAATAGTAATTAATAGAAAGATAAAGGAACAGAAAGTCCCAAAAGTCTACGAAAACCTAATAAAAAAACTCCAGGACGAGTACCGCTGTATATCAAGCGAAAGAACAGCCTGACTTTTGAGGAATAGATCAACCAAAGTGAGTTTATATTCATACAACACTACCTAATAAAAAGCGCGAAACTGAATGACGCAAGAGAGAAGAAAAATAAGGAAGTAATTTATAAAAATATGGAGGAACAGAAAACCGCATCGAAAACGAGAAAGGCATACGCTAAACCATGTGTTGAAAATCTGGAAGATGAAGGGCAAAAGAGAGAACTCGCAATATGAGACAAAAAGAAGGTAGCAGTAGCAGTTAAAACATAATTAATCAATTTTTATTCGATGTTACATGTCTTTGAGAAAGTATATAAACTCTGACTTGTAGAACTAGACTGGACTGAGAAGCATGCTTCTTCGGAATTCACACACTTATTAGAAATAATAGGGACACTGCACTATGCCAACGAAATTATTATAGATTGCGGTAAATAAAGTAATAATGCAATGTTTATTGTTGTTTTAGGTCGTCTTGCTTTGACTAATAAGCTGTTACTTTTTTACAAATTTAAATTAAATAAAGTTAAAGACGCCCAGAAAATAAACCTTAGGTTAACAAATATTAGGAGTCTTTGTTTGAAACTCTTAGACAATGATTGAGTAGAAACAAAATTTCGGACTTCCATTGTTTTTATTTATTTTAAACACTTGTTTTGAATAAAATGAAATATTTTATTATTTTATTCAAAACAAGTGTTTAAAATAAATAAAAACAATGGAAGTCCGAAATTTTGTTTCTAATTATTAGGAGACTACAATCGAGAGATTAGTTAGTAAACTACAAAATCTTTTAATTCTAAGAGTTTCAAAGAACAAGAACTTACATGAAATAAACGCTTTAGTTTGTTTTTTCTTCAAACCGCCATTATAAAAAAAACCAACTCGGTATAATTTGAGGGTACTAATTATACTTTTCATCATAGTTAGAGCATCTTGCCAGGATATTAAAAAACTATGATGGCCATCTCGACGTGGTTGTTTGCTGGGATGCTCTATTTCGCTAAAAAAACACTTTTTAAAAAATGTTTTAAAAAGTTTTAGAAACCACCCTCTTTTAGGCAGTTTGCATCCATCAAACTTTAAAATTTTAAAGATTAGAAAATTAAAGTTTATATCTTTTATAAGAAAAGCGTATTTTAAAGTTGATGGGGAAAAACATATTAAAAAAATAAAAAAAGCCATGTTTCAGGTACATTTTGGGATCTAACAGTACCTCTGTCCGGGGTGGAAAATAAATTTTTGGCTTTTAGAGTGAATAGTGAAAAATGCAGTAAGATAAAAATAATACAAATTATTTTCAATTACCGTTTCCTAAATTTTGGTATTTTTAAACCGTCCGCCATCCTTGATTGGCCACTACTTTGAGATGGCCATCATAGTTTTTTAACATCCTTACAAACCGTCCTACCTGCTGTAAAAAGGAAAATTAGTATCTCCAAATTATACCATTTCCCTTATTCTGGCGAGCTGGCCTATAGACTTATAACATAAAACTCAGAATTATGACCGGCGAAAGAAGAGAATCTCAATTTCGAATTCTTTTGCAATTTTTTAACAATTTTTCTTATTGTTGTACAACCTAACGATGGTGTGTGTGATGTAAGATCAGGTGTGCCATTAAATGATAAGAAGTGTAACTTATAACTTGTTATTTGTTAATAAATTACTTTGTTGTTTTCTTATATTGCTGTTCGCAGTCATTTGCAAATATTATTTTATTGTTATTAGTTCTACCTAGTTAAAAGTTAATAACGATTCGTTTATGATTATGATCAGTACATTGTTCCTAAAATAATTATTGGCATCTACAAGAAATTAGATACATAAAAGCTGCACAACTAGTTGTAAGTAGGTATAAACATATTATAAAGCAAAAATTTGTAAGTTTCCGATGATCTCAAATCAATACCTTATCACCAGTATTTACTAAGACCTTAAGACTTAGCATTGTAGACCGAGTTTAAGTATCAAGTCTATAGACTTGATACCAACCGGTTTAAGTATATTTTTTTAATACTCACAGGTCAAAAACTGAAAATATTTGGTTCACCCTAATGTGCAATATGATAGTACCTAAGCATTTTTCAGTGAGTTTCATCTGATATAAATTCAAATTAACTTTAGAAATAAAGAGAAACCACACAGATTTTGTAATGAAATGTCATTTTTTGGAAATCTAGTCCGTGCTATCGTAGAATTCCCGTTAAAAATAGTCTCAAATTGTAGTACCACCCCTGAGGGGTGGTTTAAAGTTCGAAAAACAATAGAAATAATCCATGATTGACAAAAAAGCTTATATACAAAAATATTTAAAGCTAAATAATACATAAATAACTTAAAACTAAATCTGTAGATGCATTACCGTACTAAATATGTATCAATATTTACATACTGTAAAAAGCACAAGATATATAAGAATCCCTTTTCAATTACACATTTACCAAAACAATCGACCATCGGTTTAATCGTCGCTAACTTGTCTAAAAAATTAACATGTAAAATATAGCTGACACTGACTACACCGTTTTTATTCGACATTTCCTAGTGACGTTTCGAGGTTTAAATATGGCTATTTATAACCTTTGTGTGGAAATAATGTCTTTGTTACAACGAAAAAAGATGACCCATATCGCAAGGAATTTATGAACAATTTATATAAATATTAAAAACTATTGCATTCACGGGAAAAATACCTAGGATTGTAGCACTTAGCACTGTAGACCCTTTAGTAAATACTGGTGTATAAGTCTAGTCGGACTTACGAGATATTGATTTGAGGCCATCGATTTTGAGCGTGGGAGTAAAAACAAAAATAAGGCTCAACATCGAACCCTGAGACACTCTCATTTAAAGCAACAGCATACTTCAGACCTGATGGTGTCGCGTATTGAGAAACCAATACTGATAGCGATTCACACGATAATAAAAATTCAGACACACACGCTGAACACTGGACACATACACATAATCTTTATTTAAAAGTCATCTGCCGAAAAAAAAGAATTTCTTTGTAGTCTAGAAGAATTGTTAAAATCATAACACAAACAAACAAAGTATTTTGAATGAACCTTTAAATTATTTGATATAAGCTATGGTTTAAGATTAAAAATTTAAAAAAAAAAACACTTTAGGTCAAGTTTCCAGACACAGGGAGATAAAAGATATTAGCGAGCTCCAATTTTAGCGGGATACCCCATCGTATTGGATCTACTTGGAGTTTCTTGTAGCGATGGCAAACCAGTGAAAGGAATGATTCTAAAAATGCATAAATCTGACAATAAAATAATAGCAAATACAGAGATTTAAAGGAGAAAACATTCATTTGATCGTTGAGATGACGAAGCTAAGAATTTAGTAGTTGAAATGGGTGCAAATTTACCACAAGAGTGCGAAGTTGACATTGCCCTATAACGTGGAATTTCCGTGTCTGTACTTGGAACGCTCCCGGAAAATATGAGGTTGGAGCAAAATTTATATTTTTGTATTTTGTATAATAAAGGCAGATATAGTATACGTAAAAAATCAGTAAATTTCTTGCTTTTGTCCACCGGACTAACGTGAAAACCACAAGCAGGCAGCAGCAAAAAAGATGCCAAAAACTTCTCCAAAGAGAATATCATCAAAAGAGATGCGCATGTGAAGGGTCTTTTGAAGAAAAAAGACTATTAGATATATCTCATAGCCTGCTAAGTGGATCGAAAAGATGACAGTATTACAAAAACCCTTAAAGACTTTCTGTTATTGCGGACTTCGGTACAAATTATTACAATTTTGACATTGTTTGACATTGCGTAAAATATTCCTGTGGTAGCCAAGAAGAACTATGTTTAGTTGATATTCGGTGACTATGTCCTAAGCCTTTTCAGCCTTCCTTTATAAATTCCAGTAAAAGAAATATCTACTGAAGCTTCTTAATCTGAAGCAAAACAGCATCGAGCATCGCATCGGTCCAATTACGAATCAAAAATCATAACGGAAGTGATCGTTTTAACAAAAGACGCCAAGGAATGCCGTTTCAGCAATGTTCATCAACAGAATCAAAAATATACATGATACGTTTAAACTGAAAATAAACCGAGATTCCAGTGTCAGCAGATAACCCAAAGCAAATGTCCCACTAATTTTCCAGAGTTTAGTTATCCACCACAAAAACCTGAGTCGAATACCATTAATGTAGAAAATTCTACAGTTCTTTAACATTTGCCGCCATATAATAAATATATCATCCATGTATCGTAGCCATAGTTGATTGTATGGTCCTCGAACCACTCCATGTAGATGTTAGCTGGCATTGGTGAAAGAAACAAGCCCATTGGAAGTCCATCATTCTGCGCGTAAAACTTATATTTCACTTAAAAGAAAGAGTTACGGAGACAGAGCTCCAACAGATCCAACACCCCCTCCACGGATAACGTTGTTCTCTCGTGAAATCATCATCATCATCAGGTTGTAATTGGCTTTTGATGATACTGAGTGACTCATTGATTGGCACGTTGGAGTAAAGACTTTTTACATCAAAACCTAAAAATCTATCGGCGGGATTTAGATCCAACCTTTTTGTTTTGTTTCTAGCTTAGCTAGTTATGTCCCTTTGTCTTTGGAGTGACTCCATGAGCCAACTTTAAAAGTACATCAAAACATCATTTTAACAAGGCGATAGTCTCGAGTCATCAGAGAAACGAACTGTCCTCTTGAGACCTGACGTCCATTAAAATGGACATTTAGTTTTTTTGTGTAATCATTGAACACTGTGGACAAAAATCCTTTGAACCATTAGAATGGATATGCAGACCAAATGGTAGAAATTAAAAACTTGCTATTTTTTCCATTTCTAACCGGTCATTTGGGATATAAGAATCACACGAAAAGGCACGCATATGGTTCTGATAAAACTAAATGGTAAGCAGAGGCGATATTTTAGTTTTTTTCTTAAAATTTCTATTAAATATCTTAGACTGCTTAACTGTAAATATGTGGTAAAAAAAACTGTGTCGATATTTTCTTGCCTTTTCTTCTTTTTTTAGCTCTTAAAATATGTCTGTTTAAATGGACAGCGGTTCTTAACTGGACCAAAAATACTTTTGTCAAAATTTCTATTCTTTAGAAGTTTTTGGCCAAAAGAAGTCCTTACGCTCTGAAGAAGATAACGATGGCCTCCTTTAAATTGTTAGAAGACTTGGGACTTGGACTTGGAAGGTGTTATTCCCATCAATTTAATATTTTTAAGAGATGCCACAAGCAAACTATAAAACACAAGACGAATACACATATAGTGATCTCAGCGAGATCAAGAAATGTGTTGTTGTTGAAAATGGCCCTAAAAGTTCACTTGAAGTATCCAAGGCAAAAAAAAAAAGGAAAATTGAGCACTAAAGTATTTTGCGCCTTATGTCAAGTGCATTCCTGTTTAACTGGAAGCATTAGAATTAGTCCTAAAGTCCATTTAAGTGGACGTTTTTTTTTTGAAAACTGGAATAAAAATATTAATAAATTTATTTTATTTGGACCAAAACTAGATCATTTTGAAAATTTCAGCATAACCGGCTCAAAGATCCTGGGGCTCAGGAAGCATTGCGATATTATTTAATTAACGCTTGCAAATAAAATAAACCTTATTTAACCTATCCAAAAGATGAAGTAAAAGAAATAGACGTTAAAATACAACTCAGTTTCTTGCCGCGACTTCCTTATTCTCACTAATGACCCATTGGCTGTTGGTTTTACACCGTGCGTGAATCGGGTTTGCAACAATGTTGCCCCGCATTATGGAATGTATCCTTTTGCAAAGAATTTGCCGCATCGGCCACGGACAAACAGTCTGTTAGTTGACCATTCCAATAGGCACTACGTTTAAATGACAATGAGATCGATTCCAAATTGGTCGGAAACTCTTTTAGACGCCCTCTAAAGAAGTGATTGGCGAAATTCGAGTAGTGTTTAATGCCTGCAGGCAAAGTCTAAAAGACTTTTATCTTTTTTCCCAATTCAAGTTGTTTCTGTTGGTTGAAAACAGCTATAGCTACACGGAGCTATCGCCTGCATCCAGAGAATGGCCCAATAAGACGAATATGTGATTACAACGTTTAAACACCGAAAACTAGAATACTTTGGACCTGTAAAAGGAAGGTCCAACTATGCGCTGCTACAGAATATAATTGAAGGCAAAATAAGGCCAAAAGTCAAGGGAGACTAAGAACAGACTGACTGAAGAGTTTGAGATAATGGTTTGGATTGAATGAATCAAATTAAAATAATAAAATAAAAATTGCTAATTAATCTTATTGATTAGAAAATTAGTTATTTAGAGCAGAGTTATTTAGCGCAGCTATCTTCTAAAAACACAAGACAGAAGACAGCTAAGAAATTTGATACGCACAGAAAAAAATTAAATGTTCGAGCGCAAGTGCCACGACATAAACACACACGTAGGAGGTAGGCAGAGTTCTGAAGTATGGAAATTCATTTCTACAGTAAAAAACCCAACAAAAGAAAAAGTAAACATCCAGATAATCAAACCAGCACACTACAAGGGACTGCTGCAGGAGACGAGACCCGAATATCTGGCAGCTTCTCCGAGAAGAGACATAGAAGTACATGGAGAGGAAGTAATCATGAAAAAGAAATGATAAAGAATAATATTAAAAAACTTAAATCTGGAAAAGCTAGCGGAGCTGGGGGAATATATGCTGAAATGCTCAAATATGGATCAGACAAACTACTCGAAAATCTCACATATATTATCAATCAATGCATAAACGGACATCCAGTACCTAATGATTGGAAAATTGCATTCATATCCTCAATACATAAAAAAGGAAACAAGCTGGATTGCAACAATTACAGAGTAATTTCAGTAACCAGTACTCTAAGTAGATTATACGGTAGGATTCTAAGAGATCTAATAGAGAATGATTTTCATGAACAAGAAGAAGAAGAGCAAAGTGGGTTTCGCGCAGGCAGATCTTGTAGTGATAATGTTTTTTGTCTTAAACAAGTAATTAAGAAAAGGAGCGCAAGAAATATAAAGACTCATGTTACCTTTGTGGACCTACAAAAAGCATATGATACCGTTCCAGTAGAAAAATTATGGACAGTTTTAGAGCAAACTAATATCAATCATACATACATAAAAGGGATAAAAGAATTATATAAAGGGTCAAAATCTAAAATTAAAATTGGAAATCGACTTTCAAAAGAATTCCTGGTAACAAAAGGCTTAAGACAGGAATGTTGTATCTCTCCAACTCTTTTTAAAATATATATCGCAGTAGCTCTAAAAAACTGGAAACGTAAAGTTCACGGCATGGGAATACAACTTAACGACCGATTTACCATATACACACTACAGTTTGCTGACGACCAAGTAATTGTGGCTAATGATAAAGAAGACATGGAGTATATGATGAGAAAGTTAACAGAAGAATACCAAAAGTGGGGACTAATAGTGAACGTGGACAAGACACAGTACTTATGTATTGGAAACGAATCCAGTAAGTTAGTACTAGAAAATGGACAAACAATTTGAAGTCAGGAACAGACTGTAAAGAATTGGAAAAAAGAATAGTAAAAGCAAAAAAAGTTATTGGATGTCTTAACAGTATTTTATGGAGCAGAGAGATAAAAAAGAATGTAAAATTTAACATATATAAAACAATGGTCAAAAGCACGCTGTTGTATGGAATAGAGACTTGTCGCGTAACAGAAAAATACAAAACAAAAATGGAAAGTGTCGAAATGGATGCAATAAGAAGATCAATGAGAATATCTAGAATAGATCACATAAGAAATGAGATCATAAAAGAAAGAATGGGAATCGAGGGAAGCATAACGGATGACATCACTAAAAGGCAACTGATATGGTACGGCCATGTACAACGGATGAACGACGAAAGATTACCAAAGCAGGTCCTAGAATGGCAACCAATAGGGCGCAGAAGAAGAGGGCGTCCTAAACTAGAATGGCAACAGTCAATCCAAAGATCAATGAGTCAAAAGAATCTGACAGAGGATCATTGTCAGGATCGAAGGAGGTGGAGAATAGGCGTCGGACAACGTAGAAAAACGTTCTAAACCGACATAGTAGTAGTAGTATTTAGCGCAGTTACAATTGCGATATGAATTTCAACCTCCATTTTAGGAAACGGAACCAGAAGAAGCAGTAGAAGAAGATACAGAAGGAAGACGCGGTTATGACTTAAGTAACAACACTAGAAGGAGCAATGAAAAGTATACGATATTCTTACCAGATCAGGGGTTGATAACATGTTTTGTAAACGCGGAAAACCCTATATTCCATTCAGTATTGTTTAATGAGTTTTCAATAGATTCCAGTGCTTTAATAATTAATAAGACAATAACCATACAAGCATAGCATATCATAGATCATTTTTTTATTACCAAGTTGGTTACCTCAACTACTTATTTCTTTTATGATCTCATTTCTTATATGATCTGTTCTAGATAATCTCATTGATCTTCTTATTGCATCTGTTTCGACACTTTCCATTTTTGTTTTACATTTTTCTGTTAGGCGACAAGTCTCTTCCATACAACAGCGTGCTTTTTATTTTATATATGTTAAATTTTACATTCTCTTTTATCTCTCTGCTCCGTAAAACACTGTTAAGACATCCAATAACCTTTTTTGCATTTACTATACTTTTTCCCAGTTCTTTAAACTTACTTGATTCGTTTCCAATACATAAGTACTGTGTCTTGTCCATGTTCACTGTTAACCCCCACTTTTAGTATGTTTCCATTATCTTTTTCATCATATACTCCATGTCTTCTTTATCATTAGCTACAATAACTTGGTCGTCAGCAAACTGTAGTGTGTATATGGTAAATAGGTCGTTAAGTTTCATGCCGTGTACTTTACGTTTCCTGTTTTTTAGAGCTACTGCGATATATATTTTAGAAAGAGTTGGAGAGATACAACATCCCTGTCTTAAGCCTTCGTTACCAGGCATTCTTTTGAAAGTCGATTTCCAATTTTAATTTTAGATTTTGATCCTTTGTATAGTTCTTTTATCGCTTTTTTAACACTGTCCAAAATTTTTCTACTGGATCGGTATCATATGCTTTTTGTAGGTCCACAAAGGTAACATGAGTCTCTATATTTCTGGCACTCCTTTTCTCAATTACTTATTTAAGACAAAAAACATTACCAACAATTGAGGAACTACTATTTGTTGGAGGATGTTGTTGTGTTTTATACTTATCCGGGAATCGAACCCTGACCGACCACGGGGCAAGCGGCGCAGTTACCCACCACAACACACTCAAAAGAACGGAATTGGAAGTTCAAATTGCGGGATATTTTTTAGGGCTTCCTTCATTCCTCTGTACTCCAGAGTACATGGTCTATTCTTTAAGTGATGAGTAATAGGCTGAATTTTCGTACAGGCGTTATTTTGCCGAGACGGCCAACTCTTTCCTTTGCGAAAAAAAAAGCGATTCCTATCAGATTGTGCGGGCGCAGAAATTGTGCGGGCGCAGAAATTCGAGCCTCGGCCTCACTGAACCAAGCACGCGATTTTGGGGAAAATGTAAACACACTTATTAAGCCACATAAAAAAATAGCCGGTTACTAATTCTTTAACCTTACTTTTTTCATCACGTAACTTATGAGTTGCAAAAAGTAACAGTAAAAAATTAGTAATCGGCAATTTTTTTCTGTGGTTTAAAAAATGCGTCTGAAACTCAATGGCAACATTGTCCCCAAAATCGCATGCTTAGTTTAGTCAGACCAAAGATCGATAGAAATATTTCTACGCCCGCACCCTCTGATAGGAATCACTTTCAAGAATTTTCAGCCTGTTACTTAAAAAATAGACCGGTGTACTGTCGACTTCTGTAATTAAAAATAATTTCCCAATCCTTATTAGATTATTACTTCTATCTTTTAAGCTGCATTTCTGAATGGAAATAATTGATCTAGCCGCTCAATCTTAAACGAACGGTTTGTGTCGCATAAACAATCAGAAACATCAGCAACTTGTTACATCGAGACAGTAACGGAGCAACATTCCATGATACTTAATTCGAGAAATATTTATTTTAAAACTTATGGTAAGGAAGAACAAAGTTTCTGGCCTACACAGAAAAAAATCGACCTACGGCAATCATACAAATAACTCACTGGCAACATAATTTTTTGAATCAAGTAAGATTCACACAAGAAAAGTATATTTATAGAAACAAAATTTCGGACTTCCATTATCTTTATTCATTTTAAACACGACGTTTCGGTTAATAAGTATCTCTAACCGTTTTCAACTGTAAACTAAACAATATACTCTATAGGCTCCTACTTATACTACTTGGTGTGCAGTCAGTTGTGATGGCCTGCCCCCTTTTTAATCCTGAGACGCCTGATTTCCTTAAGGAGTGGTTTCCATATGTTTGGTATGTCCGTGCTTCGTTGACTGAAAACTTCTTAATTTTGTATTATAAACGCAGATTTAATAAACATTCGTTTTCGCCAATGCGATTCCTTATGCAAAACTTTAGCTTCTGACCACTGAATCCTGTGATCATTTGACCATGTATGGCATAGCCGATTCAACAGCTGACAAAATACTCATCCTGATTTGGACGATCCATTAGTTTTTCACAAAATTCCATCCCTAAAATATTGTCCTCAGGAAACAGTTCCTGAGATTTTTTTAACTTGTAGGCTTTGTATCCATGTCTTTTTAAAATGTATCGGCTCTTGCCTTTAGCAATGGCTGAATTTAAACAAGGACGGAGTACTTTAGCCGCATCAGCACAAATGTCTAACACAAAACATCGTAGCCCTTAAAAAAAATTTACAAACTAAAGTAGTTATTCTAGCTATTATAAAATCGAGATAATTTTTCTTAAATATGGAGAAAGACAGTAACTAGTAAAAACACCAAAAGGCGTTTTTTTATGGTACCAATTAGGTAATCCAAAAATTTTTTTTATCCAAAATGATTTTAAGTTTTAGCACTTTACTTTATTTGTTGTAAATATTTGACAAAACATTTACTACTTTCCTCTCTCATTCTTAAAGCGCCTGCGCGACCGCTGCAGCGGTCTGCAAAGTCTTTCAAAAATCGAACCGGCACCTATTAGGAAAATATTAGATGAGAAATGCACTATTGCAGTATTATGCAATCAATGAAAATATGTTTTACGTAATCTCTAAATTAAAAATAATTTAAAAAATGCAGGTCATTCATATTCTTATTGAATATGTCATGGGCTGAGTTATTAAAAGGTAATGAAATGAAAAAAAAATATGGGATTTTATGCAGGCCACTGTTCGGCGCAGTTGTGAATATTTTGCATCACAACATACATCAAAACACATACATGTAGATCGGGCGACTGACATTTGTATTGCTTTTTTTAACAGATCAGGATAAAGCAATGGCATTTCAATATGCAGTGCACTTGTTTGTTTTCAAACGGACCTCATATTCTGTCCAAGAATGGTCGACATGCCGACAGGCCGACCCACGATCAACCTCTTAATACAGAATTGTACTGCTTGTTCAACTCTAAAGGCGCGTATACATTGAGCGAACGAACACTAAATTGCGAACGAAGACCGACGATGGAGACGGATTCACACGAAGTCGTGTACAGATAACCAAATGTAAAGCAAACCTTCGATTCGCCTTCGGTCTCGTTCGCTCTAAGAGCGGAACATATAAAAAATATTTATCAAATCAAAGCAAATCGCATCGGTTCAAAACGAAAACTGCTTTCCTGAGCACCACAACAAGTATCCAATTTTCAAATACCAAATTGCAAATAATGCAAGGACTCAAAACCATAAACAACAAGTGAAATTAAGGAAAGAAAAATAAGAAAAAAGTTTTCTATGTCTTCGGCCGAGACTCGAACCCGGAATTTCCTGCTCTGTATTTATACGCTCTTTACATTAAGCTACCGAAGACCATACATAAATTTTCGGAAAACTTCCATCTATGCATGTGTGTGGTGTCTTAATACAAGAACGAGAAACTCTCAGGGTATTAACTCGACCAAGCCATCCAACAGATATTCTATAATTTTTCTTTCCCACTGTCAAAGGTATGAAAACTCAAACAAGACGTAAAGTATCAACATCTGAAAACATAAGATCGCCTTTTCGTGTGTTAAAATTTCTGATCGAAATTAGCGATTGCCAATATAATTTTCAAATACCAAATTGCAAATAATGCAAGGACCCAAAACCATAAACAACAAGTGAAATTAAAGAATCCAATTGTTATAATTATGTATCATTTGATGGGTAACTATTATACTTAAACTATACATCGGAAAATTAAAACAACCTTGTGTTTGTACCTTTTGCAAGGCCCGTTTTTCACACTATCTTATATTTGAAGCATGCGCAGGTTCCTGGTTTGAACTTTCCCCCTTACTAAAGGATAATGATTGACCTTACTTGTGGCCGAATAACGCAGACTTCAGTTCTATTACTTATCACAGTGTTGCCGCGCATATAACACGTTATGACAAAATGTAATCTAATTTTAAAATATTTTTGATACCAGACAATTATTTCAAGAGCTACAAATCGGCATATTTAAGTTTATGCCAATTATTGAAACTTATTTTTTATAAAAACTGGTAGATATGTGTCGTTAGGCAACAGTGTTCACCAACTAACCAAAACTCATCGATGTTCTGTAAAGTGTGTAAAAAAAAGAAGAAGTACACAGTACACATACCTAATCCTAAATTTTTGGTTCGGTTTTTCACTGGTATTGGTTTTTCAGTTTTTTCCTAGGTATTTACAGAACTTTAATTAATTTTGCCTAAAACAGCCTTTGATTGGGCAGATAAATAAAGAAAAACAAAAAAAACGCAAATAAAAAATGTGTCTGCAAAAGGTAAAAATTGGACTTCTAAATATCACGTGACATCTGTCGTTTAATGTCACAGTAATAAAGGATAAAGTAAGCTAATGGAGTGCGTGCAAAACGTCCCTATTATGTGTTAATACTAGCGTTACATCGATATGAAATATTTTATGTTATATTTTTAGTTTTTAGTCAGATGTCGGTTATATAGTCAAGGATTATATCGATAACCAGTGACTACATAACCGAAAGTATACAGTACAGAGAAGATAGAGTGCCATTTTGACCCTCTAAAATATTTAAAAAACGAGTAACGCTTGTTTCAAGTCGAGAAAAATACGTGTTTTGATTTGAATAAATAAGTCTATTGTATTTGTTCTTTAATCAAGAAAATATAACTAAGTTTCTAATTGAGGAACCTAACTAAATGTAAAGCTTTTTAGGCAGATTTTCTTAAATTCTAGATAGCTTATTTGCTAATTCACCGTCCAAATTAATAATATTCCCAGTTTAACAAAATTCAAAAACTTTATTAAGAATTTGAATATTTGAGTTTGGCGATCTATAAAATTAAAAATCTTATATGTAAGAACTTTAGCCTACTTTGTTCTTTTGGCTCTAGCCAATCATTTCATCCAAAAAGACACGTGATCTAACCACATTCCATTGCAGGACGTTTTCCTGCCTTGGCAGGATTTATTTTCTAGACTAGAGAATCCCTAGAATTGATTTTTATCTCTTTGATTTAGGCAATAAGTTAAACGCCCATTATAGTTGAATAGCTTATAGTAAAAAATCGTGTGGTAGTTGTGGCAGATTTTCTAAAACTATCCTAGATCGATTGGAAATAGATCAAACAATTTTAAGTCACCGGGTGTTTGCCTCCCATTTGAGTAGGAGGGTGTGACGGTATAAATCCAAGATGATAGCTTTTTTATGTTTTTTTCACAAATTTTGGCTGAGAGGACTATTCGAACCCCTTAGACCCCTTTATATGCGTTCGTGGTGGTGTTTTATAATTCAGTCAGACAACTTTGTCAATTTGGTCCCAGATTGGTTTGAATCGAGTATATTATGCAGCACACATTTGCATTTTTTTTATTTAAATATTGTTTAAGTTTTTATTTATCTCTGCAATTAATAAATGCATAACATTATTGGGCATCATACTTAAATATAGAAATATTTTTAAAACTATAATTAAAAGACATTCATAAAAACCCGCAATAATCATATACAGATAAGAGAATAGTAATCAAAACATAGTACATCATATACTATACGTAATCACTTGTATTTAGTGATGCACAAGAACTGCTCTAAAACGTTTTAAATAAATGCATTCATGACGGATCTGATACCTTCCTAGCTAGCCTATTAAGTGAAGCCATGATATATTAACCTTAAAAACAGTTTTTATAAATATCTCAGAAACTAGCTATTACGAAGTTTTTGATTATAACACAAATAATTGAGCAAAATGTAGTCTACTATATTCCAAAAGCCGCATAATGATACGATGCTCCGTTAAAAAGTTAGCATTTTAAAAAAAAATTAATTGTCAAAAAACTGTCATTAGCCATATAATAGATTTTGACCAAAATCTAATCAGCTCGTTAGAGTGTCGAACACTATTTTACCTGAAAATTTTATGAAAATCGGTTCAGCGGATTAGGAGCTATCGAATTACGGACAGAAATCATATACACACAAACACACACAGGCAGACATCAAGCGCGACGATATTGCTAAGATAGGTCACAATAAACCAAAAAACAATTTTCAGCGTCTCTCAAAAAAAAAAATTCGTCTAATATAATACCTTCTCTAGCAATTGCTACGCGGGCTAGGAAGGTAAAAAATAAATAAAACAGTAAAGTAAATAATACAAGACATACAAATTATTTTCTGTCGGGATCAAACCACTCGTGTACAGGGTGTCCCAAATTGGGCACTTTTAGGGGGTTTAAGGTACTTCTAGAGGAGACAGAGAAAAACTGACCACGTATTGCGAGGCTCAAATTTCAAGAGAAGACTTATAGTGAAAACCGCATTTTGAAATATCGTCTCATCTTTGAGCTACGGGGGCTTTTTGAAAAGTCTGCATTTTGGAAGGGGGTCTATAACTTCGTTATTAGTGGAAATTTTGATTTAAAGTAAATTGCAATTTTATAGAGGAATTCACCCGCTAAATTTAATTTTAACTCTCACTTTTAGTTTTTAAGATATGACATAAAGTTGCATTTTTTCTTATGGAATGGCCTATACTTTAATTAATTTTCGACTTCGCTATTGAATTCTTTTCAAAATGATGTATCATATGTCATAGTTTGATTGAGCGGTTTAGGAGATATTCAGCTTTTTCACTTATTTCTAGTGCGCTATGATTTCCTGCTGAGGCATGTCAAGGCACTCCAGTAGTTTTATTATTTTATACAGTCAAAAATATAGTAAGCCTGGTTTGGATTATAATTCAGCTGACCGGTCCTTAAAGCCTAGTTACAAAAAGAAACAAAAATTACAGACTCAATAGAAATTCGATATTTTTAAAAATTATCAATAATCATTGCGTAATAGATCAACAGAAAAAATAACAACCAACCTACTATATAACTATAGTAACTTAATTTCATATCAAAGCGTAATGTCAAATTGTTTAAACAATTGAAAACAATGACAAAACGCCAAGACGCAAGGCCAACTTGATTTGCATAGTATATCAACAAAACCATAGGAGCATTGAAGTAAGGTTTGACCGCAAGGCTTTCATCTCAATGGCGCATGACGTCATTCAACGCACACTAGACAAAAATAAAAAACTTTAAATATCTCCGAAACCGCTCATTCAAACTATGACATATGATACATTATTTTGAAAAAAATTCAAAGGCAAATTCGAAAATTAATTAAAATATAGGCCATTCCATAAGAAAAAATGCAAAATTTAATTTAGCGGATGAATTCCTCGTGACAAAGTCTATAAGTTATAGAGCCCCTTCCAAAATGCAGACTTTTCAAAAAGCCCCCGTAGCTCAGAGACGAGATGAAATTTCAAAATGCGGTTTTCACTATAAGTCTTCTCTTGAAATTTGAGCCTCGCAATGCGTGGTCAGTTTTTCTTTGTCTCCCCTAGAATTACCCCAAACCCCCTAAAAGTGCCCAATTTGGGACACCCTGTACTTGGCGAATAATAGCTACTTGCGTATACTTGCCATGTCGTGTGAGTGGGTTACTTGTACAATTATTTGTCACTCGTTGGTTTTCCATTTGGGATCGGTAAAAATGGGCCGAGTCAAAGGGCTCACGATTATTCGTACACTTGCCAAGTACTGTTGTAAAGGCGGGCTCAAACGATTCGTGTACTTGGCAAATACACAATTATTTGCGTACTTGGCAAGTATACAAGTTTTGCAAATTGCGATAGCAAGCAGGGCGCTCACACGACGTGTACAATTTACAAGTACAGACAAGTATTATATTGGCACGTGTACAAATAATCGTAAGCCCTTTGACTCGGCCCATTTTTACCGACCACAAATGGAAAACCAACGAGTGACAAATAATTGTACAAGTAACCCACTCACACGACACAGCAAGTATACCTAAGTAACAATTATTCGCCAAGTACACGAGCCGTTTGATCCCGGCTTAATGTTCGCGCTTTCGTACTTGTCAATTGTACACGTCGTGTGAGTGTCCTGCTCGCTATCGCAATTCGCAAAGCTCGTATACTTGCCAAGTACGCAAATAATTGTGTATTTGCCAAGTACACGAGTCGTTTGAGCCCGCCTTAAGAAACACAAATCAATCAGCTGTGGGAACTGCTTGACAAATAAGACAATATGATACAGCTGAATCATCCATTAGTTCTACCTAGAGGCCCTCGATATATTTGACAATAATTTAAAACAATTGTCAAATGTATCGAGGCCCTCTAGTTCTACCTAGAGTCAAATTTTTTTGCTCTAATGAACTAAACCTCCAACCAACCTTTTGAGATCGCATGTAGTAGAATGAAATACTAAAAATGACGTCATCACATGTTAATATCATAGGTTATCAATTTAATGAGTTTTTTTCCAATTTGATTAAAAGGATTTCCAGATATCAGTTATTATTATTCTTAAATGACCCGATTTTATAAATGATTTATGTGTTTTCAAATTATATCCAGTTTATCAAAAAGGTCGGTAGAAATTAAAATAAAAAAAAAAACAAGCAAAACAAGAAGACAAATTTTACTTGAGCGTGGAAGGGTTTTGAAATAACACTTTTATGGGACAAGTATTTAATATTTTTTGATAAAGCTTTTGACAATTAAAAAAAAAATAATTCCTAAGCGCGCATCTAAATCCTCAATAAAAAAATAAACCTCAACCCTCAAAAAACGTACCTAGAATACCTAATGTTTAGTCATTTTTTGATACATTAGAGAACTATTGAAATACAGCCAGGCTATAATTGTGCCAGGCACGATTTTGACACATTCACATTGAAAACTGACAGTTAATCCTTCAAAATTGACATACCAAAGAAGAATTTAAAATTTTCGCCGTTTATTTTCAATTAATAAAAAAAGGCACTATTTATTCCGGTTCATAAACAAAGGCGTGTGTTGAAAGATCACAGCTGATATTACAATGTGAAGGTTTCAAAATTGTGCCTGGCACTATTATAGCCTGGCTTTATTTCAATAATTCTCTATTATTGTGTTTATAGCCGTATCACTTATCGCAATGGGGTTTCTTAAGTGCGCGGTGCATTTAAGTCTCTTCTTAAAAGTGCAAAAAATGTTTTTTTCAAAATTTGCTCAACTTTGGCAAAAAAAGTGTTATTGCAAAACCCTTAAGGGGCCTACAGACACGCGAGCATTTCTTGAGATTAGTACGCGAACTAATCTCTGCAGACATGTACGTTTGGTGGAATTGCCTACACACACGAAGACAAAATTAAACGTTCTAAACATAAACACGATATTATCAATGCGTTTTGCCTAGACACCGAGAGATTTGCTCGCGTACATTGTGCGCGCGAACTAATCTTCGAGAGATATTTTAGGCGGATATTGTCTACACACGAAGAGATTAGTATGCGCAAACTTGTACGCGCGTACTACTCTCTGGAAATGTTCGCGTGTCGGTAGGCCCCTTTACAATTAGATTTTTGCCTACAATATTTAATATATTTATACTGATATAACTATGCACCGCATCCACAGACTTAACGGATTCATGAAATTTTAATTATTTTATAGTTCCTCTTTATATTAAACACTTTCCCCGTAAAATAGTTATTTGAAAACCCTTACGAGCTTATTATACGCGATACCCAGGGCTCCCTCTTAACCTCAAAATGGTTAGCTATCCTTGTTATAACCATGCATTTGACGTTGTAGATCCTGTTTTAGGTGGTAACACCGATGTCAGTGTTTCCACACTTATATTGTTGAAAGTTTAACGTTCAGCTGGCAACTGCAATTTGGCACACATACAAATAAAACTTTGACTAAAATCCATAAAAATTATAGTTGACAAAACTAAAACAGTGAACTCCAGAAAATATCTGCGAAAATATGTACGACTAGCTGATTCACACAGAACATACATGCAACAGCGGAAACACAAAAAACAGTGGTACCAACAGAAATAGGATCCAGAACGTCAAACACATGGTGCAGTGATTTTTTAATTTTTCGTCGATATATCAGTTATCCATTTTGAAGTTAAGAAATCCGTGGTCGTACTTGCAGTACATTTGATCAAAAAACTTTTGTTGATTGTTTATAAAGCTAAATTCATATTTTTTATCTTATTTAAAAAAAAAAACAAATTATTAAAAAAAAAATAGATTCCTTCCATTTTGAAAATTAAAAAAATACGTAGTTTATATAGCTTGAAAATTAATTATGCTATATCAGAATGCGGTTTTCATCTTCCTTCTCTTGAAAGTGTGGGGTCATTTTTTTTCTCCTACACTGTATAATAGTTATTGACGAACGTGATGTACACTCGGATTAATAAATAATGTCGCAAAATTTTCATTAGATTTGATGCTTTTTTAAAAATTTGACCGGAAGGCAGGTTCACACAAGAAAAGGATTTTGGATGTGTTTGTCCAACTTGTAGAGCAACCGAACCGAACCCTGAATGAAACCCAATTTTTTTTCTCGCACTACCAACCTGATGGTGCTACCAGAGTTGTCTTTTAAGTTTTGCATATACATCGTCGGTCCAATGCCAAAGTCACGAATGTGTATAATTGATGTTTTGAGAAAAACGCGTTTTAAACATTGAAGATACATTGGGAGAAATAGCGATTTCATTTTTAAAATTTTTAAAGGAGGGGAGAGAGAGGGCAAACACTTTCGCGCTTTTGGCATTGAATACTATGAATAAAATTGTACATAGTGCTGCACATAGTTGAAAATTGCCAAATTTGCACATTCGTGACTTTGGCATTGGACCGACGACATCTGGAATAAAACAGTAGATAGCTTTTAAAGTATTCTCCACGAAAATTAGTGGACTTTTGCAAGCGCTCAAACCAGTAGTCAAAGCAGTAATTCCACTCGTTTGTTGGTACTGTCACAATTGCATTTTTGAAGGCGTCGGCTTCCTATGGCGACTGAAATCTTTGGCCACGCAGTCCATTCTTGATTTTCGGAAAAGTATAGAAATTGTTGGAACTTAGGTCGGGACTGTATAGAGGATGGTCCAAGAATTCGACGTTTTGTTGTTTTGGAGGAATTCTTTCCACATGATCTGCTTTTGAGACAAATGTCGCCACCATCTTTTTGGATACACTTCGAGAACGGATTACTTTTGTTGGCTATTCTTCATCTTCTAATACCCAAACAGACGACTAACGTTTATTTTCGGGTTGACATGAGTAAATCCACGATTCATCATTACTGACAATGCTGTACACGATTTTCGAGTTTCCCGCCTAAAGTTTTCTAGAGTTTTCTAACTCTTTCTGTTCTTCGATTAACAGATACGGTATCCAGCAGAGAAACTAATTTTCTTACCCCTAATTCTTCATGCAACATTTTTTGAATAGAGGTCTTTGTAATCCCCAATGAAGAAACTGTTGACTGATGTCGTGCTTTATTAACGAAAACAGAAATCAACCCGGCAAAGAATTCTTGTTGAAATAATTTCCTTCGAAAGTTGTAAAAAATTATAGCCCAAAAATGTTCTCGGGTTAATTCCATTTTTCGACTGATTTGTTAACTTAAAAAATTTACTGTAGCTATAAAACAATATGTCTCACACTGACGTTTTGAATTTAGGTTACGTAAAGATTGAGGTTAGGTTTTATTAACGACATTCGATCAGTGTGGCCCTCTATATTCCTATATGCAAAATATAAAAGACAGCCCTCGTATCTCAGAAAAATTGATTTGGTTCCTACAATGATCCGCTTCGTCCTTAGAGAAAGAGAACATATATAATATTATGAAACCCATAAGAGAAAGATAGACCGATAACAGTTTAACTTTTATGCAAAATTCGTTTCATCCCTCACAAAGTAGTAAAATCTTAAAAATGGCGAATAGGTATGGACCAAATAAGGAATTTTTGTCAAGTAAAATGTATACCAAGCGCGGATTTGAGGAGTGGAGGGGTAACGTGGTAATTACCCCCCTCCCCCTTAGAAAAAAATATGCACTTTTTCTTAATAATTAAAGGGATAACAGGAGAATTACCACTCCTAGAAAAAAATTATAATACAAAAAAGAATTCGTCGATTATTACCCCTCCCCTAGATTTTGATCCAGATCCGCGCTTGATGTAAACCTACTTAAATTTATTTCCCCAAAAAATTAAACTGCGGCATTATTTATGAATTCGATTGTACGAACAACGGCAGATTATGTTAAAAAAAATCTTAAAATTGCGGCATGAATTCCAATGAGAAAAATCTAATGAAAAAGGTGCCAATTAAAATTGGTTTAAGCGCGACGATGATTACCAAGGAATTCCTAACGAGCCATCACGATTTTATTGAAAACATAGTAAAAATAGTACATGCTAGTATGGACTAGATACCCCTAGTTAAGGCAAGATATCGGAAAATCCACTTTCTAGAAGCATTTTACTTCTCCCTATCTCGATCCCGCTGAATGCGAATATTCACCTCGAAATGTTGACACCAAAAATTAATATCATATTAGTTTTTTTTTAAATGGCTGCAAAAACCTCCGAAAACTCCCCCAGACCCCCCAAAATCTGACAGTTTGAGGTTTTTTCAAATTTTCTTAAAAACTAAGCTTCTAAGAGAAAAATGAAAAAAAAAAACCTGTTTTTTTTTAATTTTTCTCATTGGAATTCATGCAGCAATTTTAATTTTTTTTAAACATAAATCTGCCGTTGTTTGTACAATCGAATTCATAATTAATGCCTTAGTTCAAATTTTTTGGGAGATAAAGTTAAGTAGGTATCAGATCTGGTAGGTATATACATATTTTACTTGAGTATGCATCTTTTATTGGACAAAATCAAATATAGAAGCCAACTTGCTTCTAGATCGAAAACGGAGAGCCTTTTCAAATTTTTTGCTCTAACTAGGGGTGCTTTATACAATTTTTTTTTCGATCATCACAAAGCAAATCGCATCGCACACAAGGACAGAATAACAATTTACGGCGACAAAAATCTAAAACTTGATTTTATGTGATAATATGACGAGAAATGCTTAAGACATACATACAGTCGAACCTCTATAACTCGAACCTATCTATAACTCTAAGTGGTCTCTGCACTTTTTATATGTATTTTAACCTATTTAACTCGAATTTCTATAACTCGAACTCTCCATAACTCGAACTGTTTTGGTTGTAAGTTCGAGTTATAGAGATTCGACTATAATTAATGTTATTTGAGTTTAAGTATTTTAAGTCTGCAAACAAGTACCCCGTCAACGGGGGAAAAAATCATCAAATCATGTAAAGGAAAAACTGTAAATAAATATTGAATTGAATTAAAGAAAACAGTTGCATACTTATTTATTGCCGTATTTAAAATTAACAAAATTTTTGCCTTAACATTATTAAACATCAATATCTGCCGTATCGTCATCTTCATCATAATTGATATGATTAGCATCCCTATCATTATCATCCTTAGCATACTTAAAAAAACTCCATTTAATTTCTTAATTAAATTAATTAACACTAAATCAAAATAAATGAAAAACTTCGTAAGTAGACATATTTTACAACTGTAAACATTCTTGCTATATCTACTATTTCAAAATATATGTATCTACTGTGAAATTAAAGCAAGTTTGCAAACACTTTTTCTCATAGACTTCATGGCCCCAAACATTAAATTCACGGATCTCACGACTTCTTATGGCTTTTTTTTATAGATTTATACCGAATATTTTGGGGATTTTTTTCAACTTACCATAATCTGTCTTTTGTCTTTTTTTGTATAACGTTTATATTAACGTCAATTGTTTGAGAATTTGATCCATCCGTACCTAAAACAAAAAAATACATAAATTTTAAAGTGCTCATAAAATTAAAACCAAAATAAATTTTAGTCACCTTTAGTCATATAATAGGGAGTTTTAAGGACGCTTAAATTAACCATTTTTCTAAAATTGTTATTTTGTGAGACTGTGCATTAAAAGAAAAGAAAGGAGGCAAGCTGTTGGTTATTGCTATGGTTATTTCTGAGGCTGCGCAGTAGCAACTTAGCATTCCTTTGTTTTTATTAAACATAACAAAGTCCGTTAATTAAGAAGATTTATTTTTATTGTCATCGTTATTTTGTACACGTAACCGATAAGTTTGTTTATATTTTCGACCAATTTTCTTTTATGGCTTTGAACGAATTTTTATGCTAATTTTAGGATTAGTTGGTGATTGGGCCCTCCAGAGTTTTGGCGATCAAGGGCCAACACAATAAGCTGTTCTATCCTTTTATCTGAATAAAAAGATATTACATAGAAATAAAAATAACAAAGTCAACAGCGATCGAAGTTGACAACCGACCCATACAGACAATAACACTGACATGTGACTTTTAAAACGTCTGAAAAACTCTTTTTCGATTGGCATGATAATGTGGTTATCGCTATTAAAGATAGGGAAAAATTAACATAACGGCTGTCAAAGTTCTCAACATTTTAAGCGATTTAATATGTCCCCATTTATGGCAATTAAAAATCTTATTTTTATTGTCATATATATCCTTATCACAGCTCACAAAAAAGGTTTGTTTGCGTGACGTCAAATTTGCCATCTGTTCATAATCTATGCTATAATTCTAACCTTAAAATTTGTATTTTACAAAAGTTGAGGATTTTTTTACATTTTTGCAATGTTTATGCCGGTGTGTTGTGAGTTAGTGTTGCAAAAAGTAGGTAAATACATTTTTGATTACGGAGTTGATGTTTCTGGGAAACTAAAAAGTGATAGATGACAGCGTCTTCATTTTTGCCGTTATTTTTATTAGGATTGGAACAAAACTATCGTAACTTTATATTTAAGGTAAATGAAAGTAACGATAACATTGACTAAAATTGTCGTTATTTTAAGGGTTCCAAAAACTCCCTAATATTATAAAAAAGATAAAAGCGTACTTAAATTATAAAATATTAGATGGTGAAAAATCCCGGTAATTAAAACCTGGTGTTATACAGGGTGTTGTTAAAACCTTAAAATTTAAAAGTACTATTTTGCCGTCTCTAAGAAGAAAGCCGCATGTATAAATTTTTCGTTTTGAGAAACACGTGTTTAAAGTTTTATAAAGTGATGCGGTTTTATTTTTTAAACTTTTCATGTCAAAATTATTAGACAATAAAAAAGTTTTTTTTCAAAACCTAAAATTTCTACATGCGGCTTTCTTATTGTAAAATAACTTGATACTAAAAATTAAACTAAAAAACCTCTTAAAATTTATTATCCTCTAATTTGTAAACAGAACACTAAAAATCACAGATTAAATTAAAAAAGTAGCATAATTTTTAGCTAAATAATACATACTATAAATTTTTATTGCTTACTAAAAACTTATACCATACTCGTACTTTGCCAATATGGGAATTTTCCGGTAAGTACCACAACACATGTATTTAAAATATATGTTAAATATCTATGTAAACAATAGGCGTGTGGGGTTAAAACTAAGGACACTCATCGTAAAGGCAAGCCTTATAGGAAGCGAAGCCAACGTCAGGATTTCTATTTTTTGGTTATTCTTTTTGACATGTTTTCCTCGGTTTCGCATTGGCGGTTTGGTTTTATTTAAAGATGTTGTTTTGCACAGTCTTAAGGTAACTAAACCATATATATATTTATGTAATTAGAATTAAAAAGTTATGCTGCAAACTATCCTGAAACTGTATCATTTTTAAATAGATCTTTAGACTGTGTTAAAACCACATTTTTAAAATAAGAACGGGCCGCCAATGCGAAACCGATAAAAATATTTTAAAAATTATAACCCACCTGTAAAGCTTGCTTTACGATGAGTGACCTTAGTTAAAACACCATGAGTAACATCGGAGTGACAGATGGCAGCGTCTTTATTTTTGGCGTTATTTTTATTAACCCAAAAGCTCTAAAAACTATCCTAATGTTATCTTAAATGAAATTAACGATAACATCGACTAAAATGGTTATTATTTTAAGTGTCCGAAAAACTCTCTAATATTATAAAAAAGATAAAAGCGTAGATACTAAAATTATAAAATATTGGACGTTGGATGTTAAAAAAAACAATCGTTAATTGAAACCTGGTGTTATACAGGGTGTTGTAAAACTCTTAAAATTTAAAAGTGCAATTAAAGTTAAATTTTAAGATAGCAAATAAACTTAATATTTAATATTTTGTAAATAGAAGACAAAAAACCCTAAATTAAATTAAAAAAGTAGCAAAATAATACAAACTATAAATTTTTTCTGCTAAATAAAAAAACACCCTGTATAATTGGCAAAGATGGTAGATTTCGATGTTGTGCCTGTTTTCCAGCACCGATCTAATTCACCTTAGCCACTTTGATTATAAACAATAGTCATTTATAGTATAATAAACGAAATTTTGAATCGTTTGTTTAACAAATAGCTTAATAAATTTTGCAATAATTTAATTTAAAAGTATCGATCGAGCACACACAGTGCGAAATCCCGATTAAACTGGTAAGCCACAATAGGACGGGGGTAAAGCAGAAATTTCACTTATCTCATACAATGGTCTGCTTACTCTGAAGAATTTTTGAGAAGGGTGATGCAAAGAAACGTAACGGAACGTTACCAATCGTGATAACGACGTTATCACGTTATTTAGTAAGAAAATAATCCACGCAACCAAAAAACACGTTCGTGACCATTAATTATGAAAATTCAGGTTGGGGACCTTTTTTTTTGGTCGTCAACTTTTCTTTGGCAAATGTTTCCCATGCACGAATTCATACATACACAGTGTTCAAATTTAAGTCAGCACTATTACTAACTGCGTTAATCGGAAGTCGGCCATAACAGAGTGGGCTCAGAAAAAGGTATAAAAGGAATGGACCAATACAGGAGACGCCAGACAGGCGAAGGAGTGTGTGACCGGATAGAGCAAGTCCCGTAGGGCTGGCTGCTCCGTAGAACACAAGAGGGGTAGGAGTCATAGTGGTCCTTGGCAAAGATGAGACTAAATGAGGACACGACGTGTGAGCTATGTTGGGCCGAGGACGAGATCTTGGCGCATTTCTTCTCATCTCAAAAGAGAGGTATTCGAAGAGGAAGCCTTTGATAGGGAAGACCTTCTGAATCTGAGGTGGCCCGATATTCCGACCTTTGTACAGAAGACGAGCAGATTCCTTAGCGAAGAAAGGATACAGTAGGGAAGATGCCCGGGGGTTGGCGAAAAGGGCGCTTCATGTGCCTAGTCGCCAGGCCTAGAGCCTATTCCACACTACTACTAGTACTACTACTGCGGTAATATTAGACAAAGTCGGCTAAGTGGAACTTGTGACGTTTTTTTCGCTGAGTGCGATGGTGCCAACAGAAAGCAAATCAAATGACGCGTAGGTGAGTTATGGTAAAAAAAACACATTGGAACTCTAATGGAAAGAGAATTTAGCTTTAAACAAAGATTGTTTTATGACTTTTTCTGTTAAAGTAAAAAATAACAAAGTTATTTACATATTTCCTAAGCATAGCAGATATGGGCTTTGGTTTTTTTTGATCTATCGAAAGCTGTCTGCCGTTGATTAGAAAATCGTTAATATCTTTATATTTTTGTCTTTAGGAGAAAAAATCCCAGGACAACTTATGTTAAAAAATAAATTTTCTATCGACTGGTGTCCCGGCGAAAGAAAATTCTTAAATATTTTACTATTTACTATAACTCACGTATGAGTCGTTCGACTGTTGTTTTCTTTTCACCACCGTTATCAGCTGAAAACATACTACAACTTTGCTCATTTAACCGATCCCCTAGCTCCAAATATAACGATGTAAGCAATAGTGTCGACTTAAGTTTGAACACCCTGTATATTAGTAGTGAGAGCGAGAGTTTGGTTCGGTTTGGTCTACCCAGGTCCTTTCCTTAACCCACTATTTGCACTTCACTTCCATGTCCAGGTATACCTTATTGGGCCTTCCTAATCTCTTTATATTACTCTTTTCTTTCAGTATGTCAGGTCATTTGGGCAAGTGCAGGCAGCTTTTCCTCGCTTGGGGGTGATTGCCTGTTGTCTCATCCTTGTGTGTGCCCCACATTCTACCAAATAGTGTAATACACGAATTATTGATGTCTTTTCTTCCTGTCCACATGCTGGGCAGGTGTCATATGCTCACTTCTCCCTCAACTGGTAATGCTAAGTTAGCAGGAGTACCAAAAGGAAGTGTAGTGGGCCCTTTCTGATTTATTTCATATACCTGCGATATTCCGACACCAGAAAACAGCCACATAGCTACCTTTGCAGATAAGATAGACGTATTAACAGTAGAAAAATCTAACGAATAATCTACAGAGAAATTACAAAATGCCATCATCCAAATAAACACGTGGATAAAAAAATGGCGCGTAAGACTAAACGAAACAAAATCCATTCATGTTGACTTTACCAATCAGTGTTAATCATATTTCACTAATAATAAACAGCCATCCCATTCCATATTTCAATTAGGCTAAATACCTCGGCATGACGCTTTATACAAAATTACGCTGGAAGAAACACGTAAGAAAAACGAAAGAATAAAATTTCGTTATATAAACTCCATATCATATATTTTGAGATAACTTTTCGACAGTTATCAGCTGTTTACCATAACAAATAGTATAGGCCAACGAAAAAAAGTTGTCTCAATAATAATGATATGGACTTTAAACAAGTGATCAAACCGGTTTGGACTTTTAGCATTCAGCTTTAAGGCTGTACTAAAAAAAATTAACGCTGACACTATTCAAAGATTCTAAAACAAAGTACTAAAATCATGGTAAATACGCGTTGGTACAACTAGATACATAAGGAATAATGATTTTTATGGTGACCTAAAATAGAAACTATTGACGAAAAATCAAAATATTTGCAAAAGTCACACACAATCAAAATATTTGGAAAAGTTACGTATAAAGGCTTCATAGGCTTCAACATTAAAGTTCAGCTCCTAGAATAGATAATAATCAGCTTATACGAAGATTCAAATGAGTAAACCAATGAAAATAGTGGATTACACACACATACACACACACACACACACACACCCCCAAATCAGAATAAAAACAATTAATACATCAAAGTAGATTTTTTGATAGAACAAAATAGAGAGTGTAGTTGTGTTATTCCTTAGTTCATATCGCACATCCCCTTCGAGACCGTTGCAAATCAAAATGTTAAAATTTTAAAGGAGAAGCAAAATAAAATTTTGTAATTTGTTTTTGTCCTTACTCCGTAGTTCTTCCAGTTATGCAAAATATATTTTTTTAATAATGATTTGAACACAGGGTTTTGTTGGTAGGTAAAATAAGTAGAAATCTATCCGAATGTGTAATGAGCAATTCCACGCCAAGTCATCCAATTTACAAAAAAGTGTTGCCGCATTTAATTTTTTTCTTTAATCATGCTTACTAAATGAAACAGCTTATGCTTAACTACTTTTGCACAATTTTAGATTTTTTAATACAATTAGTATGTTGTACACGCATTTGAAAAGTCTAAAAACGGGCAAAATGGGACATTAAAGAAAAAAATTATGCTCATAGTAAACAGCACCTAAAAAAAAATGTGATCTTTAGCAAAATCTTTTATCACTGTATAAATGTAATGTTTTCTTAAATTTTTGATAGAGTGTTGGAAAGCTATACTCAAGGACTATATCTTCCTTGTATAAAACATATTTAAAAAGTAGACGTTACCTTGGAGTTCCACGAAGAAGTTAAGAATGTCTGGGAAATCCCTCAATTCAGCATCAAAAATGACCCTGTCTATCGGGGTGCTGGTGGTAATCAAGTAGGGCAAATTTTTCACTGTATCATATACTTTTAAAAACAAGAATAAAAAATCTGGGTCTGTAATCCTTAAGGTCACTACACATTTTTTTGTTATTTTAATATTTTTAGTGATGTTAAATTACATCACAAATTACAGGCGTAGATCTACGGGGGAGGGATGCCCCCCCCCCAAATCTGAAACTTTACTCAGTTTTGACACATAGAATACACCAAAATAGTTTTGTGAAATATTTATTATGATATTTTCCCCCAAAATAAAGTTTCTAGATCCGCCCCTGCAAATTAAGGTTTATCAGAAGGTAAAGTTTATTTATATGAGCACTGTTCAATAAATTATGATCTAAACTCTCTTCATAAGGTCACTACACAAATGTTTTTAAGTTTATTTACTTTTTTAGTAGTTAACTACTGTCATATTTAAAAAATCGGAAAAGAAGTTGAGTTCTATAATTTCAGAAACCAAACAATTTTTTTTTCTGAGCTTAAAGTAAATTTAGCATCTATAGTTAAATCATCCAGAGGAGTGAAAGAATGGTGTCCAGTTGTTGTTTGATTGAGATTTTAATGTAAAACAAATAACACAGTACCTCCAAACGCATCACATGGGCTTTTACCATGCATTAGTTTTGTACTTAGTTTTTTTAATGCCCAGTGGCGTATGCAGAAATTTTCCAAGGGGGTTAGGAGAGGGGGCTTGAGTAAAAGCAAAGTCTTGGAAAACCATTTATTTCTTCTTTAAGAAAAATGCAATCTTTAGGAGAAGTTATTTAATGGTTTTGGAAAGATTAGGCCTCCAACCGCCCTCCCTCCTGCGTACGCCACTGTTAAACCTAAACCATTTCATTTACCAAAGAAACAAACTAATTAATGTCCGTGTCTCACCAAAAATGTATTCTTAAAACTAAAAAAAAATTTCCGTCAGTGTACGAAGATGGGACTTGAACCCACAAACTAGGATCTCACGCAAAACAGTATGTGGCTATAAATAATATCCCCTAACGATGATTTTTATACATATTTTTTTTCCTTTTGCGACTCAAAAAAAAAATTTGATTTTTTACATGCTTGAACCAAATAGCTTAAAAGCTGATGTTAAAATGACAGACCCAGATTTTTTATTTTACTTTTATTTAGACGATACATTATCAAGTAAAACAAGGCACAAGCGAAGTTTTAATAGACAGATAGACATGACAATTTTTTTAGTCAAAAGTTGCCAATTCTGAGGTTTTTGCGGTTTTTCCAATTTTAAAAAATTTAGTTTTCTGAAAGCAATAGACTTAGAAATTTTTCTTTTGCCTTCTATGATAGTCAAGCCACTGAGCTTTAATGTGCGTATAGACTTTTTTTTGATGGACCATATTCCGCACCAGTGTAAATAATTAAAAATCGAGAAAATCATAAAATTTACTATTTTTTTAAAACTATTTTTGCCATGTCAAAAAAGTGAGGTTAATTTTTTTTTCTGTACAGGATTATCCAACCAATATCAAAGATTTCTTCCGTCAAATTTGTTTTTACATAAGATTTAATACAATAGAAATAAAAAAAAAATAAGACCACAACTGATTTTCTTCTTTTTTTTACTTTTAAAGTGGCTTGTAAAATACGAAAAGGCGACATTAAAAATTAAAATTTGTTAATTTGGTATTCCTAAGCACACTAATATATGTTATCAAAATTTGGATTTTTTTCGTGACATGGCAGCTACCCCCATTGGATGATTTGGCGTGGAATTACTCTAATAATATTAAAAATTAAAATTTTTGAGTTACGTACGGGGTTTGTAAGGGGATGTGCGATATGACAATATGCTCTAACGTATTTGGACAAGCCCTAATAATTTAGGATGAAATAAAAATGCTAACTAGTCTACTGTGACTAGATTATAATTAAAGTAAGACTGTGTATATCAATAAAAAAATTATATAAAGAGGTGTGCATAAAAACGGAATGTGGCGTAGGCACTTTAGTAGTAAGAGTGGGGGACTGACCCTTAGGTGCGACAGGTAGGCTAGAATAGGGCCTTTTTGCAATTCCATAGGTCTTTCCCTTAACCCCACCCAGCTAACTTTCTTTTTCAAGGGTATCAAGGGGAAATCTTGCATAAAGACAGCCGGCCCTCTTTCCTGCCAGAGTCATTTTTCCTCTGCTAGAAAAGGCCTGGTTGTGTCGTGATTCTTACCGATTAAAACCCCTTCACTGCGACTCCGGCTTGCCGAGGGGCTAGCCAGAGCAACTGTACTGCAAGTCTCTTGATTCCTAGGCTTAATCACTCCATTAATTTTGTTCCCTGAACGAGTTTGTACAGGTCTTAAATGAACTCGTCCCCAGTCATTGGACCTTACTGTTCTGTTTACTTAAGGTCCAGTAAACGGTAAAAATTTTTGTCTACAATGAAAACAAGTTCTTTCCTTGAATAAATTGTTTTACAGACAGACAGACAGACAGACAGACAGACAGACAGACAGACAGACAGACAGACAGACAGACAGACAGACAGACAGACAGACAGACAGACAGACAGACAGACAGACAGACAGACAGACAGACAGACAGACAGACAGACAGACAGACAGACAGACAGACAGACAGACAGACAGACAGACAGACAGACAGACAGACAGACAGACAGACAGACAGACAGACAGACAGACAGACAGACAGACAGACAGACAGACAGACAGACAGACGGCGCAACAAAAAAGTTTCAAAATCATCTGAAACGCAAAGATATATAATTTTTTTTTTTTAATCGGAGCAACTTTTTTTTTTCTCGAAAAAATTAGGATCACTATAGCTCACACTACTATAGTATAGTAGTAGTGTGAGCTAAAATTAAGAAAAAAATACGGATTTCTGGATTTTTTAAAAAACTTTTTAGATATGGTTTATTGGGGACCCAATCAATGTGAAGCAAAAAATTTTAAAAAAATCTAGGTCCGTATTTAACTTATTAATTTTCTTTCTGAAATCTTGAATCCGACTCGTCGGACCAAAAATTTGACAACGTCATTTTATTACAAGATTAACTGTCTGTAGAGAAGTGTTAACAAAATTGAACTATCTGCACTAATAACAAAGATATGACAGTTTTTTATAATTACGGATTTTTGAATTTTCCCTCGTAGCTCCAAAACTACAAGGGCTGAAACAAAACTTATTTTTTTAGGTCTCGAAATTTAAGGACAGTAATGTGAAATCCCCAGGTATCTACATTTTAAAATAACTGAGTTTCCAATTCAAAACCATCAAAAATGGGATACCCTGTACACTGCTTGAACGCTTCCAGCAATATTTTGTATGTTAATTCATTGCACGTTGGCGTTATTATGAAGGAGAAAATGGACAACGATCGGACTTGCCTCCAGCTCTATAAGCCACAAGAAAGCACCATATTGAGAATTTTTTGAAATTAGCAAAATGAGAAACTAACCATAGATTTAATTTTGTTACATGCAGTCAGTGCTGGTCATTTTAATCGCCTTTGCTTGAGATATAATACACACGTCATAAACAGAAGTGATTTCGCAGATGTTTTATCGCTTCATTTCAGCATCACGCGGTATCGTTAACCGACGCGATTTTCATTAAAAAAAGAATATTATTTAATTACACTTTTAATATGAGTTCTGTTTAAATACTAATAACCATCGGAAATTATAGTGCTTCGAATTAAAGAGTTTCCATGAAAGGTTGACGTTTGGCGAATTTACTGAGAGAAGTTGGCTGCTTTCAAACAGGTAGATCATAGTTCGTATTGGTGTGATTTTTACTGATTTTCTGGGGTGCCACCTAATTAAAAATTCGTCATTCTTTAAGCTTCATTACTGAGTACATCAGTTTTCTTGGTGTTTTTTCTTTCTTTTCGACAGGCAGAAGCTAGAAGCGATATATCAAAACAAAAGGGGCTATTAGACGTACAAACATAAATTAGGCACACTTACAAAAAACCATATTTTCGATTTGATTCGAGGTCTTTGTTCAGCTACAAGATATTGATACTTTTTGATGTTTATTGTAAATTTATGAACTTTAAAAATAACCTAGTAAAAATGCAAGTGTCATTCTGGTCAAGGCTACTAATCTACGGTCAAAGCAAAGATGACTTGATTTTTTTAGTAGTGGGTAGTGGTAAAGGTTTTTGCGTGGTAAAAGTAAAAAAAACAACCAAAACACAGTTTTTTCTAACTTTGACAGCGTGTTAAGGTCATTCAAGGTCAGGGACCAAGCAAACTTTTTCTTATAATTCTGGCACAAGCTTTTTTAAATATATTAATTATTTTCGGCCGCCATCTTAAAATCGTTGGGATTTAAATTATTTACTTTATTTCGATAATTTTGGAGTAGACCGTCTTCTTATAAGTACCAAATTTGGTTATCTTTGCTTCAGACAGTAGATTAGTAAGTAGCCTTGTTACGTTAACTGGTCATAAAACTTCGAAATGCATTAATATTATGTAGCTGATTTTGACGTGTTTTTTTACATAAATCTAGAAAAAGGAAATTGTCAAAATTGAATTTATAAAAAGGAGTAAAAAAAAGGCCTCCATAGAGTCCTTGCTGACATATCAAAAGAGGTCCTCGTGTCAAATCGATTAAAATACTTTGTGCCAAAACAAAACGGGATTTGAATATAAATGGTATTTTTGCCATTAATAAGTTTTTACATGTAATTAAATATTGTTTTCTACATCAACAAGCATGAATTACCTGTAAGACCAGGTTAAGACCAAGTAAAATTTATGGAAAACCAGCGACTTGTTTTTAGGCATGTTTTTCAGAATCGCTGTATTTTAATAAAATTTGTACTCGGCTAATCTGTCCTTTAAGACACTAACATCAAAATAATTTATACTTTGTAACAGGCGAGCGCTTTGACAGTGGTACTGTCAAATCGAATGGCCAAGGCTTGAATGTTGCAAGCTATGTACCAATTTGTGCAACAATTTGAGTGACTCATAAAAGTATAAATCGTTATTAAATTTATTATTTATTAGGATCTCGAAAGAAAATTTGGCGGTACTTGGAGGAAGTGCTACTATAAAGGTTTTTCTCAATTATATAAGCAATGTAGGAAATATATTTTCGGAAATATTTCCGGAAATATTTCCTGAAACATTGGAAATATATGGAAATATTGGAAATATATTAAATATTAAAAACATAAGAAAAAAGGGAATATTATAAAAATCATAACAAAACGCCGGAAAACGCATAAGGCAAATCAGGACTTATTCTTCAAACAAATCTCATTCTGGAAACACTACACTATTCACCAGTCGAGCAAGAGTGATATCTTCATCGCTGTCATCAGCTCAATTACATCGTCTACTTCCTCAAAATCTTCAATAGGATCGAAAATAAAAATTGTTCAATAGTAAGTTTAATGCTTAAAAGATTACAAAATATAAAAGATAATATTTTTTAAAATATTTCCAATATTCCCAATATTTCCGAGACACTTTCGGAAATTTCCAATATTTCCATTTCCATGGAAATATTTCGAACGAAAATATTTTAATTTACATCACTATACATACCTGTTCACTTTTCTTTTTTTGAAATATACATATATTTATTTTGATTTTGTTGTAATATAATAATGCATTAATGCATGCATTATTATATCCTACTTCTTTTGTTTTAGTATTATAATTATTTACAATGCATTGTCAAAGTGCCATTATCATTTCTTCATCATAGCCTACATTTTCCTGGTTTTTAATAATAAAAAAGAAACATATTCAAAACCGTAACATTATTTTTTATAACACGGTAACCTTTAAAAAACCGGCAACTGTACCCTTAACCCAATTCATATAATACCATCAATATTTACAAAAAAAAACTAATTTTTATTAACATAATAAATATATTTTCTAAAGAAATAAATCAAAAAACAGTAATAAAATAAATTAAAATGGTATTGGGTAATCTTAGACGCAAATAAAAGTTTATAGCAGACTTGTCGGCGAATTCCGCAAAACTATAGTCCATTCAGTTTATTTTTAGACTACTATAAAAATTGGCGTCTTGATCTCTTCTTGTTAAACCCTCACTACGGTGTTCTCAACTTTCTAACTTTTTAAAATGGTCCCAAAATAAACTAAAACAGGGCCAATTCGCGCTCTCAGTCAGGTTAGGTTAGTTGGTCCACTGGTCACTACTTTAACTTTATGAAAAGGTGCAATTTTTATTATTTCTCATACATTTCAATTATTTTTATATTACTAAAAAAATTTTAAAATTCTGAATTCTGAATGTTTTAAAAATGCAAAATTTTTTACAAAGCTTAAACTGAAGAACATTGCTTAAAGAATTTATAAAATATATTTGTGTTTCATCTGCATATTATATCGAACAAATTATTTTCGCTCCAAGCTGACCCTGCGTCTAGTTAGCTGCGCTGTTATCAACACTGTGCAAATGCCTATAAATGTAAAGCCATTTTAATGAATTTATTAATAAAACAAACGGGATCTTCTTTTTAAAAAATTTTATCTGCGTAACATTAAATAAATTAAAATTAGCCCGCCCGCATACAACATAAAAAAGTGAAACCTCTATTTTTCAATTTCTCATATTGGAGAAAGCCAGTAATTTTGATCTATTTAATTTTCCACCAACTTAAACACTTCCTCAATTTAAATATTAAATTCCTAAATGGATCTATTAATTAGATCAATCTTAATTTAATTTATTTTAAAGATATTTTATGCAATTTTATAAATCCGTATAATAATCAATCAAAAGCGCGATTGATACCTCATAATTTGCCGTTCAAAATTGTTATTTAAAATGTTATTTAAATTTATATTCATACTTAATTATAGCCATTTTGTTGAATTTTGCGCATTATAACTATAATATATAGGGTTCTCAAACGTAGATCTTGATGTGCTGGGGTATAGAGAGACAAAATATTTTGTGCGGGCAATAAATTGGCACTAAAAAATTTATCAACAGAATTGTATGCCTTTTTTAGTAAATAAGTTTTGAGTATTGTTTTTAAACTTCTGGGAGGCAAATCTCTAATTTTCATTGGCAATTTATTCCACATTTTTTATATAAAATATTTATTATTTTATTGTACATAAGTGTAATGTGCCGTTCCAGCTTTTAAATAACTTGTGTGTCTTGTATTATACACATCTCGTTTGTTAGGACTCCCACTATGGGTCCTACCTCTTCTCGTGTTCTACGGAGCAGCCAGTCCCTAAGGGACCTGCTGTATCCTGTCACACACTTCTTCGCCTGTCTGGCGTTTCCTGTGTTGGTCCATTCCCTTTGTATCTCTTTCTGGGCCCACTCTGTTAGGGCCGACTTCATTTGCCCTCTTGTGAGCCCTAGGAAATTCTCTCGCCCGACTTATACAAGCCAACTCCTGTAGTGCATCCGCGCACCTCTGCACCAAACCCGCGGACATGGTTGGTTTCAGCGCAGCTTGACTATCGGAACAGATGCACAGGCGCTTTCTTGTTTCGTTCCTAATTTTTTCCTTCCATATTACCGCCAGTACAGCGCAAACCTCCGCCTGGAAGACTGTGGCATTGGATCCCAGCGAGTACCTTTTTTCAATACCCTTGCTTTCCACGTACAATCCTACACCGGTCGAATTCCGATCTGTTAGCCTTGATCCATCTGTATTGCATCCCTTGGCGGCATGGTTACACGGTATCTCCTTTTCTCCCTTAATCGCTTCTCTGGCATCGCTAGCCTGTACTATAGAGGTATATAATAATATACTACGCAAAGTATATCTACCTCTATGCCTGTACAAGGTGTCCCAAATTGGGCACTTTTAGGGGGTTTAAGGTACTTCTAGGGGAGACAGAGAAAAACTGACCACGCATTGCGAGGCTCAAATTTCAAGAGAAGACTTATAGTGAAAACCGCATTTTGAAATATCGTCTCGTCTTGGAGCTACGGGGGCTTTTTGAAAAGTCTGCATGTTTGAAGGGGGTCTATAACTTCGTAATTAGTGGAAATTTTGATTTAGAGTAAACTGAAGTTTTATAGACTTTGTCACGAGGAATTCATCCGCATAATTATATTTTAACTTTTACTTGTAGTTTTTGAGATATGACATAAAGTTGCATTTTTTCTTATGGAATGGCCTATATTTTAATTAATTTTCGAATTCGCCATTGAATTCTTTTCAAAATGATGTATCATATGTCATAGTTTGATTGAGCGGTTTAGGAGATATTCAGCTTTTTCACTTATTTCTAGTGCGCTATGATTTCCTGCTGAGGCAGGTAAAGGCACTCCAGTATTTTTATTATTTTACACAGTCACAAATATAGTAAGGCTGGTTTGGAAAAATTATAATTCAGCTGACGGCCCTCAAAGCCTAGTTATAAAAAGTTTTAAAAAATGATCCATATTTCAAAATAAAATTAAAACGCTTTTGTGCAAAATAATTTCATATCAAAGCGTAATGTCAAATTGTTTAAACAATTGAAAACAATGACAAAACGCCAAGACGCAAGGCCAAGGCCAACTTGATTTACATAGTATAAGACAACAAAATTCTAGGAGCATTGAAGTAGGATTTGACCGCAAGGCTTTCACGTCAATGGCGCATGACGTCATTCAACGCACACTAGACAAAAATAAAAAACTTTAATTATCTCCGAAACCGCTCAATCAAACTATGACATATGATACATCATTTTGAAAAGAATTCAATCACGAATTCGAAAATTAATTAAAATATAGGCCATTCTATAAGAAAAAATGCAACTTTATGTCATATCTCAAAAACTAAAAGTGACAGTTAAATTTTAATTTAGCGGTTGAATTCCTCGTGACAAAGTCTATAAAATTGCAATTTACTCTAAATCAATATTTCCAATAATAACGAAGTTATAGACCCCCTCCAAAATGCAGACTTTTCAAAAAGCCCCCGTAGCTCAAAGACGAGACGATATTTCAAAATGCGGTTTTCACTATAAGTCTTCTCTTGAAATTTGAGCCTCGTAATGCGTGGTCAGTTTTTCTCTGTCTTCCCTAGAAGTACCTTAAACCCCCCAAAAGTGCCCAATTTGGGACACCCTGTACGTCGATAGAGCGAGATTCGGCGTGTTAATCATCACTTAAAAAATAGACAGTGGTACTGTGAACTAATATATCCGACAGTTAATAGCGAAATGCCGAAAATTGTAATTAAAGAGAGAGGTTTCCATAAATGCCTGTGGTCGGTCTAGGACAACTGGGCGCCGCCAACTCGGCGCAGCCAACTGGGCGCCGCCAACTCGGCGCCGCCAACTGGGCGCCGGGCCAACTGGGCGCCGGGCCAACTCGGCGCCGCCAACTGGGCGCCGGCCAACTCGGCGCCGGACTAAACATTTTTTTTTTGATAAAATGTGTAGATGAAAAATAAAATATATTATTTATATAAAAACATCTTTAAAAAATCCTTCACGCAATTTTTTTTACAAGTTTTTATTTAGCTTCAGATGTGCTGTCTAACTAACTAACTATCTATCAAATCTTGTGAAGCGTGTTTGACACACGTAGTGGTCCCATGACAATACAACATTAAGAAAAAAATATCCTCCCACCCTACCCCCACCCCTTCTATAGAAAAATGTGTTTTTGACACACTTCCCGTTATCCGATTTGGATAAAATTTTGTATACACATAGTGGTCCGATGATAATACAGCAATAAGAAAAAAATATCCTCCCACCCCTACCCCCACCACCTTCTATAGAAAAATTTGTTTTTGACACACATCCCGTAATCCGATTTGGATGATATTTGGTATACATATAGTGATCCGATGACAATACAATATTAAAAAAAAATATCCTCCCACCTCTACCCCCACCCCCTTTCATAGAAAAATGAGTTTTTGACACACTTCCCATTATCCGATTTGGATGAAATTTGGTATTCACATAGTGGTCCGATGACAATACAACATAAAAAAAAATATCCTCCCACCCCTACCCCCACCCCTTCCATAGAAAATGCGTTTTTGACACCCTTCCCATTATCCGATTTGGATGAAATTTGGTATACATATAGTGGTCCGATGACAATACAACATTGAAAAAAAAATCCTACCACTCCTACCCCCACCCTCATCTATAGAAAAATACGTTTTTGACACACTTCCCATTATCCGATTTGGATGAAATTTGGTATACTATAGTGATCCGATAACAATACAATATTAAGAAAAAAATATCCTCCCACCTCTACCCCCACCCCCTTTCAAAGAAAAATGAGTTTTTGACACACTTCCCATTATCCGATTTCGATGAAATTTGGTATTCACATAGTGGTCCGATGACAATACAACATTTAAAAAAAATATCCTCCCACCCCCTTCCATAGAAAATGCGTTTTTGACACCCTTCCCATTATCCGATTTGGATGAAATTTGGTACACACGTAGTGGTCCCATGACAATACAACATTAAGAAAAAAATATCCTCCCACCCCTACCCCCACCCCCTTCCATAGAAAATGCGTTTTTGACACCATTCCCATAATCCGATTTGGATGAAATTTGGTATACATATAGTGGTCCGATGACAATACAACATTGAAAAAAAAAATCCTACCACTCCTACCCCCACCCTCATCAATAGAAAAATGCGTTTTTGACACACTTCCCATTATCCGATTTGGATGAAATTTGTATACATATAGTGGTCCGATAACAATACAGCCATAATGAAAAAATGTCCTCCCACCCCTACCCCCCACCCCCTTCCATAAAAAATGCGTTTTTGACACACTTCACTTCAAATGACTTTTATAAAATTTGGTATATGCATAAAGGTCCGATGGCAATACAGCCCAAATAAAAAATATATTTCTACCTCTACCACCACCCTCTCCTTCCCTCAATAGAAAAATGAGGTTCCAAATAATTCACGATCAGCGATTTCATTATAATCTAGAATAAACTCTTCTTTATTTATTTACCTCTGCATTTTTCTGCTAGAATGATTCTTGCAAATAGTGATATTTAATTGATACGGATATCTTATCGTACTAACATCGTCAAAATTTCCATTTTTTTAACTAATTTATTTGAAATTTGTTTTTGTTAAGTAAAGTTAAATCCATTAAGTCGACTGTTGAATCTTGGTAGTTGTAGTGTTTGGTAACCTGGTAATACTACAATTTACGTTTTTTATTACAACAATGGCGGATCCAGAAATCAAAATGGCGGATCCAAAATGGCGGATTTTCTTATTTACCAACCGATTTGTCTCAAACTTGAAATATTACATTGCTTGAGGTCATTTAACACAATTTTTAACTCAAACTTTAAAAAAAGAAAATGGCAGATCCAAAATGGCGGACTTTTTTATTTATTCATCATTGTTTTTGAAATTATACGAAAATGTTTTATGAGACAGAATATTGCATTTTTTTGAGAACAATAAGTTGGTAAGCTAAAAAAAAATTATACAAAGCTTTTAAAAAAATAGTAGGTAGGTACCAAGTTTTTTAAAAATTATTAAGATTCAAAAGTATTTCGTTAGTTCAGAAATGACAAAAATTAAATTTTTTATAAACGTAAGTTTAGTACTCGTGAATGAAGAAAACAAAAATTGTTCGTGGCTAAGCGGGTGTAGAAAGATTTTGTTTATCTTGTCTTTTTCCGTGGGCAGCTCGAAAGCTGTACACTTACGGAGGTCCAAGATCACACCATTAGATCGTGGACCCCTGTCGGTTTACAGCTTTCGAGCTGCCCACCGAAAATACAAGAGAAACAAAATCTTTCTATACCCGCTTAGCCACGAATTTATTTAAAAAATTTTTTACCTACTCTGTAGATCTTTTTAAATCTAAATCACTACCTATATGTATACCAAATTTATATGTAACTAATTTATTTGAAATTTGTTTTTGTTAAGTAAAGTTAAATCCATTAAGTCGACTGTTGAATCTTGGTAGTTGTAGTGTTTGGTAACCTGGTAATACTACAATTTACGTTTTTTATTACAACAATGGCGGATCCAGAAATCAAAATGGCGGATCCAAAATGGCGGATTTTCTTATTTACCAACCGATTTGTCTCAAACTTGAAATATTACATTGCTTGAGGTCATTTAACACAATTTTTAACTCAAACTTTAAAAAAAGAAAATGGCAGATCCAAAATGGCGGACTTTTTTATTTATTCATCATTGTTTTTGAAATTATACGAAAATGTTTTATGAGACAGAATATTGCATTTTTTTGAGAACAATAAGTTGGTAAGCTAAAAAAAAATTATACAAAGCTTTTAAAAAAATAGTAGGTAGGTACCAAGTTTTTTAAAAATTATTAAGATTCAAAAGTATTTCGTTAGTTCAGAAATGACAAAAATTAAATTTTTTATAAACGTAAGTTTAGTACTCGTGAATGAAGAAAACAAAAATTGTTCGTGGCTAAGCGGGTGTAGAAAGATTTTGTTTATCTTGTCTTTTTCCGTGGGCAGCTCGAAAGCTGTACACTTACGGAGGTCCAAGATCACACCATTAGATCGTGGACCCCTGTCGGTTTACAGCTTTCGAGCTGCCCACCGAAAATACAAGAGAAACAAAATCTTTCTATACCCGCTTAGCCACGAATTTATTTAAAAAATTTTTTACCTACTCTGTAGATCTTTTTAAATCTAAATCACTACCTATATGTATACCAAATTTCATCCAAATCGGATAACGGGATGTGTCTCAAAAACAAATTTTTCTATGGAAGGGGGTGGGGGTAGGGGTGGAAGGATATTTTCTTCTTATTGTTGTATTATCATCGGACCACTATGTGTATACCAAATTTTATCCAAATCGGATAACGGGGAGTGTGTCAAAAACACATTTTTCTATAGAAGGGGTGGGGGTAGGGGTGGGAGGATATTTTTTTCTTAATATTGTATTGTCATTGGATCACTATATGTATACCAAATTTGACCCAAATCGGATAATGGAAGTGTGTCAAAAACTCATTTTTCTATGAAAGGGGGTGGGGGTAGAGGTGGGAGGATATTTTTTAAAAAAATATTGTATTGTCATCGGATCACTATATGTATACCAAATTTCATCCAAATCTGATAATGGGAGGGGTGTCAAAAATGCATTTTCTATGGAAGGGGTGGGGGTAGAGGTGGGAGGATATTTTTTTATTAATATTGTATTGTCATCGGATCACTATATGTATACCAAATTTCATCCAAATCGGATTATGAGAAGTGTGTCAAAAACGCATTTTTCTATAGATGAGGGTGGGGGTAGGAGTGGTAGGATTTTTTTTTCAATATTGTATTGTCATCGGACAACTATATGTATACCAAATTTCATCCAAATCGGATAACGAGATGTGTGTCAAAAACAAATTTTTCTATGGAAGGGGGTGGGGGTAGGGGTGGGAGGATATTTTTTTCTGATTGTTTTATTATCATCGGACCACTATGTGTATACCAAATTTTATCCAAATCGGATAACGGGAAGTGTGTCAAAAACACATTTTTGTATAGAAGGGGTGGGGATAGGGGTGGGAGGATATTTTTTTCTTAGTGTTGTATTGTCATGGGACCACTACGTGTGTACCAAATTTCATCCAAATCGGATAATGAGAACGCTTCACAATATTTGATAGATAGTTAGTTAGTTAGACAGAACATCTGAAGCTAAATATAAAAGCTTGTAAAAAATTGCGTAAAGGATTTTTTACAGATGTTATTATATAAATAATATATTTTATTTTTCATCCACACATTTTATCAAAAAAAATTTTTTTAGTCCGGCGCCGAGTTGGCCCGGCGCCCAGTTGGCCAGGCGCCCAATTGGCGGCGCCGAGTTGACGGCGCCCAGTTGGCGGCGCCCAGTTGTCCCATTCCGCCTGTGGTTGTGTGTGTGTGAGTTTTATGATTTTCCGGCCACTCGTGAAATTAGCTAGATGCATGTTTTAGTTTTGTATAGGTAGGGCTGACCTATGCAAACAGAAAATAAATGGATCAATACCTTCCTAGCCCAAGTGAACTCCAAGCTATATCAAGCTTAAAATTAGGTTTTTGTAAATATCTCAAAAACTAAAGCTCCTACGAAGTTTTTGGTTATAACACAAAGTATTGAGAAAATTTTGTTCTACTACATTCCGAAAACTGCATATTAATGCGATGCGCCGCTAAAAATATAGCATTTTTTCAATTAGCTAGTCATTAGCACTAATATATTTTAGCCAAAAACTCGTCAGCTCGAGTGTTGAACACTATTTTTCATGAAAATCTCAAGAAAAATGGTTTTTTATTGAAAATAATATTTTCGTAGCCATTGCAGCGCGCGTTCGGAAGGTAAAAAAACATTTTTTATATGACTGTCTTGTAAAAGGGGGTTTTGCGCACGGAGAACACGATCTGAAAATGGCATTTTGCGCACGCTGTGTGCAAAAAGTTTTGCACACGCTTATGTCATTTTTGCGCACGCCTATGTCATTTCTGCATACGGGTCTCCCGTCATTGTGATTTTTGTTGTTGTCACCCATCAATATAAGTTGGCTTAGTTCCGTAGCAACCGTCACTGCTCGTATGTTTTGTTGATTAGATACGCCAAAAAATTGTTGAATTTTTAAAGTTTTGTTGTAAAAATGTCCGAAATAAAAACAAGTTAAATTAAAATTTGATTTTTCTTTCTTTATTAGCAGTCGTATAAAAAATATTGTAAAAAACTCGTTTGAAAACCTCTTTGCACACTCCCTCGACTTGTAGACCTCGCCTTCGGCTCGGTCTACCAACCTGTCTCGATCGTGTGCAAAGAGTCATTTTCAAACCTTGTTGTTTAAATAACTATTGCAAAAAAATACTAATTTTTTCCATGTCTTGAAAAGGAAACATTTCGAAAATAATAATTTTGCAATAAAACGATATAAAGTTAAAATACTAACAATAATCCAAAGAGTCTGATAAAAATGATAAAAACTAATCCGCAGATTTAGCGGGCTTATTTTCAAACGCACGGATTGCACGAAACTTCAGCCAATAAACGATAGTGATTAAAACCAAACCTAAGGCCAGTAACTAGAATTTGTAGTTTGTAATAGAAGTTTACATAACAAGCATCTTCGCTATAAACAACAAGTGAAATTAAAGAAAGAAAAATAAGAAAAAAGTTTTCTGCTTCGGCCGGGGATCCCTTCTTCAAGTGGCATAAGAAACCCTGGTGAGTTTTAACCTGATTAACCAGAGCTCTCCTGTTTTGGGTAAATTTAATAAAATTATTCCTTATCTAGGGATAAATGATAGAATTTTAACTTTTTCACCTCCATTCTGCCTTTCCTAGTACGATTTTTTATTCTCACTCCCATACGAGGGTCACGCTAAATATTTCTAATCCGTACAAGTTAGAACCAGTTTAAACTCGCTTTAAAGGGGCCTACAGACACGCGAGCATTTCTTGAGATTAGTACGCGAACTAATCTCTGCATACATGTACGTTTGGTGGAATTGCCTACACACACGAAGACAAAATTATCGAAACATAAAGACGATATTATCAATGCGTTTTGCCTAGACACCGAGAGATTTGCTTGCGTACATTGTGCGCGCGAACTAATCTTCGAGAGATATTTTAGGCGGATATTGTCTACACACGAAGAGATTAGTATGCGCAAACTTGTACGCCCGTACTAATCTTTGGAAATGTGCGCGTGTCTGTAGGCCCCTTAAGTCAAATGTGTTCACACGCAACGGCAGCGCTTTATTCATCCAGTAGGTATTTTACCACGGACGCTAATTCATCTCAGTATTTGCAAAATTGTAAAAATGGAACCGGGTAGTCGGGATTTCCGAGCCATGATTTTGTATGACTACAAAAAAGGACTAACTCAAACCGAATGTGACGAAAGTTTGGTAAGTTGCTTTGGGGACTCAATGGTGTTTAATTGGTTTGCAGAGTTTAAAATGGGCCGAGTGTCATTGGATGATGAGCCTCGCACAGATCGACCGTCCACTGCTGTGACTCCGCAAACAGTAGAAGCTATCCAATAGAAGGCATATATCGAGATCAAAGCTTTTCTCGGCATTGAATCAGCAGCGGTTAAAACACGCACCTAAAGAAGTGATGTTCCAGATGGGTGCCTTAAAATTTGACAATGGGCAAAGTAATAACATTTTCAACATCGTAACGGGTGTATCATTATGATCCCGAAACTAAACAGCAATCGTCAGTTTGGTTCCTGGAGGTGAGCAGCCTCCAACGAAAATTCGTCCATCCCGGAGTGTTAAAAAGAAAATAGTCGCATCATTTTTCTCCAAAAGTGGCTACATCACGGCGGTCGCTTTGGAAAATCAAAGGATGGTATATAACCCAGTGGCGCACCCAGTAATGTGTCTTGGGGGGGGGGCGTAGAAAATATACTAAAAAATCTAAGGCTTGGGGGGGGGCCGGGCCCCGGGCCCACCCCCCCCCTGGGTGCGCCCATGTATAACCAAATGTGTTCCTGTAATCTTACAGAAGTATGCAAAACCAAAGACTGGTCTACGGGGTAATGAATGGCACCATGACAATACACCTGCCCACACCGCCGGCGCCGCTAGAACAGTAGATTTCTTTGCAAAACAGGGAGTCAAACTGTTGCCTCACACACCTTATTCTCCCGACCTAGCTCCGTGTGACTTCTTCCCATTCCCTAAGGTCAAAGAAAAGTTACGAGGTAGCCATTTTTCCACGGATGAAAAGATAGTAGCTGCATTTGAGGAGGAAATTAGCAACCTTTCACAAGAATGTTGGTCACAAGAATTACCTGCAACAGCGCCGCTAGACCAGTAGATTTCTTTGCTGAACAGGGAGTCAAACGGTTGCCTCACCCACCTTATTCTCCCGACCTAGCTCCGTGTGACTTCTTCCCATTCCCTAAGGTCAAAGAAAAGTTACAAGTAGCCATTTTTCCACGGATGAAGAGACAGTAGCTGCATTTGAGAAGGAAATTAGCAACCTTTCACAAGAACGTTGGTCACAAGAATTTGACAGGTGATTTTACCGAATCCCGAAATATATTGAGCTTGGGGGAGAATATTTTGAAAGAAACATAGTAAAATTTATTGAAAAAACCAAGTTTTTCTATATTATAGTGACCCTCGTATCGTGGCCTCCCTCTGACTCTCCATCATGCAGGTCTTCATTTCGTTATCTCTTTTTGGCGTTCTTGACTCATCCATTCTCTACACATGTCCCAACCAAGTTAATCTTCTTCTTTTGATAAATCTCACGATGTTTCTGCCATGTATTAGCTGTCCTAATTCATAATTCATTTAGCACTGAGTTCGGAATGGGACAACTGGGCGCCGCCAACTGGGCGCCGCCAACTCGGCGCCGCCAACTGGGCGCCGGGCCGACTGGGCGCCGGGCCAACTCGGCGCCGCCAACTGGGAGCCGGCCAACTCGGCGCCGGACTAAAAAAAATTTTTCTGATAAAATGTGTAGATGAAAAATAAAATATATTATTTATATAAAAACATCTTTAAAAAATCCTACGCAATTTTTTACAAGCTTTTATTTAGCTTCAGATGTTCTGTCTAACTAACTATCTATCAAATCTTGTGAAGCGTTTTTGACACACTTCAATCGGATAATGGATTTGGATGAAATTTGGTACACACGTAGTGGTCCCATGACAATACAACATTAAGAAAAAAATATCCTCCCACCCCTACCCCCACCCCTTCTATAGAAAAATGTGTTTTTGACACACTTCCCGTTATCCGATTTGAATAAAATTTGGTATACACATAGTGGTCCGATGATAATACAACAATAAGAAAAAAATATCCTCCCACCCCTACCCCCACCCCCTTCCATAGAAAAATTTGTTTTTGACACACATCCCGTTATCCGATTTGGATGAAATTTGGTATACATATATAATATAAAAATATCCTTCCACCTCTACCCCCACCCCCTTTCATAGAAAAATGAGTTTTTGACACACTTCCCATTATCCGATTTGGATGAAACTTGGTATTCACATAGTGGTCTGATGACAATACAACATTAAGAAAAAAATATCCTCCCACCCCTACCCCCACCCCTTCTATAGAAAAATGTGTTTTTGACACACTTCCCGTTATCCGATTTGGATAAAATTTGGTATACACATAGTGGTGCGATGATAATACAACAATAAGAAAAAATATTCTCTTACCCCTACCCCCACCCCCTTCCATAGAAAAATTTGTTTTTGACACACATCCCGTTATCCGATTTGGATGAAATTTGGTATACATATCGTGATCCGATGACAATACAATATTAAGAAAAAAATATCCTCCCACCTCTACCCCCACCCCCTTTCATACAAAAATGAGTTTTTTACACACTTCCCATTATCCGATTTGGATGAAATTTGGTATTCACATAGTGGTCCGATGACAATACAACATTAAATAAAATATACTCCCACCCCTACCCCCACCTCCTTCCATGGAAAATGCGTTTTTGACACCCTTCCCATTATCCGATTTGGATGAAATTTGGTATACATATAGTGGTCCAATGACAATACAACATTGAAAACAAAATCCTACCACTCCTACCCCCACCCTCATCTATAGAAAAATGCGTTTTTGACACACTTACCATTATCCGATTTGGATGAAATTTGGTGGTCCGATAACAATACAACAATAATGAAAAAATGTCCTCCCACCCCTACCCCCCACCCCCTTCCATAAAAAATTCGTTTTTGACACACTTCACTTCAAATAACTTTTATAAAATTTGGTATATGCATAAAGGTCCGATGGCAATAGAGCCCTAACAAAAAATATATTTCTACCTCTACCCCACCCTCTCCTTCCCCCAATAGAAAAATGAGTTTCCAAACAACTTACGATCAGCGATTTCATTATAATCTAGAATAAACTCTTCTTTATTTATTTACCTCTGCATTTTTCTGCTAGATTGATTCTTGCAAATAGTAATATTTAATTGATACGGATATCTTATCGTGCTAACATCCTCAAAATTTCCATCAGTCGGCCATCGCTTTTATTATTATGGTAATATTAGAATGTTAGAAAATTATTTTTTAATTTTTAGTGCATTTTATGAAAGCTTGTGACTTAAAAGAAATTTTTTTACTAATTTATTTGAAATCTGTTTTTGTTAAGTAAAGTTAAATCCATTAAGTCGACTGTTGAATCTTGGTCGTTCTAGTGTTTGGTAACCTGGTAATACTACAATTTACGTTTTTTATTACAACAATGGCGGATCGAAAAATCAAAATGCTTGAGGTCATTTACGAAAATTTTTTACTCAAACTTAAAAAAATCAAAATGGCGGATTTTCTTATTTACTAACCGATTTGTCCCAAACTTGAAATATTACATTGCTTGAGGTCATTTAACAAAATTTTTTACTCAAACTTAAAAAAATCAAAATGGCGGATCCAAAATGACGGATTTTCTTATTTACTCACCGATTTGTCTCAAACTTGAAATATTACATTGTTTAAAGTCATTTAACAAAATTTTGTACTCAAACTTAAAAAACTCAAAATGGCGGATCAAAAATGGCAGATTTTTTATTTACTAACCGACTTGTCTCAAACTTGAAAGATTGCAGTGCTTAGGGATCGATTTATAATAAATTTAGAACTTTGTGGTGTTTAACGTCGCTGAACATGATTTTTTACTCTTTTTAAAAAAATCATCTAAATCGGATAATGGGAAGTGTGTCAAAAACTCATTTTTCTATGAAAGGGGGTGGGGGTAGAGGTGGGAGGATATTTTTTCTTAATATTGTATTGTCATCGGATCACTATATGTATACCAAATTTCATCCAAATCGGATAATGGGAAGTGTATCAAAAACGCATTTTTCTATAGATGAGGGTGGGGGTAGGAGTGGTAGGATTTTTTTTTTCAATGTTGTATTGTCATCGGACCACTATATGTATACCAAATTTCATCCAAATCGGATAATGGGAAGGGTGTCAAAAACGCATTTTCTATGGAAGGGGGTGGGGGTAGGGGTGGGAGGATATTTTTTTTACCAAATTTTATCCAAATCGGATAACGGGAAGTGTGTCAAAAACACATTTTTCTATAGAAGGGGTGGGGGTAGGGGTGGTAGGATATTTTTTTCTTAATGTTGTATTGTCATGGGACCACTACGTGTGTACCAAATTTCATCCAAATCGGATAATGGGAAGTGTGTTAAAAACGCTTCACAAGATTTGATAGATAGTTAGTTAGTAAAGAATTTTTTAAAGATGTTTTTATATAAATAAAATATTTTATTTTTCATCTACACATTTTATCAAAAAAAATTTTTAGTCCGGCGCCGAGTTGGCCGGCGCCCAGTTGGCGGCGCCCAGTTGGCGGCGCCCAGTTGGCGGCGATCAGTTGGCGGCGCCCAGTTGGCGGCGCCGAGTTGGCGGCGCCCAGTTGGCGGCGCCCAGTTGGCGGCGCCCAGTTGGCGGCGCCGAGTTGGCGGCGCCCAGTTGTCCTAGACCGCACTGAGTTCGTGTCAGCTTGTGTAGTGGTCCTGCTTCGGATATAGCGCTGCTATGATGGCAGCTTATATTGGACCGGACTGACTCGATCACGGCGTTTCGCGAGCTTGTGAGTTCGAGTCACACTTAACACATTGTTGTGTTGTTATGTCTAAAAAAAGCTATTTTCGACGCAAAAACTTTGGCAAAAACTGGGCAATTGAACCTAGTATAGATGGAAAAGTCCCAGTATAAAAAAAATCATAATTCATCGGTATCCGTACATACACCCCCTCCGCCGACAGCATTGTTCTCTCGTGAAGTGTATCATCAGTTTGTAATTTGTTTTTAATGATACTGAGTGACTCATTTATTGGCACGTTGGTGTAGACTTTTTACATCAAAACTTACAAATCTATCGTCTATTTTTGACAAAATATTCGGTCTTACCCTGTAATGGTTGAATTATATTTAAAAAAAACCTCTACAAAGTGCTGTTCGGAGAGTCCCTGGAGCTGACAATTGGTCGCAGTGGTATATCTTTCCTGTGGATCTTTGTTCGTCTATAAAACAGTGGTGCCTTACTGTGGTGTGGAATCAAGCGAGATCTAACGGCGTCCGGGATATTGTTAGCATACTTCTTCAACTACCTGTAGATGCGTCCTTCTATGGTTGTAGTTGGGCGCTTTAGTAGTAGTTTGTAGTCTCCTTTCTCCAGAACTTCTTCGACCTTTTTGACGTATGTCTCGATGTGCCTGATCATGGTCGCGTTTCCATTGTCGGCTGTCAGATTCCTTTTTGAGATGTTATACCATAAGAAGCTGTGGTAATTTAAAACTTTAAATATATTCTTTTATTATTTGTAATTTGAATTTTGACTTACTTCGACTACGTATCGATAGTGAGTGACAAACTGCATTTAATCTTATTTTAAAATGTGCAAATCTTAAAATTTCGAGATGTGTCACTTTCTTTCTGAGGGTGTTTAAACCTGGTTATAAAAATTGGAAAAACTTTTATAAACAAACAAACAAATATTCCGAGTCAAGCTAAATAGAACCGTATAAACAATTGCCAATACCAATATTATTAAATAAAAATTCTCACGCTGAATTGCTCTCGCGGCGAATCGGATCAAACCGCGGCAAATCGGACTTCGTCTAATCAAACGGCGGCGATCCGGCCGCGTCGTATCGCCCGCGGCGAATTGTCCGCTATCCAAATATGACAAGCGAGCAAACAATCAATTTTTTTAAAATAAAGGTTCAGTAATCCGAAAAACAAACTATTTATTATTCGTCGGATATTACACACGACAAAAAATTAACAAATTAACATACCATGTACAGTGTGGCCGCCTAAACGAAATCCTTTTTTACTTGCGTGAGCATAATTACCAAATTTATACAAGTTTTTTATTATCTTAGTAATTATAAACAAAATAATTTTTTCTAATATTAAAAAGTTTTTTATTTTTAACATTTGAGTTAAAACTTGTAGTAGAGTAAATTTGTAAAATAAAGCTGCAAAAAGGGTATATTTTTTTATATTTGGCATAGTAGTACCTAACACCAAAAGCTAAATTTTCATTCGAGGATCCCCGATTCTCCGGCCTCAGAATCCAAGATGGCGGGTGCTAAATTTAAGAAAAAAAAATGATTTCCTTGTTTTAAGAGGAATTAAATTAATTTTGATAAATTTACTTTAAATGGGATATATTCAATGTAAAAATGTAAAAAAAAATTACACCTGTCACTGCAAAACAAAATGGCGGCTATATTTAAGAAAATCGTTTTTCATCGATATTTTCTTTATTTTTTGTGCGATATTTATTTTTAAATCTCATATTAAAGCTATTGGCCAGTTCTTTAAACCTGCTTAAATGAAATGATAAGTTTCACAGCCGACACAAAGATGGCGCTTAATTTGTCAAAAATAAAAGAGACCTTTACAACCAGTAGATCAAATTAAATTTTGACAAAAAAAATTTTTGGATTTTATTAGTAGTAAGCCAGATTTTGTAAAAATTTATAAAAAGTTACAATTCGACATTTTAAGATGGCGGCCGAAGTTCAGATAAAAAATAAATTTTTTTGTTTTTGTTTGACACAACTAGTATTGCCGTGTAATATACTGATTTATACTAAATGGGGGTCGCCGATTGTAAATATTTCATAATAAATGACATATGTCTATTATTATCCAAGATGGCGGCGGTCAAAATATAAATACAACAGTATCTTTTTGGTTTAGTAAATCTTTTTACCAAGATATGTAGTTTTATATTAATCTTAATTAGTTTTAAATTGTAATGTACAAAAAAAATGAAATTTATTTATTTTTTAAAGATGGCGGCCGCAAAAGTAAAATGCAAATATTTCAATAACGGCTGGACTAAATGTCAACATGTTATATATTTTTGAAATCAGAAAAAGGAGCCCTATCAATTAAAAACATTATATACAGGGTGTTTTATTTAAAAGAATAAACCATATGTCAATAGTTTGACAACTGTATGACATATGTCATTTTTGACATCAGATTCTGATGATTTATGAAAAATTATTTAACTTTGCTAATTTAAACGTTTCTGTTATATCAATAATAACGGAGATAGCTATTAAGTAAAATATGTCAATTTATTCAAATCACCCGGCATTAATTAAAACATCTGTGTTTTGTTTAACGAGATGTCTTGGTTTTTCCACTTTTTTTTGTTAAATTTCGAAAAAATAAACAAAAATGTTTTTTTTTAACTTTTTTGACCGCCATCTTTAAAAAATAAATAAATTATATTATTTTTGTACATTATGACTTAAAACTAATTAAGAGTAATATAAAACTACATATCTTGGTAAAAAAAATTACCAAACCAAGAAAATAATGTTGTTTTTATATTTTGAACGCCGCCATCTTGATTAATAATAGACTTGTGTCATTTATGATGAAATATTTAAAATCGGCGACACCTATTTAGTATAAATCGATATATTACACGGCAATACTAGTTCTGTCAAACAAGAACAAAAAAATAACTTTTTTATCTGAACTTCGGCCGCCATCTTAAAATTTTTAATGTCAAATTGTAATTTTTTTAAAATTTTTACAAAACTTGGCTTAATATTGATAAAAACCAAAAAAAAAAATTTTTTTAATTTAATTTGGTCTACAGGTTATAAAGGTCTCTTTTATTTTTGACATATTAAATGCCATCTTTGTGTCGGCTGAGAAACTAATAACTTTTTTTCATTAGGTTTAAAGAGCTGGTTAGTGGCTTTAAGATGAGGTATTAAAAATAAATATCGCGCAAAAAATAAAGAAAACATCGAAGAAAAACGATTTTTTCAAAATATAGCCGCTATTTTGTTTTAAAGTGACAGGTGTAATTTTTTTTACATTTTTAAATTAAGTAGGTCCCACTTAAAGTAAGTTTATCAAAATTAATTTAATTTGTCCTAAAACAGGGAATTCATTTTTTCTCTTAACTTTGGCAGCCGCCATCTTGGATTCCGATGCCGGAAATCAGGGGATCCTCGATTGAAAATTTAGCTTTTGGTGTTAGCTACTACCATGCCAAATATAAAAAAATATACCCTTTTTTAGCTTTTTATTGAAATACCCTACAAATTTACTCTACTATTGACAATTGTTGAAAATACACGGTTATTGTAAAATGTAATTTTAGCCCATTTTGGTTCGCGAAATAACCCCTTATTCGCCACCTGGGGATGCGTCCAATTGGAGATCCTCCCCCTCCAGGGTCATACCACTGAACAAAACACAGTTACCTTTAATATAGTACCATACAAGAAATATTTTTACCAGAACTCTTTGAAATCTATGCCACTCTTTTTTTCGGCTTATGTCCGTTGGATTTTATTCACTTTAAATGGGAGCATCTAGAGCCAAAATATAACCTAGGTACCAAATTTTATTAAAATTGGGTAAGTAGTTTTTGAGTTATCTTGGTCGTTACAGACAGACATACAGACAGATAAACGGCGAAGTTTCAAAATCCTCTGAAATGCAAAGATATATAATTTTTTTTGAAATCGGAGAAACTTTTTTTTTTTTTTTTGGCATAGTCACGGTACCTCACACTACTTATAGTATACGTGTGAGCTAAAATATTGTTCCTAACACGAAAGAGTTAGGAAAATAACTTGTCTGAATTATACAAAATGGTTGTTCATAATCTTTGAAACTTATCAATATGTCGCTGAAAAGGCAAAGGGGCGAATGCGACATTTTTTTCGTATTGGAGTTATGTCCACCAAGTGATAAGATTTATTGGTATCATGAACTGACAAAGAGGCGAACGACCATCTTTTATAGCCGTTTGAAGTATACAGCAATATCGTCTACAGGCGAAAGCGACATTATTTATATTATAGGATCAGACAAAGGGGCGAACATCCACAAAATGGAGTTTTGCCTAACTTGTCGCTTTCGCGCCCTTGCTTTTTGAGCCACGAATATGTATACATTTTGAGATGTTCACTGTGACAGTTCCAATAAATCTGCCTAGTCACACAATGACACTTTGATGTGTTAGTGTTAGTTAGCACTTGTTGGTGTTAGTTGTTACAATAAAATATCGTAATGTGTGTACCGCTAGTCTCAGTATAATATACTCATCATATTATGATTTTAACCTCAGTGTTTTTTTTGCGAGACTATGGTTTATACTTGTTTCACTTGTTTAGAACTGATAAAGATGAATATGAACATGGTTTGAACAACCCTAAAAACACAACATCTCGGGACGCATGCTTTGGCAAAACCATGGTTTGGTTCGTCTGCCTCAGTTTCACAGTTTTAAAACAAGAAACAAATATTAAACCGTGATCCCCTCGCGACAAAAATCACCCTAATAATAAGATTTATTTTAGCTCACACTACTACTATACTATAGTAGTGTGAGTTACGGTGATCCTAATTTTTTCAAGAAAAAAAAGTTGCTCCGATTTCAAAATTTTTTATATATCTTTGCGTTTCAGATTATTTAGAAACTTTTTTGTCGCGCCGTCTGTCTGTATGTCTGTCTGTATATCTGTCTGTATCTCTGTCTGTAATGACCAACGCGCATAACTCAAAAACCGCTTGCCCGATTTGAATGAAATTTGGTTTAAAAATGAACAAAATCCACCGAGCGCAAGCCAAATAAAAGGGTGGGGGTAGATTTCAAAAATTAGAGTTTATGTGAAACTTAGGCGTGTGTGATATCAAACGAAAGGTAACTGAGTGGAGTTGAATAAAATATATTTCAGTTTTTAGTTATATTAGCTTACACGTACACCATAACTATAGTACCTAGTGTGAGCTTAGGTGTCCATATATTGGAGTATGGAGTATTTATGATAATTCACGAACATCGGATAAAGCCATCAGTGTAGGCCAATTTACTTTGAGAGTTTCCATCTTAAAAAGATCAAAAGGAGAATTATTTTCAAACGGCCTTTTTTGTTGAAACTTAATAAAAATTATCCACAGGGTGTTATAAATAATATTTGCCTTCTTCGCCGTTGATAAAATATAAATGCACCAATTAGGGTCATGTCAGTCAAATATACAAAGTTATTAACTCGTTCTATGTTTTAATTCCCTATTTTAATACCATAATTATAGACTAACTAGATAATGAGACACTCTGTAGTTAAATCCAGTTACCTAATACTTGGCTACTTATAATGCTAGTTCCACGGCCCACGCCACCAATTAACATGTTTTGGAGGTCTTCTAAGTTTGATTATAATACGAATATCAAAATCAATTCGTTAATATTTTTTTACTACTTTGTATAAATTGAATAAAAATTTATAGAAGCCTAAAATCATAGAAAATTCAAAGGAAAATAACTGGATCCATGATTAAGCTGGTACCTTCCTAGCCCATTGCACACTCTAAGTGAACTCCACGCTATATCAGCCTGAAAAACAGTTTTTGTAAATATCTCAGAAACCGAAGCTCCTACGAAGTTTTTAGTAATAATATAAAATATTTAGAAAAACGTCTTGTACTATATTCCGAAAACCGCATATTGATGCGATGGTTCGTTAAAAAGTCATTAGCATTAATGGATTTTGAATGTAATCAGCTCTTAACAGTATTGAACACTATTTTACCTGATTTCATGAAAATCGGTTCAGCGCGACAGGAGCTATCGTGGGCCGGACAGACATACATACATACATGCTGGAAAACTCCATAACTTATTTTTCTTAAAAAGAAATATTTTTTTAAAACTTTTATACTTATTATATTATATAGGTACCTACCTATTTCATTAGGTAGGTGTGTACAAACCTAAAAAAATACCAATTGGCTTTCTAAAAATTGCAAAAATCCAAACCTATTTGTTATAACTTCAACATTGGAACTCCACACAGTTTTACTAAAAAATTTAAAAAGTGTAACTGATACGCCACTGTTTTTTATTGAATTTTAGAATGTGTATGAAACGTGTCTAGTCAGTGTCTGTTTGAGCCCAGGGATAACAATAGAAGCCCAAAAAAAGAGTGTGAATTGTGAACGGGCCGGAGTCTAGTTGAGCCAGCAATAACAATAGCCAACAAAAGGGTGTGAATTATGAACGAGCTTGAGTCGATTTGGTTAAATATACCAGACGGGTACCGTTTTTTCTTGTAATATTAAAAAAAAAATTATGGTAAATTTGCTAAAAATGAGTAAGACAAAAGTGCTGGAAACAGTTGAACCACCTCTTTTGCGCCTGATTGTATTCTGGCCGGATAATACATTCTCTGGCCATTGCTGCGCGGGCTAGAATCTCAAAACTAGACTAGACAAGAGGATCTACGAAATTTGGGGCGCGAAGCAAAATATAACAGTAAAAAAATAGGTCACTTCATGACAACAGATAATAATTAACCAACTAAGATAATATGGATTAGCGGCCCTCGATCTTTTAACTGATTTGTTAACAACTGTCAAAATATATCAAGGGCCTCTAGTACGAATAAAAAAACTACTCAACTTGAGACCGCAGCATTTTTCCAGATTGCAAGTGACCTTGGTGTCAGACAACCTACCGAGTCTACCGAAGTGTGCTGGCTGATGGTTTCGCTGTTGAGACCGAGCCAAGAAAACTAAACCTGAACCTGAGACCGCAAGGACAAAAACAAAAACGATCCGGACTGAGCAGGAAAAATAAATAAAACTATATATGTACATACCAAAACCACCTTTGGGGAAGCCGATACTGGAAAGTGGCGCAGAACAGAAGTAACTACATGGGAATTTCAAAAACGATTTCGACAGAAGGCCTGAAAAAATTCATGAAAGCTTTACTCGATTGCATTGGTCCTAGGCGTTTATATGAAACTTCCAGATTTTATTAAATTTGAATCCAAGATGGCGACCATTTTTAATGTTTTCTTAAAATAAAACGAGTTTGAATATCTGCTCGCTATTTTTCAAACCCCTTTGAATATTTGTAATTTCGATACAGCATGTGAATGGGCTCGGAGTAACGCCACATTTTTCAGATTTAATCAAAATTGCAAGGTAAGTCTTTCCAAAATCCCCATAATATCCCATGTAGTTTTATCTGGGATAACAGGCATATTATCAAGAATAAGCATTGCCAGATTGATAGCTTTAGGTTCAGTGGATAATTTATATGATACTTGCAATAATTTTGTGGTGGCTGTGTAAAAACAATTGCAAATTCATGTATAGTTTTATAATTCATGTCACAAGTTATCTCCATATAAAAATCTCTCATTTTAATTACTTTGTTTTCTATTAAAAACAAATTAACCTGCTACACTCCCTTTATGGCATTTTCATTTTTATAATAACGATAACTATGTTGAGACTAAAACGCACGTATCTCAGAAATTGAAATCACATTGTCGAATACTGCACGAAATAGATAAAAAGTAATCGGTAAACATCTTCTACTGCGTAATATAACAGATTGAGTAAGAAAGAAAACTATGCAAGAGATAGAAATCCCAAGATCTATAATCCGAAAGAACTTGACAAGAAAGAACTGGTAGTATCAAAGCACGCTCTAATCCCAATACACAATAATAAATCGTATGGCTATTTAGTACGATATTAGTTGCTAGGATACATAAATCGCATAAGTGACGAGGAGAGGCACCCAAAAATAAGATGGGCAAATACGATTTATCAGCCGATAATAAAAAAGAAAATAAAATAGTATGTCTTCAGTTACTTGGTATGGTACGTGTGTAGATTTTTGTTATCCTACAGAGCACGATTTGCATTAAGTTGTATTAAATCGTTTTGCCTGCATTGTAAATGAGCAACATCCGAAAAAAGTACCACGTTTTCTCACTTCAAGGATTTTTTTAACATTTATATTACATATTTTCCAATTAGCATATAAGAACAAACTAGAGTACCGGTGTATTAATTAGTACAGTATATATTATGATTACAATTCTCTCAGATTTATTGTTTGCGATTGTTCACCGCAATTACTAGTCTAGTCTTGTTTCCGAATACCTAATTTAATTCATTTACCATCAAAGTGTAAGTTTGTTATACCTATACACCCTGTTTACGATTATGATAAATTGCTGTAGTTTATTAGTCTCTACAACACACAAAATTCTTTAAATCTTTTGAAAATGAGGGGCAAGATGCATCCTTGGGGAACACCTGGTCGTATCTTCATTTATTCAAACAATTATTACCGAAGATTATCAATAAAAACGAAACTCTCTTTGACCTTAACTTTGCTGACGATTAAGGAGTCGCTCAAGACAGCAATGAGAAAAACTTTAGGATTTTTTTTTTAACACAGCAAAGGATTTTAGATTAATTATTTGCGATTGTCACCTATCAATTACGTCTAGTCTTGTTCCTAAATAACTGATTTAATTCAAGTACCATCGACCGTTAAGTGTAAGTTTATTATAATCATACACACTGTTTCTGAATATGATAAATTGCAAGTAATGTATTTGTCTATAAAGACAAAATTCTTCAAATGTTTGGCAAAGGCCGTTTTAATTTGGTAGGCCTAGAAAGCAAGAGAGGCATACAACAATCGGTTGTGGTTTCATTTAGTCAAACAGTCATCACCAAAGAATATTATTGACAATGAAATTCTCATAACCTTAACTTTGGTGATAATTAAGAAGCCGTTCAAGATTCAAGCATAATTTTTAACATCTTTTTTTTATTAGAATCCAAACACAACAAAGGATTATAGATTTATTAGATTATATATAGCAATCACGTCTAGTCTGGTTCACAAATACATGATTTAATTGAAGTACCACCGACCGATAAGTGTATATTAGTCTTCACCAAACACAAAATTCTAAAATTTTTTTGAAAAGGTTGTTTTTAATCTGTTAGGCCTAAAAAAGCATAAGAGGCATACAAGATGCATCTTTGGGAAATACCTGGTTGTATTTTCATTTATTCAAACAATCTTCTTCTTCAAGTGGAATTACAACCCCTGGTGTCCATCCTTGCCTCTCTGGTACCTTATTACTATATTTTATTGGTGTCATCTTTGACATCGTCTTTCCACATTTTTCGTGGCCTCCCTCTTACTCTCCTTCCTGCAGGTCTCCAGTTCATTATTTTTCTTGTTGTTTTTGTCTTATTCATTCTCTGTGCATATCCCAACCAATCTGTATTAGCTGTTCTAATTCAAAATTCAAACAATCATCACTAAAGATTATTATTAAAAATGAAACTCGCTTTAACCTTTCCTTTGTTGATAATTAAGGGATCCTTTAATATCCCCGATGAAGTAAGATTTGAAGTGCTGGTCAATGATGAAAATCAATATTCTGGGAGCAACAGTAATGAGGAATGCTGTAAAAACAGCTATAGTGCGATCCACAACTCTTGAAAAAAAAAGAGGACTATGTCGATTAGTTCATCTGTCTAGAGCTATCTAGCTAAACGTGTTCAACGACAGCAGATTTAAAAAAGAAAAGGAAATAGCACTAAAAAATCAGGATTAGTCTATTATAACCAAATACTCTGTTTAGGATTATGATAGATTGCTAGTTATTTATGTTTTAAAAAGGCCCTTTCAATTTTTTAGGCCCTAAAAAGTAAGAGAGGTAAGATGCATCCTTGGAGGACACTTGGTTGTATTTTCATTTGTTGAAACAATCTTCAAGTGGCATTACAACCCCTAGTCGGTTCTATCCTGATTAATCTCACGATGCTTGAGCCTGTATTAGCTGTTCTAATTCATCATTCAAACAATAATCAACAAAGATTATTACTGAACTTTGCTGATTATTAGCTGCTCAAGATACCTGATGAAGCAAGATTTGAAGTGATGGTCGATGACAATGTAAAAATCAAAATATCTCGAAGCGACAGTAATAAGGAAGGCTTTAGGAAGAATTTATTTTTAGAATTTAAAAACAGCAAAAGAATACTGGAATCGACAGCTTTCTAAAAAAGCAAACAAAGAAATAGTCTTCTAGTTGCATCTAGCTGACTGTGTTCAATGACAGCAGATTTAAAGAAGAAAAGGAAGTAGTATTAAAAAAATCAGGAACAGTAAACAAAGCTATGGAGCATCACCCACGTTTAAAACAAAACGTGTGTAATATGAGCAGACACATTTAACTGATTTGTTTTAGTAACTTCATAAAATAAGTTCTGTATGGTGCGATCTTTGACATTTTCACCGTCAGCCACAAAAGACGCCTGTATGACATGCATCTTTCTTTGATTACATATCAGGAACTATTATAGAAAGATCTTTCTGAAAGTTATTGTTCAGCCCCATTATTTAAGTGGAAGTTGATTTTGCCCTTCGTTTAACATTCAGACCTAATATGTACAATTTCAAATATTTAATTATTTTAATAAATTCATCATCAGCACCAAAAAACAGTTTTCGAGAAAAACAATTTTAATTTTTTTTTTGATTGATACATCTTTCTGAATTATTTTGGTATTAAAAAGGATTTAGTCACTCTATTTGCCAGCAAAAACCACATTTGTTGTTGTTTTTTAAATTAACATTATTATTTCGCCGTCTGCACACTCGACCAGTAAGCTTAATGTTCCCTTTATGGCAGACTATCGCTTGACATTTTCATTTTACTAAAAAAAAATCGTGACCGAGGTTGTGAGATTTTTTGTTGCTAGTCAAATTTTAAACATATTGTTTTATAAGATTATATTTCTCGGCAACGGAGACATGTGTTCTTCATACTTTGTGTAGTTATTTTGGCAGCACAATTTATAGTGATCGTAAATTTGATTGAATTTAGTGTCTCATAATGACTAGGTATGTATTTTAGATACCTGTGTATTAAAATTAGTATATCATAATATCTGTAATACCTTTATCTATTTCATCTCACTTTTCTTTCTTTCTTGCTGTGTCCAGCAGTTCAGTACTTTTGTGGATATTTTACTTTCATCAATACTTTGGACACTCGCCTACTTTTTTAATGTCATGTTATTTTTTCAACATTTGTAAAAAACAAAGAAAGAGTGCGTTGTTTGCGAACACTACATGGCTCTAAATAAGTATCAAAATTTAATATACTGTTTCAATACAAGAAATATTTGATGCTTGCTGAAATTTTGGGCTTTCCAAGCGAGTTAAACCAATTTTAAGATGAATACAAATATATTGGTTAATTGAAATGCCTTCTGTTATCTGGTGTTTAAATAAACTTAATTTAAGAAATGGATTTTAAACACCCATAACCTAGACTGAAAAGATTACGTAAAAGATTTAAACTTAATGAAGAAGTCTGGCCCTCGACATCTTCACTACGAACTGAACCGACCAAACTTTTTAGAAACAAGGAATTATCAGGCTTCCAAATAGGTGACTAAACAGTATTGATCATGTAGAGAACCACATTGAGGAGAAGAATGCTATGTGTATACTTAGATAGATAGATAGATAGATAGATAGATAGATAGATAGATAGATAGATATTTATTTCATTCCGAGCACCACAATACAGTAGAAAGGAACAAGTCAAAAAGTAGTACATTAAAAAAAACTTACTAAGTAAAAAAAATATTTAAAAAAATCACTATTTAACATGACTTAAAACAAACAATAATATGACTTATAAAATCACAAAAAACACTAAAAAAACTAAAATAATAAAATAATAAAACGACCGAGAGACCACAACCCAAAACGTTCGGTATATTAGCCAATAGCTTCTAGGAACTCTGTTATAGAATAAAATGCATTATTGCTCAAAAATATTTAATATTATTAAATAAATGTATGGACGTAAAGTTTAGTACCCGTGAATAAAAAAACAACAATTTTTCGTGGCTAACTGTCAACACTTAATCGGTGTCCATAGATCTTGGGCCCCTGTGGGTGTACAGCTTTCGAGCTGCTCACGGAAAAATACAACAGAAACAAAATCTTTAAATGTATAGATTTACCCTCTTCTGTGGATATCTCCATAAATTTTTGTTAACTACAAAACTATGTATCGCATTTTTACGAGTGATATGTCGTTTTACTCGTACGGACGTTGCAGATAACATGGACTGTAAATAATTTTTGACAGGTGAAAAAGCTGTGATTTAAATAACTTACGGTATTAATAATAATAATTAAAATAAAACGTAGATTTTAGCATATTCTTTAACAAACATAGATGAGCACGTTGATGATGATATTAGCATAACAATTATTTACAACATTATAAAAAACAAGCTGTCAAGTTTCTGTATTCAGATAAAAATAAAATTAAACAATCAGTTGAGCAGCCAAGTTGAAGGTTTTTAACGAGCTACAGCGTTTCGTAAACCCCATTGTCAAGTAAAATAAATGGATCCATGATTCCATGATCCATTCCTAGCCCATTAGCACACTTCAGGCGAACTCCAGGCTATATCAGCCTTGAAAATATTTTTTTGAAAATATCTCAGAAACGGAAGCTCCTACGATGTTTTTAGTTTTAGTGTGTGTGCGGGTGTGTGTGTGTGTGTGTTTGTGTGTGTGTGTGTGTGTCTGTCCGGCCCACTATAGCTCCAAAACCGCTGGAATAATTTTTATGAGATTTTCATAGAAATAGTTTTCGAGACAGTAACGACCTGATAAAATTTGGGTAAAATACATTAAAGCTAATGACGGTTTTTTGACGGTTAAACATTGAAAAAAATGCTAACTTTTTAACGGAGCATTGCATAAACATGCGGTTTCCGGAATATGGTAGAACACATTTTTCTCAATAATTTGTGTTAGACGTGTTAGCATTGATGGTTGCACAATGGCTGAGTAAAAGATTGAATGAAGAGTCGTATAGAGTAATTATTGGGCAATATTTTTTAGTTTTTAGAGGTCCAAAAATATTGACGTTTATAGGCTAGTAATATTACTGTACAATAAATATTGATCGCTTGAGTTCAAGGGGTCATTCAATAATACTGCACAAAAAAATTGCCGTCTCAGGACCTAAAACTTCGTAGGAGCTTAAGTTTCTGAGATAATTACAAAAAAATGTGTTCAAAGCTGATGTAGCATAGTTCACTTGTAGTGTACTAATGGGCTAGGAAAGTATCATATTGATTTGGTTTTACTGACTTGGGGGTTTGAGTTAAATTACAAAATTAACTAGTATTGGTTTTTTTCCAAAAAGATAAAAATACGTTTAAACTAAAAAATCCATTGTAGCTTAAAACACACTTAAGTTTTAAAATCCGTTGCGCTTTAAGATGCAGAAAGCTTTAAACTTTTGTTCTGAAAAATATGCGTGGGAAGAATTATTCAGTAGTGATTGTTTCACAATAAAAAATCAAAACTTAATCACCTTGATTTTTTTAAAGACCTAGAACCTAGGTTTGATATAAACAAACTTTATTAGATATTTTATTTTTTGATAAAAAAAAATTGATCCTGAAAAATATGAGAATATAGTGTCGTAATTTTGATATAAAATTATCAAAAATTGTAAACATTTTAAATATAATTATTTAAAATGTCAAGGTAAGCTTTTCAATCCAAAATATTATAGATTTGATTAAATGTAATTCTAAATTAATCTCTTTTACTTAAGACGGCAATATACACTGAAGTCTCTGTTTATTTCATTTGTCAGAGTTAGATAATAAATCAAATTAATCAGATTTTTTTGAAAATATTCAGTAAATAGATCACGTAAACAAAGACCATTAACTAGGCCAAATTCTGAACCACAGTTCAAGTTCAAATCAGTATGTTAACATTCCATATCATACAGGGTGCCCCTGAACTTTTTCCGGTGTGTAGCACTGTGGCCAGCTTGTCGGTTCAGAACGATTGAAATTATTTTATAATTGTAATTCTGACAAATTGATGCTGAAAGTTAGTAAACGTCAACTAGCGTTTAAAAAATGTGATTTTAATATACTATGCATTGTGGAGATGGTACAGTCGCCTCCAAAAATAATCTCACAAATCGATTTTTTCCTCTTAAGCAAATAACTTGAAAAATTGATATTTTGAGAGTGTGTGTACGTACTTAGCTTAGAGCTTTTTTTTATTTCACATAAATTTTTCATAAAAATTTAACTCAATTTATTAATCTTGCTATGTATCAATATAGATCAATCACTACCATATTTTGCAAAGGTTTTTTTACCATGCACTGATATTCTTTATCGTAGTCTTTATATTCACTATTTTCACATACATTCAAATTTCAAAACGGATTGATTTTTATCCTGTGAAACCGGTGTCTTGTGCCACACGTTAAATAAATTAAGTCGACCAATCCCATGCGCCAACGCTGAACGTAGCACAGATACAACCCTTGATACATGATTGAAATAATAAAGTCACAAACGCAATTGATACGTAATGATACGGATTTTTTCAGTCCAATATATATGATACATACTTGAAAAATTATAATAATTCAATACACAACCTTTATCTAATTTTTTTTAATAAGAAAATTGAAACTTTGCAAATGGTTTACAGTAAAAATTAAAGATACTAACCAATATTTATAATATACGTGAAGAAATCACCATATAAACTCTGGTTTACCAACTTTTGAAATTCGCCTTTCTGCGCGGAATAAGTGCGGATCATAATACAGGCTATCAAGCAGCCTATGACTTGTCGTCGTGACAAGTGAAAACGAGTGAGTTAATCGATTTTTTGAATTGAGGTTTACTAATAAGATAATTGGGCACAAGACTTAGTGGTTATGCATACTGCAAGAAATCAAAAAGTTGCTAAATAATACTGTGGCCTTAAAAAAGTTAAAAAAAGAAATTTGGGCGCCAATTTGTGGCCTATTAAAATGCGTTGTGTGACATTTGTGGCAGCTTGAAGACGTTGCCGCCATTTTGTGACACAACAAACCCATTGAATAATTAAACAAATATCTGGAAGCAGAACTGTATTTTCCAGCTAGGTAAAACATTGATATGCCCGGTAACTTTTATACAGTGGAGAAGGGGGGGGTTCAGAAATAAGAAAATTTTAAGTGCGCCACATTATTTAATACCAATGTTTTACAAAGAAGATCTTAAATAAAATACAGTTCAACCCAAACGTTGTAGCCAAACAATGAAATTCTATACTTCCGAGGCTTCCAGAATATTTGTGTAATTAAAAAGCCAAAAAAAAAATAAACAGAATAAAATTCTATTAGATCGAATTCAGATGACAAAACAGAAATACTTTACAGGTAGATGGACTCCTTTAACAGGTCATAGTGTACCTACACCTGAGTCAGTAGTGTGAGACTCGGTTACATAAATGATTGAAAAAAAAAAATAAATATACTTCCAAAGTTATTCTGTCATAGGGGAGATCTGGACCAAATATCCGCTGTCATCATTCTACGCTAGGTCGAATGAGACAGACAGCAACCCAGTCCGAGATCTACCCCATGAGGTAAAACAGTGTGAAGAAACCGCTAAAACATATAATCTCATCTCTCTTTTGTCTCCGCAAAGTTGGTCATTGGGTTGCACAAATAACACAAAAATTTAGTTCATCTTGTTTATTTTCACAGGAGGATGAAAATGAAATTGATTAAAGTACAAAAAAAAGTATTGAAATCTGAGGAAAATACTTGAAACATGAAATATAAACCAATGAAATTGGTGGGAACGAGTCAGCGCCAAAATAACCGCAATAGTAATTTCACAATAAAATTTAACTTAATAGTACCGCAAAATTGGGGTTATGACGTCATACCTTTACCTTGCGTTTACAAGAATTTCAAAAGTTATACTTTAAAAAAAAATTATATGGAAATTATAGCAAAAAAATTATATAAAAAGATTATATATGGAAAAAAATTATAGTTATGGCTTGCTCCTACCTTGGTCCTGCAATTATTTAATTGTTGGTGTTTTGTTTAGTAAACCTGGAGTTGTCCAGACATCCTCTCACTGCTCCTGGCTTGCCCGCGCCTCCCCTAATGCCCGCTTAGCACATCACGCTAGGGCAGCACATGGTGGTCAAAATGTTGGTTCTTGCCCGAGCGTAGAAACCCTTTCTCAGGGTTATAACTGGCCCGTCCGGCTTCCCACCAGCGTCCAGCCCAACTGTCCCGTCGCTGGAATTGACAGGGCGATGCTCTTTCCGTGCAAATGGCGTAGGCCGACTTAAAATTCCCCTCAAAAGGGTGCGAGCGTCACTCCAGATTGCCTAGACACGACGGACTCACTTCCACAGTTTCTGGGATATCTCCTACAATCGCTGTAGTGCCAATCACCAAAAACAAAGGCGATCCCAGAAACTGTTGTCGACCCAGCCAAAATTCGTTCGCAAAAAGAGACCAACCACTTCGTCGAGAATACCAGAATAATGAATTGGCCGGAAACCGTTTTGTAAATTTGGTGGGGAGTGGGGACGGTAAAACGCAATAGTACCAACCTAATCTTCCCGGTGAAATTCAAATAAAGGATGCAAACCTATTTATAAAAAACTTTTCCGCCAAAAATAAATCTCTACATTCAGTGGCCAGACTGGAAGAAAAAACCCGCTAACCAATGAGGAGATACCGCATAGTTCTATACAGGTATATAGGGGGCAGCACCGACCAAGTGGACATTGCAATCCGGTAAAACGTACATTGAGGTGTTGTCGGATCTATTTCCACGGTTGGAATTTTTATAACAAGGACGTCGAGACACCCTCCATACACATTATTAATATTCGAACACTCAACCAATTCCCATATGAGTAAAGCTATACTGAGCGCAGAATTTAGTTGCACTCCAGTTACAGTCTTCGTCAAAAGTTTCCGTCGCTCTTTATAAATGTTTTCTCTAATATTCATATGGTTTAACGCCATTTTTGTAAAACATTTCTACAGTAATAAAGCTGTTTCTGAACCTGAACCCAAAAATACACACTGAACCATTGCTTAAAGGCACAAGAGTGTTCAGATGTTAACTCACACGATTTCGTTCATTCTTTCAGTCTTGGTTTTTATCCCTCGTTTATCTCCCATTTACAACAGTGCATAACTCGTATTTATTTTATCCTTTCCCTATCAAATTAATAAAGATATCAAAGTGGCGGAGCCTCGGTTGTTACTGGTCAAACCGTGAACCTAAATATGTTTTCGTGCTATCAGAACTAGCTAATCCGTGAAGAATATGGGGTTCGGATTGTCCCAATATCCTCGAGAATAAACGTAAGGGAATGAAATGTTCATCTAAATGTTTCCTTCCTGTTACTAAAACCATTTGTGATGCGGCAACGCCGCCATTCCCCAGCATAACAGCTGTTTAACTTTATGAACGTCAAGTGAATCACAAAATTCCACAGATAAAAACAAAACAATCAAAATTTTTATGTGATTTTCCCGAAGCCTGTGATCTTAAATTCCAATTACGATGTCCAGATAATGCGATGTGCGTAGTGTCCACAGTAATTCGATGGAATGCCTCCTTTTAAGGTAACTTCCTAGACCCTATATAACCTCCAAACCAAGCTCTTACAGAAAGACGAATCAAAGAGCCTAGATTATTTACCTAAATAAACAAATATGTAACGTTGTCTTAAACGTAAAAATGACACGTTACATAATCCCCCCCCAACTTCAAGACGATTAACCTAAAAGGTTAATCGGAGAGGTCCGCTGCCGACTTAAGGTCTTTGGCATGCCAACTCCCTGGCAGTACTTTACCCGATGGTTCCTGAAGCTCAAATATCCATGGAGAAATTTTATTCCTAATCACATAAGGACCAACGAATTTCGGTGCTAACTTCTTCGAGAAAAACTTCGCAGCATCTGACAAAACATAATTTTTCTTCCAAACACGCTGACCCACAGCAAAGTTGGGTACCCTTGTACGCAAATTATACTGAACTATGTTTTTCTCTCCAGCCACCTCTAACCTTCTCTTAACATCAGCATAGAGCTTCCGGAAACCTTCGTTCTTACTTTCAGCTGCAGATTGTACACCATTCTTTTCAGATAACAAAACTGGGTTGGAGTAATCTTTTCCTGACAGACACATATTTCTACCAAAATTAACAAAGAAAGGAGACATCCTGGTTGTCTCATGGGTTGCAGTACGAATCGCGCAGGCAAGTTTATGTATTTGTTCGTCCCACTTCCTGTGGTTGTCTTTCACATAACAACATAACATGGTTTTTAACGTGCGATTCGTCCTTTCTGTTGGATTTGCTCTGGGGTGATAATACGGATTATACTGAATTTTCACCTGATAACTCTCAGCAAAACGCTTAAACTCATTACTTTTGTACTGAGGGCCATTATCACAAAGTACCAAACGGGGCACTCCGAAGACCATAAATACTTGCTCCTCAAGATGTTTGACAACAGCTTGAGTAGGGGCTGTTCGCATTGGAAAAACTAAGGAAAACTTACTCAAATAGTCCGTAACGACGAGAATCCAGCAATTACCCTTTGTCGAACGAGGTAAAGGTCCACATAAATCAGTCGAAATAATTTCCCAAGGACGAGTTGGTTTTGGGTGAGATATCATCTGATCAGATACACCTTGTGTATCACCTTTGTGAGCTGCACAGACAAAGCATTTCTTTACAAAAGTTGCCACGTCCTGGCGCATTTTTGGCCAATAATATTTTTCTGCCAGTCTGTGGAAGGTTTTATACACACCCATATGCCCTGCGGTAGGAGGATCGTGAGCTTCTCCAATAATTCTACGCCTATGATCTTTGGGGACTACCTCTTTCCAATATTCATTAGATGGTGAAAGTTGAGGGTATTCTTGTTTGACATATTTATACAACTTATTATCAGTGTATCTCCAATTCATAAATTTTAATGGTGATTCTACGACCCTCTTTACCATCTTTTGGTACCATCGATCTTTTATTGTTGTTGAAACATCTCTGGGCTGCGAAATTGTATCAATCATAGGTACTGCACGAGACAACATGTCCGGGACAACTAAATCTTTCCCTTTCCGATGGATTACTTCAAAATCATATTGCTGCAGTTTTACAGACCAACGAGCAAGTCTTCCACTGGGCTCTTTTAAGCTATGAAGCCATTTTAAGCTAAAATGATCTGTTATGACCTTAAATGAGATCCCCTCAATATAAGGCCGGAGCTTCTCTATCGCCCAAACCAATGCCAAACATTCTCGCTCGGTGGTCGTGTAAACACGTTCTTGCTTAGTCAAAGATCGACTCAAATAGCAAATGACTTTGTCTCCCTCAGGATAAGGTTGCGTTAAACATGCTCCTATTCCATAGCCTGATGCGTCTGTTTGAATGACAAATTCTTTGGTATAATCTGGACATGTAAGAATCGGTGCAGTCACTAAAAGTTCCTTAATCTTAATAAATGCTCTTTCGCAGTCTGGAGTCCAATCGAACTTTTGATTTTTCTTAGTTAGAGCTGTAATTGGAGCTATTATCGCTGAAAAATTCTCTATGAAACGTCTGTACCAGGATATTGTACCTACAACTCTACGAACTTCTCTGACAGTTCTTGGCCTCTGGAGCTCTAACATGGCTCTAATTTTATTAGGGTCAACTCGGATGCCTCGACGGTCCACTACGAAACCTAAATAAGTCATTTCTGGCCTACACAGTTGGCATTTCTCCCAACTTACCGTTATCTTTGCATTCTGCAATCTTCGTAGGACTTCCTCAAGAATTCTAAGATGTTCAGAAAAGCTCTGTGTGACAATTACGAGGTCATCGAGATATACGTACACGTAGGGGTCTAAATCGTTTCCTATGATGCTATCTATGAGTCTCTGCCAAGTTGCAGGTGCATTATGAAGACCAAATGGTAACCGCTTAAATTGGAAGAGACCTCGTCGACAGATGAATGCTGTTAGTGGCTTCGATGATTCTTCCATTGGTACTTGCCAATAAGCACTCTTAATATCTAAAGTTGACAAGTACTTAGCATCTTTCAATTTGTCAAGTGTCTCGGATACGAGTGGTAAAGGATAACTATCACGCGCCGTCACTGAGTTCAATTTGCGGTAGTCTACACAGAAACGATATTTCTTTGTGTTTTTCTTTTGTACCATTACCACTGGTGAAGCCCATGAACTACTACTACGTTCTATCACATCCATTTTCAGCATTTCGTCGATTTCGTCATCAATAAGTTTCTGAATGACCGGTGAGACCTTATATGAACGTTGTCTTATCGGTGCTGCATCTGTTGTAATCTTATGCTCTACCCTATCTGTACATCCTAGTGAGTCACCCATAATAGTCTTATATTTATCGACCAATTCCTCTAGTCGTTCTGATTCATAAGGCGAAAGAGTAGTTTGTTGGTCTGGTGTTTCTAAAGAACAAATCACATCTTTATTATCGGCAAAGTGCCACTCATTAGTACTCAAGTTCGGTACTATCCCCATCGAAATCCAAAAATCTAATCCCAAAATCAAAGTGTGCGGCAACTCAGGAACGACGACGACCTCTATTAACCTAAATTTGTCCTGAACTCGCATAGGAAGCTGCACTGTTCCAATACTACTCGTGCTTTGACCATTTGCCACAATACAACTCGTCTTCTTCGTCGTATCAAGTGAAAAACCAAAGTTCTCGATGATTGACCAACCATGATTCCCTAAAAAGGTACGTGAAGCCCCGGAATCCAACAAACCTAATAACTTATTTCCGAGCACATCCACTTCTAAATAAGGTCTCTCATCTTTACGAGCATGACTTATCACATAATCTAAAACGTACGTTAGCCTATCGGTCGATGCTTGTTCAGGCTGACTCGAAGGTCGACCACCTACGAGCGCCTGGGTCCGTTTCCCTGACGATTACAATTTCGACATTCTCTTACTGTAACCCCTGCCTGACCACACGAATAGCACTGTTTGCCTCTAGGTAATGCGCACCCGATTGCCATGTGCCCTGTTTGGTTGCATCTATAACATACAACGTCCCTGTTCGCCCTACCAGATCCAACACCCTGTGGTGGTTGTCCATCTCTGTCATTTACACTAGACTGACCACTAGCTGGTTGCTGTCTATCTCTATCAGCTCTAGCAGCGAAATTGCTTGCTGGCTGTTGCCTATTTCTATTAAATCTATTATCAGGAACACTAAAATTCTGTTGATTTGATGTCCCGGCGCCTGATATCTGAATTGTATCGATCCCTGTTGGAAAATCGTCATTATCGCTCTCTACGCCAACGTAGGCTAAGTCAGGTTCAATCGATTGGTTTCTTCTAGGAGTAAAATTCTCCTCTTCTAAACCATATCTCTGGTCTATTCTACGACACAAATCTTTTAAATGTGATAGGCTATTGACCTCAGTAGCAATCAACCCTTTCTTATAGATGTCCGCTATATTTCTGAAGACGATAGCTAATTTCGCCTCTTCGGAAACAGGACAGCCAAGTCTTTGGAAGTATGTGTTCATGACAGCAATGTAGGTCCCTATAGACTCTCCAGGGCCTTGTTTACGTTTTTGAATCTCCTTCAATAGCTTCTCGCCATATGAAGAAGGAAGATATTCTGCCATGAACCTCTGTTCCAGCTGTTCCCATGTATGGACTTCCCTACGTACATCTTTGTAAAAAGTATAAGCTGACTTTTCAAAAAGATCAATGCCCGAATTCAGTAAAACCTTTTTGCTGACTCCTCTAGCCTGACTCAACTCGTCCACTCTCTCAAAAAATGCGGTGACGGAGATTGTACCCCTCTCGCCTGTAAACTTTATGTTCCACTTATGCGGAGGTACAGGTGCAACATGATATGAAGTACCAGGATCACTTGACATTGGTACTGGCGACGAACATGAAAATGGTCGTGACTGAGCAATTGGTGCAATGCTACTTTGGAGGGCAGCTAGACTCAAAGGAACGGTAGACGGTTGTTGATAATGAAAAGCTGATGCACGGTCATTCTGAATTAGCATTGGGGGTGGTGCCTGTATTGGTGCTTGAGTTGGGTTCGCTAGCACTTGCATTTGCACTGGAGCAATGACCGACGGTTGGTTCGTAGGCTGTTGTGTGCTCGAGTGCTGTGGTTGTGGTAGTTGAGACTGGCTGGGAAAGTTGTCAACATTTGTCGAGTGATCTGAGCTTCGACTCGTTGATTGGGTTTCAGATGCTTCATCATCATCTGAGTTCACGCCAACTCTTAATAAATCTGTTGCTTGGCTCTGCAACCTCCCAATCAAACTCAAGGTTTCCGCAACCAGTATGCCTTTGGTTTGACTTTCTTCAAAGTTAGACGGATTCATGTTATTTATCCTGGCCAACACGTGTTCCAACCTCACAGCGATTTTTCTAAACTCTCCCCCTTTACTCGTACCAGAGAACTTCTCTACCAGCGGTACCAGACTATCAAGCTTCTTCATGCAGCTAAAAGCATCTTGGCCAAATTTAAAGGGATACGGAGGGTATCTCATACTTGCATCAGTCTTTTCTCTTTGTTTGATCAACATAAGCTGTTGTTTCATCTCTTCCACCGATCCAATAGCTATGCCTCTCCATGTTAACTCATAGATTAATTCGTCCTTGACTAAGTACCTTACGTCAGACAACCGACTCAAAGAAATAGCCATAGTGCCTTTTATCTTTAAACTTTAATTAAAACTGTTAATTATACCTCCCAATTATAAAAACTAAACCACGCAATAACAAACACAAAGTTCACTTTAAATTCACCAGTGAAAATCACTATAAATTTTCTCACAAATGTAGAAAATATAAAACTTAAATACGGGCAGACGCGAACAAAACCGAAAAACACCGGAGCAGTAAGAAAATAAAATTTATTTGCATTTAAAAATGTAATCATAATTTATGTTAAGTATTTGTACAACCAACTATGACGTCCAACCTTGCAGAGAAAAATAAAAGAGAGACAAGAGTTTTGGCAGTTTTTAGGTCTTATGTTTCACTCCTGCGTGAGTAAAACCAAAAAAAAATAATTGCGCTTATCCTAGCTGAACTGGATTAAAATTAAAGTTAAGTGATGTTTGTTTACCTCAGCAACCGAATAGGTAAATTTATCCCTAAATGGAACGTACAACAGACTACCTATAACAAAAATCCCAAAGCTGTTGTACACAGTTAACGCTAGGGTATACTCCTGCTATTGCAGAACGGCTCCACTAATAAACTCCTCAAAAAACCCAAATCGCCGTATACAATGATTTTTCTAAAAAGAATAAATCAAAACCCACTTTAACCTGCTTACCTACTCTGAGTTTACACGAAACATGCATTGCTTAAGGTCACATCATCCCTTAATATATAAGTGAACGCAATAAACATCGGAACAGATGTTCATGTTATAGAAATCGTAAAATATGCTCAATTAAAAAAAAACCGCTCGCTGAAATTGCGTCGAATTAGACTAGTAAGGATGTTGTGTGTAATTAAAAAAAAATTAAAAAAAAATACCGATGTTATTAAAAAATTTACAAATAACGTCTTGGTAGGACTGCAACTCTCTAATAATTGTTAAAATGAAATTCCCAAAATTTTAACTAAATTGATGCAAACCATGGTCATGGTCAAAAGACCCTAGGATCGTACCGAAAGGTGAGCAAAAAATTTTTAAAAATTTTTTGGTGGCGACCACAGTAGCACAATAATAAAAAAAAATTAAATAGTGGCTCACTACAATGTTCAAAATATTACTCTACCCTAATAGGTGGTTTGGAGTAGGGAGAAAAAAAAATTAAAACAAATGATGATAGGTTGCTAAAACGTGAGGGTTCGAAATAAAATTATATTTTAATTCAGAAAAAAAAATATTTAAATAAACTGGTAGAATCATTGTAGGGACAAGGTACTACTATGCACCAAGGAAAAAAAAATGTCCAACAAGAAAATCAAGTTTCCCTTTCAAAAAAAAATATTTAAAAAAAATATTTTCAAAAAAAATTAAAAATGTTTAAGTGGGGTTGCAGCTCCTATTAGTGAACCTTAAAAAAAATTTAATAAAACCAGCACCAGAAAAATCTTATTCGAGTTGTCATGCAACAGTTTTTGTTCTTTTCCTTTAAAAAACAGTTGTCAATTCCCTTTCCTCTCCCAAAACTGTGGCAATGTGAAAAGTCAATGAGCTAGAAAAATTTATTTACTATAAAAAAAAATTTTGAAAATTAAATTTACTTAAGAATCATAAGGTATAAAAATCGTAATTGCAAAAAAAAACCAATCAGTTTAGGAAAAGTTTAAAAAATATTCATGTTACAAAAAAACAACCGATGTTAGTGTATTTGTTTAAAATTATTACTTAAGGAAATAAGCAACGTTAGTACTTATTTACTGTACCACTATAATGTGAAGAACCTTTTCACTCAACTCCGTAAAGAATTATCTTGTGTGCACTTTCAAAAAACAAATATGAAAACAATTTCAAGGTTCACCTATAAGAACGTTGTAAAACTAAATCTGCCTACTCAAGTGTCTTTACACACAACATCTAATCAAAAAAAAATTTTACTGCTTAATGCATTCTCAGATCCCTATTCCCGGTGTTTACGAGATATAAAATTAAGTTGGGCCCACTCCACAACTATCAGTCAAAGCAAATCTACCAAATGTCCAAGGGCTAATGAGACCCCATCACCTACAAATGATATTTAGAAATGAAACAGTTGGGAATAATCCTGCGTAAAAACCAGAGAACAAAATCAAGAACCAAAAACTATTACATTAATTTTAAAAGAGCATAATAAAACTCCCGGCCCCAATTAAATTTCTGTTATCTCAACAAAACTCGGCCTAAAACCAAAAACTTTTTATTAGACATTTCCCCTATTCCCTAAGTATAATGTCAATAAAACCCAAAAACTTGTGATTTCCATTCCAATCCCATCTGGACCCTATATATTTTTTAAACGGTCAAACACCCACAGGCGAAACAATATCTTATTTCAAAGAAAGGGTGAAGATATTTTGAAGCACCCTGTGAAAATAGGACACTATTATGGAAAACTGTTCAGATCAGTGTTCTTACTACTTTTTAACCTAAATATATCTAGTTCCCTCATGTGCATGTTACTATTAATTCCTATCATAACTAAACAGATCACAAAAATTGTCGTTCTCCGCGAATCTGCAAAGTCCTGGAAGATGTGAGATTCAGCCTGTAGGCCAAATTTGGATGTATTTTAATTTAGCGAAAACCGAAGTTGCGAAATCCTAAAAAGATTAGCAGGAAGTCCTCGTTCCTCGATTTCTACACTCCGAACCAAACATTTCTTCCATTTCCACCCAGCTCGCGGGAGAAATAAAACCCTAATTCTTGCAATATAAAAGGTAGTTAGCTCCTTTACACCCTGAAAAAAAAATAGATGCCCTCATCAATGTTTAGTCGCCTAAAGGAAAACCTATTGTTTTTAAATTTATTTTTAGGTTGAAATCTTTTTTAAAAATCAATCATCTTAAATTTATTGTTTAACCTGAACACTTTCCCATTTATTCCACAAAATTTTGCTTCATTATTTGAGGTCACCAGTATGAAATTATTTTAAAATTAAGAAAAATGAAATAAAAAAAAATTATTTCCCAATTGTCCACAACTTCCAAGTTTTCATCCCTAAATACCTAGGTACTTTTTCAGTCTAACACCATCCATCGTTATCCAACATAACGCTTTAATTTCAGAAGCAACAAAACGAAGATTAAGTGAAAACTAAGCAAGTATGTTGGAAGTTGCTTTACAATGGGCGCAGATGTAAGGCCCCTTTAAGTACACGCCACTGTCCTGAACTGCAAACTAACAAAAAAACTGAAGACTAGCATATCTGCCGTCAACCAACCTTTGGCATGAAATTAAAATAATTCCATATCATACCAGTATCCTCAAAACAAAACGTTTTTTTTTTCTATAAGACCCAAACACTTAACCAATAAATCTTGTTATTTAAAATTATGATTCGGGAGTAAAAAGATTTATTTATTCCTGCCTGATCAACTAAGACAAAAAAAAAAGTTCACCTTTTGTAACTCAAGAAATTCCTGTTTGGTCCCCCAAAAAAATATAACCTGTCTGGTCACCCTTTAAAACTACGACCACTATACAAACCGTTTTGACCAAAACAAGAATTCGAGAAGTTATGTTTACAGAAAAAAAAAATAATCTTTTTAAGATTAAATTATTTAAAAAGAAAGGTAAAATTTTGAAATATTTTTACCAATTACCACCGCCTAGCATTTATATTTAGTTGAAAGTCTCTCTTAAATTCACTGACCAGTTTCTCGGCCTCAAAATGACATTACTAAAAAAAATTACTGAACTTTACAAATGAACTCTACAAATGAACTAAAAAAAATCAAAAAAACTTATATCTATATCTGTCTCAGTTAAACATTTCTTTTGTGGTATTATATCTAGTTGGGCTTCAAATTCATTTTCCCTGTATTCAATCCGGAGCAGGCAAAACTTCTCAAGGCTCAAACATAAATGTTTGCTCTCCAATGGCCATGACCAAGCTATGACCTGAACGCAGAAAAAAATACAGAAAAAAAAATAATTGTGAACCAGAAAACTTTAATTGGTAGAAATACCCGTAGGTCATTTTTAAAAAAAATGCACTCCAAAGCCCAACGCTGTATTTTCCACCAAAAAAATTTGACCAGTCACGAAACACAACTAGACAACTAAACCAAAGACCTAAAAACTGTCTTTCAAAAAAAATACCCCAAAAAAAAAATGTCAACTGGACTTTTGGCATTGATCTTCAGCCAAGGTGTCACTCTAGGGGTTTTAGCCTTGTGTTTCCTAACCTCCCGAGCCGACACTAGTAGTGTACCCTCCTCTGACCCGATGTAACTGAGTGACGTAAGTTCTTAATTGTCATCAACAGTTACCTCCAAAAACAAGAAAAGAAAATGACAGCAAAATAAACTCATTTTCCTTTTCTTTCATTACTAATTAATACTTTCAACTAAACAAAGCTACCAGCTGTTAAGCTATTTTTACTTTAAAACAACTCAGCCAAGAAAAATTTGTGTGAAACCCTGTAAAAATATTCCAAATACCAAGTGGTGATATCCCACAAAAAATTAAGATCGCCAAAAAAATTAACTTGTTGACCTAAATAAATTGACTGCACTAAAAAATAATCGGTGAAACAATTTCTATCTTATCACAAGCAGGAAATAATAACATATAAATAAATGAACCTGCAAAAAAAAATTGTTAGAAAAAACACACTACCTATGTCATATATTTAAAACATAAAAAGACCATGTCTGGAAATCCATCCACCTATAAATCAACAAAAAAATTGAAGTAAACCTAGATTACTGTGTTTATTTTTCTTTACAAAAAAATTAACACATGTTCTTCCTACAAAAAACTTTAAAGAATTAAGAACATGAATTGGACTCCGTTCAATAAAAACTCCCATGTTTTTTTATCAACTTATTATTCCTTAATAAATAAAAATGGATCTTTTATTTTCCCAGAAAAACCCTGTGAAGATAAGCTAATAAAAACTATGAGAATCCCTAAAACAACAAAACGAGTTCCAAATCAACCAATATTACCAAAAAAAAAATATTTAAAAAGTGTAATTTACGAAAACCAATGATCTTGTTTTTCATTAAAAAATTGATTGGGTATCAAAAAACACTGACAGCCACTGAAAGCCTTTAACCTGGCTTTGGATGTACCACAAAAAATTTTTAAAAAAAAAATTCCAAAAAAAATTCAAAAAAAAAAGTTTTTTCTTTTTTTTCCAAATTAAAAAAAAGAACAAAAAATTACATCAGATGTTAAAAAACTAGCCAAAAACACACGTAGGGCGCCAATTTGTGGCCTTAAAAAAGTTAAAAAAAGAAATTTGGGCGCCAATTTGTGGCCTATTAAAATGCGTTGTGTGACATTTGTGGCAGCTTGAAGACGTTGCCGCCATTTTGTGACACAACAAACCCATTGAATAATTAAACAAATATCTGGAAGCAGAACTGTATTTTCCAGCTAGGTAAAACATTGATATGCCCGGTAACTTTTATACAGTGGAGAAGGGGGGGGTTCAGAAATAAGAAAATTTTAAGTGCGCCACATTATTTAATACCAATGTTTTACAAAGAAGATCTTAAATAAAATACAGTTCAACCCAAACGTTGTAGCCAAACAATGAAATTCTATACTTCCGAGGCTTCCAGAATATTTGTGTAATTAAAAAGCCAAAAAAAAAATAAACAGAATAAAATTCTATTAGATCGAATTCAGATGACAAAACAGAAATACTTTACAGGTAGATGGACTCCTTTAACAGGTCATAGTGTACCTACACCTGAGTCAGTAGTGTGAGACTCGGTTACATAAATGATTGAAAAAAAAAAATAAATATACTTCCAAAGTTATTCTGTCATAGGGGAGATCTGGACCAAATATCCGCTGTCATCATTCTACGCTAGGTCGAATGAGACAGACAGCAACCCAGTCCGAGATCTACCCCATGAGGTAAAACAGTGTGAAGAAACCGCTAAAACATATAATCTCATCTCTCTTTTGTCTCCGCAAAGTTGGTCATTGGGTTGCACAAATAACACAAAAATTTAGTTCATCTTGTTTATTTTCACAGGAGGATGAAAATGAAATTGATTAAAGTACAAAAAAAAGTATTGAAATCTGAGGAAAATACTTGAAACATGAAATATAAACCAATGAAATTGGTGGGAACGAGTCAGCGCCAAAATAACCGCAATAGTAATTTCACAATAAAATTTAACTTAATAGTACCGCAAAATTGGGGTTATGACGTCATACCTTTACCTTGCGTTTACAAGAATTTCAAAAGTTATACTTTAAAAAAAAATTATATGGAAATTATAGCAAAAAAATTATATAAAAAGATTATATATGGAAAAAAATTATAGTTATGGCTTGCTCCTACCTTGGTCCTGCAATTATTTAATTGTTGGTGTTTTGTTTAGTAAACCTGGAGTTGTCCAGACATCCTCTCACTGCTCCTGGCTTGCCCGCGCCTCCCCTAATGCCCGCTTAGCACATCACGCTAGGGCAGCACATGGTGGTCAAAATGTTGGTTCTTGCCCGAGCGTAGAAACCCTTTCTCAGGGTTATAACTGGCCCGTCCGGCTTCCCACCAGCGTCCAGCCCAACTGTCCCGTCGCTGGAATTGACAGGGCGATGCTCTTTCCGTGCAAATGGCGTAGGCCGACTTAAAATTCCCCTCAAAAGGGTGCGAGCGTCACTCCAGATTGCCTAGACACGACGGACTCACTTCCACAGTTTCTGGGATATCTCCTACAATCGCTGTAGTGCCAATCACCAAAAACAAAGGCGATCCCAGAAACTGTTGTCGACCCAGCCAAAATTCGTTCGCAAAAAGAGACCAACCACTTCGTCGAGAATACCAGAATAATGAATTGGCCGGAAACCGTTTTGTAAATTTGGTGGGGAGTGGGGACGGTAAAACGCAATAGTACCAACCTAATCTTCCCGGTGAAATTCAAATAAAGGATGCAAACCTATTTATAAAAAACTTTTCCGCCAAAAATAAATCTCTACATTCAGTGGCCAGACTGGAAGAAAAAACCCGCTAACCAATGAGGAGATACCGCATAGTTCTATACAGGTATATAGGGGGCAGCACCGACCAAGTGGACATTGCAATCCGGTAAAACGTACATTGAGGTGTTGTCGGATCTATTTCCACGGTTGGAATTTTTATAACAAGGACGTCGAGACACCCTCCATACACATTATTAATATTCGAACACTCAACCAATTCCCATATGAGTAAAGCTATACTGAGCGCAGAATTTAGTTGCACTCCAGTTACAGTCTTCGTCAAAAGTTTCCGTCGCTCTTTATAAATGTTTTCTCTAATATTCATATGGTTTAACGCCATTTTTGTAAAACATTTCTACAGTAATAAAGCTGTTTCTGAACCTGAACCCAAAAATACACACTGAACCATTGCTTAAAGGCACAAGAGTGTTCAGATGTTAACTCACACGATTTCGTTCATTCTTTCAGTCTTGGTTTTTATCCCTCGTTTATCTCCCATTTACAACAGTGCATAACTCGTATTTATTTTATCCTTTCCCTATCAAATTAATAAAGATATCAAAGTGGCGGAGCCTCGGTTGTTACTGGTCAAACCGTGAACCTAAATATGTTTTCGTGCTATCAGAACTAGCTAATCCGTGAAGAATATGGGGTTCGGATTGTCCCAATATCCTCGAGAATAAACGTAAGGGAATGAAATGTTCATCTAAATGTTTCCTTCCTGTTACTAAAACCATTTGTGATGCGGCAACGCCGCCATTCCCCAGCATAACAGCTGTTTAACTTTATGAACGTCAAGTGAATCACAAAATTCCACAGATAAAAACAAAACAATCAAAATTTTTATGTGATTTTCCCGAAGCCTGTGATCTTAAATTCCAATTACGATGTCCAGATAATGCGATGTGCGTAGTGTCCACAGTAATTCGATGGAATGCCTCCTTTTAAGGTAACTTCCTAGACCCTATATAACCTCCAAACCAAGCTCTTACAGAAAGACGAATCAAAGAGCCTAGATTATTTACCTAAATAAACAAATATGTAACGTTGTCTTAAACGTAAAAATGACACGTTACAATACAAAGAATTTATTTTTGTATTTTGGAATATACCAGTGTTGTCCCGCAAGAATGTTCAGGGAGTACAAAAGGGCATGGACAGGAAAAATATCTTCTTTTTAATTTTAACAAGTTTGAGCTAAAGATCTAAACACGTGCAAGAGTTAAAAACTTTTACTCGTAGTCTTAAATCAAGCTAAAGGTTCACCATTCTTTATTTGTACATGAAATTTAAGAACACCCTGTATAAAGCGTTATCATATATCATTAATTATTATTAACAAATTGGAATTGTTTTACATTATATAAGAAATATGAACAACTTTTCAAAAACTTTCAAAATTATATTTATAACTTATCCGAAAAAAAAATGAGCATCATATTTTATTCAATCTCATTTTCACTTTTATGGTTACCAATTTCAACATCGTATATTATAATGTTGAACAAAATACTATAATTTCCACGACAAATTTTTTATTAATTCTAACAAATTTTCCGCATGGTGAACAAGTGAAGGCTTTCCATCCTAATTTGTTAAAAAATAGTTTTTAGATGAGCTATAAATATTTGGTGTGTTTTAAACTAAATTGAATACAGTTAATAAAGTATGTCGCCAAACTTTAGAGAATTATTCTTTGAGTGATTTTAAGAAAAAAACTTAGTATATACATGGGTACGCAAAGCTTAGTTTTTGATTGATTTTAATTTTTTGTTTTTTCTTTATACGTCGTACAGTTTTTGAGATGTTTAGCTCAAAACTAAAACTTGTATTTAGCTACCAGGCATACATCATTAAGCATGCCAAGTACTAGGAAAAAATTCAGGGTGATATTTTTCCGGGGTCATGCACCCTTTTTCCCCCAGAACTTTTTTGCAGTAAATCATTGGCAGATTCAGAAACATAAAGTGAATTTCTCGTTTTATTCAGAATTTTTTTGATCTCTTGCAATTTTTTGTATCTCTAACCGTTTTCGATTGCTATTCAGAAATTACATAAAACTCGCATAAAATGAAAATAATGATATGTGGTGACTATTTTAAATTTTAATGTCAATTAGAAGGGTACAATTTTTCCTTTTTTGTCTTTTTTTCTCGAAAACGGTTAGAGATATAAAAAATTGTAAAAATTCAAAAAGTTTCTGATTAAAACAAAGAATCGGTTTGATATTTTTGAATCTGCTATTGGCTTACTGCAAAAAAGTTCTGGGGAAAAAAGGGGGCTTAACCCCAGAAACATATCACCCTGTGATTTTTTCCTAATATTTGGCTAGGTAGCTAAATATACGTTCCAAATTTGAGCTAACCATTTCAAAAACTACACGAGCTCTAAAGAAAAAACCAAAAAATATTTTTTTCTAAAAATTAAAAAAAATCACAAAATTATCCTCCAAAGTTTAGCGACATACTTTATTCAGCCTGTACAGTAGTTTAGCAATAAAATAAATGAAAATAATCCGGTAGATACAAAGAAAGTACCTTTTTGTTTGTTATTTATTTTTTCTTTATACGTCGTACAGTTTTTGAGATGTTTAGCTCAAAACTAAAACGTGTATTTAGCTACCAGGCATACACATATAACCGTTTTCGATTGCTATTCAGAAATTACATAAAACTCACATAAAATTAAAATAATGATATGTGGTGACTATTTAAAATTTTAATGTCAATTAGAAGGGTACAATGTTTCCTTTTTTGTCTTTTTTTTCTCGAAAACAGTTAGAGATATAAAAAATTGTAAAAATTCAAAAAGTTTCTGATTAAAACAAAGAATCCGTTTTATATTTTTGAATCTGCTATTGGTTTCTGGGAAAAAAGGGGGCTTGACCCCAGAAAAATATCACCCTGTGAATTTTTCCTAATATTTGGCTAGGTAGCTAAATATACGTTCCAAATTTGAGCTAACCATTTCAAAAACTGCACGAGCTCTAAAGAAAAAACCAAAAAATATTTTTTTCTTAAAATTACTTAAAAAAATTATCCTCCAAAGTTTAGCGACATACTTTATTAAGCCTGTACAGTAGTTTAGCAATAAAATAAATAAAAATAATCCGGTAGATACAAAGAAAGTACCTTTTTGTTTGTTATTTTCTGAGAAATTTGTCAATTTATTTAAACAACAAACAAATCTCAGAATTAACCAATTTAATTTCCAACAGTTTCGCAAATATTCTTCTCGTGAAATTTAATAGTAGTACTCGTACTCGAAAATTAAAAATATTCCTATTTGAAATTCGGAAAAGTAGTTTGAACCAAAACAAAAAAATTGTGAACCTTACCCCTGTCTGTATACATATATATATATTTTTTAAAAATTAATTTTTTTGACTTCTTTAAAAAAATACAGCTGCAATTTACAAAGGCCCTGACTGTACATGCAAATCTAAAAAGTTTAAGATGGAAAATTCTTGTACAATTTGAAAATTAATAAAAAGAATAAGGCATGAGTTAATTGGACTCCAGTAAATTTTAACCTAAAACTTTTTAAGCTGATTAACCTCCTTCCTTTTTTAATACACAAAATTTGTTATCATTTTTACAGAGGCCAGTCCTCAACCCACTACTCCCCAGTGAGCCAGGCCAATCAGGAGGACCGTCCACACAAGATGGCGCCGAACCTCCATCACAATTTTGAAATGGAGCAGGAGCTTCCTCCCGCGAGGACGGTCAGAGAAAAATTTGTGAGATTCATAACACATAATGCTCTCACATTGGCTACCATTGCCGGAGTACTTGGTGGTGGAATCTTAGGTAAATATCTTACTTTATCTCATATCTGCGTTTTTTTCCAATGTTGGAAGAAATTTTGGAAATCATCAGAAGAGAGGCTGTTAAGAAGTCTTGCCGTTTTTCTATGTTCTAATATTTTAAAACAGGTTCCTTCTAACGATTTCCTCACTTTTGGAAAGAGGTAGAAGTTGCAAGAAGCTTAGTCTGGTGAATATGGTGGGTGGTTAATGATGGGGATCTTCTTATTAGCTAGCGGTGCATTATCCTGGTAGAGCAGCCACGCGTTGTTCTTTCACAAATCTGAAAGTTTTTCCCTTGGACGTTCCAAATATAAATGTTGGTTAACTGTTTGACCCTCTCGCGCCCATTCAATAAGAATAACACCCTTAATATCGAAAAGAAAAACAATCGCTGTTTTGGATGTGTTGTCACACCTCGTATATATATATATATATATATATATATATATATATATATATATATATATATTTATATATATATATATATATATACCAAACCAAACTTTGCTGGGAATGTCACTTAGTCCTCCATCCAGTCTTCTCCACTTGGTTAAGGCATCGTGTATTTTCCTGTCTTAAAACTCTGACTGGAAGTTTAATTCTCTAATTGAAAGGTAGCCTGCTGTGGCTTTCCCCTATATCGACAAGGGGAACATCCGCACACCTGCTATTCCTCCATAATCAAATACTAATAGTTGTTTTCTATTGCAGGTTTTACTTTAAAAAACACCGGAGAATGGACAAGAAGAGAAATGATGTACATAGGTTTTCCAGGGACTATTTTCCTGCAGATGTTAAAGTCTCTTATTATACCTCTAATTATGTCTTGTTTGGTAAGTAAGTTTAGCTTAAGTTATATTTTTCTCTGCTCCATTGTAAATAATTTAGGCCTACAACACAACATGGGAATTCAAGGATAAAAAGAGAACTGAGGAAACGTCATTCTATGGCATAACCTTGTCTGGCTATAAGAACACCAAATAAATGACAATATTTACGATAGTCTGTGTCTACTTCCACATGCCTTCCCTTATTGAAATACCCGTGATGCTGCTTTCTGAATCAGGAGTCCTAATTTTATTTCAATAAACTATTATTTTCCAGATCTCAGCAATAGCTTCTCTAGATCTCTCATTGTCGGGAAAGGTGGCTGCCCGAGCGATAGGGTACTATCTGACAACCACGTTTGCTTCTGTGATTCTCGGCCAAATCGTGGTAACGGTAATACAGCCTGGAGTTGGTCGAAACTTCTCCGCCGTAAGTATAGGCGAGGAAGATAAGATGTTGACGGTGGACACTCTATTGGATTTAGTCAGGTAACTTTTGGTTTTGGGCAACTCGGACTTTTTTCTTGTCGGTTGAAAAATTGTCAATAGTTTACAATAAATAAAGGAGACGACAGGAGGTAACAGGGTTTGTTTTCAGATATGAGCAAGTAACACCATATAAAGCATCAGGAAAAAGTTTATGATTGAGTGAAGGGGCTTTTAGGAAAAATTAACTAAAAATCTCACCTGAACTCAGGGCTACCCCATAAAAATAATAAACTAAACCAAACCAAGAAAGAAAGACTAACTAAGAAAGAGAATTGCCGGTAATCAAAGTGCTGAGAACACCAAAATTTAGGAAGAGAAAGCCAAACTGTATAAACTTCTTAAACTTGAGAAAGAAACAAATTGATAGATGTTGGAGTTTGATGTACGTCAGACCTTTCTCCAACACTAATTCTACTAATGCGTAGATTAAATGATACAATTTAATATAGGAAAACTAATAGCTATATTTTCTTTTTCAGAAACATGTTTCCCCCAAATCTGATTGAGGCCACCATATTTCAGTATAAAACGACACTAACGCCTAATGATCATAGTGGAGGAGGTAAGGAACTGAAAACTTTAAATTAAGTAGAAGATAAGCACAAGCCAATGGACTAAATTAAAAGCTATTGAGTCCTGAATTTTTTTCCTTAATCCGTCAAATCTTAAAACCATTTTATTTTTAGACGTTTCACTCTACACAATTGGGCAGAGCATAAAACATAACACCAACATAATGGGCTTGGTGGTGGCATCTGCGGCTATTGGAATTGCATTAGCACAACTAGGTAAGCAGCACTATCAGCCCTGAAGGTGGAATAATATATACCTACTATAAAATAAAAAAAAAACAAACAAGAAAATATAGCGCTATATGTATAAAGGAAACTGGAGGGAGTTCCAATTAATATTTGTAACAAAGGTCCTTGTCACTGGCAACAAAAATTGCCGACAAACTAATTAAGGGGATATCTGAGCAAAATATTGTCGGTCCTGAAGCTTGCATTGGGCTAATTAGAGGTTAAATTAGATCAGCCTTCACAGAATAGAAGACACTCAAGTAGGTGCAAGAAACATGGATCAAATCTAACGAGGGTAGGCATACAAAGAGAACTCTCGGCTTCAGTAAAACCAAGACAGACTGAGAACTAAGCAGAAAGATAAAATACGATAGCCCAAGCTAAAGGATGAATGAGCGTTTCGATTCTTGATGCAATACGAAGGCTAAAAAGGTTTGAGAAGAAGAATGTTTAAGGAGAAGTAAAAGGTACGATCCAAAAAGAAAAAGATATACCTATGAATTCAGGCTACAGTTTTCCAAGAAAATGATCATATACATCTTCTGAGATAGCAAGGCGGTACCGGCACGATAGGCACTGTGTATATTTGCCCCTAGTAATGCTTCGACATACTGACATCAGTCATGGCTAGTTCCTGTATGTCAGTACAGGAACTAGCCATGACTGGACGCCAATGTTGCCAAACTCCTGTTGGTTCCAAACGACACAAATTTATAAAGAATGAGAAGGACGTGTATAAGAAGAACGAAATACGAGGTCCGCTTGCAAAGTTTGGACAAGGAACTAGATGAAGCGCAAACCAATTCAAACAAATGCTGATGTAGACATGTAAACTAAAAATTCAAAAGCTTCAGCAAAACTAGAATCGCTAATGTCTACTGGAAACAGTGCTAGAAGGAATAGTTAGAAAAACGAAAAAACATTTATCCTGATTGCTATTTTTAAAGGACACATTGAGGAATCAGCCTTTTACTTTATGGCACAATGTAGACATGTAAACTAAAAATTCAAAAGCTTCAGCAAAACTAGAATCGCTAATGTCTACTGGAAACAGTCTTAGAAGGAATAGTTAGAAAAGCGAAAAACCATTTATCCTGATTGGTATTTTTAAAGCACACGTTGAGGAATCAGCACTTTACTTTATGGCACAATGTGAGATCTATGATAAAGGTTGTTATACAGGATGTCCCAGATAATTGTAAGTACATGGGGATTTGGGAAGCGGTAAGAGATACAATTTCGGATGCGTCATTCCAAGCCCAATCAGATGATGTATTGAAATTAAAAATATCTACAGGGGTTTTCGAAATATTGATGAAAAACTAAAAGTTGTGTTTATTGAAGAATTAAAATATCTCCGCGATCTTGTGAACAAACTTTATAAAATTAGGTAGTTTTGTATTAGCAACTACGGCCAATCGAATGACGGTACCGAATTTTTTCAAGGTCTTCTAGTTTTTTGGTAACCATAGCCAAGTTTATTATTTCTTATGGCGGCAATATTCGATTTATACGTATTTATCCATGATTCTTTGTTGTGATATTATATATTATAAAATTAATTTACAAAAAAAACAAGTTTTAGTTTTTGCTCGATATTTTAAGAACCCCTGTACATATGTTTAATTTCGATACAGCATTTGATTGGGCTCGGAGTAGCGCAACTTTGTTCTCATTTAACCAAAACCGTATCTGTTACCGTTTCCAAAATCCCCATGTAGTTATTTTTATATGGGACACCCTGTATATCTACAGGACACACAATGACGAATTGGCCTTTTACTTTTTAGTACAATAAAGGTGTAGTAAGAAGAAAAGTATCCAAATTGCCGAGGTTTTTTTCCAATTTTTATCTCCCTTTTCTACTGCAGGCAAAGAAGCAGAAACCATGACCAACTTCTGGCATAACACACTCACTTTGATGATGAAAATCACAAGTTGGGTCATCACCATTTCCCCAGTAGGCGTGTGCTTCCTGGTTTGTGAAAAGATTATGACCATGGATGATCTAGCTTCCGTTATGGCCTCCCTCGGTCTCTATTTTCTGACAGTTATGGTAGGACTGACCATACAAGGCTTCGTGATTTTACCCATATTGTACTTCGCTCTGACTAGGAGAAATCCGTTCCATTTCATCAAATGTTTAAGTCCTGCAATTATTATGGCATTCGGTACTGGATCAAGGTGAGTAATTTGCATTAAAATTATTAGTATTATGGGTCTCTTCGCGGCCATATTAAATGTTAACAAACGATACTAAATTAGACCTGTGTATGAATTCTTGAACGAGTTAGAAGGAGTACTTCCCTAAAATCGGGTGGAAGTCAAACTGCGCATGCGATTTCAATTGATTTCAGCATCTCTATTGGTCCTCGCTCGAATTTCGAAGAGTATACTCGCTCGGCGAAATTTCAAGAATAACGACACACATAGAGAAAACGATAAACAACAGGGCTCTGGACCAAAGTCTGAGGGAGGAGGGGTAATGGCGAAACGGTGAACGTAAATAAGCTTACAGGAAAAAATCAAAAAGAAAATGTTTGCATAGGAAAAAAGCCCATATTTATTTTGCTTTCCATCCATCGCTAGGATCAATCGCCCAGTCTTTTAACAAAAATTTATCATCCAAAGAAAATTTTTTACTTATGGATATGGCACTTTTTTTTGGAACAAAACCAAAATTTTTGCTGAAAAAGAGTTTTTGTATCAGCAAAAAACTCTTCTAAACTGCACGTGTCAAAATTTAAACTATTAGGTGTCACCAAAAGCTGGTAAGATATATGTCAGTTGCGTTTTTTTAAAGGAGTTTTTGTTGAAACGTTTTTTATGCCCTTCGGTAACGCGGTAGTTTTTGCCATAATAATTAACCAAAATCTATCAAATGTGTTAAAATGTACCTGAAATACGATAGCTATTGAGCAATCCCCAAGTCATCCAATTTACAAAAAAAGTGTTGCCCTGACATTTAATTTTTTTCTTTAATCATGCTTACTAAATGAAACAGCTCATGCTTAACCACTTTTGCACAATTTTAGATTTTTTAATCCAATTAGTATGTTATACACGCATTTGAAAAGTCTAAAAACGGGCAAAATGGGACTTAAAAGAAAAAAATTATGCTCATAGTAAACAGCACCTAAAAAAACTTAACCTATAATTTTGAAAACATGCATAAAAGTAGTTTTCAAAAAAATGTGATGTTTAGCAAAATCTTTTATACTGGCTTAATTAGAGCAATTTAGAGAATATCCTAAAAACGCATAAATTTTCGAAGTTTTCATATTTTTTGGGGTATAAATGTAATGTTTTGTTAAATTTTTGATACAGTGTTGGAAAGCTATACTCAAGAACTATATATTCCTTGTATAAAACATATTTAAAAAGTAGACGTTACCTTGGAGTTCTACGAAGAAGTTAAGAATGTCTGGGAAATTCTTCAACTTCAGCATCAAAAATGACCCTGTCTATCGGGGTGCTGGTGGTAATCAAGTAGGGTAAATTTTTCACTGTATCATATACTTTTAAAAACAAGAATAAAACATCTGGGTCTGTAATCCTTAAGGTCACTACACATTTTTTTGTTATTTTAATATTTTTAGTGATGTTAAATTGCATCACAAATTACAGGCGTGGATCTACGGAGGGGGATGTCCCCCCCAAATCTGAAACTTTACTCAGTTTTGACACACAGAATACACCTCCTGGTCACTATGCAAAATAGTTTTGTGAAATATTTATTATGATATTTTACCCCAAAATAAAGTTTCTAGATCCGCCCCTGCAAATTAAGGTTTATCAGAAGGTAAAGTTTTTATATGAGCACTGTTCAATAAATTATGATCTAAACTCTCTTCATAAGGTCACTACACAAATTTTTTAAAAGTTTATTTACTTTTTTAGTAGTTCCCTTCTGTCATATTTAAAAAATCGGAAAAGAAGTTAGGTTCAATAATTTCAGAAACCAAAAAAAAATTTTCTGAGCTTGAAGTAAATTAGCATCTATAGTTAAATCATCCAGAGGAGTGAAAAAATGGTGTCCAGTTGTTGTTTGTTTGAGATTTTAATGTAAAACAAATCGTTTCACAGTACCTCCAAACGCATCACATGGGCTTTTACCATGCGTTATTTTTGTAGGTAGTTTTTTTAATGCCCAGTGGCGTATGCAGAAATTTTCCAAGGGGGTTGGGAGAGGGGGCTTGAGTAAAAGCAAAGTCCTGGAAAACCATCTATTTCTTCTTTCAGAAAAATTCAATCTTTAGGAGAAGTTATTTAATGGCTTTGGAAAGATTAGGCCTCCAACCTCCCTCTCTCCTGCGTACGCCACTGTTAAACCTGAACCATTTAATTTACCAAAGAAACAAACTAATTAATGTCCGTGTCTCACCAAAAATGTATTCTTAAAACTAAAAAAAAAATTCCGACAGTGTACGAAGATGGGTTGAACCCTCAAACTAGGATGTCACGCAAAACAGTATGTGGCTATAAATAAGATCCCCTGACGATGATTTTTATACATAATTTTTTTCCTTTTGCGACTCAATAAAAAAATTTGATTTTTTACATGCTTTAAACAAATAGCTTAAAAGTTGATGTCAAAATGACAGACCCAGATTTTTTATTTTACTTTTATTTAGACGATACATTGTCAAGTAAAACAAGGCACAAGCGAAGTTTTAATAGACAGATAGACATGACAATTTTTTTAGTCAAAAGTTGCCAATTCTAAGGTTTTTGCGGTTTTTCCAATTTTAATAAATTTAGTTTGCTGAAAGCAATAGACCTAGACATTTTTCTTTTGCCTTGTATGATAGTCAAGCCACTAAGCTTTAATGTGCGTATAGACTTTTTTTGATGGAACATATTCAGCACCGGTGTAAATAATTAAAAATCGAGAAAATCATAAAATTTACTATTTTTTTTTAACTATTTTTGCCATGTCAAAAAAATGAGGTTAATTTTTTTTTCTCTATAGGATTATCCAACCAATATTAAAGATTTCTTCCGTCAAATTTCTTTTTACATAAGAGTTAATACAATAAGCTAAAGAGAAGAAAAGTTTTTGCTTTATTTGTAGATTTTAGAAGAGCTTTTGACTCGCTTAATCACTCTTTGTTATGGAGAAAGCTGTACTCGTTTAGCATAACTGGCAACTTAACAAATCTTTTTCGCTCTATTTATGAGAGCGCTACAATAAAATGTTCCGAGGGTCCTACTAACCCTATTGATCAAAGTATCGGAGTCCTCCAAGGAGAATCATTAAGTCCCCTTTTTTTTGACATTTTCATATCTGATATTGATAAATTCTTTTATGACAATGGAGCACGTGGAATAAATATTGATAACCAGGAAGAGCTACTCGCGTTGGGCTACGCTAATGACTTCGTATTCTTTGCTGACTCAGAAATAGACTTAAAACGTAAATTGGTGATATTAGAAAAATATGCAGACCAGAATTCTTTAATAGTGAATGTTTCAAAGACCAAGGCGTTACCTTTCTCGAAAGGTGGTTTCCGAAAATCAGAGTCTGTTTTTAGCTATAAGGGGGAAGTGATAGCACAGGTCAACAAATATGTTTATCTTGGTGTTTCATTTACATCTTCTAGCTTGTTCTGCGATATGGCCGAGACTACCCTAGAAAAAGCTAATCAGGCGTCGGGCTCTGTTCTTAATATTCTATACACATCTAAATGCAATAACTGGGGCACCATAACAAAGCTTTTTGATTCTCTAGTGATAAGTATAGCCTCTAACTGTCTTCCCATTTGGGGTACAAGGTATCCCAATGTCCTCGAGCGTGTCCAAACTAACTTTTTTTTAAAATTATTTCATTTGCAAATTAATACCCCTAATTATATTATTAGGACCGAAATAGGGAGAGTAAGTCTTTCGTATAATCTATTTAAACAAACTATAAACTGGTTAATAAAAATTCTAAGAATGGATGATTCTCGTTTACCAAAGAAGTGTTTTAAAAGAATGATGCAACTAACATACACAACTGATTTAAGATATAACTGGACATCCCAGGTTAGGAAACTATTTTCTCTAATAGATTTTGAGATACCTTGGTCCCCGCATATATCTAATAATTTTTTCATTAAAAATAAAAGTAAAATGCTGTCTCTATTTTATGGCAAACTTCAAGACACAGATAGGCGGCTGGCTGCCAATTCTAATTTTCTAACTATTTACCCCTACTTAAACTGGTCAAGCTCAGCAGCTCCATATCTTAAACTCAATCTTCCATTGACTTACAAAAGAACCCTGGCACAGCTTAGGGTATCTAGTACTTATGTTCTAAAATTTACTTATAAAGGCTCTACTTATCACTGGAATCCAAGTGACATATGATCCATTTGTAACAAAAACCAAAATGAGAGTTTGCAGCACCTTTTGTTTGACTGTCCGATTTGGTCTTTTGCAAGGCAAAGTGAAGGCAACATGTTATCCTCTTTTGACGACATTGTATTTATGCTTAATAATCCTAGCACTAAAAGAGCAAAAAGACTCTGCGAACAAATATGGAGTATTTTAACCAACAGGTCTTTTATCCTAAACGAATGATATATGCGTAATATACAAGGCTAAATATTTAAATATCTTTAAGTTTACTTATAAAAAAACGAGAGACTGGTATTTATTTTCGTTTTTTAATTTATGTTACTCATTTTGGAGCAAATGATTCCATTTTCTTTTTTTGGCTATTCTCTATTTAATTTAATTATTTTAGTTTATCACTTCTTACTGATATTAATGCGCTTGAATGTAGGAGCACTCGAATTCGTACAAAAAATATAATGTATTCTTTTAACATTTAATTTGATGGGTACTTTCTACTATTTTCCAACAGTCTAATTTTAATTTAGCTTTTAAGGCATTTTTTATTGTAAAACTTTTTTGTAGTTAGCACACATTGTTATAAAAACTGTAATGTTTTTGAAAACAATAAAAAAACTTGAACTTGAACTTGAACTACAATAGAAATTAAAAAAAAATAAGGCCACAACTGATTTTCTTCTTTTTTTTACTTTTAAAGTGACCTGTAAAATACGGGAGGCGACGAGGACGATGTTATCAAAATTGGGATTTTTTTCGTGACATGGCAGCTACCCCCATGGGATGATTTGGCGTGGAATTACTCTAATATTGAGAAACTGAGCAAAAAACACACAATAAGCGCAGTCATTTTATTATAATAACTAGCAAATGATTTCTTAAAAACTAATTTTTAGAGATTTGGGTAGGTATTTCTAGTATTTTTTCCTAACAAATGCATAAAATACAAATTCTCTGAAAAAAAATTAATAACTTTAAATAGAAAAAATGGTTTAAAATAACCCTGGCAAATTTGACAAAAATATCAGGCATTTTAAACAACGTTGCCGAAGAGACAAAAATTAAAAAGCACACAATTTATGGCACAAAACAAAATAACAAAAATATAAATAATAATCAAAACCATTAAGGCAGAATACAAATACAACTATTTTCCAACTAAATAAAAAAAAATCAATGGTCCAATCGTTAACACAGGACAATTTCTTTAACATCGAAAAATCAAACGAGAGAAATCGTGTTACCTATACGACAATTTCTTTACATTTTGGCATTTTCCGACCAGGCCTAATTTATGTCAAAACTTTTTTTTGAGTTTTGGTCAAGATTTCAACGGTTTTGTTTGGGAAAATATTGATTTTATTTGTTAGTTTTTGCGAAAATTTTAATGAAATCTAAAAATTTCAAGTTTTGGGGGGTCTGGGGATTTTTGCAGCTAAAATTTCAAAAACTAATATAATTTAATTTTTAGGTTAGATTTGACACATTTTTTTATGTATTTTTGAGTCATTGTGGCTTTAGGGTGTTAACTTCATTAAATTTAAAAAAATTCGAAAACGACAATAAGAGGATGGAAAATAAAAAAAATTGGACCAAAAACTGGCTTGGCAACATCCAGATCGTTAATCTTTAACCTAATCTTAGCTAGAATCCAATGTCAAACTGCGGTCTTCATATTTGGCATACTCAACTACCTTTAGCGCCTGCACTACAATACGCAGATTTTTATTGAAATATTTTAATTCCCCTCGAAATATTTTCCTGGCTACGGCCGTGGTCTTAACCTAAATCTTATTATTATTTAAATTATTTTGACCTCCTCTATTACCGATAAACAGGTCTACATTAGAAATTTTTCACCCTGTACATTTTCTAATCAAAAATCTTCATAAAATTGAGTATTTTGGGACACTCTGTACATTTATGCTGATTACGTCTCGGCAACAAGCTTTTTTATTAGTTTTGCGTGAAGAATTATTCAAGAACCGTTACAAACTATAATAACATACCTGTTAGTTTTTAATAATAAATATTATTATAGAAAAACATTTAAAACTATGTAGCAATTTTGTTTTATTAATTTAATATTCCATGGAAACATTTGCTGTGTTTATTATACACAAATAGCTGTACTAAGCAATAAATATGCATTCAAGTTATTGGTCAAAAGTAATAAAATAACATACGGAGCTTCTAGCAAGTCTTCACAAATCTTGGAAAACATTTAAAAAAATATTTTTTGCACACTAGAGACTATGTAATTCGTTCTTCGGCCAATCCATGATACCATTATAACAGTGGCGGCTCGTAGATTTTAATGATTCGCGGTCCCAACCGCGCCACCAAAACCGCGTAAACATTGACAGCGGGGAAAATAACCGCGTGAAAAAAAAAGCGCGAAACCAAAACCCAATAAAATATTTTTTTTTAAAATGTCTTTGATACACACAAAACATAAAATAAAAATTAAACAAAAATTCTCGCGGCGAATTATCCCGCAAATCGGCCGACGGCGAATTGTCCCCGCAGCGAATCGGCGGCGGCTTTTTTTTCAACGCTTTCTGGGGTTTACCAACATAAATTGACGGGACAGTATTTGTGCCTTTTTAATTTTAATATCAGCAGCTTTTTCAGTCATCACAACTTATCAACCTACATGTTTAAATTATAAAAGAATGGGTGTACGGTTTGGCTAAAAAAATTTGAGAGCCAAAATTATTAACGGGTGTAAAGTTTAAGTTAAGGTACCTAGCTATCTACCTACACTGCCTTTTATTTTAGTGTAGAATAACAGATACCTACGTAAAAAAAAATTTAGACCTTCCTGTACAGTTTCAAAACTTTAATCTAAGAAAAACATTTTAAAATTTAAAAGAAATTCATGAAGGTGTAAAGTTAAACGACTAAACAAATAGTTTAATAGGCAAATAATACTTAACTAAGAGACTCTGCGTTTCTGATTTTTAAGGCTTAATTCAGTCCGAACATAACCAAAAAATTAAATAAGATGACATCTGTGCATATTTGGTTAAGTTGGACGTTTGGCTACATTGTATTTAGTATCTAAAATACTCTGCCAATCTATGGGCATCTCAGCTCACACTAGGTACTATAGTTATAGTGTGAGCTAATATAATCAAAAACTGAAATATATTTTGTTTAACTCCAGACTTAATTACCTTTCGTTTGATATCACACACGACATATTTTCACATAAACTCTAATTTTTGGAATCTACCCCCACCATTTTATTTGGCTTGCGTGCGGTGGCTTTTGTTCATTTTTAAATGGGACCATCACGGCCTAAGACCGAACTTAGGTACCAAATTTCATTAAAATCGGACAAGCGGTTTTTGAGTTATGCGGGTTGGTCGTTACAGACAGACAGACAGACAGACATACAGACAGACAGACAGACAGCAAAACAAAAAAGTTTCAAAATCATCTGAAACGCAAAGATATATAAAAATTTTTGAAATCGGAGCAACTTTTTTTTTCTCGAAAGTAGTGTGAGCTAAAAAACGACGATATTGGCTCTGAAACTTTCCTAGCTAGCCTTTTAGCACACTTCAAGTGAACTCCACATTGAGTTGTATAAAGGCCCTGAAAGGGCCTTTAGAGACGGAAAGACAAGGCATTTTTTATTGACTCTATCTAATTTGGTTGCTATGTCCAGGTATTTCTTATACAATAAAAAACTAGACAGAAACTATTAAACTTATGAAACTGACAAAGATAGACTGATTCTTACATACTAATACCACCCTAGATAATATATGGGTACTTTTATCTCTTTCACATTGGCAGCATAACTGCGAAAGAAAAGCAGCTTGCTAATTTTAATCTACCTGCCGTATTTTGAGTGATTCAACCTGCTGTCGTTTTTGACAGGAAAAATTGATGTTTTGTGATGTGCAAGGTTGATAATGTACGTAATCGAATTTTTTTGATTTTTGTGCGTGATTTTTCACAAAAAGTCCTAAAAGCTTTTAAAAACATGTTTATTAGTAACTAATTTGGTTCAATTATGGTAAGAAATTGTTGTTTGTGCAAAAAAACAAGAAAAATCGATGAGGAAACAACATTTCATGAGTAAGTCGTCTTGACGTATAGTTTTTGGTCAAAATCGACAAAGTTCAGTACCGTTACGATAGATAGTTTTTTATACGATTTTACCCTCACTCATTTTAATTCAGAAAGTTTCACTTTCCCGCAATCACAAAGATTATTTTTTAATAATTTGTTCATAAGTCCCGTAATGTAGTAGTGTGTGTTATTATATAAACTTTAATCTAAGTTTAACAAATTTTGATTTTACTGTTATACAAATGGTCTTTAATTTCGTCAAAACTTTTCTCAGATTTCCAATGAACAATGACCAAAAAAAATGTATGGATTGCCCTGCGGGGAATTCAATATCAACTACCTAGATATGCAATTCTATGTTCTGATCATTTTGAAGATAGTGCCTTTAGCTTAGGAAAAGATGGAAAGAAGAGGTTAAAACAGGGAAGTCTTCCGAAATTAGTCGACAATGTTTTTCGAAGTGAGAGGTAAGTAGGAAAGTTTTTTTTATCATTATTATCTATTACGCTGTGGTTCTGTAAATATATATTTTTTCGTTTTAAGCAAAACATAGGCTAAAGCTTTTTTTTAAATAGGTCAGTCAAAATGTTAGAGAGGTACATGATCTTATAAACCTCGGAGTAAAAACTCATAACATTTTAATAGGTTCTTTGGGTTGCTGAAGTGTTTAAAACATCGTCTAATTTTTTAGACCAATATGAAGTAGCTATAATACTATTCGAGTTTCAAAGCTTAATATTTTGAGGATTTTTGTAAATAATATAAATTTTTAAATTTTTAGTTTATCTATTACTTGCTATCAACTAAATAATACCTTAGGAAATTTTGACATAACAACATTGAACATTTTTAGTTCCGAAATTTCTGACTCCAGCATAACTTGTAGTCCACCCAAGAAGAGAAGAGTTGAAGGTGACACTTGTACAAGGTACATTTGTAAAGAACACCGCACCCGTTTACACAGGCCTTATGGAAAATTTTTGGCTCCGTGGAATTGGCTATAATTTTAATATGTTATAGTAGGATATGTAACTAAAAAAAAATGTAAGTAAAGTTAAGTTTTTCTATGTACAGTTTTTGAGATATAAGCGGTCAAAGTTCGTTAAATGGTCGTTTTTGTGTATTTTCTAATATTAATAACTCTTACATCTTGACCGAAAAAAATTATTTGGCCATAAAAATGACTTAGTAAATGTCTAAGGACAAAGTCGCTTATGATGTCATTCTTATCAATTTAATTAATACCGTATATTATTGTCAATTTATTAAATATTATAGGGGGGATAGTCAAAAAAAACATTTTTTATATCTGCACTATTACCGAATTTTATAACTGACGCTTTTTATTTTGGCACAGGTTAACAGTTTTATATAATATTTAAAGAAAAAAAATATTTTGGTTTTTTGACTGCCCCCACTTTTATAGATATTAATTTTTTTATTGCAGATATTTTTTCTTACTAAATAAAATTGACTTTAGCTGTTTCAAGCTATTTTCCGTATGACAAAAATCAATTTGTTAAATATTTTGTAATAAGATACAGCTCAAAGAATGTTTTTATTATATAAAAAAATACTATAGCTTTTGGTGGAGTCAAAGGGTCTGTTCAAAAAAAAACATTTTAATTTTTTTTTGCCCTTATATAATTTTTAATTTATTTTTGGAAAACGGCTCGGTGAATTTTAATTAAACTTCACCTGCTTATTTTTGTAACTGTAAAAGCGTCACACTAGGAATAAAAGTGTTTTTTTTCTAAGTCTAGTTTTGAAGATATTAATTTTTGTAGCTGTAACTATCTTATATTTACAGGACGGCGACAAAAAAAAAAGATATTTAACGTCCAATTTTTGCTGTACGTACAACTCTAAACAACTAAGAGCCAAAACAGTAGAAAAATAAAATATGTACAGGGCGTCTCAAGAAAAAAGCTTGTTTTATTGTACTGTTTTAATACTAATAATGCTAACAAGTAACTAAACAAATTAACTTAAATTAAAATTATCTTAAACATGTGCATAACATTTATATGTAAACTTTGCCTGAAGTACATTATATACCCCTTATGACGAGCGTATCCTAGGTACCATAGTACACTGCAAATATGAGAGCAGCATCCTACTGCCCTTGCTTTACTTTTACATATACAGTAGTATCCAGTGGCGTGTCGTATAGGGGGCGCCAGGGGGTCGGTTCGGTTCGATTCGGATCGGTTCGAAATAGAATTAATTGTGTTATTATTTTAAAAAGGTTTGTAATTTATTTGACTTCCATACCTATCGCCCCCCCCCCCCCGCCATTTTATCCACGACACGCTACTGGTAGTATCCTAGGATACGCTGGTCTACGAGGGCTTTGGGAATTACCGAGAATGACACCCATAACTGGTGCTTAACAATAAGTTACGTACTATTGACATTTTCTTGTTAAGTAAAAAAAAAGTACTACATTAGTACTAATAAAACTCATGCATCAAATAAACCTATTTTTTGAGACGCCCTGTAAATATTTTTTTTTCTACTGTTTTGGCTCTTATTTGTTTAGAGTTTCGGTACGTACAGCAAAAATTGAACTGTAAATACCTTTTTTTTGTCGCCGTCTTGTAAATATAAGAATAGTTAGAGCTACAAAAATTAATATCTTTAAAACTAGACAGAGAAAAAAAAACATTTTTTTCCTTATGTGGCGCTAAGTTACAAAAATTAGCAGGTTAAGTATAATTAAAATTCACCTAGCCGTTTTCCAAAAATAAATTAAAGCTAAAAGGGCAAAAAAATATAAAAAAACATTTTTTTGAAAAGACCCTTTGACTCAACCAAAAGCTATAGTATTTTTTTTATATAATAAAAATATTCCTTGAGCTGTATTTTAATACAAAATATTTAACAAATTAATTTTTGTCATACGGAAAATAGCTTAGAACAGCTAAAGTCAATTTTATTTAGTAAGAAAAAATACCTGCAATAAAAAAATTCATATCTATAAAAGTCGGGGCAGTTAAAAAACAAAAATATTATTTTTCTTTAAATATTATATAAAATTATTAATCCGTGCCAAAATAAAAATTGCTGGTAATAATAAAAATTCGGTAATAATGCAGATATAAAAAAATGTTTTTTTGACTATCCCCCTATATTATTTAATAAATTGACAAGAATGGCATCATAAGTGACTTTGTCCATAGACCTTTACTCAGTCATTTTTATGGTCAATTGTTTTTTTTTTGGTCAAGATGTAAGAGTTATTATTATTACAACATACCCAAAAACGACCATTTAACGAACTTTGATCGTTTATATCTCAAAAACTGTTCATAGAAATACTTAACTTTACTTAAATTTTTTTAGTTACATATCCCACTATAACATACTAAAATTATAGTCAATTCCACCGAGCCAAAAAACATAAGGCCTGTGTAAACGGGTGCGGTGTTCTTTCTACGATGAAAACAATAATTTTTTTACATCCACTGCACTTAGCATGCTAACAAATTCTTTTTACTCTTTTTTTTTAGTGAAGAAAATTTTGTAAACACACAGACAGATAGATTTAAAGTTTAGTAAGTATTCATGAATTATTTAATATGCAAAAATCGTTGATAAAAAATGCTAGTGGCACTCACACACAATTTTTATTTTTCGCCGCCACTGACTTTTTTATCCAAGACAAATCAATAGAAATATTTTTGCTATGTTGCATGCGTCCGGACTTACCAAACCGAAATTCTATTTTTATCCCTGTCTTGATCATTAAATTCTTACTTACATTTGGTCAATTGCGATAAAAGCTTGATATAATGGCAATTTATGCCCATGCCGGGTCTACCCGTAGGGTATGGAAGTCAATGGAACTCCATGATATATCAGCCTTGAAAACAGTGTTTTGTAAATATCTCAAACACCAAAGCTCCTGCGAAGTTTTTGGTTACAACACAAATTATTGAAAAGAATGTAGTCTACGATATTCTGAAAACCGTTAAAATGTTAGCATTTAAAAAAAATTTAATTTTCAAAAATCTGCTGTCATTAGCATTAATGGATTTTAGTCCAAATCTAATCAGCTCGTTACATTGTCAAACACTATTTTACCTGAAAATTTTATAAAAATTGGTTCAGCGGTATAGGAGCTATCGTGTTACGGACAGACATACAGACACACACAAACAGACAGACACCACGACAATATTTTTGGCGTTATTAAAAAAAAATTCGTCGAAAATAATACCTTTTCTAGCCATTTCTGCGCGGGCTAGGAAGGTAAAAATGCTCGTCAAGCATAATATTGCCAAATTTTATAAATGTATCCCGATCGAGATATTGACGGTTATTTTTGAAACGTTGAAAACGGTAAAAAAGTACTCTTTTTTAAAAAACATGGCCTGCAAGAATAAATAATTGCATATAGAGCGCCATCGCGCAGATAGACAAATGTGATACTTTTTTATTTAGAAATATATAAGAAATGAGAAAAATATTACCAGATAAAATCCCCAGTAGAAATGGCAATGTTATGAGGTAACAACGGACAAAACTGAAATAAAATCAAAAGACACCAAATAGGCATTTTTTATGTTTGTGTGGCTTATCCTTCTATCCAGAATTTGTTTTATTTCTTTGTGAAAGCATCATAAACGTGCTATAAACTGGTGCTTAATTCATTTAAATAGTTAAAACGGTTTGAAAGAAAATTTGATGAATCCGAGTCAATAGAATATCTTCAAGAAAATGCGTTTTTGCTCTGTTTTTGCCAGCACAAAAAGTTATAGTGTAACCCTGTACCATATTTTACTTTTTTTATTATTTTTTTGTAGCAGAGAGATCCCAAAAACTTTGAGAATTAAAAAACACAAAAACATTTTTTTTTTAATCGCAAATTCTTTGGAAAAACGAAGTACTTGCTCATATTTTTCCTTAATTAAAAAAAAATTGTAATAATGTAATACATCATTTTATTAGAAATTTTAACAGCTTTTAAAAAATATAGTCAGTATGTACAGGATTGTCTCGGTTGTGAAGAAATATAACAAATAAGAAACTTATGTCTGTACGAATTTCGTATATCAGTAATTGCCCCTGCGCCACAGAAAAGTTAAGAAAAAACTTAACGAAAAAGGTTCTTGGAACTGTGAAAGGGTACTGTATATGTATACAAAATTTGCTAAAGAAGTACATTTATTTGGAAATCCTAAATTTTTGCCTGGTCTACAAATAGTTTGTCGTACATTAGGTAAATATATTTGTTTTGAGATAACGCCAAAAATGTGTGTCTTTTGACCTATTTTAACAATATTGTCGTGACGTCTGTCCGTGTGTGTATGTCTGTCCGTAACACGATAGCACCTAAACCGCTGAAACGATTTTCATCAAATTCTCAGGTAAAATAGAGTTCAATACTGTAAAGAGCTGAAAGAATATTTTCAAATTTAATGAATCTCCTCAGTAATTTTCATACTCAACATATCGTTTTCTTTTTTAGTACTGCCACACTTCCCCTGACGATCAAATGTATCGAGGAGAAATTGGGCATCGACCCAAGAATCGCGCGGTTCACCCTCCCCATCGGATCCACGATCAACATGGACGGTACGGCCCTATACGAAGCAGTAGCGGCCATTTTCATCGCGCAGGTCAGAGGCGTAGATCTGGGCATTGGAAAAATGATTGCCATCAGTATAACTGCCACCGCTGCGAGCATAGGTAAAGTAATATTGTTATATACCTAACAAAAAGTTTATAAGTTAAAAGTTGAAAATTATTTTTTGCCTAATCGGATCAGGAGTTAAACTCAAGCATTACATCTTTTCTATGTGGATTTAAAAAAAGCGTATTACAAGGTACGTTAAAATAAACTTTGGGACAATCTAGAGAAAAGCAAAATTAGCGCCAGCCTAATCAAAAAGATCTATAAGAACAACACGAATCAGATAAAGAAGGAAAAGCTCCATCTAAACGATTCAACATCATTAATGTCAAGAATGTGAAAAACAACTGTGAATAAATGGGAAAACAACTTTTTGTCTATCTGCTGATCAAATAGTCCTAACCCAAGATTCAAAGATTTAGAAGACATAAGACGTAAACTGATCAAAGAGTATGACAAGTAAGGTCTATGGGTAAACATTAGAAATACACAACTTGTTGTTTTAGAAGCAATGAGTGCAATACTACTTAGTTCTAAACAGCAAGACATAAACCATTGTAAAAATCTTTACTTCGATGATAAAATGAAACATCGAAACAACTAAAAAAGACAATTAGACAATACAATTATCAAATATCAACTACACACAGCCTCGAAGCCCAGATTTTGTTTAGCGAAACTAATCTAGAGTTGTCCAAATGAGAGCATCAACAAACTAATAGAATTTAAACAAAAAATCACAGAGGTCATCCAATTAAACCACAGTCATGTACAAAGAATGAACGGATTAAAATATAGAATACCAAAGTAAAGAAATGGACACAAGTATTAAGAAGAAAAAAGAGACGAATAAAATAGGTATGGGCAGCATTCGGTAAATTAAGCTACATACTAAAAAAGGAAAAATATCCTTAGTACCTCAAAACGAAACTGTATAACCAATGCATGTTTCCTGTACTCACCTATCGATCCCAGAACTGAACACTTATTAAACATGGATAAGGTACAAAAGTAAGATATGTCAGAGGAGAGACATCAAAATTAAAATGGAAATTTGCCGGTCATAATATCAGACAAAAACACGATGAAGGAACAAATGTATTATAAAGTGGAGACCCTGAAAACATAAAAGAGGTAGGGCACACACAGAGAAGAGTGGAAGATATTGGGGGAGGCCTATGTCCAAAGATGAATCGAAGAAGGCTAAATAGATAGATACATAGATAGAAAGATAGATAGATAAATAGAAAGATAGATGGATTTAGAAAAAAAAAACAGGAGAGGCTACACAAGAAGGATATTAGAGTAAGATGGTACTAAAAGGGTTGTTCTCTAACTATACAAACTTTCTTTAAAGGTGTTGTTTTACAGGTGCTGCTGGTATTCCTCAAGCAGGACTTGTAACAATGGTTATGGTGTTGGACACTCTTGGCTTACCTGCCGAAGATGCTTCCATCATCATCGCTGTCGACTGGTTATTGTAAGTAACTAACATGATACTCATAAAAGACGTTTATAGGCATTTCGCCGCTCTTTAGAGAAACATTAAAACATTATATTGCAGTGCGCATACAAAATTTTAAGCCTTTAGGCACTTTTATAATAACAATAGCAATTAGCATTGAATTTAGTGAAGAGTTTTTATAATAGCTCTTGTTTACGCGTAGACTCAAGTCTCGCAGTTTTAGAGCGTACGCTCCAATTGCGCGTTCTAGAGAGAGGACCGGAGCGAGTCGCACCAAGATCGTTGCTGCCAAAATCAAGACGGTTTTATCTTTTCCTATTTCACGCAGTGTAAAACTGGACGGTGAAATCTTGTCCGTATGAACACCAAAAGTGTCTTGTTCCTCGCGTGATTTGCGTGGTGTTTGGATTTTCAGACAAGCTTTATAGTTTTGTCGCGGGGTACAATGGTGATCCGTGGTACAAGCTTGTCTGATAAAAAATTTCACCCAAGCTTGTACCGCGCGACTAGTCCAATCCGCGCATCACACGTTCTAAACACACGCGTTTAGGTACTCGCGATTGGAACGCACCCTCTAAAACTGGGTGACTTGAGTCTACGTATGAACGCCGCTAAAGTGTTTTCAAAAAATCTATTATTCTTAATTTTTGCCTTTGCTTGTTGTTCTGGTTTTTGAAGATATGACAAAAAATTTAAAAAAAAATCTGTAATTTGATACAAAACTTATTTGGAAAATTTTTCCGTTGGTTGTAGATATAAAATAATATTTTTTTAACTCCCTGTATAACAATAAACCTGTTACTTACCCTGTTAACTTTGTAGATATTTTTGCTGATTTGAAAAACATACCTAAAAACATAAAAGAAAAAATCAGAAAAAAATAACTAAACAAATTATAAAAAATACAGTGTTCCAAACCCGATGTTTTTCGGAGAGCCTTAGTTGTTTCTGGGAGTACAGAAAAACTGATATTCATTTTCAAATCTCGATTTTCAAGGTAAGCCTATAGGTAAAAACCGCATCCTGATATAGCAAGCGGTTTTTAAGCTACGGGTGGTTGTTGAAAAGACTGGATTCAAGGAAATTTTTTTTATTTAAATAATCCAACTGTCAAACGGAATTTCACTGTCATTGCTAGTTTTTATGATATTTTAGTCAATTTCCCAATTTTTGAGATAACTTTTTGACAGTTATCAGCTGGTTATCGTTAGAATAACATAGGCCAACGAAAAAAAAGTTGTCCCAAAAATAATGAAATGAATAATTGTGCATAATAATGAGCGTCAAATTTTTAAGGTATGCTTGGTATTTTATTTTTTGTTAGTCAAAACTATTTTTTGTGATACGTCATTTCAAGTCAAAAAGAGGACCCATTCTCGAAAACTAGATGAGGAAGATTAAATTGGATTTTTTATGTAAAAAAAATATATATCAAAGAGCAAAAAATACGGTTTTCACTTTTAAGCTCCTCTTAAAACATTAGACCCGCAAGTGGGAATCTGTATTTTTTTCTATCTTGCCCTACAATTATCCGAAACCTCCAAAATAGGTGAATTTAGTTATTTTTGAGGAACTAATTTATTAGAACCTGAACAGTTTTTTTTTGTGATTTTTAGGGACAGGTTCCGCACAGCCATCAACGTGATGGGTGACGCTTTTGGTTCGGGTGTGGTGCATTACAGAAGCCAAAAAGAACTACAGGCCATCATTCAGGAAGAATCTAGGGCCAATTCCATGAATAACATCGAGTTGAAGGAAACTAATTCTGTCTACTCAGACAAGCCATAAGCTTTTTCGACAGGAAACCATTATAATAATTATTACTCACTATTATTGGTGGGTAATAGTGGAACACATAATAGTTTTCTGCTCACATGTATATCTACGAAACTAACGGATTTCCTAACCTCTAAATGGACTACTGACATATACAGGGGAGAATCTAAGAATTTTGTTTGAAGGGGGGAAGATAATTTTTTGCGTTTTAAATAGTGACAAGGGGTAATGAGACAATTACTATACTCACCGCGACTAATTTGCTCCCGGGCCAACTCGACTACCCGATTCGCCGCCGGCCTTACTTGCTCTCGACCCAATTTGCCGCCGAGCCAACTCGCCGGCGTAGTTTTAGTTTGCATATCTAACAGGTTTTGACAGAGTTCCGGTAACAATGCAATTTAATATTATGTTATCGCAAAAAAAAATTAAATGACAGATCCAAAATGGCGAACTTTCTTATTTATGAATGGATTTGAATGTATTAAATTTGAAAGTGTGTTGGTAATTAAATTAAATTTGAAAAAAAAATTAAATTGACGGAAATTTCCATTTATCGACATGTATATCCAAATTTTGAAATTTTGAGGTGAATATTAATATTTTATAATTTAATACACATCGGACTATAAATGGAAAGTCTACAATTTTGGATCCACCAATTTGATTTTCCTAAGGTTTATTTAAAATTCATAATTAGCGACCAATCCCAAGTAACATTTCTTTATTTATAGCAGAAGCTAAAAGGTTGCCAGCGCCTTTCCTTAAAACCATTAGTTTCAATGTTTGGTCGCTAGCACGTTCCCATTACCCTTATATACCCCTTAGACCTCCTAAATGGGACTCCCCAATTGGTGGTGGCAACCTATGTATTAAACTCATTATAAAACCATAAGAAATAAACGCTAGCTTCGCCCTCTAGCGGTTCCACCAGTATAGAACCTTTTAGAGCCTAAAGCTATTATGCCAGGTTCTAAAAGCAACTTAGAAACGTCCTCTATCCTGTTATAAAACTAGATTTGGTAATTTGGTATCCTGGCAATTCTGTTGAATACCATACCATACCTTTAGAGTAAAGAATTTTTCCTATAAAAGCTTTAGCGATATTTTAGATTCACAATGGCTATATAAAATAATTTAGATCATAAAATTGGCAAAAATGTCGAGTAAAATTAGTGTATCACATAAAAATATACCCATATATATATATATATATATATATATATATATATATATATATATATATATATATATATATATATATATATAGGAATTTGTCGTTTTGTGGATCATCAAATTGCCTGCCAGACTTATTTTTCTGATAAAATCGTATCTGAAAAGCTCTCAAAACAAGCACGCCAGCTCACAAATGCTTTTTAATAGTTTTTTGATAACTGAATAACAAATATTTAAAATTAAAAAAAATAATTTACTCTATTCACCATTAAAAAAGTCTGTTTGGTTTACATAAATCAAAATTAAAGTAAAATTATTGTTAAAAAACACTGCTAAAACGACTAGATAAATATTTTCTGTTTACAATATTTTTAAAATAATTCTATATACGCCATTATCGTTGTATAGTGGTCACTTGGTTTTATTTGTTACTCTATCGCAACAAGGATTTTTGAGTGCGCTTATGAAACCAATAAAAGAGAAGAGAAGGTAAACATAGTGAACATAACCTCACTTAAATTTTTTGTATTTGTTTTTTAAAGTGTTGTGTTAAATTTAAATGTTTTTTATCGTGCAATTTGCACACAATCAGGAGGGCCAGTGCAATGATATCCGTTGTGCCTGCAGGTTGGAGGGAAACCTCTTATATTGGCCGTTTAAACAGGCCTTATCTAGGCTTGGGTGCCCTACCCAGGAGGATAATAAATAATCAATCTTGCAATAGGTAGGTACCAATCTGTACTAGTACTAATAAAAACTAAAATACGAAAGTATTTATTTACTTCTGTTAGAACCCTTAAGGAAACAAAGTTTTATATGACCGCCTATTTAAATAATATTTAATATGCAGCTATGGGTAACCATAAATACAAAAGAATTAAGTTTACCTTTAAGCCTTCCTTTTAAAACCTGTTTAAAATGCCTAAACGTAATGGCAAAAACCAAAAGTCTAAAGTTTATATTTACCACTCTTAAAAACCTTAAGGAAACTAGGTTCTATATGGCCGCCTATATAATCATATTTACTATTAAACTACTGGTAACTACAAAAACAAAAGGATATAAGGTAACCTTTTAGCTCTATTATAAAACACTTTTGTTATGACCTAAAGTAATGAAAAAAACTAAAAGACCAAAGTTTATATTTATTTCTTTTTAAAAACTTTAGGTAAAAGGGTTTTATAAGACCATCTTTATAAATCAGAAATCAATAAAACCAAAAGTATCTAAAAGGAACAGAAGAACACTTTTTGTATGTGTAACACCTCTTTAGGTAATTGGCAATATAAATTACCTTTTTGTAGCCAAATTGATCCTAAAAGCCATAACAGCACCCTCTAAATAACCTTGGAACCAAATTAATAAAACCTTGAGTGGTAATAATGTTACTTGGGTTAACACTCCAAATTTAATGCCTATTGGTTGGATCGCTATTTTGACTTTTTGCAAGTTTATCGAATTCGCCATTTTGGCCTTTATTTTAAGTTTAATTCAATAGTCACAATTAGCGATTATAAATAAATAAACATCCCAAGTTCTAAATTTGATGGTTTATAAATGGAAAATTCCATCATTTTTTAAGCGTCATTTTGATTTTTTTTAGCTTTAAGTCAAAAATTGTATTACGTAGCCCTGTATTGTTTGAAGTTTGAAACAAGTTGTTTTATAAATAAAAACTTTGTTAATTTAAATATGCCATTTTGAATTTTTTGTGTTAAAAAATATTAAATTGGATTGTCACCGGAACTCTATACACCTGTCAAGTATAAAATCCGTAGCTCATCGGAAAGTAGGTAGTTGATAAAGCTCTGTCGCAAGATTTAAAAAAAAAAGCATAAATAAACCGTTTAATAAACAAAATTGCAAACAAAAACTAAGGCGGACGCGCGGCGGCAAGTTGACCTGGCGGCTAATCAGGTGGCTTGCGAGTTAGCCAGGAGACGAATCCGGTCGGTGTCGAGTTGGACCGGCGACGAATCGGCCACGGCGAACCGGTGGCGGCGAATTATACTAGAGCCTGACTAGATGGTGTATTCTGTGTATCAAAACTAAATATATTTTGGAATTTGTGGGGGAAATTTCCCCTTTTTCGAAAAATCTAAAAATGACTGAAGCATGCGTTTGTCGCTCTGGCCACACTTCTGTGTGAATCAGCTGATCGTTCTCGTATTTTCTGAAGTTCAAATTTTCGATTTCCTGTATTTTTAGCCATAGACGAAAGTTCAACAATTTCTCACTCAGTCTCAAGTAAGTGTGTAAGATTGGTAATACTAAAATCAGTGTTGCCACCAGAAACAGGATTCACAACGTCAAACCATGGTGCAGTCAATTGTTATAACAAGCGTTAGCTATTCATTTCGAGGTTAAGAAGTCCGTGCCGAGACGTCAAAAGCTAGATATTACGTGTGCGTTAATGCTCGATTCCGAAAAATAATAATAATTATTTTTATCAATAGGGATATTTTATAAATTTTATTGGATACTATAATTGTGATAATTACTGCATCTGCGCATTAGCTAAATGTAATTTCGTAGTGGTAGGTAACCACTACCGCTGCCGTAAGTTACAAATCTGTTTCGTTATAATTGTGGTTATTTTTTAACATAATAGATTTTTCTCCGGCATATATATATTAAAAATGATAAAATATCACTAGTTTTTTTTGTAAATTAAGCATAATTTTATTTTTTTTTTTGATTTTTATAATAGAGACAAGTGACAGTTCCAAAAACTCTGAGTGGTTGTTAAACACCACTAACACGGTAGCCAAAGTTGTCAAAATTTTAACCGTTCCAAAATGTCCCTAATGTTAAAATTTTAAATAATTATGATGTTTATTTGTTTTATTAGTTTTTTCTACTTAAGGTTTTTTTTAAGGATATTACGCACGAAATGAAAGAAAGAACAAAAATAATACCAAAGCTTTGTTTTCAAACTAAACAAAAAAAATTCCATATTTTTTTTTTAATTTAAGAAAAAAAAACGGTATTTGTAAATTTGGCAAGAATAAACTTTTTAAAAGTTTTAAATATAAGATGTAAAACATAGTTTTTAATAAACAAATTGTTGTTTACTATTATTTGTAACAAATAATGTTGGACAAAATAAAATGCTTTCTGCATAGGAAAAAACATATGTTGCATTTATTCCTTACACTAATTTAAATTAAAAACTACTATTTATACTAAACTTGATCAAGACAACACCCTTAAAGATGAAGTCTATAAAGTTAGTTAAGAAACTTTTGATATTTGCATTAATTGTCGTAAATGTGTCGTAAAAGAAAAAAAATTGTCTGCCTTTAAAAAAAAATTACCACTCTTTTTGAATATTTTATTTATTTATGCATTAATTGTCGTTTTTTTTCGTATACATGTCGTGGAAGAAAAAAAAACAAGTTTCATGGGTAAATAACCATTTCTACACTTTACGGTTTTTACATTTAACAGTTTGATAAATTATTTTTTGATAACTTTAGTTTTCTACGTTTTGTTTTTCGATCGATTACATTTCATTTGCTTTATCATTTCAACTAAATAAGTTTTTATAAATTTTGTTTCGATATTTTGCTTTTCAATAAATTATGCCCGCCGCGCTCCCTTAAACTTTTAAGAGCTCTTGCGCCACCACAACTTCGCGCATCGTGGAAAAACAGTTAAAATCCATGAAACCTAATGCAGGACAGCGACGACGACAATCGACGACGAAAAATGATAAAGGAAAACTGACTTTCAAAAACTCTTTTTCAACTGGCATGATTTTGATTATCGTTAATTAAGATAACGAAAAATTACCATAACGGCTGTCCAGGATGTCAAAATTTTAAGCGTTTCAAAATGCCTCTACTATGTACAGTGGAGCAGTCTTTAATAAAACTTTAACAGCGGTATTTACTAAGATGGTTTAAGGTCTAAGTTTAACTTTTAGTTTATCTTTTATGTAACGTTTTAACTGAATTTCTGTTAAACTTAATAAAAGTTAATGGAATTTTGGACTAATTATAACTACATGGGTTATATCGCAATGGAAAAAACCGGTTTAAATAAGAATCTGCAAGGATTTCGTCAAAAAAATAGAAAAAAACGGAAAAGAAATGGTTTAAACTATAGGTTTAAGTTTGTAGGGAACGAGGTTTAAGTGAAAATGCAGCGATATTTAAGTGAATTACTTACATTTTTCAATTTACACTTAGTTCCCAAACTTGACGTTGTCGGAAAATGTGTTCTAATTTCGTAATTGTTATTTTATAACTTGCAGAAACAAAAGGAAACTGAAAAATAAATTTTTAAATTTATTAAAATGACGTAAAAGTGACTTGACTGACACTTGCTGGACTAAGTACTGGGATTGTCATCTGCTGTCATCTCGGTGCACGTACATCTTAAATATATCTGTATGGCTAGAGCGTATTAAAACCATTAATGGAAAATGACTGCTACAAGCGTTCTGCCATATTGGATTCAATTGAACATAAAATGGATTAAAAAAGTCAGTGACCCCCAGGGAACCCCCCCTTAAGCTAATAGTTTTTTTAGAAATTTTTCACATATTCCATGAATACAAATATAAAGTAACATAAAATACGGCCTTATGGGGTCTCCCCCCACCCACAAAACTGTTTCGGCCCCCTAAAACCTTTTTCCAAATACGCCACTAAAAAAAGCAAACGCTTTCAATAAAATTTATATTTATATTGAGTTGATTTAGGGTGGAATTTATAGTCGAGCTTTAAGGTCGGACGTTTGCGGGGCGTCCTCAGCGTTTTCATTTTATAAAGCTTTCCTTAAGACAGGTTGAGTCAAGGAACCAAATGAGCTGGCTACACTGACATTTATATTAATTTTTGATATTTATGACATCTTTTAACAATTTCAGCTAATTTATCAAGATTGGTTTAAATAACAGTTTTTAGCTGTGATAAAAGTTTCGCAAGAACGAAAAAGTATGATTGTGAAAAATGGTTTAAAACTACAAAAAATCCTACAAAATAAAAAACACATGGATGGAATTACCTACTTGAAAAAACAGGGGACAACAAAGGCCTGAAAGGAAATGAATTTGATGATCAAGAAATTTCTATAGAAAGCCTTTTCAGTATCATGAAAAAGCCAAATTAATGTTTTAATGCAGTTGAATATTTACTTCAAATATCATTTGTACGAAATCTGGTTAAGTTAAATTTTGTATTAAATGTTTTATCAAAATTAAATACATATTTTTGACATCATATAAAATATTTCTTCATTTGTTAGATAATAACTTTTTTGAAACTTTTCCAAATTCGGAACTTCAGGGTGTTTCAGGTCGCTTATTATGATTTCTAACCTCAACTTTTTAAAAAAATCAAAATGGCGAATAAAAAATGGCAGATTTTCCCATTTATGAACTGATTTGAGTCAAAGTTGGAACTTTGCGATCATTCAGGTCGCTGATTATTATTTTTAACTTAAACTAAAAAAATCAAAATGGCAGATCAAAAATGACGGACTCTCCCATTTATAAACCAATGTGCTTCAAATTCGGAATTTTAGGGTGTTCAGGTCGGTGATTATGATTTCTAACTTAAACTTTAAAAAAATCAAAATGGCGGATCCACAATTGTGCACCTTCCTATTTATAAACCGATTTGCCTCAAACTTTAAACGTCGCGGCGCTTAAGGTAACTCAATACAATTTTTGACTTAAATTTAAAAACATGAAAATGGCGGATACAAATTGGCGGATTTTCCCATTTATGAACCGATATACATCAAACTCGGAAATTTGGGGTGTTTTAGGTCGCTGATTATTATTTTTCATTTAAGTTTAAAAAAATCAAAATGGCGGATCAAAAATGCCGGATTTAGTTTTATTGTCCATTGTTACAAGTGATTTAGTAGCACCACGGTGGCACACCGCTCTTTATCAGGCCAGCAGACATAGTTTTGGGCACAAAATATATAGCATATATTTTTAAAGCAATGCATTTTTTTAAACTTTTTAGTACAAAAAAAACTGAAATTTAAAACAAAAATTAAACTTTTTTTACAAAAAAATCTGGACTTTTAAAGCAAAATATTTTGGTATATTGGTTTAAAATGGAAAAGTCCGCCATTTTTGATCCGCCATTTTGATTTATTTTTATTATAAGTGAAAAATAATAATCAGCGACCTGAAAGATCTCAAAGTTCTGAGTTTGATGCAAATCGGTTTATAAATGGAAAAAGTCACCATTTTGTATCCGCTATTTTGATTTATTTTAAGTTTAAGTTAGAAATCATAATCAGCGATCTCAAAACACCCTAAAGTTCCGAGTTTGATGCAAATCGGTTCATAAATGGAAAAATCCACCATTTGGTATCCGCCATTTTGATTTATTTTAAGTTTAAGTTACAAATCATAATTAGGGACCTGAAACACCCTAAAGTTCCGAATTTCATGCATATTGGTTAATAAATGGGAAAGCCCGCCATTTTTTATCCGCCGTTTTGATTTTTTTTTAGTTTTAGTTAAAAATAATAATCAGCGACCTGAAAGATCGTAAAGTTCCGAGTTTGATGCATATCGGTTCATAAATGGGAAAATCCGCCATTTTGGATGCGACATTTTATTTATTTTTCTAATAAAAAAAATGTTGAATTGTATACTAGTCACCAAATACCTATTTGGAAAAGTTTGAAAAAAGTTACGATCAAACAAATATATTATATGACGTCAAGTTAAATAAAACTGTTTAAACAATTAATAGTAATATCGTAAAACAAAAAATCTCGCGGCGAATTGTCCCCTACTCTACTTGAGACTTTATTAAAATTTCTGTCCAAATTTTCATTAATATTACAAAATATGTGAAATTTAGGTAGCTACCTATTTATTAAACTGTCTTTATCTATAAGGTTTAAAAATTGATTTTTTCAACAGTCCGCTTTACCTTTTAATCTACCAACTAAAGGAAAAACCAAATTGTTGTCTTCCTCAACTAATTATTTAGTTGCATAAAATCTCAAAAGCAACCGTCACAGATTTTTTTTTAAACTAGTGCGCATGATCAGGAAGCGAACTAACAACAGAAATCGTTATTAAGAGGAGATTTACTGGTCCAAATAATTTATATTTCTATTTTAAAAGTATTGAAATAAATAAATAAATAAATAAAAACATTTTTTTTATATTAATTTAAAGATTATTTGCAAATAAACAAATCGCGTATGAGTTTATTTGGATTTTAATCTGAAGATCGTTTTTTTTACTTTCCTCGTCAAGGCAAATATCGTTTAAAAGCTACATGCTAAAATATAAAAGAGATATGAGAATTTAGTACTAAACGGTTTATCCAGCCTTGTGTACATTGCCCTAAAAAACTCGCTCTGAATTTTTTAACAAATAAATTAACAAAAACGTGATTGTTTTCAAGTTACAATGAGATAAACCACCCCCCGTGGATAGTTTAAAATTTAGGACGATTTTTAGTCGGAATCCCATGACCTAGGGGTTTAAAGTGACGTAGAAGTCTAAATTAGACAGTTGTAGAAAAATCAGTTTTCCATGTTTTCCTCTTTTTTCCGGTCTATATGGTCCATTTCAAGAACAAACCGTCTTAAATTTCAATTTTTAGGACATTTTATCATCCGTACAGGTAAAAATACCAGATCAATTGCGGCCTGTTTCGGCAAAAAATTAATTTTTCCAAACCAATGCACATTTAAATTTTAAACCTAAACCTTAAACTTAAACCAAAACCTAGACTAATACTCTGCCAATATATGGGCCCCTAAGCTCACACTAGGTACTATAGTTATAATGTATGTGTGAGCTAATATAACTAAAAACTGAAATATATTTTATTCAACTCCAGACTAAATTACCTTTCGTTTGATACCACACAAGCCATGTTTTTACTTAAACTCAAATTTTTGAAATCTACCCCCACCCTTAAAAAAACAAAAATTAAAATGTATTTTGTTTAACTCCGAACTCAATTACCTTTGGTTTGATATCACACACGCCATATTTTTACGTAAACTCTAATTTTTTTAATCTACCCCCACCCTTTTTTTTAACAAAAATCTATTTTGTTTAACTCCAGGCTCAATTACCTTTCGTTTGATATCACACACGCCATATTTTCACATAAACTCTAATTTTTGAAGTCTACCCCCACCCTTGTATTTGGCTTGTGTTCGGTGGTTTTTGTTCATTTTTAAATGGGACCATCTCGACCCAAGACCCAGCCTAGGTACCAAATTTCATTGAAATCGGGCAAGCGGTTTTTGAGTTATGCGCGTTGGTCGTTACAGACAGACAGACATACAGACAGACAGACAGACAGACAGACAGACAGACAGACGGCGCGACAAAAAAGTTTCAAAATCATCTGAAACGCAAAGATATATAAAAATTTTTGAAATCGGAGCAACTTTTTTTTTCTCGAAAAAATTAGGATCACTATAGCTCACACTACTATAGTATAGTATATGTGTGAGCTAAAAAACAAAAAACTAAAATGTATTTTGTTAAACTCCAGACTCAATTACCTTTCGTTTGATATCACACACGCCATATTTTCACTTAAACTCTAATTTTTAAAATATACCCCCACCCTTTTTTTTAAATTAATTAAAATGTATTTTGTTTAACTGCAGACTCAATTACCTTTCGTTTGATATCACACACGCCATATTTTCACATAAACTCTAATTTTTGAAATCTACCCCCACCCTTTTATTTGGTTTGTGTTCGGTGGATTTTGTTCATTTTTAAATGGGACCATCTCGACCCAAGACCCAGCCTAGGTACCAAATTTCATTAAAATCGGGCAAGCGGTTTTTGAGTTATGCGCGTTGGTCGTTACAGACAGACAGACATACAGACAGACAGACAGACAGACAGACAGAGAGACAGACAGACAGACAGACAGACAGACGGCGCAACAAAAAAGTTTCAAAATCATCTGAAACGCAAAGATATATAAAAAATTTTGAAATCGGAGCAACTTTTTTTTTCTCGAAAAAAATAGGATCACTATAGCTCACACTACTATAGTATAGTAGTAGTGTGAGCTAAAACTTACGCCTTAGTAAATACTGGTGTAAGAGACTATAAAAACGGCATAACTATTGATGGTGAAGTTGATGGCAATCCATAAGATTTCCAAATATTAGAAAAACTAAACGCAGCATACCAAAATTATGGACTCAAGGTGAATCTTAAAGAAACAACTGATATTGATCATCATGACGAATTAAAACTTCGTTAAAAATCTGTTAATCAACACACCGAAAGAAAAAGTCACATATCAATTATCTAGCCATGTGGATAAAGTAAAATTTAAATCCAATGCGCCACTTACTTTTAAACTGATATGACATGGACAATAAAAAATAACAAAATGAAATAAATCCAAACAGATCTGACAGAGTTACGAATTAAGAAATAATGCATAGAATAAGAAGAAATAGAAATACAAGCTACTAGAACATATAATAAAGGAAAAAAAAAGACCAGATAAGCTAAGGAAAAAGAAGAACCTAGCTAAATAATTTAAGAAACTGATGCGGTATAATGTCGACTCAACTGTTTAGGACAGCATCTAAAAAATTCGAATCGTCATGATTATTTCCAGTCTCCGCTAATAGATGCAACTTCCAGATAACTAATAAATAATTTATTCAAATTAGGTACTTTTCCTTAATAGGCACACGTCAGGCATTCCGATATTTCCGATAGCAGCAGGGCATCATCTTCACAGGCATAAGAGTCAAATAAATTAAACAGAATTTGCTTACGGAACCCAGCGTTTGTTAATTATAGTTGTTTTTATAGCTAATGATTTAAAAATAACTTTTAGAACAGGTAGATACTGCATAAAGTTTTGTATGTGTAAAAAATACGAACTAAACTCATATCCTATTGGAAGTTTGACGAGAAGGGAACATACAAGAAAATTCGATCTGGGGAATTCCAAAAGGGAACATTTACGAAAGTTTTTAGTCAGGAGAATAGAAATTTGAAGAGACAGGCTCAAGTAAAGAAACTTTTTGACCAAGCTTCTACCAAATTTCTAAACTGCACTCAAATTTGCAAGACAAGAATTTTTATTAAAATGACCAAAAGGCTAAAAATCTAGTTGCCCATCAAAAATCAGAAAAAAAAACAAATAATAGGAAACCTAAAACCTTTTTTGGAATATCTAATGATTCGTTTTTTGACAGAAAAAGAACGGAGTATCGCATTAATATGCGGTTTTTGGAACTAAATAATTTGTGTTATAACCAAAAGCTTCGTAGGAGCTTTAGTTTCTGAGATATTTACAAAAAACTCTTTTCAACGCTGATATAGCCTAACCTTGCATTTCACTAAAAAGCGCAAGAGTTTAATTAATATCATTTCTCTCAAAAAGGTCATTTTCTTAATATTTTTTGTAGGTAAGTACTCAAGCTTAATAATATCAGCTAAACTTTCTTAAAACCAGGAAAAATTTAGAAAGTTTTTTACAAGGAGACTAGAAACCTTAAGGGAATAAAACGGTCGAAAAAACTTAAGAAAATAAGGGAGTGAAACAAGGGAGAGAAAACCCTCCAATATGGAAAACATTAATAATAAAAAAGAAACATTTTATAAAAATCGGAAAAACAGAATTATAACATATGACGAGGAACTTTTAGCCCCTGTATGCTTTACTGGGACTACTAAAATCCAGAAAATTGTATAGGACTCCGGATTAGGAATATAGAATTATGTAGAAGGTTCACCAAAGTTTCTAATAGAGGAGTAGTAATGTAAATTTAACCCCAAAAATATTAGAAACTGCTTATCAGGAGAGGAGGATTTGTATGTAGGATATTTCTATCTTTCTCCACGGAACTTTTCCATTTTCAAATTAGACTGCTGGTATGAACCTTAAAAAAATTGTGTTCAAAGTCACTACTGTGTGTGACTCAAGCGCGGATTTGAGGGGGGGTAACGGGGTAATTACCACCCCTAGAAAGAAAAATATGCACTTTTTCCTAATAAAATAAGGGAAAACAGGAGAATTACCCCCCCTAGAAAAAAAAATTATATTACAAAAAAAAAATTCGTCGACTATTACCCCCACTAGATTTTGACCCAGATCCGCGCTTGGTGTGACTCCTTCAATTTAGAGATAAAATTATTAAGTATTTAGAAGGAAAATTGGGAGCTTACTTTTAGACTTAAATTTAGAATCCGTGGTAACAGTACTGAATAAACAACCTAATAATATATTTTCTGACATATTTAACATATTTAATTTACAAAAGAGATGCTTCAAATCCAAAAAGATCCAAATTTAAATAATTTCACTGAAGGTTCACCTGGAAGCAAATAACTGGAGCACGTAAAAAAGGTTTGGTGTATATTTTAATGAAAATTTTAAGATATTGCTTACATTAAACCCTAAGACCAGCATTTACTAAGTGGGTCTACAGTATCTAGATTTCGGTTGAAGGTTTAACTTATTTTTCTCGCGAATGCAATAGTTTTATATATATATATATATATATATATATATATATATATATATATATATATATATATATATATATATATATATATAAATTGTTCATAAATACCTTGCGATATGGGTCAACTTTTTCCGTTGTAACAATTATGTCCGCAAAAAACTTAAAAATAAATAAAAATTTATTTTGGTTTAAGAATGGAAGCTATATTTAAACCTCCAAACGTCGCTAGGAGATGTTAATTATTTAGACAAGTTAGCGATGATATTTTTAATTCTTTTGGTGAATATGTTACTGAAAACAGGTTCTAATATATCTTGCGCTTTTTACAATATTTAAATATTGATACGTATTTAATACGGTAATGCATCTACAGATATAGTTTTAAGTTATTTATGTATTATTTAGGTTTGAAAATTTTTGTATATAGGTTTTTTTATCGATCATAGATTATTTCTATAGTTTTTTGAACTTTAAACCACCCATCAGGGGTGGTACTACAATTTGAGATTATTTTTAACGAGAATCCTATGACTGCAGGGACTAGATTTAAAAAAAATTACATATCGTTACAAAATTTTTATGTGGTTTTTCTTTATTTCTAAAGTTACTTTGAATTTATATGAGATGAAACTCACTGAGAAATGCTTACTATCATATTGCACATTAGGAGAACCAAATCTTTGCAGTTATTTGACCTGTGAGTATGAAAAAAATACACTTAAAACGGTCGGTATCACGTCTAAAAAAAGTATCGAAGTTTTCATTAATTATTTCTTTTATTTTATTACATGTTGTATTAATTCTTGTTTTTTAGATACAGGGTATCAAGACAAAAATTTTTCGATTTTTTTGTTCTAACTTCCTTAAAATTTGCAATAGATCGAAATTTGATGGAATTATTATTATTAAATAAATTAATTAAATAAAGTCGTGGTCCAGTAGTGTATTTTCGCCTCCTGTATAGTGTCCTGTGGAGTCCTGTATAGTCATGTAGACAATCTTTGTACACCTGCTGTGGGCAACTGATCACCCCTCGAATATTACTTATTTTATGTAATTATTAATTATTATTAACACTGTATTTCCTTAACTTTTTTTTTGGAAAAAACCAATATAACATTTTATTTATTTCATTATAAATTAAAAAGTAATTTGACATTTTTAAAATTTACTGTTTTTATCCACTCTTCAAACTTGACATCATTGGTGCATCATTTAAATTACATCCTGTAGAAAAGAGTCAATGAACAGTTTTGCTTGGAAACTCTATAATGGATATTTAAAGCAAGAAGTTTAACCCGGAAAGTTTCAGAAACTTACATACAAGGAAAACAGAAACTACCCTGGGAACTGAAATTGGCGAAACTTTCTAATACAGAAAAACTTTCGAAAACACAATGTTCCACCCAAACAATTATAGAAACTAAGTTACCAGGGTAACAAAGAGACTAGATATAGGAATTTGTTAATAGAACGAAAACTGTCCATCTACGAAATGGAAAAGTTTAGTATTTTTCGATAGGAGAAGAGAAGCTTCAAGAAGAAAATACTGCTATTATGTCGGGTTAGAACGTTTTTCTACGTTGTTCGACGCCTATTCTCCACTTTCTTCGATCCTGACAATCATCTTCTGTCAGGCTTTAATAACTCATTGATCTTCGGATTGACTTGCCATTCCAGTTTAAGACGCCCTTTTTTTCTACGCCCTATTGGTTGCCATTCTGGGACTTGTTTTTGTATTCTTTCGTCGTTCATCCATTGTACATGGCGGTACCATATCAGTTGTCTTTTAGTGATGTCATCCGTTATGCTTCCCTCGATTCCCATTGTATCTTTTATAATCTAATTTCTTATATGATCTGTTCTAGATATTCTCAATGATCTTATGCATCCATTTCGACACTTTCCTTTTTTTTTTAATTTTCTGTTACGCGACAAGTCTCCATTTCATTCAACAGCGTGCTTTTCACCATTGTTTCATATACGTTAAATTTGACATTGTTTTTTTCTTTCTATCTCTGCTCCATAAACTACTGTTAGGACATCCAATAACCTTTTTTGCTTTTACTATTATTTTTTCTAGTACTTTAAGTCTTTTCCTATCTTATCAAATGTGACACCCAAGTATACATACTCATTGCATGGAGAGATTGTTTGTCCATTATCTAGTTCTAACTCACTTGATTAATTTCCAATACATAAGTACTGTGTCTTGTCCACTTTCACTGTTAACCTCCACTTTTGGTATTCTTCCGTTAACTTTCCCATCATATTGGAGTATATGTCTTCTTTATCATTAGCTACAATTACTTAGTCGTTAGCAAACTGTTATGTGTATATGGTAAATGGACCATTAAGTTGAAACCTCCTATAAGCGGACACTCACGATCTCGTCGATTTTGTCCGCTTATTGGAGGTGTCCGCTTATGAGAGGGAACAGCGAAATTTTAATATATATATTTATTAACAATTTTCGCTGCCTGAGGTGTTCCGATATTAAATTCTTCAGCGATTTTTCGTGCTGATAGATATTCCTTCTCCGAAACGTTAACAACTTCCATTTTTTCACGTTAACTAAGAAGTTTTTTACTAGGTGCCATTTTAAAGAGATCTATTACTACTTAACTCAGCAATAAAAATAAAACACAGCAGCCCCGCCGAATAAAATATGATGTAAATACGACAGAAGATAGTATACATATTAAAACGGAAATACGTAATTCCCCGCTTGCAGAGTGCGTTGTTGCCAACTTACTACATAATATTTTTGCCCATGTCGTGCAGCACTTCGTCCCGTTGTCAGAGGTTCGCGTCCGGTTAAGGGAGAATTTTTTTACCAAAAAAAATTGTCCGCGTCCGGTTATTAGAGTGTCCGGTTATAGGAGTGAATTTTACATGTAAAGAAATAGGGAAAAGCTTGGTTCCAACAAATGTGTCCGCCTAAAGGGAGTGTCCGCTTAATAGAGGTGTCCGCAAGGAGAGGTTTCACTGTATTCCAATTGGAGAGATACAACATCCCTGTCTTAAGCCTTTCGTTACCAGGAATTCTCTTGAGAGTCGATTTTCAATTTTAATTTTAGATTTTGACCCTTTGTGTAGTTCTTTTATCGCTTTTATGTATGTACGATTGATATTAGTATTGTAGTACAGGGCTCAAACTTTTTGTAAAGTCCATCTGCAGAATTTAAATCTTTTTTAATAGATTCACAGTAGAACAAAAACAATCGTATATTTCACCTACGTTATACTACTTACTTAGGGTTAAATCAGCATCTAATTAGTTAAGGTACAACTTTATTAAATCTTAACCAATTTTAAAATCATGCGCCATCTTGGATTTTATAAAAATGTCAATTTTGACAAATAAGTCTCAAGCATTTGCTTTCGATAGAGCCTAAATTAAAAAAAAACATAATATTACATAAAGCTATTTTGCCTATTGTGACCAGGAGGTGTATTCTGTGTATCAAAACTAAATATAGTTTAAGATTTGGGGGGGATTTATCTTTTCATCCCCTCCCGTAGATCCGCGCCTGGCTTTGTAACGGAAATTTGTAAACAGCACAACGAAAATCGAGTCGTGTAAACGCCCCATATATGAAAAAGATCGATAGCTTTACTGGAAATTCAAATTGGAAATTCTCCATTAATAAAAGGAACAACTCCCAAAGGAGAGAAAGTCTGAAATTGCGCCAGGAAAACTCCGGGAAAATTTTTGTAGCAGGCCAGCAGAAACGTGCAGGAGAAACACGCATTCCACAGTGGGGGTGGAACTTCAACACTTACGGTCTCTATCGATTTGATCGTCCCCCATTTGAAGGGAAGCAAAAACGACTAAAAAGGGCGGTGACTTTTACAGAAATCGATATGTTTTATAAAGGGGTCATCAAATGGGGATAATAATATGAACTATAGAAGGCGTAATTATATTATATACCAAGGAATAAAAGTGGCACACGTGAAAAGTTTGTAGCTCAATCGGATTAATTTTATTGTTATTTTTAATATTTGTATTATATTATACAGTATATTAATAAAGTATGTCGCCAATTTTCAGAGGATGATTTTTTAAGTAATTTTCTGAAAAACTTCAAGTAAACATGGTTCCGCAAATGCTTAGTTTTCGAGATACAAGGTGTCAAAATTTAAATTTTTTGTTTGTTTTTTCTTTATAACTCGTGCAGTTTTTGAGATGTTTGGCTGAAATTTGGAACCTGTAGTTAGCTGCAAGGCATACATCATTAACACGTTGGCTACCAAGCATGATTTTCGCATCCTGGTTCGGTTCGGTTCAGTGTACCATACGAATCACCGGTGACTCGTACAGTACAGTTCACTTCTGTACTTTTTGTATCACCCGTGATAACGAGCACAAGTCATTTTAAATGCTTGTAAAAAACACCGGTGTATAAAGAAAGGAATGACATTTTGGCTATGGTACAGGGATGAACTAAAACAGGGGATAGGTGCGACTTTTTAACAGTGGGCTGTAGGGACACTCGGGCTATGTATGTCCCGGTGACTCATATGGTAGCCAACGTGTTAAGCATGTCAAATATCGAAAAAACCAAAAAATATTTTTTCAGGGTGTTTTTCCCCCAGAACTTTTTGCAGTAAGTCAATATCATATTTAAAAACTTAAACTCGATTCTTTGTTTTGTTCAGAAACCTTTTGATCTCTTGTAATTTTTTGTATCTCGAACCGCCTTCACGAAAAAATACAAAAAAAAAAAATTTGTACCTTGCTAAATTATATTAACATTTAAAATAGTCACTACATTACATTATTTTAATGTTATGCGAGTTTGATTAAATTTCTGAATAGCAATAGAAGATACAAATTGAAGATACAAATTATCTTCTTTTCTCAAAAACGGTTAAAAACAAACTCAAACTCAAACTCAAAACATTTATTGCCGACAAAATCAAAACAATGTTTGACAAAGCAACGTCAAAAATTTGTACAAAATAGTTGGAACAATATGTTATTTCATTTTTAAATTAGTAAGTAAAATACTTAGAGATACAAAAAATTGCAAGAGATCAAAAAGTTTCTGAATAAAACAAGGAATTCATTTTATATTTTTGAATCTGCCAGTGACTTACTGCAAAAAAGCTCTAAAGAAAAAAAAGGGGGCATGACCCCGGAAAAAATATCACCCTGTATCTCTTTCATAATATTTGGCATGTTTAATGATGTACGCTTTGTAGTTAAATACACGTTCCAGATTTGACCTAAAAATCTCAAAAACTGCACGCAGAAAAAAACAAACAAAAAATTTAAACTTTCGGTTCATTCATACACCTTGTATCTCAAACACTAAGCATTTGCGGAATAATGTTTATCTAAAGTTTTTTCTTAAAATCACTCAAAAAATCATCCTCTGTATAACCAAGTCAATATATTTGAGTTTCAAATATAAAACAAAAAGCATATTTCCGCTATCGACTACCATAATCTATTTATTTTTCTCTAATGCACTCCCAATCCTACGTGCCAAATTATTTTTTATGATTTTTTCGGAAATGTAAAAAATCTGCGCTCCGATATGGCATCTTAAATCTAAGAATATTGCCAACCCGATATTCTCATAAAAATCAGTACTAACCGAGGAGTTCCTTGGAAGAATGCCAACGGAAAACTTTTTGGCTGCCGTCTAAAGTTTGTAGCTGGCCCGGGGTTTTTAGCTAGAAATTTATAGCGGTTATGTGTCTGAACAAGACATTTACTACCATTCAAGTTAGAGGAATACTGTTAGTTGTTTAGTTGAACTGTCGCCATGGTTATGACATACGCTTTAGCCTGGAAGCGTGTTTTATCAAAATGAAACTCTCTCAAACATGCTGCTCCTCAAAAAAAATTACTTCACCACTTGACCGACATATTAACGTCTGTCCAATTATTAGATAGCCGTTTTGGTGTAAAAGGTCTGAAAGTTTTGAAACTTGGCACGAAAATAGAGTTGATGGTCGTTCATATAAGTTTGCAACCTCGAGAAATGTCCGCTTGATAAAAAGGCTTTATTATAGGAAATAAAATTTGCTTTTAATTGGTGTATAACTTATTAAGGTTCGTGATATATTTATAACTTCAAAGGCGTTCGTAAGTCGGGGTAATTTTTTTAGTACAAAATTTTTTTATTCTTAACATTTATTATTTTTTTAAAAAAACTAAGCTTACACACTGTGCCATAGGTCACGAAATTGCCTTATAAATTATTTATATCTTGACAAAGTAAATCTTTAAATTACACATCAGAGGTGTCCGCAAACTGGGAATATTTTCTAGGATCACTAATAACCCCAGTTTAGGAACGTCAATAAAGTGGTAACCGTAAATTATAGATTTTTTAAATACCAATTTGATTTCATATAATAAAGTTTGTTTCATATTTTTGTAGGTAGTAGGCTTAGATTTTAAATAAATCAGATAAAACTCTCTAATTTCGATTTATTATACGAAATATTTTTAATCTTCGGACGCCTCTGGACTTTTTTGTACTACATCGTTTACAAGAAAATTTTATTCCCTAAAAAAAAGGGTTTGTGACATTTTTCTGTAAATTGCTATTTATTTGAGTGATCTCTACAAATAACCCAAACACATGGACGCCAATGGAGTGCTAATTATTAAATTGACCCAGTCAAATGATACATCGTTTAAAAGAAAATTTAATTTCCTATAGGTGTTTAAGGAAATCAGATAAAACCTAATAATTTCGGTTAATGTTGCATATATTGTGAAAATACATATAAAATAGGGTCTCTCTAATAGGGTTTGTAGGCAAAATCCAAAATGGTGGCAAAATGGTTAATATCATCTTGAAAACTGACAGAAAAACATTATGTAACATTTTTGCAGGCAATTTTATTGTAATCAATTTTTATTTAAAACTTTTTTTCTACAATCTACAGAAACGAAGTTATTTAAAAAAAACTGAATTTGGGCGCCATTTTTCCAAGGTCGCGAGCGAACATCGCTCGAGGTTGCAAACTTACTGGGATAAATATATATAATGACTGGCCTATCCATGAAACCCAAGTAACATTTTAGGGCATATTAGCAAGCTGAAGGGTCAAAATTTCCAATCACTTGTCAAAACCTCCACTTTTTTCCTTAAAAAATTACTTTGCAGTTAAAGGTTTGTAAGATAGGTCATAAACTGGAACAAATAACCCAAGAAATCGTTATTTATAGACAAAACCTTCTAATTTTTTCCTTCTTTATAAGTCTTTAAACTCGTTTTAGCTATAAAGGCAAAGTAACAACACGGTTTGTGCTAAACCTGACCTAGTATTCTACTTTGAGTTTCTCGATTTCCCTAGGCATTTTTAAGACAACACAGCTTGTAAAATAGTGTATATTTTGACCTTAAAGACTTCTTGAACGTTAAGAACTTTTTTGGTTGGCTCTGTAAGTTAGATATTACTTATTTTTGACCTAAATGAATTCTTTCAAGGCAGGGCCCGTTTTGGTTAAGTTACAGGTTGAAAATTATTATTTTTATTAAATAAGTACAACCTAAAACGCATCGTTGAACTATATAGGAAAATCTGTCATTTTATTTAACCATATGGAAAGTTCGGCGTTGGCTAGGTTAATAGTTGCACTTTATTTTGTCCTGATAAAAATTACGTATAAGAAGTTGAAAACAAGAAAGAAGATCATTGATGACGTCACAACACAAACAAACCATTTTTGTTTGAAACTCGTAGACAATGATTGTGTAGAAATAAAATTTCGGACTTCCATTGTCTTTATTTATTTTAAAACACGACGTTTCGGTTAGTAAGTATCTCTAACCGTTATCAAGTGTGAACTAAACAATCTAGTCTCTAGGCTACTACTTATACTACTTGGTGTGCAGTCAGGTGTGACGACCCGCCCCCTTTTTTAATCCTAAGACGCCTGTTTTCCTTAAGGAGTGGTTTCCATATGTTTGGTATGTCCGTGCATGGTTGACTGAAAACTTCTTTATTCTGCATTATATACGCAGCTTCAATAAACTTTCGTTTTCGCCAATGCGACTCCCTATGTAAAACTTTAGCTTCTGACCACTGAATCCTGTGATCATTTGACCAAGCATGATCTGCTAAACCGGATTTTTCAATATCCCCTAATTGGGTACTTTTTAGATGTTCATTTACTCTAACCTGAAGAGGGCGTTTCGTTTCACCTACATATGATTTACCACACTCACACGGGATTTGGTAAATACATTCCTTATTATTTGAAGGATTGTCTGGTATTGTTTTAGTTACAAAACTTCTTATCGTATTTCCCGAAGAAAATACTGTGTTTATATTATAGTGTTTAGCTATTCGTCTTATGTTTTCTGAAATCCCTTGAACATATGGAATGTTAATAACACCTAACGGATTATTATTTTGAGAATTTGGTACATTTAGTTTGTTTTTAATTTTAAATATCGTTGAGTTTATTAATTTCTCGGAATAACCATTCTGTTGTAAGTCCTTTTTAATGTTGTTAATTTCTGTGGTTAATTCTTCATTATTACTACAAATATTTACGGCTCTTAAATACAAACTTCTTATAACTCCTTGTTTTGTTGCAACAGAATGATTAGACTTAAAATTTAGGTACTGTCCCGTGTGTGTAGGTTTCCTATATACAGTGGTTTGAATGTTTCTGTCTAATCGTTTGACAAGAACATCCAAAAAAGGTAAGGCCGAATCTTTTTCAATTTCCATGGTGCACTTGATTGTTGGTCGAATACCGTTTAAATGGTGTAGAAAATTTTGTAGTTCGTCATCATTTTCCGGCCATATAATAAATGTGTCATCCATGTATCGTAGCCATAGTTTTGGTTTGACTCTTGCTGTGTTGATCGCATGGCCCTCGAACCACTACTTTATGGCGAAACTCGAAACTAAGAACAACGTTGGACAGAAAGAAGCAACAAAAGACAAACATCACCAGTCAAGAACAACGGGCAATCACACTGGGTGAAGTGACCCTAATAAGTAATTGTTGAACTAATTATTAAAGGAGACTATATAGAGATATAATTTATAATCTTTTATTACAAGTAAGATATGCAGGTACAGTTTTAATTTAATCTAAAGAAAATTATTCTATTTTACAAGTACATAAGTGTTCATGACATTTCGTTAAGATATAAAAATTGGGTTGTATTCCAATGGCTTCACTCTCAACTTCTGGGAATGTTTTACATGAAATTAAAAAAATTGTATACCCATTGACAGAGAGACAAAATGTCACTTTTTATAAAAAGTTCTGCTTGTTTTGTCTATTGCAATACTTCAAATTGAAAAATATTATACAGGGGTGTCAAAAAACAACAAAATAATATAACTGCCCTCGAAACTGCCCTTAGTTTTTTAGCAAAGTGGCAAATAAAAAAACATTTTAAAGCATTAATTCTAAAGTTTCTTATTTTTAATCTAGGTACTGTTTGGATTTAAAATGTTTTTTTGCCACTTTCCTCCAAACTGAAAAATAAAGGATGTTTACTCTAAATGGTATTTCATGTTTTCTTGATTTTTAGCTGATTACCCCCTTGTGTTGAAAAGTTTAATCCCCTTTGTAAATCAACACTTTTAAAATAATTTTTTATAAATCCACCCTGCTTACCTTTGTCCAAGTTTCTCTTAGCCCTTGCCTCTAGTACCATGTAAAACTGTGAGTTAAAATTAGGTAGTTGACCAGTTCATTAATACTGCCGCCACGGACTGTACATATTCTACATAGTTAATGCAATAGCAAAAGTTTCTGTACTTAATAAGTTTACTATTAAATAAAAAGTATGCTTTTTTCACTACACATTGAAAACCTAAACTTTTTTCAAAATGATACTTTTAATTAATTTGTTTAAAAATCCCAAACTAATTTCACTGTTAATACTCTAATGGCGTATTCCATTGGGAAAATGAGTGCAGCACTGGTGGTGCACTGACACTGAAACGGTGCTGTCAAAAATTTGCGCCGAGTGCAGTTTCAATGGAACACGCGGAATATGAAAAATTGCACTCATGTGGTATGCAGGCCAATATTTAACCTAATCTGTGCACTCACATTTTTTGTTTTGTTATAATATCGTCGTCGATTCGATGAAAAGTGCTTTATGTTCAAAATGAAATTTTACAGGAGACACAAAACACTTCCTACGACTCCCATTATGAGCTGTACAAATCCTTTTTTTCTCTTGCTTTAAACCACGTTAATAAAACATTTTTTTGCAATTAATTTTTTATAGGATAGCCATTATTAATGTTTGAAAAAAATGTCACATCACAGGTTTTATCACACCAACGACGATATCCATTTTTGTTGGTTTCAAAGTTACACGCCCATAAATATTATTTTAAGATAACAATAAACATTCGTAAAGTAAATAAATAATGATTTTATTTAAAAAAAGCCGGTTGAATGCAGGCTTGTGCTCGTATAGCAACAGATAGAGTAGTTATCTGTACTTCGCGCTTGTTTTTCAAAAAAACCTTAACAGAAGTGGACTGTATGCTCCCAAAATTTAAACAAAAAATTGTTTGAAAACATTTTCTTAAAAAATTTTTGTTCAAAAACATTTTTTTGAAAGTAATTTTTTCTCATAAGGAAAAATTGTTCAAAAAAGTTTTTGAAGAAAATATTTTTGAACTAATTTCTATTCAACAAAAACATAACCTAACCTAACAGCTAGGTAAGGGTGTTTTAACATACCATAAAAATGACAACACATGTGCCTCAGCACTAATGGGGTTTCGTTTGGTTTCGTCCCCCTTGTTCTTTTTTTGGACAGATTGAGACTCTTTTGAACTTGTTTATGACGAATTCCTCAGTGATCAAATCGAGCCGAAAGTGTTTCTTGAATTAAAAAATATAGTTATTTTTACTTATAATCATGGCTGCCAGAAAACCCCAACTGTCGGAAAATTAGCCCCTGGGTCCCAGTCAACCGAATCCTTACAAATAAGTAGATTTGTTCTTAAATCTAAAAACCACATTTTCAATAAAGTTTTTGATTTTTGGGGTGTCCGTTCTTATTGTTTGCATTGCACAAAACTGTTCCTCGTCATCTTCATCGCTGCTACTACTTAGCAGCGAAGAAAATAATAAAAAATCGCTCACTACTTTATATGTACTCATTTTTACGTCACACGACAATAATAAGCGTTTAAAATTAATGGCGGGAAAAAGCTTTCGGTGCGGCACGAGCCCTCAGAGCCGGTGTCAAAAAAGCCGCACTCAGTGCAAAACTGAATTCATAAGTTACTCAATGGAATACAAAAACTGAAAAAGTGCATGTCAATGGAATACAAACACCGAGCCAGTCATTTTACCAATGGAATACGCCAAAAAATTCTAATAGGGCTGTCAACAAACCGATTTCCCATAAGCCGTAATGTTAACAAAAACGTAAATTTTACAAAAACGACAAGAGATCGGATCCTTTGTGCATATCGGAAAAATACGTTTTTCTTAAAAATATTAAACTAAAGCGAGTAAATCTGAAATAAAAGGGACCATGTTTTCTTCAAAAAAGTAGGTTATGTTTTTGTTTATTTTGGTTTTTTAATTTATTTTTTTTTTATTTTTATTTTTATTTTATTAAAGAAAAACCCAAAAAGGAAAAATTATTTCCATATAGGGTAAAAAACTAAAATATAAGGTACAACATTACATAACAGTTTAGGTACTTGAATTGATATTTAGGAAAAGAGCTAACTTATCACTTCTTAAAAATTTTTGCACATAAGAACTAAAAAACTAAAATAAACTATATATATATTTTTTTCTTTGAACCTACGTTAATCTTTGGTTAAAACTTTTTTTCTAGTTTTTTTAACATATTTTGAATTATTACATGGGCGCACCAAGGGGGCGGGGGGCTCGGGGCCCGGACCCCCAAAGCACATTTTTTTTAGATATTTTCCATATATTTCATGGATAAACAGAAAAAATAGCATAAAGTATGACATCATTAGACCTCTGGGGGCCCCCAATGGTATCAGGGCCCCAAAGGTTTCGGGTCCCCCCAAGACATCTTTCTGGGTGCACCACTGATTATTATGCCAAGTTTTTTTGCTGTTGTGAATTGTGGCAGGGGAGGAGGTCATGAGAATGTTAGTTTTCATTGAATATGAAGTTTTTTGACCAATGAATCAATGAACTATCAGCCCAAGGTAGGGGAAAGTGGATAAGTAGTTCTATTTGAAGAGCTGACTTCAAGGCTCACTTAACAGAGAAGAAATTGAAATAGACTAAACTTTTCTCATCAGATTTCGGGTTTTATATTAGTACCTTCGGTTTTACTTGACTAAACCTTTTGCTAAGTAATAGGCCTTCTAGAGCGGTAAACTGTGCACTATGATTTTTATGTTTAGACAAAGTTTAATTGTGTTAACCCTCCAGTGGTGACATGAAATAGAGGAACAACATATAGGTAGGTCCGTCCAACAGATCAATATGCACATATGAGTTCCAACCGAGGTTGGTTAAGCAAACTTCTAATAAGTACTTTACAAAATATGTTTATATAAAAAAAATATAAGTAAACATTATATAAAAAAAAACTTGCAAAATTAAAATACAGTTTTTCCTTGTCATTGGCCTCAAACACTGTACATTACCATATGTTTTTCCATGATAGGGCTTAAGTAGTCAAACTCAAGGCTCATCAGCTCACATCAGTACTGTTCAAATTTTACAACAGGGCCAGAGAGGACATGACAGGACCCAATATTTTCTGTTGTATTACTACTGTTACTATTACTTTTATTACTGTTTTTTTGTAACAATATTCGGTCAATTATGTATCTAAAAGTTTATGCAAATAAATATATACTCTACTCTACAATTGGGCATAACAGAATATGACAGGACCCATCAAGACTAAAGTTTTTTTGGGAGAAATTTAAAAAAAAATCTGAGAACTTATTTGCTTTTCTTGTGGTCATCAAAGTCAACAAAGATAACTTTTTTGTCATCTATTTTTTGATGCCATAAAAAAATTTTTTTTGGTAATAAGCTGTAATAGGTCCGATCGGATGCAATACAAATTTTATGGTGTACAAGTTATAGAACAATTCCAGTTTCAGGTGTAAAAAAGCATGGAAATAAATGAAAATTTGCACCAAAATAGTTTAAGATAAAAAGAGGTTTGAGTTAGGAAGATTGTCAAATTTACCAGTTTATTCTACTAACTGTTTTGAGGTCTGTATATATTTATTAAAGAAAAAGAAACTTTGAGGATACAGGACTCCACTGTATCATCACACTATACAGGACGCTACACTACCAAGAATTTATTTAAGAGTTCTGTAGGATGGTGTACAAATTTGGTTCAGCTCATTACCCACACTTTAACCTCATATTGTTTTCCTTTTCTTTCTTGTCTGGGCCCTTTTTTCAACCATCATTTTTAAAATTTTTCAACTGTTTTGAAACAATAATCCATTCAGCAGGGACATTGCTGTATTCTAGTTTTGAAAGTTGCTTGCCTAGAATAGTAAAAAACTCATAGTGGAATATTTCGTACAGTTTATCAAAACTCTATGGTACACTTCTACAAAAGGTCCACTCAAGCACAAAAAAAGATCCCAATAGAAAATGGCTGTTACATATTTATCCAAAACAAGCCTGACAAAAAACTTTCGAATATTTCAATTTTTCCTCTGTTAAGTCAGGTAATAAAGCACTTATCCACTTTCTTTTCCCCTCTTTGAGCTGATACCTAGTTCATTTAAATCAGGATGATTTTTTAAGGTCAAAATACTTGGCATTCCATCAAAACTAACATTTTCAAGATCCCCAGCTGCCACAAACAGCACAGAAACTAGTAATAATGATTTAAACTAAGTAAAAAACTGAGAAAAAAGTTTAAAAAAACAAAAGTAAATAAAAACATAACCTGACTTTTTGAACAAAACATGGTCCCTTTTATTTGAGATTTACTGGCTTTAATTGACTTTTTTTAGGAAAAACGCATTTTTTCCATGTGCACAAAGGGTCAAGACTTAAAACAGCACCGTTATTGTTAATTAAATCGTTTCACTTTTTTTTTAAATTACGTTTATGTTAACATTGCGGCTTATGGGAAAACGCTTTGTTTGTCCTATGGCAACCATTGAACAGCTGATCGTGACAGTTCGTTAGACAAGCTAATTGGTTAAAATAAGGAAAAATCGCCTTTATTCTCAAAATTAGAAGAAATTTTGGCTACGGCAGTAGACATTCCGCGTTTCAGGGCGAAAATAAAGGTAAAATCAACCTCTAAGACAATCTCCGGGAGAAAAACTATATACGCCATGTTTTTTTTTCTTTGTGAAAAATGTTTATTGTGTTTTTGTTAATTTTACTTAAACAATCCCAATAATCTTCAGTAAAACGATGTAACTGAATTGCTTTTATGACCTAACATTTGTATTTTTAAAAACATAAAACTACAATTCTTTTTCTCAAAATGACATGTTTTGAAGGGCGCGTGAGTTTTTTGGACGTAAAAGTCATGGATTCTACGAAAATATTTCCGCCGCAAGTTTTTTTCATCTCAATATGTATAAAAATTATATTTAAAACCCCCATATAATTACAATAGTTGATAAAAATAATCACCATTTTTTTTCACAACTGGTTAAACACCCATCAAACATTATTATTGTGTTCCTCTTTGTTTATTTTTATTTAAAAATGTTTTCATTTCTTTCTATTCTGACAGATGTAGGGGGCGCCACAATACAGGGACACCAGAAGGAATTTTAACTTCTTTTGAACCATATAGGCTAAACTGAAGTTGAAAACTGGTCTAAACAGAGACTTATTGTGTGGACTTTGGTCAAAGTCTCATCTAGGTTAGTTAGACATCGAACACAAACTGTGCTAATTACCTAATTTCTCCTTCCAAATTACCTTTGTTTTTGTCCCCACTTTGGGAAAATGTCGGGAAATTTCCCACTTTTTTAACCTTTTAATTTGCTATGGGGAAAAATTACTCTCTTATTTTAAGTAAACTTTACCTAATTTTAACCAAAAATTTTACTTGGGAATATGTTTTTCATACTGCCACATTTCCCTCTCAGGGTTTTTACTCAAGCACCTATGGTCTTGCCGGTTTCCTGCCCTAATTGTAGATAGCCGCAGTTCCCTTGCTGCCAATTTCTCGACCGCTAGATGACCAATCGTTTCGACCTTTTTCTTACAAAGTCAATGGATAAGGAATGTTTTCATAACGTCCTTCTCGGTTTCTTAGTAATCCACTTGTCATACCCTACGTGCAAAGAGTACAGTTGGATGGCATCATTTCCATAGAATTGAAAGAGACACTACTAGTTAAATGAGAGTAGTTTTCTAGGACTAGAACAGTTGTTGTGGATTATAACAGCTTCGGGATACATTTTTCGTTTAATTTACTTCTTGTCAGCGAAAAAGGACCTCTTTCTGATGGCAGGACCAGACATTGCAGTGTTTCCACTATTATCACTTCTTTAACACCAGTATTATTACGAAGATAAGTGGCTTATTACCATTCCGTAAACCGTTCCGTATCTTCCATAGGTCAGGTCGTCATCTTCTTAGATACTTCGACCGTTTTTGGCCGTTCACAGCGCGGATTCTATTAAAATATTTTACCATTTATTTGTAGAGATGACAAGGGTGAATAAAGAAGAATTCTTACGTAGTTTTTTCTGAAAGTTTTGGGATATGCCCGTTTTCTAAATCATTTAAAGAGACAATAGTATGTAAATGATGGTATTATTCTAGGACTAGAACAGTTGTTGTGGATAATGATAGTTTCGGGATAAATTTTTCGTTTAATTTATTTCTTGACACCGAAAAAGGGTCTCTTTTCGACGGCACGTAAAGACGTTGCAGTGTTTCCACTATTTTCACTACTTTAACACCAGTATTATTACGAAAAATAGCTGAAAAATAATTTGCGTCATTTATCACCAAACTTGATCAATGAAATCTCTTTTGGATATGAGGGATATTTTAATGCAGCTTGCATTTTGAAAGGAAGAGTGGGAGTGCATTACTTTGACAAACCATTCAGGATCTTCCACAAGTCAAGTCTTCGTTTTCTTAGACACTTACAAGCCGTCATATTGTTTCATGTAATTTTAGCAAGATTTCGGCTGCTTTACGAAAATTTGTTAGAGTTTTTCATTTGTTTTTAACTTTAAAGGCCGACAACGGCGCGGATCATCTTATAATTGTTAACGTTTGAATAAGACAAGGCACACAGGCAAGTTTGTAACGTTTGTTTTCTATATCATTTAAACAGACAATAAAAGTAGGTAAATGATGGTATCTTTCTAGGACTAGAACAGTTATTGTGGATAATGACAGTTTCGGGATACATTTTTCGTTTAATTTATTTTTTGTCGCCGAAAAAGGAACTCTTTCCGACGGCAAGACTAGACATTGCAGTGTTTCCACTATTATTTCTACTTTAACACCAGCATTATTACGAAGATAAGTATTACCATTCCGTAAACCGTTACGTATCTTCCATAAGTCAGGTTGTCATCTTCTCAGATATTTACAAAGAGCTTTGCCAAATTTGTCAGAGTTTTTCGTCCGTTTTTGACGTTAAAATCCGTTCACAGCGCGGATCCTCTTAAAATATTTTACCATTTATTAATGCAGAGATGACAAGGGTGTTTGAAGAAGAAAACTTTGGAATATCATCTAAAGAGACAATAGTATGTAAATGATGGTATTTTTCTAGGAGTAGAACAGTTGTTGTGAAGAATAGATAGTTTCGGGATAAATTTTTCGTTTAATTTATTTCTTGGCACCAAGAAAGGGCCTCTTTCCGACGAAGAGACGTTGCAGTCTTTTCAGTATTTTTACTACTTTAACACCAGTATTATTACGAAGAGTAGCTGAAAAATAGTTTGTGTCATAAAAATTTCTCATTAAACTTTATCGCCTTCAGTGAAATCCCTTTTGGGTATGAGGGATATTTTAATACAGCGCGCATTTTGAAAGAAACGTCCTTTAAGACCAGAGTGTCTTAGTGTTTTCTTAGACACTTACAAACCGTCAGATTGTTTCATGTATTTTTAGCAAGATTTTGGCTGCTTTACCAAAATTTGTAAGAGTTTTTCGTCCGTTTGTGATGGTAAAGGCCGACAACGGCGCAGATCATCCTATAATTGTTTACGTTTGGATAAGACAAGGCAGTCTAAACTTTGTAGTTTGTTTTCTATATCATTTAAACAGACAATAATAGTAGGTAAATAATGCTACTTTTCTAGGACAGAACATTATTGTGGATAATTGCAGTTTCGGGATAAATTTTTCGTTTAATTTATTTCTTGGCACCGAAAAAGGGCTTCTTTCCGACGGCAGGACGAGACGTTGCAGTGTTTTCATTATTTTTACTACTTTAACACCAGTATTATTACAAAGATACGTGGGGTGGCTCATTACCATTCCGTAAACTATTCGGTATTTTCCACAAGCCAGGTCGTCATCCTCTCAGATACATATAAAGAGCTTTACCAAATTTCTTCGTTTTTCGTTCGTTTTTAACGTTAAAAGCCGTTCATATCGTGGATCCTCTAAGAATATTTTACCATTTATTAATTTCAGGATACATTTTTCGTTTAATTTATTTCTTGGCACAGAAAAAGGGTTTCTTTCCAAAGGCGACGTTGCAGTGTTACCACCATTTTTATTACCTTAACACCAGTATTATTACGAAGATAAGTGAGGCGCGCATTACCATTCCGAAAACCATTCGGTATTTTCCACAAATCAGGTCTTCATCCTCTCGGATACATATGAAGAGCTTTACCAAATATCTCAGTTTTTCGTTCGTTTTTAACGTTAAAAGCCGTTCATATCGTAGATCCTCCTAGAATATTTTACCATTTATTAATTTCGGGATACATTTTTCGTTCAATTTATTTCTTGGCACAGAAAAAGGGTCTCTTTCCGAAGGCAGGACTAGACGTTGCAGTGTTTCCACCATTTTCATTAGCTTAACACCAGTATTATTACGAAGAAACCATTTCGTAAACCATTCAATATCTTCCACAAGTCAAGTCGTCATCTTCTCAGATACTTACGAAGAGCTTTACCAAATTTCTGAGTTTTTCCTGGGTCCTCTTAAAATATTTTACCATTTATTAATTTCGGGATACATTTTTCGATTAATTTATTTCTTGGCACAGAAAAAGGATCTCCTTCCCAAGCCAGGACGAGACGTTGCAGTGTTTCCACCATTTTTACTACTTTAACACCAGTATTATTACAGAGATAGATGTGGGTCGCAAACCATTCGCTATCTTCCACAATTCGTCATCTTCTCAGATACTTACGAAGAGCTTTACCAAATTTGTCAGAGTTTTTTGTCCGTTTTTGACGTTAAACACCGTTCATGGCTGACAAGGCAGTTTGAAGAAGAATACTTGTAAATAAATGTTTTCTGAAAGTTTTGAAATATACTCGTTTTCTATATTATTTAAAGAGACAATAGTAGAACAGTTGTTGTGGACAATCATATTTTCAGGCTAAATTTTTTGTTGAATTTATTTCTTCCACTGTTTTTATCACACAAAAATCATTTGTATTATGACATTTTTCATTTATGACCAAACTCAAAGACAACGGGGGATGGCGCGTGGGTCAACCATTTAGAATCTTCCACAGTCGTCATTTTTTCCAATACTCATAAAGGCCCGCCCGGGCCGAGGCCGTCGCTTCTTATTAATCCCGGTAATAATTTTTAAAGTTGTTTATTCGTTTTTAAATTAAATGGCAGGGCGCGGGTCATCTTCAAATGTTTTACCTCCCGAAATAAGCTCTCTGAACCCTCAAAGATTTGGTGTGCACAATAAACTATTTAAATTCTGTAAGTTTGCATAGTTTTACAAAAAGCTTGAAGTTAGCCCGTTCCAATGCACTGGTGCAAAGATTACTACAGTCAAACCGAATGACCTGCAAGCTTGTGCAGCGAGCTCAGAGTGGTGTAAGCATCATCATACATAGCCATGAGATGTTGCCAGGAACTTATAAAAATATTACAAGACGCAAAGCTTGAAAATAAAAAAATCGCATTTTCTGTGATAGTAGCACCGATATGCATGTTAAATTTTGAAAACCCTGTATAGATTTAAAGTTTCTGTTCATCATATTGTCTATCAAATGCCTTGGTTCCTATGGTGTAACTGTAAAATTTTAAATAAACTTGATAAATCAGGGTAAAAAAAATTGCACTTATCTATTTGTGGCTTCATTTACAATTACTTTGAATTCCAAGTCCAATTGGACATTTGGCATAAGCCACCACGTTCTTGTTTTTAAAAACTTTTAAAATATATGCCGTTTCAAAAAATTACCGTAAATTAGTGTCTTGGTAATGACTAATTACCATTGAAACGTAAATAATAACTGTAGATACCGGTAATTACCGTGCTCCTGGCAACACTGCAGCCATGTTCAAACATGCCTCTCGTAGAATGCCCTTAGGAGCATTAGCCATGTTATTGTGGTGTTGGCATATCTTTTAAAGGAAAACATTTTTTGCGAATAATCTCGGACCCAGTCACTCTTATATATGCATTAGTTCTTGGGCGAGTCAAGTCCACCTTTATTTTCAGGCCCAAAGGCTTTCAGAGTCTACTCGAACACAATGCAAATGTCTTTATCTTTTGATAAAACCACGAGTCATGACCATCAGCTGATGCTAATGATCATAAGAGGGACGATGTAATAATAATAAGAAAAATAACGCAAAAACAAATCATAAAGGATTAACTGGAGACTCTAATATCGGTTTTCTTATAGCCGTTTCCGCGACGTTATCCGCATTCAAAAAGAGCAAAAATCTTTACGCTAAAGACGAAATTTTGGCATCAATCCAGAAAAGTTTTGGATCGGAAGAAATAGGCAACAAAGAGGAAATAAATCTTAAAATAAATAAAGTATAGAATCATTTCTAGAGTTCACATAAGTTTGTTGAATAAAAGGTAATACAGATATTACCTTTTATTCAACAAACTAATTATTTCAAATAATTAGCAGATTAATGTTGGGTTTCGTTTTTAATTTTGTGCTGTTTGTTTTCCTGATGTGCTTGAATTCTTGTTTTTTGTTGTTCCAATGTACGATCTAGTCTGAAGGTCTGATGAAGACAAAAACCATTGTCGAAACGTTACCGATGGATTAAAACGTATATTTACCAGAACAACAGTGTCCTTATTCCCACTAAATTTACCTATAGTAATACAGATATTCCAGAAAATTCGTATTTCCTATATACGTCTTCGTCGAAATAAAATACAATTAGTACTAGCTAATTTGATTGGCAAGGTTCTCTGGAAAGCTGATTAAATCTTAAATTTGTAACAAAAAGCTTTATCTTGAAAAAACAGAAGAAAAAACAACAATGCAAAAGAAAACGCAACATATTAAACAGCTGATAAATAATAACAGTTTGATATTAAACACATACATAGGCAATGTCTCTCACTATCTTCAATATTAAGGTTTCCAATTACTATTTAACGGATTATTTTCTCCCTTGCCTTCTTGGGCCTTCTGTTTTCCTTTTAAGTGTTCCGGGAAACCGGAAGTGCCTCCCTGACAACCGGAAACCGCAAATTTGACAGGTTTATTAACACATTTGATTTATGACACAGCCTCTATACATACAGTGTGTCCCGAATAAAGCTGACACCAGAAAAAATATTTAATATTAATTTTAAAAACAGTTATTACCCAAAAGTTCTCATTAACTTTCTACAAAAAAATATAAAACCTGATATACAGGGTGTTTTTGCGACTGCAAATGAATCGTACGACCCTGAGACAAAACTATACGGCACTGAATAGGTGGGGAATGAATATTGTGATCTACAAATACCAAAGTTGAAGACTAAAACAATGCTTATTTCGTTCTTCGATATCCAAGGTGTCATTAATCGTAAGTTTATGCCATTCGGTCAAAGAGTCAAAGCGTCACATCAATGGCTTATTTTACCCCAAAGTTCTATAAGCTGCTAACGCATAGTTGCTTCATTAGCCGAAAATATATATTTTCGATATTTTGGTGAAAGGGGGGAATTTCTGCAGTCGGCTACACATCCTAAAGTAAAATTAATATGTTTAAAAAATATTAAAAACAACCAAGCAAACAAGACAAGAGTTTTAACCAGGCAACTTTGGAAGCCTTCCAGGGCTATTTATTGATTTGTGGCATTTATTATGCCCTGTAACCATTTTAATGTTACTTTTTAATATTTTGTTAGTAAGTAACACGTTTAGCTATCATCCCGCACAAAGAAAGACAAAACTAAGTCAACCTCACCGTTTACATTCATCCCTCAAAGTAAACACATTTTTAAATTATAACCCGGAAGTGAAACCTTCTACCCGATCCTGCAATCCTGTCTCCCCACTTCCTGTTACTTCCTAGGTAAAACCAAGTTCAAGGAGCTTTCTCAATTAACACCTATGCAAAAAAATCTCACAGGAATATTGGCCCAGGTGCTCCGTTGTCATCAGGCCATTAATATCATAAAATTTATCAAAGCATACATTAAAATACTCCACAAAATCCGTGACGTTTAAAATCCTGAGTGGAAAATAGAGAGAGAAAGAAGAGAGCAGATAACATTTACCAGTCAAGGTGGGTGCGACAGAGAGAGTATTAGTTGCGACAAACCATCCCTATACCCACTAATAAATATGGTCTTTTATGAAAAGAATATATATATATATATATATATATATATATATATATATATATATAGAAATAAAAATAGTCTTTAATATTCCCGCACTGCAGGGGGGAAATGGAGAGATTGGAGTTTCCCTAAAAATCATGGAAAATGGAGGAAAATCTCCAGTTTTTGGGATACAGTAGAAAGGCGAACATGATGTTTAAAGAGGTAAATGGGGAGAAACTTGGGGGGATAGATTTACTCCACGTGGTGTGAGTTGTTGGAGACAACAGGTGTAAAACTCGCGGGACAAGAAAAAATAAGACTATTCGGTAAGAAAAAGGATACTAAAAGAAGGGCATTGGTGTTAAAGTAAAGTAATTTTCTTTGATTTTTAAAACAGATGTACGTCCATCCCACTATAAGCTTTTGACTTTTTACCATGTAAGTATTATTCTAATTGGGCGAAAAATCTTAGATTCAGATGGAACTAACGAATTAAGAGCTCTAGATACAAAAATAAATGGATTCACGATGGATCTGATACTTTCCTAGCCCATCAGCACAATCTACGTTATATCAGACTTGAAGAGTTTTTTGTAAATATCTCAGAAACGAAAGCTTCAACGAAGGTAAAAACACATTTCAAAATTTCCTTAAGTCTGTACGTCTGTCGGCAAATTTTTGTGGGCGGCATGACTTGATAACGCGTTAGACCAAATTTAGTAATTATTAATACTTAATCTAAACCGAGTTTTAAGGACTTGAGTACTTTAGCATTTTAGACCCTTAAAAATCTATGTAGACTATCCTGAGTCCAATTGTTGTCAAATTTTCAGGCCTTTTTTATTACTATTTTTGAAAGAAAAGCCACTACATGATTTTATGGGCAAAACCGCCAAAACGGGTAAATTTTGAGTGATATGTTTCCTTTGGGGACAAAGCGTAGGTTGGATTGTATTCAAATTATGTTCGAACAATAGTCTTTTTCTAAATTCATGAAAGAGAAAGAGACATCCTCTCAGTCGACCCAAAGAGGTTAATTATAGAAACACTCCTTGTCCTTTAGCGCACGTCAAATGACGTCATCACAAAATGATCAACTGGAATCAATTTTTCAAATGCACCACTTGTTCTTTGATAGTTGGCACAGAATCAGATTTATATGCAATTTTAGGAAGTTGCAAAACACTTTTTAAATGCCGTGTTTTGCGTCATGCCTAACTCAAAAGACGATTAACTTTCATAAAATTTTGCATACTTCTTCGGAATAATAAGTTGCATATAACCCATAAATAAACATATAAATTCTTACCACAGTCTAAAAATCTTAGAAGATTTAATACTATTGGTGGGCGTAGTTGAAGAAATTCCTAAAAAGATATATGGAAAGTTTAAAAAAGTCAGGCAAAATTCTAGAAAAATCTGGAAACGTTTAAGAAAAGTCCAACAATATGGAATATGACACAATTTAAATTTCCAGCTCTAGAAGAAACTGAAAATGTGCTGTAACTGTTCTTCAAAAGTCTGGAAGTGTTCTGAAAAAGTTCCAGAAAAGTCTTTGTCTAGAAAAGCCTGAAAATGCCTGGCAATGTTTTAGAAAATTTTGAAAAAGTGTGAAAACGTTTCGAATTGTTTCAGAAAAGTTTTGAAAACTTTCTGCAGTTTAAGGTTTTCTTATTGGAGCTAACTAACAAGCTCCAGTTTTCATGTGTATTTATCCCTCACATCAGATCAAGGATACTTATAATCTAGATTTCCTAGCTATCATTCAGTTTTCTTGTTGAGGCTTACCTGAGGCCGAATTTTTGACATTCCCTAAGGTGAGTACAGGGGGTGCATTAACTCATCTCATAACCTTCACCTGGGTGCAAGTAAGTGAGAAGATATAGGTACTCATATTTCCAGCACATTGGTTCTCACAAAAAAAGGTTATAGGCAATAAACTTCATCCCTCGATCTCCCTCGGTTTAATTTAAAACTCGACGAGTAAAATTGGAGGGAAAATAAAGACCCACCCCAAACACAACAGACGGATACAGTCATGGAGATAACCCTAAATCATGACGTAAATAATGCTGACTGGGGGCGCGGTGCTGACAGGCAAGGACGTTTAACTAACAGGAATGCATAATCCTGGCACATGACTTTCCTACAGTATCCATGGATGGTAAAAATATAATGAATAAGGACTTATCGGACAAAATTGTATACCCTTGCTACCCTCTCAAAGTTAAAACTAAACTATGTCGGTTTAGAACGTTTTTCTACGTTGTCCGACGCCTATTCTCCACCTCCTACGATCCTGACAATCATCTTCCGTCAGGTTTTTTTGACTCATTGATCTTTGGATTGACTGGTGCCATTCCAGTTTAGGACGCTCTCTTTTTCTGCGCCCTATTGGTTGCCATTCTAGGACCTGCTTTGGTAATCTTTCGTCGTTCATCCTTTGTACATGGCCGTACCATATCAGTTGTCTTTTAGTGATATCATCCGTTATGCTTCCCTCGATTCCCAGTCTTTCTTTTATGATCTCATTTCTTATATGATCATATGTTCTAAATATTATCATTGATCTTCTTATTGCATCCATTTCGACACTTTCCATTTTTGCTTTGTATTTTTCTGTTACGCGACAAGTCTCTATTCCATGCAACAGCGTGCTTTTCACTATTGTTTCATAAATGTTAAATTTTACATTCTTTTTTATCTCTCTGCTCCATAAAATACTGTTAACACAACCAATAACCTTTTTTGTTTTTACTATTCTTTTTTCCAGTTCTTAACAGTCTGTTCCTGTCTTATTAAATGTGACACCCAAGTATACATACTCATTGCATGGAGATATTGTTTGTCCATTGTCTAGTTCTAACTCACTTGATTCGTTTCCAATACATAAGTACTGTGTCTTGTCCACGTTCACTGTTACCCCCCCATTTTTGATATTCTTCCGTTAGCTTTCTCATCATATACTCCATGTCTTCTTTATCATTAGCTACAATTACTTGGTCGTCAGCAAACTGCAGTGTGTATATGGTAAATCGGTCGTTAAGTTGTATTCCCATGCCGTGTACTTTACGTTTCCAGTTTTTTAGAGCTACGGCGATATATATTTTAAAAAGAGTTGGAGAGATACAACATCACTGTCTTAAGCCTTTCGTTACCTGGAAGTCTTTTGAAAGTCGATTTACAATTTTAATTTTAGATTTTGACCCTTTGTAACGTTCTTTTATCGCTTTTGTATATGTATGATTGATATTAGTTTGTTCTAACACTGTCCATAATTTTTCTACTGGAACGATATCATATGCTTTTTGTAGGTCCACAAAGGTAACATGAGTCTCTATATTTCTGGCGCTCCTTTTCTCAATTACTTGTTTAAGACAAAAAACATTATCACTACAAGATCTGCCTGCACGAAACCCACTTTGCTCTTCTTCTTTTTGGTCATGAAAATCATTCATTAATACTATTCTTTATCATTTCTTTTTCGATAATTACTTCCTCTTAAAAATATCTGTCAGCCTCTCCTCTGCATTTTCTTCTTTTTGGTCATGAAAATCATTCTCTATTAGGTCTCTAAGAATCCTACCGTACAATCTACTTAGAGTACTGGTTACTGAAATTCCTCTGTAGTTGTTGCAATCCAGCTTGTTTCCTTTTTTATGTATTAAGGATATGAATGCTATTTTCTAATCATCAGGTACTGGATGTCCGTTTATGCATTGATTGATAATATATGTGAGATATTCTAGTAGTTTTTCTGATCCATATTTGAGCATTTCAGCGTATATTTCCACAGGTCCTCTAGCTTTTTCGAATTTAAGCTTTTTAATACTATTCTTTATCATTTCTTTTTCGATAATTACTTCTTCTCCAAAATATCTGTCAGCCTCTCCTCGGCGAGGCTGACAGATATTTTGGTTTTGTTTCCTGCAGCAATCTCTTTTGTTGGGTTTTTTAACGCAGAAATGAATTTCCATACTTTAGAACTCTGCCTACCTCCTACACGTGTGTATTTATATCGTGGCATTTTCGCTCGAACAATTAATTTTTTTCCGTGCGCATCAGATTTTCCCTGTAGATTTCTATGTCTCTTTGCTCTTTAGTACTGAGCCATTTCAAATATATACGTTTTTTCTCCTTGACCATTCCCTGTATTACCTCCGTCCACCACATCTTATTCTTATTTTTATTATCTTGGTATCCAACAGCTTCTTTGCTTGCTTTCTTCAAGCTTTTTACTATGTTTGTATATATCTCTTCAAATGAATGCTGTGTGTTTATTAATTTTTCATCTAATCGTTTCTGATACAATCTTTGCATACTTTCGATTTCTAGACTTCTAAAGTTGTATTTTTGATTTTCTTCGATGCATTCTAGGTTTTCACTTTCTTCAATACTTTCGTCTCTATTTGTTTTTCTTACAGGGAATAATATTTTTGCTTTTACCACATGGTGGTCAGATCCACAGGTAATACCACGAAGTGTTCGCACATCATACCACTTTAGTTCCGAGTGTTGTCCACCCATAGCATTAATCAATGATTGATCTAAGATTTCTTGTTGGCTGAATCCAGGGACATCGATGAATGTCCTTATGTTTAAAAAAATACATCATACTAAGAAAGACTGGTAGCGGTTTCTTCATTGGTTCATTTCTGTAGTAAACACGTGAGCGCGCGTATAATCGTATATTAAGCCTGAAAGTTATGAATCGTCACTGTGTGTCGCATGAGCGTGCGATATCCAGATTGAACGCGACGTTTCTGTAAATGCCAGTGGTTAAAAAGAGAATATATAAATACACGAAACAAACGATGCGTTTATATAAAGCAATGAAAATTTTCACATACATAGATTGTATGTGTACAGGTGCTTTTGAATGGTCAGACCGGCTTGTTTGAAGTTTTGTAATTCTTATTTGTTGTGTAAGAATTATTATAGATATTTATAGTGAATTCCGAAAAACATGTGGTGGAATTTATTTAAAAAAAAAGCAAATTATTTAAAAAAATTAGATTTTAAGTTTTTTTTGCATTGTTTTATTATTTAATATTACCCGAGTTTTTTCTAAAAAGCAACACATTAAAAATTGAATAAATTGCAATGCATGTGAAATGAAGTTTTTCCTTTTTCAGACTTTAACATTATGCATGCATTAGCATAGAAAAGGAATTTTTAAATATGTCTGTGTTATGTTATGCTCAAGCAGCAATAAATTATGATTTTTTGTCCGTTTTGTTAAGTAGATTGTGTATTAACAAATATTATTTTTTAACTCATGTTTTTGTAGAGCTAAGTTAGAATCGGCTCCGGAACGAAATAGCGATGTACAAAATAGCGGGTATTAAAATGGCGGTATCGAAAAAGCGACAATCAAAATAGCGATTTCATGAAAGGGCGACTATCAAAATAGCGATTGTAACAAAATAGCGACTATTAAAAATTGCGACTATATTTTTTAAAAAACAAAACTTCCCTGACTTTTTGCCCGGGATCCTAGAGGGTATGAATGTGAACCGAATCGAATCGAATTTAACCGAACCGAACCGAATCCCATCGAACCGAACCGAACCAGGATTTTGGTGTTTTAAAATATTTTTTTATAGTTTTGTCATAGTTCCTATCGGCCTTTCAAAGCTCAGCTCTCTAGCGTTTCTGGAAGTGGGCAATGTTACTTTTACACAAATTTACATTTATACAAATTTTTACCTATAGTTATATCATATTTCCTATCAGTCTGCCAAAACTCAGCTCTCTAGCGTTTCTGGAAGTACTTTTACATAACTTTACATGTATAGGGGAAGAGGGCAAATTAGAATTTTGGGGTTTTTTTCAAGGGATTGGTCATAATTTCTTTCAGTCTGCCAAATTTCAGCTTTGTAGCATTTTTAACGTTTTTTGAAATTTCGTAACTACTTTACTATGTTATGGAAGTCCATGAAACTTGGAGGGGTTGTTAGCTTTATGAAGATCTACGACTGTGCAAAGTTTGAGTTTCGTAGCTCATTCCGAAGTAGAGTTTAAGATAGGTCAGCAGTTTACGCGACTTTGGCGGGGCACTACCGTGCCCCCAGATAAGAAGGTGGCGAAGAATCGTAACAGAGAGGGCAGACTGAAGGGCTCTGATTAATCAGGCTAAAGCCCACCAGGGGCTGGAATGCCACTTGAAGAAGAAAGAAGTGTCCTTAAAAACCCCAACGTGTGCTATCTGCTGCCGTCAAGAGTTGCTGAGAGTTCCCTAGCAGTGGGTTAGCTACGCTTCTTCCCAATCACAGAACCGAAGCTTGGCTACAAAAAGTAAGCTTATTCAGTCAAATCGTGTAGCTGACAGCTACAGCTCCTCACACAGTAAGCAGGTTTTAGCTAGCTAACATGAGGGTTGAAATTAGCAGGAAATCATAATCATGTAGCAGGGCGCAGAGGGGATAGTTTTCTTGCAAGAAGGGATGATAAAATTACATATTTTAATGTATGTGTCATACCGAGATATTTTGCCCGATTAAAGTATGGTATGAAAATTGTGAATCCTGATTCTTATGTGATCTACATTTTTGTTTGTAAAATCAACAAACTGATTTGTTTTCATTTAATTTTATTTATTCGCTATTTTGTGATCCTGAAGTTTTTCTATTAATCCTTTCCTCCGTCAATAAACCAGTGATAAATTTCTGGTTATGGGATTTTCTGTGGCTAGTGAAGAATAATTATAAATAAGAGCCTAGGACGCTACCCTGGGGCACCCATAAGTGAGACATATAAATTTTTCTAAGCTCCATATAAAAATCAAGTTTATCCTCTGACAGACCTTTTCTTTAGTTATAATCATAATGTATAGTTATTTTTATATTTATTGTCGTTCACAGAAAAATAAGATGCTAAACACCGTAAACTCATAGTGACGTTTAAATAAAACATTTTGTTCTTAGTCCTGATGAAAATTTGCAGAAATCTTTTATTCATCTTTAGCAAAATTGATAAATATTCCTGCAATTTTCTGCCATCCTGCTATTCACCCGACCGAAAAGTTGGCCACCACCCCTATGTTACGTCATCAGCTACACAGTTTGATCCGTAATCCGTAGGTGTGCACCTCCCGGAGCTGTTGCTTTTAGTTTATTATAGAATACAGTGGGCAAAAAATAAAGGATAAAAAGGAGGGATTAACTGGAAAGTAATTTGGAATGGATAAAAATTAAATGTCCTCTTCCCCTTCCATATGGCCAGGCCAACACCAACATGTCCAAATAATCAACATATGAAATATAGCGGACAGCTGTCAAATGGTGTACACTGAATTATTTCGATTTTAGTCGACATCCCCAAGTGATGTTTGGATTAGGCTGCCATTTTTAAACCAAAATCTTTTTAGTAGGGGAGGCCGTGAATATTTTTTAAAACTTATTTTCTTAGTCAGTGTATCTAGATAAGTGTGTTCTGTTAATGACAATAATCAACAATTTTTCGTTCTTATGTTGACTTTTCGATGGGTTCAAAAGGTAAGTAAATGATTTGAGTCGACTTATTTTCTTAGTTCTAAATCTTTTACATTAAGAAGAAGAGATGATGAACATTATAAGAAAAGCACTCTGGCTCACCTCAAGTGGTGGAAAATATCCCTGACTGAAAATTCTTGGATCCAAAAAGAGGGTTCATTTGTGCCCTTATTTTCTTTGTCTTGAAATTGAACGTATAAACTGATGTTATAATACACTATAACTAAAAATAATTCTGGCTAATTTACAAAGTTGGAAAATACACTATCGGCGTTTTCAAAATTGGAAAATCAGGAACTTATTTTCTAGTTTTAAAATTTATTTACTTGGTAGATTATACTATAATGTCATGGAGAAAATAACTCTGGCTGTAATTTACGATCACGGAAGCATCGTCAGAAAAGCTCTAGGTGTTAAAAACATACTGCAGGCGAGGTAGTCAAACGACAAGGGAAAATAGTCAAACGTTCGTATTTAGGTACCGGTCACTTCCAGTTCAGTGTCACTAACTTCTGGTTCAGTTTCACTTACTTTCGGCTCAGTTTCACTCACTTCCGGTCACTTAAGACTGCCGGGTTACGTATAGTCTACTTTCAGTCACTTCTAGTCAGTTTTAGACCATGTCCAGCTAACTTTAAGCAATTCCGGTCACTTTTAGCCATTTACGGACACTTCCGGTTCACTTTTAGTAACTTCAACTCACTTCTGGTTTACTTCAGGTGCACTTGCAGGAACGTCCAGTTAGTTTTCGGTCATTTTAGGTTCACTTAGGTTACTTCCGGTAAAGTTTTATTCACTTCTCTTCGTTTTTTAAATTCTAATCACTTCTGATTGTCTTGCCGTCATTTCATTCAGTGTCACTCACTTCCGGTTAAGTTTTTACTAACATGTCCGGTTACGTACAGTCAGTTTTAGATCATGTCCAGCTCACTTTAAGCAGGTTGAGGTTAGGTTAGGTTTCATTTCAGTTACTTCCGGCCACTTTTAGCCATTTCCGGACACTTACGGTTTACTTTAAGTCACTTCAAACACTATTAGTCACTTCCGTTCAGTTTTTAGTCATTTTAGGTCACTTCCAGTTCACTTTAAGTTACTTCCGGTATATTTTTATTTACTTCCGGCCGCTTTTGTAATTTTTGGTTTATTTCAATTGTCTTTTCATCACTTCCGGTTCAGTTTTACTTACTTCGGATACATTAAGGACACTTACCGTGATTTTCAAGACACTTCCGTTCACTTTTACAAAAGCTATAAAGAAAAGACAAATTTTAAAATCACTTTGTAGATCGACAATGAAGCGTTTACGGCTCTATGTGCATGAGACCTTTTAGTTTTAAAAGAAGCCAAATAATTACTCCTTATTTGTAGGTGGGTCTAAGAAACATTAACATAAATTGAATGTGTCTAATTGACGGGCATCAGATAACTCTGGAAAGGCTTTAGGGCTTTTAAATGACAGCCAGAGGGTATTTTAAGATTTTTTTATAATACAACCTATCATCTCATAAACTTTCAGAACTAAAAAAATAAGGAAACTCATTTCATATCGTTTTTCACTTGTAAAAAATACTAGTAGTTACTCTATACTAAACTTAAGTATACCCTTCACTAGTACAACTAGTTTTATTACTAAAAAAATTAGTTCGTCGTATATATATATATCTGACTTTTGTGTGGATATCATATCAATGTAACAACGAAAATAGATGGACTGTATTGCAAGATAACTAAATCTATAGACAGTCCTTAACACCCGTTCATAAATCCTGCTACACAAGTTGCTCATAAGTTAGCTGAGAAGACCAAAAAAAGGGTGAAACAAACTGCGTCCCCCAAGAGAAATGATTGGTCAATTGCACCCTCGTATTTTATTTCCATTTAAAAATCAGTAATTTTAAACTACAGTGGACACGTGATCGATTCCCCATTCCCATCTTGCGTTTGTTTTGTCCTGCCAATCAGGATGACGGAATTGTGGAAATTCAAAACGCTATACGACACATATAAACATGATGATGCAAAAATTAAAAAAAAAACATTATAAATTAAATATTTCAAAATGTCTAAAAAAGAAATTATATTTTCAAAATTTCCAAAAAAATCTTCATTTAAAATTGTCAAAAAATAATGAAATATTTAAAAATTTTAAAAAAATCAAAAATTAAAAAAATATATATTTCAAATATTTTTAAAATATTCAAAATTCGAAAATACTTTAGGATATTTTTATAAATTAACTCGTGTTATATTGTTTTAAGTTGATCCGATATGTAGAAGTTTTTCAAAATTGAATTCCTATATTTATTACAAACCTACAAGTAAAGCTAAATAAACGCTTGTGATAAAAGAAGGCTTTTTATGTTCCCGAAATGACCGTTTTCAGAATGACGTCCGCCATTATTATCTTTAATTTTTTGTGTTATAATGTAAAACAAAACAATTTTGAGATTGTGTTTTTTATTATAACAATAAAAAAAAATTGTTTTAACCAAAACACATTTACAACAGCAAATGATGCTACTTATAAATCAAAATATAATTTCGTTTCCGATTTAATATTTAATACCACCAATCAACTCAGTGTTGACAACCTGTTTGAAGTTGCGATGGAAAGACCAAGTACCGTACCATCTGACAATTTTAATAAAAAACATTTTAATATTTTATGTATCTGTCCCCCAAATGATGACCGTCTGGTCGGACAACTTTCTTAATAATAAAAATTAACGTTTACTTAAAATTTATTGTAAGCCATGTGGGAATTCATAAACCTTACTGATTCTAATTAGAGTTTAAAATATAGATTGTTAAATTTAATTGATTTTAATAAGTTTCATGCCCATTTGAACTACCTTTATTGAGTTATGGAAGCATTTCCCGAATGATTTTTCGGGTATAAGGATAATAAAATTAAATCAGGGATATATTTAATTATAATGATTGTGAAATCTGGAGATGAGTTTTAAATATAACAATCTAAAAATAATGAGAAAACTGTTTTTACAACAGATTTAACTAAGAAAATCCTCTACAACTAAAATTCTCCACCTCCATGATTGTGACCCTTACAGCCAATAATTTAAAGGAATCAAAAGAAATAGTCCAGAGTAGCCAAAAATTGACTTGAATGATGATATATTAACAAAAAGTAGGCCTTTGAATAAATTGGTCTATTTCGTTTTCCATGATTCACCCTGTATATTCAGCTAAAAGAAGTCGCGGCGAGTTCTCCAACTCTGCAAAATGGGCTCTAAAGGGAGAAGGAGGGTTTAAGGAGAAGCAACGCGGAGCTATAATGCCTAAAAGCCCTCCATTAGATAACAACCACAAACTCCTCAGCTAGAACTTGCCGAAACCACAGCTACTGACAGCTTTACCCCTTTAATATGTGTCAGTGCAGGAGGGAGCTCGCATGGCGCTGACACCAAGGGCTAAAGAACTATCGGGATAACAGAAGTAGCTGACAGCTACCGTAGCATTTTCAGCTACCCGGCTGTTTATCTAACGCAATATACCACCATACTAGCTAGTGTACATTTAATTGAGTAAAGTAAAGGAGCCTCTAAATGTACAGGGTGTTCCAACTGTAAGCCTCGAATTTTAAGGGACTATTAAAAGTGAAATCAACAATAATATAGTAAGACGCTACTGAGGGTTTTTGACGTCTGCATTTCCGGAGGTGGCCTATAATTTATTACAGTAACTGTTTCGTCATCCTCCATACAGAGTCAGTCTACATTCGGTCTCTTCTGTTAGTCCCATTCTGTGAATGGGTAATCTTAGTCTACAGTGATTCGTATAAAATAACTATACGGATCTCCTGTCTGGTAAGACCAATGATATTTCTACAAGGTCTTTTAATGAACTCTTTAGAGTGACTGGTATATTTATCCAGTATTGTTGGAAGCTGTTCTCCAGGGCTGGGAAGGGGCCGAAAAATTCGACAGATGCCGCTTCCCTCGCTGCTTGGTCTGCGGCCTCATTTCCCTCATACCCAGAATGCCCTGTTATCCGTACTAATGACACATTATTAGCGCTACCAAGCGACCGTATGGGAATCAAGCGCTGTTAAGGCTGCTTGGGTGACGGAGAAGATTTTTATTGTCGTGTTGGTCCATTCGTGGTCAGTAATCACCGGGCAGACAGTTCAATGGCTACGAGTTTGGCCTGCAGTTTATATCCAGGATTTCCGGGAAGCAAACATCAAAATATTTTTTATGAAATTTAGTATCCAAAGGAGATTTATTATTTAGCCCTCCCTCGCTGAGAGGATAATGTTGTAAAGCTTTCTGCTGTACACCGTGTTGGGCATGAATTCGGATATCATTCCCAGAGTTCAGTGCAACTCTTCTTCCCTAATTAGGGCTGTTGATATCACTTTGTTTGCCCTGCCATCCTAGTGGTTGGCCCTGATTCTATATGTTGCTCCCCGCGCATCCGCCTCTAAGTTGAGTTACACTGCCAATTAATATTGAAAGGTTTCCAAATTGGTAACAATTGAACATGTGTTGCATTTTATTTAAGCAAGCTACATGAGCTCAAGATAGTTGTTTACATTTACATTATTGGTGCCACTGCCGAGTGCGGTTACTCTATACTAAACTTAAGTTCAAAACGCTTTGAAATCGGTTTTTAATTTTTGGTCATGTTTTAAGTTTATTCATAAATAGTGTTTCAGTTGTTAACCTTAGTATCATAAATAAAAAATATTTTTGGTTAAACGCAAAAAAAATGTAAAGTTAAAAAAATAAAGGATTTAACAGATAAATAATTGGCAGATAACTACGTATGTAGGTATAACAATGAAAACAATTACGACATTTGTTTCACAGTCAACTAAGCTAAAAAATGTTTTTTTTGTTGCTATATCAAAATACGGTTTTTACCTAAGCTTATCTTAAAGATCGAGCCGTGCAAGACCACCTGAAACTCCTCAAAAGCATTGAACTCGGGACACCCTGTATATAGGAATGTAATAAGAACAAATCTTGGTTTTTTCCCGGAGCAATATTTTGCACAGGTTACACGTTATTTCATTAAATCATTATAAAGTCTTAAATGTGTGATTTCTAAAATTTAGTTTCCTTTACTTTTCAATTTTTCTTTTCAAGAAATAACCTTTGCACACGCTCAAATAAAATAGACACTCGTAGCTAGGTGGGCGTGGTCGACAGCTGACTCCGGTTAGTCAGCTAACCTTCTCAACTTCACTAAGCTAAGCTAACGTAACATCTTGCCTAGCTACAGAACACTCCATTGCTATGGAGAAGCTAGCTAACCAAATAGCTGCCCACCTTTAAGCTATTAAGAGCCAGCCTCGATGACGCAATAGGGGTGGTGCTAGCTTTATCAGCTACACTGCTATCAGGGTGGCATAAGTGACGAACGGTATCATGGAGAATATAATCAGAAATAGGGTCATAGGGGATGGTCTTATTAAGGGGGAAAGACTCTCAAAAGGCGCAGGTGTATGGGGAATAAAAATTATGTGTACTCGTGCGTAAAAGTTGGGGTAGATGAGTAGAGTCAATATTGTCAACTAGGTAATATCCTGAATGAATCGCAAAATATTAATTTGCTGTAATTTACTTGAATATTTCTCGAATAATAAAAGAAACAACTGTAAACTGCTGTACCGTCTTTTCTTGAAACATTTCAGCCCATATTTGACCTATCTAAAGCACAGTCGTAGATCTTCATAGAGTTAACAACCTCTCCTTTCATGGACTTCCACAAAGTAGTAAAGTAGTTACGAAATTTCGAAAAACGTCGAAATTGCCACTCACTCACTCACTCATGTATACTGATAGAAATTATGAGTAAACCCTTGAAAAAAATCAAAAAAACCTCAAAATTCTAATTTACTCCCCTCGCCTATACATGTAAAGTTATGTAAAAGTAACATTGCCCACTTCCAGACGCCCTAGAGAGCTGGGCTTTGGCAGACTGATAGGAAATATGATAAAACTATGGGAAAAAATTTTAAAAACCCAATATTTTAATTAACTTCCCTCCCCTATAAATGTAAAGTTATGTAAAAGTAACATTGCCCACTTCCAGAAACGCTAGAGAGCTGAGCTTTGGAAGACTGATAGGTTCGGTTCGGAATTTTAATTTACTACCCTTCACACATGTAAAGCTATGGAAAAGTAGCATTGTCCAGGGAAGCTAAAGACCAGAGCTTCGTAAGGCTGATAGGAACTATAATAAAACCATACGAAAAAATTAAAAAAATAAGGCATTGCAAAAGTTTTGAACAATATTCCGCATATTTTACTACTTTAAAACTTCAATATTATCCAAAGTCTTTAAAAAAGGAGTGAAATCATAACAAAAACATTTCATGTAAAAAAGGCCAAGTACACGAAAATAGTATTCCGTAAAAAGAATTGAGATAAAAGTAACGCCAAGTTCTCTAAAACAAATTTCAAAATGAAAGATTCTTACTAGTTTGGATATGTTTTTCAAAACATGGCTATTACGGCTGCAATGACTCTTAGGTGCAGTTCTAAATTCAACATAAAGAAGTTTGGCTGTAATAGCAAAGATTAAAGAAACATTTCCAAATTTGTAAGAACCTTTCACTTTGAAATTTGTATTAGAGAACTTGGCGTTACTTTTACCTCAATTCTTTTTGCGAAATACCATTTTCGCATACTTGGCTTTTTTTTACATGAAATGTTTTTGACATGATATATTCTTCTGTCCAACCAGATACGGCATATTTTTTTCCTCAATTGTCGTCACTCAAATAATAAAACGGTTGCCTTAGTTTCGAGCTTTGGCGGAGGGTTTCGCGGATGTTTTTCCCCTCGCAGAAACTTCCAACAAGGACCGCAGAACTCCGCAGCGGTAAGCAACTCTATGAGAAACTCCATTCAGAAACTCATGTGAAAGGGGCAACTTGCCGAAATTCCTAGACGTCCTTTTGTTCATAATAAATTAAATCATCCGCTAGACAACATATTTTTGAAAATCCGTATTCAAAAACAAGATGTAGCTTTTCTGAGGCAGAATATTTTCTTCATATGTTCTAGTTCCCATAAGAGGAGTGCAATTTTCGCAAAATTACAACTTAATTCCGAAAATGGCATATTGATGCAATGCTTCGTTAAAAAGTTAGCATTTAAAAAAATATAATTTTCAAGAAACTGTCATTGTTAATGGATTTTGAACAACATCACACACACAGATGGACATCACGACGATATTGCTCAGAAAGGCCAAAATACACCTAAGCATTGAGTAAATAGACGAATTTATTTTAGCGCCATCTGCCCCTCAATATGATAAAGCTCGCCGGTTGCACCTCTATATGGGTCATATACTCAAAGACCTAAGTAACATATTTTTATTTTGATTTTATCTAAAAAAATTGTCCCCGCGGCGAATCGGCCCGCGGCGTATTATCCGCGGCGAATAAGCCATGGCGAATTGTCCCCTTCCCAATAATTCAGTTATACCTATGTTCGATGATGTAGCACAAGCATTTGACAAAATAGTGCATAAATTATACATATCTGATAGACATTTCAGAGTAAAACAAGAAGATTCATACTCAACTTTAGGAAAAATTCAAACATGTGCGCCCAGGATAGCTTACTAGGCCCTGATTTATACTTATTATTCACTCTCTCTCTTAAAGCCAGAAAATTGTCATCTAGCAACATTTGCTGATGATACTTTGCTTATTGACGCTAGAAAAATCTATTGAAGAATCAATAGAGAAAAGTGGCGAAGAAAATTAAATGAAACCAAATCAATACATGTTCATTTTACAAACAAAAATGTAAATCAGATAGAAATCACAACTAACAACATTCCCGTACCATATTCAAATCAGGCAAAATATCTCGGTTTGAAACTTGATGCCAAATTGCGCTCAAAAGCACATGTTGAGAATAATAAGGTATAGAAAAATGAACTGTCTAATTGCAAGGAATTCTAATTTAACAATTCATAATGAGTTACTGCTTTATAGACAAATACTGAAACCAGTATGGATATATGATATTAGACTAAAGAAAGTAACATTCTAGTTTTACAGAGATGTCAAAATAGTATAAGAAAGTAACATTCTAGTTTTACAGAGATGTCAAAATAGTATAAAGAAACATTGTGAATGCAGCTTGGAACGTTGACCTTCATCGGCACCTAAAAATCTAAACTGTAGCAGAGACTTTAAAAAAGTACGCAAAAAGCCATGAAGATAGACTCTATCGATACACATACAATGGGGAAGCAATTGAGCTTCTAGACAATACTATGCTAGTTCGAAGAACAAAAAGAGTGAAGCCGTTTGAGCTAATGAACCAAATGATATATAATAAACAAAATAATGCTATAAACACAACAAAATTGAGATTCGGATGGAATGGAAGCTGATCCGAGACCTAAAATGACGTGGTTCGTTAAACCTGGGATGATGATGTGAATATAATAAACTTGTGTAGTTACCAGTTTTCAGATTTTATAAATAAGTCGAATTGAAATGTTAGAAGAAGTAGAAGTAAGAAGCCCCCTTTAAAAACATGAGCTGGCTTTTGGAAGCCTGAATACAAAGCTAATTTCATTCAGGAAGTCAAGGAAATAAAAAAAAATAATCCGAGGAAAATGTATAGCGATCGATCTATTTGAGTTTTCCACAAAATGGCCAAACCATCAAAGCCATTCTTTGTGCCTTTTGTAAAGGAGGTAACAATAAAGAAAAATTGATGATAATCATGCAGAGGATATCCTGCGAAATGGCATTTCGAATGTGAATGCAATAAACTTGTGTACTTATCAGTTTTCAGATTTTATTAAAAAAAAGTCGAATTGAAATGTATAAAACCCCCTTTAAAAACATGAGCTGGCTCCTGGTAGCCTGATTCCAAAGCTACTTTCATTCAGGAAGTAAAGGAAATGAAAAAAAAAAAGAACCGAGCAAAATATATCGTGTTCAATATGTTTGAGTTTCTCACAAAATGGTCAAACTATCAAAGCAATTATTTATGCCATTTGTAAAGAGGGAAAATAAAGAAAAATTGATGACAATCCTGCAGAGGACATCCTGCGAAATGGCATTTCGAAGCCGTCAATCTTTCGTCATGATGGGGTGGCGCTAACGCAAACTCGTGTTTTTCAATCAGGCGAACAGAAGTTGCCAAAGATGTGTCGATAAGTTGAGAGTTTCATGGAGAAATGGAGTCACATGAGGTCTGTGCAATACATACATAAACTTGAATTTTACTGAAAGTTTTCTAAGATAGGGGAGGAATATTCTGAAAAGCTTATTTGACATATCTTTATTGTTGCTTATTATTAAGCCTGCGCCGCCGTAGCAACTTGCCATTCCTTTATAATTAAAAATAACGAAGTCGGTCAAATGGGGGTTTTTCTGAATAATAATGAAATATTTTGTAACACTAAAAATAAGAATAACAAACTTCAAGTCAGTAGCCTCACATAACCTCAAATTTTTGCTTATTTATATTTTGTTGTAACATTTATTAGATGTACGGTTTTTCATAGAACAAACTACAGAATTTTAGCCAAAAGTTTGACTATACATGGTTTCGGAGATACAGGGTGTTAAATTTAAAAAATAAAAATCGATTTTTTTAAATATTATGAAGTTCTAAACGCAGTATTTTCAAAATTGGTTCCCAGATGTTTTTGGGATGCGGATCCCTTGCTGTGGGCGCTACAACTCCACAAAAAAAATGTTGGCTAAACATCTGGTAGATTTTTCTCCCCCCCTCAATCACCAGGACCTGGTGGAAGTTCCATTATAGATACACAAAGCCGTCAAGACGTTAAATTACTAATTTAAATAGATTAGAGATAACTAACTCAACGTGTAACGCAAAACGTATAGATTTTTCCACCCCAGGGAATTATCCAAATAGCTTGAAATATATTTTTTTAGATCGGTCACACTCAATAACATATAAATCGATACTAATCTTGGCCACATCTTGCATTTTTTGGAGAATTTTCTCCCTTGAACCTTAATCCCCCTTCAGAGGGTCTCTGCACGGGAAATCTTGAAAGTTCCTTGAGTCAAATTGACAATATGGGTCTTAAGTCTGAGCAACTGTGAAAAGTTTGTTGTCCACCGACTATTGAAGAAACAATTTAGGAGTGTCTTATTGATGATAACAGAAGAAGCAAAACATTGCAATTTCGCTTATCGTATAAAACGGCTCTGGAACGAAATAGCGATGTACAAAATAGCGAGTATTAAAATAGCGGTATCGAAATAGCGACAATAAAAATAGCGATGTAATGAAAGGGCGACTATCAAAATAGCGATGTAACAAAATAGCGATTGTAACGAAATAGCGATTGTAACGAAATAGCGATGTAACAAAATAGCGACTATCAAAATAGCGATGTAACAAAATAGCGATGTAACAAAATAGCGACTATCAAAATAGCGATGTAACAAAATAGCGACTTTCAAAATAGCGATATTTCTTGGCATATAGCTCGACTAAAGGGTTTCTTTCTAAGAAATTTTTTCAAAAAAAAACTTTCCTGACTTCTTTCCCGAGATCCTAGAGGGTGTGAATCCGAACCGAACTGAACTGAACCGAATCGAACCGAACCCAACTGAACCAAACCGAACCAGCATATTTAAAAAAAAACTCTCCAGACTTCTTTTCCGGAATCCTAGAGAGTATGAACCCGAACGGAACCGAATTCGGTTCAACCGAACCGAATTCGGTTCAAATTGGTTCGGTTCGGATTCACACCCTCTAGGATCCCGGAAAAGAATCAGGGAAGTTTGTTTTTGAAAAAATAAGCTGGTATAGTCAAAATACCGCAGGAAATAATAGCGCATTTCGGTTCGTTTCGGTTTGGATTGGTTTGATTAGATTCGGTTTGGTTTGATTCGGTATTTTGATACATCGCCATTTTGATACATCGCTATTTTGATACATCGTTATTTTAATACATCGCTATTTTAATACATCGCTATTTTGATTGTCGCTATTTTGGTTGTCGCTATTTTGATATATCGCTATTTTGATTGTCGCTATTTTGATACATCGCTATTTTGATATGTCGCTGTTTTGTTACAAACGCTATTTTGATACATCGCTATTTTGATAGTCGCTCTTTCATTACATCGCTATTTTGATAGTCGCTATTTCATTACTCGCTATTTCGTACGTCGCTATTTTGAACATCGCTATTTTGTTCCAGAGCCGTATAAAACAACAGGAATTAAATATCTTTGAATTCAGAAGGAGATGTACACCTATAATTTTTTTGTGTTTCAGAAAATAAGCCAATTAGAACTAATTGAAGCCTAATAGAAAAGAAGTGTTACCTTTATCGGAAAACAATTAATTGTTCAAAATACCGTTTTTTTAAGTGTCTGCGATAGAAAGTGACAAATTACAACCTATTCTGATATCAATGACATCGTACTTTTTATCTGTGTTAATGGAAAGAGCTTGTGTGCCATAGCAACGATTAACCAGTGTTAAATACAGTAATTGCTTCAAACATAATTTTTAAATGACAAGAATTGCCAAAATTATTTAACCTCCTTTTTATTTGGATTAGTTTAAAATGCAAGCAGAAAATCAAGAAATTAAGCAAATATTAAACCGCAATAAAAATATTCAAAATAAATATTAACGTAATTTTAAAGAAAAATTTCAAGAATCGAATAAAAGGTCATTCCATAAAAAATACTAACTTGTAATAAAATGTAATATTTTAAAAACTAAAAGTGACAGATAAAATACAGTTTGACATTCTTAATAAAAAAAAACTCTAAAAAAGTAATTATAGTACATCAAAATTAAATTTTAAGAAATAAAAATAAAAACCCCCACAATGTAAAATTAGATCGAAAACGGCTTGATGTATTCAGATACGGTTAGCACATTTTATCCAAAGATTATAGAACACCTGAAGATTGAATTTCACAACCAACCAAAATAAAAAAGTGCGTATTTTATATTAAACTTGGATTTTATCGCTGCCTTCTCAAAATAACGGATACTGTCAGTTTTTGTTATTTTTGTTGTGTTTTTTGTTGAAAAAAAAAAAAGAAATCCTCGGTCTACTCTAATGGAAAAAGTAATCTTTTAAGACCCTGCACAGTTTTTAACAGTTAGATTTTATCCCCATTTAATTTAAAAAACGGGCAATAACACAAATAAACAAAAATAGCGGTAAAAAAGTACTTTTCTAAACCAGATGACGAAAGTCAAACTAAAAACGACCATTTTGGATTTGGATAAACCAAATCCATTTTTATGTTCACTAATCCGCAGGGACGTGCGGTCTATGTAAGGCACTGGCGTATATAGAAAAAAGTTTCGGGGTGGGCCCAAGGCAGTTTGGGGGGGGGGCCCGAGACCCCATGAGGCCGTATTTTATGCTATTTTATGTTTGTATTCAGGAAATATGTGGAAAATATCTAAAAAAATCTTAGCTTCGGGGGGGGCCCGGGCCCCCCAGGCCCCCCCCTTATATACGCCACTGATGTAAGGAAGGGAAGCATTGCTACCCTTAGGAAATCAGATTTAAAAAAAAATTTATTATTAATACTTTACTATTAAAACTTGACGTAATTAGCGCCAGTCCTGTAGGAGTGTTAAGACTGTATCAAAAACAATATATTTTGCGCGTAACTATGTACTAGAAAAGCGGCATCTGATGTTACATACCTATATGCATATAATAGAAGGACATATAAGATAAGACAACCATGTCAGCAGTTGTCTTTGTCGTGCGCGTAGAAAACGAATAAGAATTCATTTGACTGTCGGTCTTGATTTGACCCGAGAATAGCGTCGCTTTCGCAGAAAACGCCGCGCCGGCTTCTTGCGCTCTACGCGGCAGATACAATTGCTTCTCTTATTATGTAAAACATAGTGGGGGGTCAATGCATGCAAGCCGAATACGAGAATTCAGTTCGCAGAAATAAGCAGTTTGTTCGATTACGTACATACGTGGCTTCGGTAAAGGATATTGGAACGTCCGTTGTGTGATTGTATAGTGCGTTTTTTGATTAACAAAAAGATTTATCCCCAAAGTTTTATTGCAAAAATAAGTAGGTATCATAAAAAACGGTAGGCTAAAGCAAGAAATTAAAGTTTGCCGAAAACTAAAAATGATAGAATAATACAATTAAGCAAGTTTTAAAAAAATTCCTTTTCCTTGTCGCAAACTTCACCGCACACCCTTACTAATCCGTAGTTTTAAGTTACCTTAAAATTTAAACGTCGTAAAGGGGGGTGTTTTCTCTTTACCGCCTGACAGTACCTCAAAGCCCCTAATAGTGCTCAATTTGAATCACCCTGTGAACATACTTGTAAATTCTTAGTGCAAAACGTTCAACAGTAACTTGCAAGTGTATACGAGGCTTAAAAGGAAATTGCATTAAACGGTTTTGATTTTACTGGCTTGTTATTTTCCGCTTGCCCGTCAGAAACGCGACGCCATATACATCTTACAATAATAATATGTGTATTGGATTCTTTAAAAAATGCCTTAAGCCCTACACTGATCGGACATCATGCAGGCAGCTAATTTAAAAGCGGCCCGGGTCAAAAGGGCTCAAGCGCCATCGTCACTTTAGTACCACCGACGACATACAAAACGTTATCTGTCTCTGTTGAAACCACGTCAAAAGAACGAGCTAAACATGCTTCGCGTGAGTCTGGAATAAATAGATCGTCAAAGTCTTACTCGGCTGGTGTTCGATTAAGAAACGTTCCACCTAGTTGAGCTTCAATTGCTGTTTAACACATGAATAATGACAAAGACAGAACGAGTTGAAGGTGATCAAGATAAGAATGCCACAAATAACAATAGCGATAAAAAAGGCGAGATGATAGGTGATCTGATAACGAGTTTAATTGACAGTACTGGCACCGATGGCGCCAACGAGCCATCTTCAAAAGAGCGGGCAAACGAAACGGAGAATAATTTAAATAAAAGAGCCGATTAATTTGAATAAAGGTACCGGGAAAAGAATTTAACGAAACAGTTAAAGAAGAAAGCTATTTAAATATTATAGAGCTGTAAGAATATAATGGGTATCTAAAGAAATAGTAATGATACCTAACCTTTACCCGTACAAATAAAGTCCAGTATTCTGTATTCTTAATGGTCCATCCTTTGCATTATCTCCTCTCTCACGTTCATCTTCATTTACAACAAAACAGTGTTCTGGGCTTCCACTTCTATTTTTTAAAGCTTCCACAAAAGTAGTTTTTCTTTCGTCGCTTTCCAAAAGCCCCTCCCTTCTCACGCAGATGGCAAGAAACGAAAGATCTTTGACCGAAACTATAACAGTGCTTGCCCTAACTTCTCAACAAACAAAGAGAAAGAAGAAAAATAAGATAGTAAAAAGATTTTACCTCAGGCTGGATTTGAACCAGCGACCTTCCGCTAACGAGGCTCTTCCAACTGAGCTAATTCAAAATCCGCCTATTCGGAAACCGTTTCGTTATCTCTAATTTTTCTTTGTTAGTATAGGTATGTGATCTCAAGCTTCCGGTAGCTACGAGAACACGGTAGGTATTATATGAGGATGGCAGAGGAATACACATTCACGATTGTTAGTTGTATGAAACCCTATTTATATATGCACGACATATAGCGCGTCACTAAAGTTGTCAGACGTGGAATTTCCAATAAACAATATCAAGCAAAACTGAAAATCACAAGGGTTAGTTTTAGCGCCCTAGGTATAAACTATATAACAAGGATGATTTTGTGGCATAAGGCCAAGGGATAAATAAGTAAAATAAGGTAATAAAAATATTTTAACTTTGGCTAGATTTGAACCAGCGACCTTCCACTAACCAGGCAAACGCTATTTCTACTGAGCTACCGAGGCACTGATTCAAAATCCGCCTCTTCGGAAACCATTTCGTCATCTCTAATTTTTCTTTGTTAGTATAGGTGTGTGCTCTCAAGCTTCAGAATCTTTTACGCTCACTAAAGACGTACGAATCATGGAAACTTACAAAAGCAAATAAAGTACAATTAAAAATATTTGAAAGAAAAATTATTCATATGATATTTGGACCAGTGCAAACAGAAGATAGTTGGTGGCAGATACGAATGAATTAGAACAGCTAAAAGATGACGCAAACATAGTGAGATTCATCAAATGTAGAAGATTAGCTTGGTTGGGACATGTACAGAGAATGGATGAGACAAGTACACCAAGAAAAATAATGAACTGGAGATCTGCAGGAAGGAAAGTAACAAGAGGAAAGGCAAGAAAAAGGTGGATAGACGATGTTAAAGATGCAATCAAAACAGAGGGTAGAATGGAGGGCTCTGATTAATCAGGCTAAAATCTACCAGGTGTAACCCCTTTCCACTTAAAGAAGAAGAAGTTAAAAAGGCCATAGAATTTAGATACCTGCATCCCCTTCTGTTTTGGGCTGAATACGCCCTTGTTGCTTTCTACAGTTTGTTTAATATTTTTGATTGTTTTGCTCCTTTATGACTTTCGCATCAAACAACGTCATACCTTTAGAGGTGCCGACATAAATTGTAATTCTCGAACATACTCTTTTGCATTTCTTTTTAATGCAGAGCTAATTTTTATTGTTGTCTAGCTCATAGCGCTCATGGAAGAAAGTCATTGATATATTGTCACAAATTGGCAAAATGATCCCAGGGCTGTTTTAGATTGATATGCGCAGGTACCAACACATTGATTTAAAAAGAGAGAGTACGTAGATGGATGATAATGTGTGAGTTTTGTAAATAAAACGAGTACAAATCAAGTTTCGTGTGCAAGTCGTGCCAACTTTCTGCCGATAGGCTAACTTTATTAAGGGCATCCCATATATCAGGTTTTGACTTGTTGTCATTCTGGTAAATGCGTTTTTTGAAAGATATGGCGGATTCAAAATGGCGGAAAGGCGTAACATTAACAAAATTGTAACTTTTTTATTTCTTATCCGATTTTCATGGAACAAAGTTTAAAATACTTGCTTTGTAATGTATTGTATTGGTCAGAAAATATACATTTTTTTATATTTGTCAAAAAAATTTAAATATTAAAAAAAAGGTTTTATTTTATTTATGAAACTATTGGAGCTAGAAAAAAAAAAGTTTATATAAAAAAGATAGCTATTTTGATTCTTTATTCAAATCTGGTTCAAATGTTCCAATGCGTTAATTATTTTTTAAGTTATTTCCAAATAACTGGAAAAAAATAACCCCTATTTTTGGGGTATATTTAAAAATTATGCTTTTAATTTAATTTTATTTTATTTTATTTTATTTTATTTACACCACTTAACAGGAGTTAACCCAATTACAAAGTGGGGAAGAATACAGTGATTAACAATAACAGAATCTAAGGATAAAATGAAGTACAAAATAAAAGAAATTTACTACATCTACACTGAGTGAGCAGAAATAAAAATGATAAAAATCCTATATTTTTTAAAGTAGAGATACTACAATTAAATATGTCACATCTGTCCCAAGTCTGATTGCACGTGTTACAAGCCCGAATTATTGGAGAATTTTTGCAAATATTGGTGCGCTGGTAAGGAAGATAAAACGGAACAGTAGTGCGTGCTGATGTTCTGGGTACTAAAAAATTAATCTTATGCAATAATTTCTGGGAGTCGATTTTATTATGTATTAATTTGAAAATGAATTGCAACTCTGCCAACTTGTGCCGCTCCTCCAACGAAGGTATACTGAACCTCTCACAAAGGACCTGGTTCAGAATACCAATTTCGGGATACACACCATCAAGCTTAAAAACAAGGTACTTCAGAAACTTACGTTGAATTTTTTCAATAGTATTAATGTGAGTATCATAATACGGAGACCATACTATGCACGAGTATTCCAATTTAGATCTGACATAAGCAAAATAGAGTAATTTTATACTAGAAATATTTTCTAGGTACTGAGAATTCCGTATTATGAACCCAAGCATTCGGTAGCTTTTCTTTACATCCTGGATGTGGGGAACAAATGATAGAGCACTATCGAATGTTACTCCGAGATCTTTAAATTCCAGACTCCTGGGTATTTCGGTTGTATCAATGGAGTAATTGAATTGAATTACCTGTTTTCTAAGGGTGAAAGACACTACATTGCATTTGGATGGATTGAGAGGGAGAGAGTTATCAAGACACCAAGTATATACCTTATTTACAGCAGCTTGAAGTTTTTCACAATCAGCAATGTTATTTATTCTACAGATAAGCTTTAAGTCATCAGCGTACAATAGGCAAATAACTTCTATGTCCTGAACTATGCTATTTATAAAAGCTTTAAAGAAGAGTGGACCTAGTATAGAGCCTTGAGGAACTCCGGAAGTAGCCTTGATCGTAGAGGAGGTTTGTCCATAGTATTCTACATACTGAAGCCTTTCAGTTAAGTATGAATAAAGAAACTTAGATAAATCATCAGATATGCCAAAGGTTACAAGTGTACGAAGAAGAATACTATGGTCTAGTCTGTCAATGGCCTTAGAAAAATCGGTGTAAATAACATCAATCTGAGCACCCGCATCCAAGGATTCAGCTATGTGTGTAACAGTAATTAAATTGGTTGTGGTAGATTTGCGTTTCATGAAGCCGTGTTGACAGGAATCTATTTGACTGCTCAGGGGAAAGTAAAGCGATGTATGGAGAACGCGTTCAAAACATTTTGAAAAATTGTTTATTATGGTAATTGGCCGATAATTTACAAACGATTTTTTCTTGTTTTTTTATGGACAGGTATAATTTTAGAATTTTGCAAGTATCAGGAAATGTGCAGAATTTTAAAGATAAGTTAAAAAGAACGGTTAAGGGGTAAGCAAAGACGTATGCACAATCTTTCAGTAAAAATGCAGGAATTTTGTCGGGACCGACAATGGCCTTGGGTTTCATGGTCTTTAGTGCTTGCAATACCTTAGATTCATTGAAGCTTTTAAGTGAAATGAAATTTGACTTAAGGTTAGAAGAAATATTTTTTTGTACTGAGGTACGCTGCTGAGATGGTGTATATGAACTTTGAAAGTAATCAGCAAATGCATCAGCTATGCGCTGGGGATTCGTCGTACTCTCTTCATTGTGATCTGTCATGCACTGCGGCAGACCATTATTCGACTGCAATAATTGTATTAGGCGCCAGAAATTTCCAGGTTGAGTTGTCAGGTTCGCTTCAAGTCTAGCGCAATACTCGCGGTATGATGTTTCTGTATCGCGTTTTATTTTATTACGAAGTTCTTGAAATTTAAGTAAATCATTATCGCTTTGACTTTTTTTGTGTTTTTGAAAGTATTTATGTTTTTGTTTAATCGACCGTATGATGAGGGAAGTAAACCAGGGAGGATATTTTCTACGCCGTTTAGATGTTTTTGGCACGCGGGTGTCTAGACAGGAGCATAATTTATAATAAAATAATTCGACAGCCTCATTGACGTTATCAACCGTTTCCAAAACACGCCAGTCAATCTCAGCTAAGCTCGCATATAGATCTCTCAGGTCAGATCTCTTGAAATTATAAAAGATGTCATTAATTTTGAGTTTGCTGAACTTTTTGTCACCTGCTGGTTCGTCCCGCCTTCCTTTTTGTAAATATGTTCTTTTTACTATAATTTACCAAATTGGTTCGAATTAGGCTATTTGGTGATTCACTAGAGCATTTTCTATTTTTGTTTATTTAGTATTAATTAACTAATTAAGTACTTAAAATTACTGGGTTATTTGCATTTGAAACTCCCGCGGTTTTAAAGGCAAATATTACAATTTGCTATAATTAATTTACTTTACATAAAATGCATTTTGAATTACTAAGGTTCCTAGTTCCTTTAATATGGACCTTCGTAATCTCATTCCTCCCTACTTATTCCTTTTCTCCTACGCCTATGGATTAACGACGCCACTGGGCGCCATGTGGGAGAATGAACGCAGCAGCGAATACCTGCTGCAGCATCATAGAGAACCGTTTCGCCTTCGAACGATAATACACGCGTGTTAGCGACTCTCCTACCACATGAATGTGGGTACAAAAAATACGGTTAAACAGCGTGTCCTCCCATGAGTTCCGCTTCCTGTATAAAAATGGTAAGTGAAAATGCATTATTTTTACCTTACATACATTTGTTTATTGCTACACTAACCTAGAAGGTAAACTAGACCATTTCAGAATCCCTTGTACCAGCTTAGCCTATGACCTTATTCCCTTAAAATTACAGTCCACGCCTGACACCGTTAAATTCCAGACAAATCTCCTTTCTGGACCACCAGGGAGCCCCATTTTTGATCCTTAGCGACCCGGATTTCTGGAATCGTTTTTTTGCCTTTTTAGGTTAGTTTTTTTTTACTGGTTTCAAATGCAAGAAAAACCCTTGTTTTTCCTAAATGCCTTTTTTACTGGTTTCAAATGCAAGAAAAACCCTTGTTTTTCTTACATGCCTACTTTAGAAAACCCCTAGGTTTCTAAAATACATTTTGCGATTTTTTTTTTGTGTAAAAACAAATGCAAGAAAAACCCTTGTTTTTCTTACATGCCTACTTTAGAAAACCCCTAGGTTTCTAAAATACATTTTGCGATTTTTTTTGTGTAAAAATTAAATATTTTTAACAATAAATTTAGCCTTTTCATGCGAAAAACCAAACACAGATAAAATCTGTAAACTACTATGCTTTTTTTTGTTTCGAATAAATCAAGTTTTTTCGTTTCTTTTTTGTAAAAAAAAAAAAACCGTATAGAATTTGGGTGTTTTTTTGTTTGTCACTGGAAATAGTTTAAAATAGTGTCTGCAAAGTGCTATTATTTTAGCCGTTGTGCCTTCACATTTGTGGATTGCTATAATTATATCCAATTTGCTCGAAAAAAATCTCCAAATTGCCATATTCATTTTTGCTTATTGCAAATTGCTATGACTATATCCGATTGCGGATGCTTTACTATATTCGTTTTTGCGTAAAAATTGCTATGAATATATCTATTTCTAATTTACTATTATAATATCTGTCTGCAAATGGCTATGATTGTATCCATTTTTTGCGTGCATAATAAATTTTGAAGGAAATTTAATTCTTAACTTGAGAATTTGTTTTCGTGTAAAGGCAGATAAATAGTTTTACCAAATTAAATGCTTTTGATTTGTAGGTATTTATTTTTAAATTTAATACATAGTAGGTACCTACTTATTTGAATTCGCGAGGCGAAGATAAAAAAACTTATACACAAGTTTTTTTGTTATCATTAGTTTGCATCGGGTATTTTCTTTACTTTTGTGCGCTTATAGTTTGATTATTGTAATTAAACGTAGGACATTAATATTTATACAGGGTGTCCAAATTTTGATTTTTTTTTCAGTTTACCTAATTTTTGTCAATTATTTTTTGGATTTTTTTTTTAAATCATGTCTAGTTCGGATAAAATTTTAAAGGCTAAAGCCTTGCGCTATAGTGCGATTTCACAGCTAAATTTGATCATTGAATCCGCGACCCTCGCAAAAAATGACCCTGCCTATCACAGCGGCTTTAAAGTCAAATTTCGGACATTGTCAAAAATCAAAAAAGATTTTGAAAAGCACCATAATACTTTGTTGACGTTGGTAGCCTCTGATGAGGATCGCTTAGTAGTAGAAAACAAAGTGGCTATGGACTTTTGCAAACGCTGTGACGAGATTTCCACTATATTTTACGAACTTTTCGAACTACCCTTTGAAGATGGAGGGCTTTTGAGCAGTACGATAAATCCCATGGGCAGTCCCTGTGCCTCCACAGACCAGCATGGTTTACTGCCTAGGATAAAAATACCTCTTTTTCAAGGGGAATTTAAGGAGTTTCCAACCTTTTTGCAAGCCTTTAATGCTACCGTGCACAATAATAGGTCGCTGGGAAACTTTGAAAAATTCAATTTGCTTTTTTCTAATTTAAAGGGCCCTGCCCTGGATGTCATTTCTGACATTCCTATCCTTGCTGAAAATTATTTAAATGCCTACCACACCTTGGTGGATAGGTATACAAATAAACGATTACAAGCTTACCTTCACTGGAAGGCAATTGAAGGCTTCTCTCCTCTTACTAAAGAGAATGCTACGAATTTGAGGAATTTGCTTGATTGTTTTTCGAAAAACTTAAGTGCTTTAAAAGTCATGGGTTTTAAAACGGAGTTTTGGGATTATATTATGGCACAAATGCTCTTGGATAGGTTGGACCCAACCACGCGCAAGGCATTTGAGCAAAATTATTGCTCCAATGAGATCCCCTCTTATGATAAAATTCGTGCTTTTGTTTCTAGCCATTGCATTGCGTTGGAACAAATACAACAAACTCAAGATTACTTAAAAAATAAAGATTTGTCAATTTCAAGTCAGAAAAATCAAGCAAAGTTTCAAAATCGATCTGCTTTGTTTGCTAATACTCAGAGAGCCTCCAAAAATGCCTCCCAGTCTCCAAATGGCCAAAGTGGCTTAAATAATACTCCAAACCCTCAAAGTTTTTGTTTTCTCTGTAAAAGTGGCGATCATATAATATACAGATGTCCTAATTTTTTGGCGAAAACTCCCCAGCAACGTTTTGAGATTGTTAAACAACATAAAGCGTGTGTCAACTGTTTGGGCTCAAAGCATAATTTACCCCAGCAATGCAAATCAGAAAAAAGATGTTTACATTGTGGCCAATTTCATCACAGTCTCTTACATTTTTTTCCTATTAATTCTACACCTAGTTCTGCGAGTAGCCCCTCTACTTCTGCAGTGCAACCCCCGAGGAGCCCCGTGGCTACCGAATTTAATAGAACCACTAACACCATTGTTACTGGTATGTCTTTAAATGATCGCGAAGTACTTCTCTGTACCGCTTTAATACGGATACAGGATGTTTTTCAAAATTGGCACACAGTGCGCGCCATCTGTGACTCTGGTGCTCAATCTTCATTTATATCTAAGTCATGTGCTGATAGTTTGGGCCTTCCTAAATTTAATATCGCCATGACTCTACAAAGCTTAGATCGAATGACAACTTCGGCAAAATCTGGAATTAATTGCAATATATCCTCTTTGCGTGATAATAATTTTGTTTTTAATTTTGATGCGATAATACTCGATAAAATTTGTAGTGATTTACCTCATTCCTCATTTTCGATTAAAAGTTTTCCTTTTCTCGCCAACTTAGAACTAGCTGACCCAGGCTTTAATAAAAGCGATAAAATTGATTTATTGTTGGGCGGCGATGTGTACCCTTACATTTTGCTAGATGGTCGTTTGTCTACGGGACCCAACAACCCCGTCTGCATTAATACTATTTTTGGTTGGGGAATAATGGGCAATCTTTCACTTTCACCTTCAACTACAAATCAAATTAAAACATTTTTTACTACGTCAATGAACGATTCTTTTGTCAATTTAGATAAAAATCTACAACGATTTTGGCAAATAGATGACATACCTAATGTCAAGGCCATTGACCCCGAAGATGAGTTTTGCGAAAATTATTTTTTGAAAACTACCTCAAAAAATGAGGAGGGGAGATATATTGTATCTTTACCATTTAAAGTTACTGCTCCAGATTTTGGCGACACTCGATCCATTGCCGTACGTCGTTTTTTCTCCCTTGAGAAGAAATTGCTACAAAACCCTGATTTTTATGCTGCCTACAGCTCTGTTTTACAAGATTATTTAGATAATAATCATATGCAACCGGTTTCTGCACCTTTGCCGACCGAAATTTCAAATCATTTTTATATTGCACACCATGCGGTGTTTAAAAAAGATTCTACTAGCACCCCCCTGAGGGTGGTTTTTGATGCGAGCATGCACGCCCCTGGCAAAATCTCGCTCAACAACGCTGTTTATACTGGGCCCCCTTTACAAAGGGACTTACAAAAAATTTTATTACTTTATCGTTTGCATAAATTTTGCTTTTGTTGCGACATCCGTCAAATGTACAGGATGATTTTAGTTGACCCTAGTCAAACTAATTTTCAAAGAATAGTTTGGAGGTTTGATCCTAACCAGCCTATTCAAGACTTCGAAATAAATAGAGTTTTATTCGGGGTCTCTTGTAGCCCCTTTTTGGCTATCAGAACTTTGCTGCAACTTGCTAGAGAGCATGAGGACCTTCCTCTTGCCTCAAAAATCATTGAGGAGGCAGTTTTTGTCGATGATGTGATTTCGGGAAGTGATGACTTTTTTAAGGCCACTGAGATGAAAAATCAATTAATCGAGCTACTTAGCCGAGGTGGATTCGAATTGCGTAAATGGGCGAGCAATTGTCCCGAGTTACTATCCGATCTTCCTGAGTCACACATTTCGATGAAGGCTCTTTCTCTCGATTTAGATGCTGAAAATTCAACTTTGAAAATTCTCGGTTTAAATTGGAACCCTCATACTGATGAATTTTTTTATACTTTCGACTGTTCTCTCCAAACATGCACTAAAAGAACAATTTTAAGTAATTTGGCCCGCATTTACGACCCTCTGTCTTTTTTGGCGCCAATAGTTTTAATTTTAAAATTAATTGTTCAATACTGCTGGGCAGAAGACTTAAACTGGGACGACCCTGTCAGTCCGGAAATTGGTTTTAAATGGGAAAAATTTAAAAATGAATTAAAGTTTTTGCATTCTGTTAAAATTCCTCGTCAAATAATTTTGCCTAATGCTAGTCAAATCCAGCTAGTAGGATTTTGCGATAGTTCAGAACGGGCCTATTGTGCTGTCGCTTATATTCGAATTTTTTATTCTGATGGAAACATTAAAGTTTTTTTTGTTTGTAGTAAATCTAGAGTCGCACCGTTGCGTCGTAAACTAACTTTACCAAGACTAGAGCTTTTAGGAGCTGTTTTGTTGGCTAAATTAATGGATTTTTTACTAGAAACGTTCTCGGAAAAAATTAAATTTGATAAAATTCTTGCTTTTACTGATAGCACAGTGACCTTATCTTGGATTCAGGGATCTCCTCACAAATTTAAAACATTTGTTTCGAATAGAACTGCCTATATACAAGGAAGAATTAGCCCTGAGTTTTGGCATTATGTTCCTACTGAACAAAATCCTGCTGACTGCGGTACTAGGGAAATGTATCCCTCTGATTTACAAAGATTTTATTTTTGGTTAGAAGGGCCTTCTTTTCTAAACCAACCTACAAATACTTGGGATTTTATGACAGTTACTTACGATGGGAATGCAGTTTTGGAAGAACAGCGAAAAAATATTTTTAACGTTTTTACTTGCGAACAAACAGTTGAATATTATGTAAACAACTTGTTTGAAAAATACAGTTCTCTTTTTAAAATTAAGAGAATAGTTGCTTACTTTTTGCGAGGGTTACAAAAGTTTAAAAATCCCTCATACAATTTTGCTACTGATTACCTTACAAATCAGGATTACTACAAAAGCTTACTTTTTATTTCGAAATGCGTACAATCTTTTTCTTTCCAAAAAGAAATTGAATTACTAAAAGATAAGAAACAGCTTCCAAAAGCTTTTCAAAAATTATGTCCATTTTTGCATAATGAAAGCTACGATTTGCTTCGTGTTGGAGGCCGTTTATGCCATTCAAATTTATCATACGATAAAAAATTTCCAATTCTTTTGCCTTCTAGTGCAAAATTCACTGAATTACTGATTTTAGATTTGCATCGCAGCAATCTTCATTGTGGTATACAGACCACAACTTTTTTACTAATGCAAAACTTCTGGGTATTGTCTGCTAAAAAGGTAGTGAGAAAAGTTTTAAGTTCTTGCCATACTTGCTGGAAAACTAAACCTAACTCCCTTCAACCCCCTATGGGTCACCTACCGAAATTTAGAGTTTCCGAAGCAAAGGTGTTCGAAAATGTAGGTATAGATTTTTGTGGTCCGTTCACGATTACTCTTGGTCGGACCAGAGGTGCAAAAACCATGAAAGCATATGTCTGTTTATTTATCTGTTGCGCTGTTAAAGCCGTGCATTTAGAGTTAGTCTCTGATATGACATCAGAAGCCTTTCTGGCTGCTCTGCGCCGCTTCATAGCTAGAAGAGGACTATGCTCAAAGATCTCTTCAGACTGCGGGACCAACTTCGTGGCCTCTGAAAAATACTTGCGACAAATTTTTTCTGATTGCGTGAAGGGGGAAGGTATAGTTTGGTCTTTTAACCCACCTGCTGCTCCCCACATGGGAGGCATTTGGGAATCAAACATTAAATCTTTAAAGACTCATCTTCACAGGGTAGTTGGAAATCAAATACTCACCTATGAGGAATTAAATACGGTTTTAACCCAAGTTGAAGCCATAATGAACTCACGTCCTTTATGTGCCTTAAGCACCGATCCTACTGATCTGGCGGTCTTGACTCCTAATAATTTTTTAAATTTGAGGCCTCCAGGTACAATACCCGATCCAAACTACTGCGATATTGCGTTAAACAGGCTGTCCAGGTGGCAACTGTTGCAAAGAATGCACCGCGATTTTTGGATTCGCTGGCATCGCGAATATTTGCACACTTTGCAACAGCGAGCCAAATGGCACCAACCTCTTGCTTCCATTGATATTGGTACTATGGTACTGATCAAAGATGAAAATTCCACTCCATTGGATTGGCCCCTAGGCCGCATTGAAGACCTTATTAAAGGTTCTGATAATGTTCCACGGGTTGCTATTGTAAAGACTACTAAAGGTACCTACAAACGGCCTTTGGTAAAACTATGCGCCCTGCCTACAAATTAAACTCTCTGAAATGCCCCTGGGCATTCTCAGGGGGGTGGGAAATGGTTCGTCCCGCCTTCCTTTTTGTAAATATGTTCTTTTTACTATAATTTACCAAATTGGTTCGAATTAGGCTATTTGGTGATTCACTAGAGCATTTTCTATTTTTGTTTATTTAGTATTAATTAACTAATTAAGTACTTAAAATTACTGGGTTATTTGCATTTGAAACTCCCGCGGTTTTAAAGGCAAATATTACAATTTGCTATAATTAATTTACTTTACATAAAATGCATTTTGAATTACTAAGGTTCCTAGTTCCTTTAATATGGACCTTCGTAATCTCATTCCTCCCTACTTATTCCTTTTCTCCTACGCCTATGGATTAACGACGCCACTGGGCGCCATGTGGGAGAATGAACGCAGCAGCGAATACCTGCTGCAGCATCATAGAGAACCGTTTCGCCTTCGAACGATAATACACGCGTGTTAGCGACTCTCCTACCACATGAATGTGGGTACAAAAAATACGGTTAAACAGCGTGTCCTCCCATGAGTTCCGCTTCCTGTATAAAAATGGTAAGTGAAAATGCATTATTTTTACCTTACATACATTTGTTTATTGCTACACTAACCTAGAAGGTAAACTAGACCATTTCAGAATCCCTTGTACCAGCTTAGCCTATGACCTTATTCCCTTAAAATTACAGTCCACGCCTGACACCGTTAAATTCCAGACAAATCTCCTTTCTGGACCACCAGGGAGCCCCACCTGCCATTTTATAGTCAATTAATAAAGAAGGATCCCTCGTTTAGCAGGATGTCATTACATCTCTGCACGGAAGTGAGGTTTGAGGAAGATGTTAATACTAGATCAAGCAGTCGATTATCAGAATTTTTGACAGTGTTAATATGATGCCAATCAAGAAAATTAATAAAATTCAGCAAGTGAGTTAACCTACTGTTGGGAGGAGGATCCCTCTCCATGTAGGTTACGTATTCAGGGTAATTAAAATCACCGAGAAAGACTACTTTAGCACTATATAGGAAATTCAGGGATGACAGATATTCAAAAAGTTGTTCATATATGTATGAGATTTTGCCTGGCGGAATATATACAAGGAAAATATAAAGAGATAGTTTGTTCGAGAAAGATACTTTGATTCCAGCTATGTCTATTGTGTCACGGATTGATACAGGCAATTCAATTTCCAGGTTGGTTGTCTGTAGATTTTCCCTTACAGCCAACAAAACACCACCCCCCAAGTTTTGTTCTACTTCATCGTAGTTTCTGTCAGATCTAAAGATGCAATACCCCGAATTAAAAAGTTCTGTATCGTGAATACCCGGGTACAACCAAGTCTCAGTCAACGCTATGATATCAAATTCACAGGCGAGTGTGGAATTAAAAATAGTTTTTGTTTTTGTCCTTAGCCCGCGTACGTTTTGATAATAAATTGAAAGGATATCACAGCGCCTACCAGACTCAGTCGACTGTAGTGAAATATTGTGGGGATCAACAATAAACTTAGCTAAGGAGGGGGCTAGGGTGGTTGGCTGCTACATGGTGGACCCAAAAATTTCCGACTTGTATTTTTGGTTTGCTTGTTTATAAGCGTAACATGCATTATAATTCCAGCAAGCATGATTTATTTAGATGTTTAGGTCGAATTTGGTTTTAAGATGCTTACAATTGACGCAGCATTTATCGGCAGAGTTGTCACACGCGTTTACCAAGTGTGGCCCAGCGCAGAGAGGGCAGGTGGGGTCTTTTTGACAATATTTTTTTGAGTGGCCAAAGTTGTTGCAGTTGAAACAGCGTGATAAAGAAGTTGAATCATAAACGGTACAATAATCAAGACCAACTACAAGGCGTTTTTTATCAGTTAGTTTTTTGTGTGTGACCATATCTACTTGCAGTACCATCTGGAAAATGCTCGCGTTATTTTTGGTTGGCCAGACTTTTAGAATATTTTTATCTGCTGAGTTATTAAAGAAAAAATTTTAAGTTTTTAGGTGTCGTAATAGTACGTCTTTGTCGTACTCGGCTGAGAGACCAACAATCTTGACCATCGGCGATACGGATTTTGATTCCCGAACCTCGTAATCGTCTGCTAAGTTTTGGCTAAAAAGATCTTTCATGCGTTGGGCATCATTATGGTTGGTGGACAGTACGATGCCTCCGTTGGAAATGTGCTTTACACGATTGATTTGGATTTTTTTTTGGTCTGGCTTGATTTTATGGAGAATATCGCTCTTTGTTTGCGTATTGTTCTGATTTGTAACTTTCGGTTTGATGATAATATTAGAACGAAATTGATTCTTAAGAACGTCAGAATACCTGGGTTCGCTGATTGTTCTAGGACTGACATCCTGGAGCTTTTGATCAATTTTTGTAAATAATTCCTCTACAATTTATTGTTTCACCGAGTTGAGTTGTGCTTCAATACGACCTTCCAAGTTAGCTGTAAAAGTTTCGGCAGATAGCTTACGGCATGTGGGACATTTCCAAGTTAGCCCTGGTACACTCTGTATTACTGCTACTGAATCGTTTGGTATACGCAAACAATCTGCGTGATATTTTCTCTTGCAAACCCCTTCGCAAGAGAGAGATGGCTTGCGTGTTGACGTGTCGCAAACACCACAGCTGCGAGATGACATCGTGGAATTTTATGGCGGGAATTTCATTAAAGGGCCAATTTACAGTATTGTAGAACAGCTACAGTAATTTTTTCAACTCACCAATGTGCTAGACCATCTGACGGTATGGTTCTTAGAGAATCACAATTATCAAGCCAATAAATCACTAAAAATACGATACTTTAGGATGAGTGAAGTGAAACACGTGCGCTTGGGTCAACGTGCAGAAAACAGCATTAATGAAAACCATAAGAACTTTTTGAAAGTAACTTAAATTTGTTTAACATACCTAGCAGATCAGGTTTTGACTTATTGTCATTGTGATAATCGCGCTTTTTTTTAAATATGGCGGATTCAATATGGCGGAAAAGCATATTTAAAAACAAATTGTATCTTTATTTTTTGTCCGATTTTAATACAACAAAGCTTAAATTACATGATTTGAAATGTATTAAAAAAATACTTTTTAAAAAATTTATTTTTTTTAAAGTTCGAAAAAAAAATTAGGCGAAACAAGTGACAAAAATGATTTTACTTATTTTATTTTTAATTGACCCCCATATACGGACGTCGCTGAAGGGTTTGTCATAATTAAACCCCACTGACTTACACATTGTTAAAAATAAAATTTTATTTCCTACAATAAAGTATAAAACACATTTTTGCCAATTGAGCTTAGTTTCTGAAAAAATTGGAAAAAACTTGTAATAGAATTAATTTGTTTGGTGATTTGTAAAAATTGATTTAAGTTGTACAGGCCTGTGAAGTTTTAATCTGAAGATAAATCTTAAATTATTATACTCGTTTAAAAGGAAATTTTATTGTCTACAATCGACTATAGCTCACAATTTTTGATAGAGAGCTTGGTGTTTAAGATAATCGGGTAAAACCTATGTGGTTTCTATAATTTTTTTATATTTTCTTAATAAACGGACGCCGCTGGAGAGTTTGTCATTAGCCTGACCCCAGTGACTAATACATTGTTAAAAAGGAAATTTTATTTTCTACAATAAACGGCGAAATATTTTTTTTTTCCCAAAAAGCTTAATTTTTTATAAAATTGGATAAAACTTAGTGATAAATTGAAAAATTTAGTGATTTTAAAAATTGATTTTATTTACGGACGCCCCTAAATTGTCATAGATAAAACTACCATTGCCTTATTATACTACTACTATGTCGGTTTAGAACGTTTTTCTACGTTGTCCGACGCCTATTCTCCACCTCTTTCAATCCTGACAATCATCCTCTGTCAGATTTTTTTGACTCATTGATCTTTGGATTGACTGTTGCCATTCTAGTTTAGGACGCCCTCTTTTTCTGCGCCCTACTGGTTGCCATTCTAGGACCTGCTTTGGTAATCTTTCGTCGTTCATCCGTTGTACATGGCCGTACCATATCAGTTGCCTTTTAGTGATGTCATCCGTTATGCTTCCCTCGATTCCCATTCTTTCTTTTATGATCTCATTTCCTATGTGATCTATTCTAGATATTCTCATTGATCTTCTTATTGCATCCATTTCGACACTTTCCATTTTTGTTTTGTATTTTTCTGTTACGCGACAAGTCTCTATTCCATACAACAGCGTGCTTTTGACCATTGTTTCATATATGTTAAATTTTACATTCTTTTTTATCTCTCTGCTCCATAAAATACTGTTAAGACATACAATAACTTTTTTTGCTTTTACTATTCTTTTTTCCAATTCTTTACAGTCTGTTCCTGTCTTATCAAATGTGACACCCAAATATACATACTCATTGCATGGAGATATTGTTTGTCCATTTTCTAGTACTAACTCACTGGATTCGTTTCCAATACATAAGTACTGTGTCTTGTCCACGTTCACTGTTAGTCCCCACTTTTGGTATTCTTCTGTTAACTTTCTCATATACTCCATGTCTTCTTTATCATTAGCCACAATTACTTGGTCGTCAGCAAACTGTAGTGTGTATATGGTAAATTGGTCGATAAGTTGTATTCCCATGCCGTGCACTTTACGTTTCCAGTTTTATAGAGCTACTGCGATATACATTTTAAAAAGAGTTGGAGAGACACAACATCCCTGTCTTAAGCCTTTTGTTACCAGGAATTCTTTTGAAAGTCGATTTCCCATTTTAATTTTAGATTTTGACCCTGTGTATAGTTATTTTATCGCTCTTATGTTTGTATGATTGATATTAGTTAGCTCTAAAACTGTCCATAATTTTTCTACTGGAACGGTATCATATGCTTTTTGTAGGTCCACAAAGGTAACATGAGTCTCTATATTTCTGGCGCTCCTTTTCTCAATTACTTGTTTAAGACAAAAAACATTATCACTACAAGATCTGCCTGCGCGAAACCCACTTTGCTCTTCTTCTTCTTGTTCATGAAAATCATTCTATATTAGATCTCTAAGAATCCTACCGTACAATCTACTTAGAGTACTGATTACTGAAATTCCTCTGTAATTGTTGCAATCCAGCTTGTTTCCTTTGTCATGTATTGAGGATATGAATGCAATTTTCCAATCATTAGGTACTGGATGTCCGTTTATGCATTGATTAATAATATATGTGAGATTTTCGAGTAGTTTCTCTGATCCATATTTGAGCGTTTCAGCATATATTCCCCCAGGTCCGCTAGCTTTTCCGGATTTAAGTTTTTTAATATTATTCTTTATCATTTCTTTTTCGATGATTACTTCCTCTCCATGTACTTCTATGTCTCTTCTCGGAGAAGCTGCCAGATATTTGGGCCTCGTCTCCTGCAGCAGTCCCTTGTAGTGGTCTGTCCATTGTTCTGGTTTGATTATCTGGATGTTTACTTTTTCTTTTGTTGGGTTTTTTACTGTAGAAATGAATTTCCATACTTCAGAACTCTGCCTACCTCCTACGTGTGTGTTTATGTCGTGGCACTTGCGCTCGAACATTTTATTTTTTTCTGTGCGTATCAAATTTCTTAGTTGTCTTCTGGTTTCCCTGTAGATTTCTAGGTCTCTTTGCTCCTTAGTACTGAGCCATTTCAAGTATGTGCGTTTTTTCTCTTTGACCATTTCCACCATCCACCACATCTTCCTGTTATTTCTATTATCTTGGTACCCAACAGCTTCGTTGCTTGCTTCCTTTAAGCTTTTTATTATGTTTGTATATATCTCTTCAAATGAGTGATTTGTGTTTATTAATTTTTCATCTAATCGGTTATGATACAATCTTTGAGTACTTTCGATTTCTAGACTTCTAAAGTTGTATTTTTGATTGTCTTCGATGCATTCTAGGTTTTCATTTTCTCTAACACTTCCTTATTTGTTTCTCTTAAAGGGAATAATATTTTTGCTTTTACCAGATGGTGGTCTGATCCACAGGTAACACCACGAAGTGCTCGCACATTATACCACTTTAATTGCGAGTGTTGTCCACCTATAGCATAATCAATAATTGATTTAAGATTTCTTGTTGGCTGAATCCAGGTATATCGATGAAGATCCTTATGTTTAAAAAAACCATTATTTATTTTTAGGGTGTGGGTTTCACACCATTGCTTTATTATACATAATTTAAAAGACAATTTTATTGTCTATAACAAAGTGTGAAATATATTTTTTGATATAGAGCTCGGTTTTTAAGAAAATCGGGTAAAACCTGTAATAAACATGTTCCTTTTTTAAATTTATTTACACTACCCCAACAAACGGACGCCGCTGGAGAGTTTGTCATTAATCGTACCTCACTGACTTATACATTGTTGAAAAGGAAATTTTATGGTCTACAATAAAGATTAGTACATATTTTTCCCTAAGCCTAGCTTTTAAGAAAATTTGAAAAAATCTAAAAATTTCAGGACTTGGGGTGTCTGGGGGGGTCTTGGGGGATTTTGCATCTAAAATTTAAAAAACTAATATAATTTTATTTTTAAATTAGATTTTACACATTTTTGATCAATTTCTATGTCACTGTGTCTTTAAGCCGTCAACTTACATTACATTTTTAGAAATTCGAACACGACTATATAAGGAGGGGGGACAAAAAAAATTGGACCAAAAACTTTCCCGGCAACATCCAAATCGTTAGTCTGTGACCTATTAATGTCCATCAAACAACGATAACAATAATAATAGAAATCACCTGTTTTATACTAGATACTAGCCGCGCGCTGCCTTATAGGCGTCCGCGTACGGTAATACATCTTCGGTAGTTGTTTTGGTGACAACGAATGGTTTTTTTTATTGAAACAAATATAAAATATACATTCATATAAGACTTGTATACAACAAATTAAAGAAAAATTTTCATTCTAAAACTTTTATTTAAACTTTTTTTTTAATTTTGCTTTGGTGTTAATAAAAATGTAGGTTAAACTTTAGTAGCTATACAAAAAAAAAGTATCGTGCAAAAAAAAGTGGTGGGGGCCATATCTTTCAAAAAACGCATTTACCAGAATGACAAGTCAAAACCTGATCTATGGAGTGCCCTTAACAAACTTGGCTTATCGGCAAAAAGTTGGCACGACTTGCACACGAAACCCCCTTTTAGGCCGATTTGTCCATAGACTATTATTCATTGATGTCATGGGCGTTTAAGATTATTAGGCGGTCTTACTAATACATTGATTTAAAAAGAGATAGGAAATAATCGGATAATAATGTGTGAGTTCACTTGATGATACGAATAGATTTGTTAATGTTTTTGTAATAATGGTTGAATAGTGGTATGTTCCGAAATCATATTTTGTGTCAGGGTGCACTCTTCAAGCTGCGAAGTCATAGTCAGTGCCTTATTATAATATGTTGGAGAGTACTTGCATTTTACATTTTTAAATACACTCAAGCAAACAGCCTCATTAATTATAAATTTTTCGCCATAATTCCGCAAATCCGACAATGAATGGATTCGACCGTATCTTAAAAAGCCATTCAAAACGGAGATATTACATAGCGAGATACTCATCTACAATAGCTGATATTACTTGTGTGTGAATATTCATACTTAACACTATCTCTTGTGCGATCTTTTGCAGTTGCTAGACGTTTTATGACAATTATAAAAAATACCCGTTAACATGAGCTCTTTTCCCTAATATATTTTATTACTTCATTTAACCCTTAACTGGTGACGTGAAATTGTAATAACGTATTTGTTGACCATGGGTCTGGGAAGACCCACACAATTTTTTGGGCAATTTTTATGAAACATAGGTTATAGTCAAATTTATATTGACAGAAGACGCAATTGCTAAATTCATATAAAAAATCTATGGAAATATTGATGAAGACAGACCACAGTTGTGTATCTATATCGATTTTGCCAAAGCGTTTGACACAGTGTCGCACAAACTATTATTGGAAAAAATTTGGAGATATGACCTGAGGGGCCATATTTATGAATTAATTAAAAGTTCAGTATACACAAATCAAAGATATAATAAGTAATCCAGGTAATGTGCGATACGATATTAAACAAGGACGGACTGGGGTCGGATTCTTTTCATCCTTTACTTTATCAACTGATTGCTAAGAATGAGGATTTGATTTGATGGTGAAAATTGGAAAATTATCAATTTACAAGCAAATAAAAAATTAGTTCGATCAAAATCAAAACAGTAAACTTTACAAAAACCAAATGTATGTTGTTTTAGCAGATGGCGGAAGTACGGTAAACGCTCTTACCATTGAAGACTTTGCAATTCCTGTAACAAAATCCATTAAATATTTGTGGATAGTTTTGGATACTGGTTTGCGTTGGAATTCTCACGTAAATTATGTTATGAAAATTGGAGGAATATTACCCAAACTTAAGTATCTAAAAGATTTTCTAACAATTAACCAACTGAAAATATTATATTTTTCACTTGTTCAAACTCATATAACATATGATGGGTCGTGTTTTCGATACACACATCAAACTCTTGGAAATTATGCAAAAATGGACTTAAATTATAATTTATGGTGAACAAGTTTATTTCCAACAGATTCCCCGTATAAAATAATTAAATATCTTTTAAAAATCCTACTGAATGTTTACCAAATGCTAGAGCTTATCTAGAGCTAGAAGGGCCTGCGGTCAGAGAAGCTATCGGTATAACATAGTGACTAGATAGTTAAAATCGATAATAGTATGGTTTTAGGAAAAAAATAAGTGAATGGTTTTTAAAAGTTGTACCTATCGCAAACTTATATAAATGATTTTGTCAATCAAAAAATGAACAGACTGATGATCATTTAGTGAAAAAAAACACAATTATTGTGCTTGTGCTTATTTCGGCAGTGACTACGAACATTTGTTATAAATAATTTAATTAAAGGCTTTACTTTATCTTTTCTGTAAAAAGTTATTTTCTTTATTTAAACGTGTACAGTGAAACCTCTCCTTGCGGACACCTCTATTAAGCCTGTCTTTAAGCGGACAATTTTTTTGGAACCAAGCTTTTCCCTATTTCTTTACATGTATAATTCACTCCTATAATCGGACTCTCTAATAACCGGACGCGGACAATTTTTTTGGTTAAAAATTTCTGAAACCTCCCTTGACCGGACGCGAACCTCTAAGATAACGGGACGGAGCGATGGACGACATGGGCCTAAATATTATGTAGTATGTTGGCGACAACGCACTCTGCAGCCGGGGAATTACCTCTTTCGGTTTTAATACGAAGACTAAATACTTCTGTCGTATTTACAGCATACTTTATTCGACGGGGGCGAGACTGCTGTGTTTATTTTTTATTGTTCAATTGGGTGGTAATAAATCTCTGAGTAAAAAAAATCTTAGTTTACGTAAAAAATGGAGGTTGTTAACGTTCCGGAGAAGGAAAATCTATTAACACGCAAGATCGCTGAAAAATTTAATAAAAAAATATATATTAAAATTTCGCAGTTCCCTCTCATAAGCGGACAAAATCGATGGAACCGTGAGTGTCCGCTTATGGGAGGTTTCACTTTAATTAATTATTATTATCATTATTTAATTGCTTGAACTACATACCATAGCTTTAGGGCATTCTCATTAAAATATCCTTACTAAAAATGCCAGACAGTTGAAAAAGAAAAAAATGTTGTTTTAGAGCTTTTTCATTTTGATTTTTGACAAAAACTGCTTAATTTGCAAAATTTTTATAAGGCTAGTTTTTGTTGGAACAAAATAAAGTTAAAAAAACTGGAAAAAATATAAAAAGAAATAATGTGAATTAACTAAAACACACTAAATTTTGCAGCTCTAAAAGTTTACTCTCTAGCACAGTCTATGTAATTTTTTTATAGAAGCCAGGCAAACTAGCTTTCTACATCTGATGCAATGCACTCTTACCCGTATGAAGTCCTTTGATTAGTTTTTTCTGATACTCGGACTTTTCCAAACATACTAGGATCAACCTACCAGTTTTTCTCAAAGTTTTTGCGTAGAAAATAGCTTTTTAGACAAGACAACCATGCGTTACGTGGGACTCGAACCCAAAAAATCGCAAGACGCCATCATAGCAGCGATATTACCAAACCAGGACGTTTCTTCTTGACTGTCCGTGAGGTGAGCGCTCAAGAAATCTCAAGAAGCTATTCATGACGGCCGTGACGTGAAATTAAGTTCACCACTTTTTTCCACGGGAATATGAGTCCAAAAGAATTGTTGTAGTGTTTATTACCTTATTTTTGCATATCAGTTTTGTTTTGGTGAGCTTTTTCTAAAGTGTGAAGGTCATTAACATAAATTTTTTACCCATTTTTATCAAAAAATTGAAACAATCAAAACACTTCTCTCCAAACCAAAACTGACCACCAAAAGTAAGGTTAGAAACCCCGCAGATTCATTTCCCCGTCGAAAAAGATGGTGAACCCAAGCTCACCGCTTGACTTAAGTTCACCGCTCACCTCACCTCACGGGCAGCCAAGAATAAAAGTCCAGGACCACTACACAAGCTTCTACGCGCCCACACCACAAGAAATTTTATCCCTTGCCGCTCTGATTGGCAAAGCAATGCAAATACGCACATCTAATTGGTCTATGTATGTTATGCCACTCCCTTTAAGGCGAGTAATTAAATGGGTCGACCAATCAGGTGTGGGTATATGTACTGCCTTTTATGCGTGGACCAATCAGATCGTGAAATCGAGGGAGAGGAATAAAATTTCCCCAAAAATCAACAATAGCGCTACTGATTTAATCCATAGCTGGCACAACTTTCCGCAAAACTGCTACTAGTACTTTAAACGACTATGGGTCAGAAACATGTTAAAAATTAAAAAATCACTGCAAATTTAAATAATCTAACTAAGTGCATCGCGTTGTACTTCTATCTAAATAGTAGAAGGGTGGAGAGTAAGATATTATTCCAGCATCAGTAGTCTAGAGATAATGCGTATTTTAGAATTACTGCGGGTCTCGCTGACCCATGGTCACCAGTTTAGGGTTTTAAGAAAGCTTTGAACGAAAAAAAAAGGTGTTCAGTTACTTATTTACATTTACAATAACATGTTAATGGCACTATTCGCTAGCTTGTTTTAAAATCCATGAAAAGTGGTCACCTCTTATGCCTCAACCTACTACATCACTTGACAAATCGTTGGTTGGGATATTAACGGAGTGCAACTCTGCTCTTGAAGTTTTGGCCTACTTTTTTTTAAATTTTTGAATGAAAAGTAATTATCAATTATTTTTTGCTCTTTTGTAGTTTATGGAGTACACTTAGAGGTTAATCTAGATCGCTTCGGGTATTGAACCGAACCTTTTAATACATTTAGTTTGTTTTTATTCCTATTAGTCAGATTTCAAATAAGCCGCCTTTAGCACCAGCTTGCCTCTTTTTGATACAATATTTTGAAAATGAAAAATCGGGTTAGTTTCTCATTGGTGTTTTCAATCCGCTGTTTTTTAGCATTTCGGAACAAAACTTAACCATCTCGAAATCCGTATTCTACGATTTTTTTTGAAAATTTTGATGTATCACCCAATATTGTATCACAAATAGGCAAGCAACAAATCCTTTCAAAACTGACTATATGGACAAACCAGGAGATCAATTTCTTCAAAATTCAACCAGTGCAATTTAAGCAAGTTTTAAATTATTGCCGAAAAACGCTTTTGGCTCTTGCCTTGCTGATCATTATCTGTCAGCTTTTAAATTAAAGGTTCGCTTCTTTAATCTTAAAACGAAAGTTTTACCATACAGCAAAGCTGTGATTTTAATGAATTTTCGAAAAAACTTGAATAAGGGAGAGTCAAACTAGAACCTAAAAAGAGTTTTATACATTTCCCTGTGGAAAAATTCAAGCTATGATTTTACCGATGCCAGACATTTTTTATGTTCAAATGCATTATCTTACAAAATATTCGAGTATTTTCTTTTAAAATTCGATACTAAAGAAAATGCTGAACATGCTGGCATCACAGGTCAAGTCGTTGTAAATGTGAGAATTTGGGGAAGGAATGCGGTCAGTCTACAGGCGGCTGGCTGCCCGGCGATTCTCAGAAAAACACAGAAAAATCAAGCCTCTAGAAGATAACGAACATTTTAAGTCCGAAAATTACAGCTCGTTTTATCTGTCTTTTACTGTGTTTTTTGTCAAACCTTCATAGGTTTGAAAACAGCTGACTTTGAGAGTCGATAACATTGGATGTTTTCATGAATTTGCCTCTCTGCCTAGGTCATCACTTTCTTCTTGATCCAAGTCAGCGAGATTGTTAGGGAATTGCTATTTAAGCCACTGATGTCCTACTGAAGAGCTTTTCGAGACTCACCTTGGTGTAGTTAGCTTGTCTCCTGTCGAACCCCAAACTTGATACTGGATCCTTAAACCCTGTTTCCACCAATGCATGCCCACCCCGATTCAAAAAACGCATCAGATGACGCTGCATTTAAAACCGGTGCAAATCCATGGGCCATCACATGATGCGATTTTTGAATCGGGGTGGGCATGCATTGGTGGAAACAGGGTATTAGTCTTATCAGGGTGGTAGGCTGAAGTTTTTACTTTTGCTCTATTTCATTACAGCCAGCTCTCTTTCAATTATATTTTGTTTTTTCTGTCCATTTACTTTATATTTTCTTTGTTCCGTTAAAATGTATAAAGTTCTCTTGTCGAGTATTAAAAACAGATTTATCCACTTCCATCAGTCATTAGTTTTTTCTTTATCGTAAACAGCTTTAAAGCAGCTTTCTTTCAATAGATACAGATTTTTTTTGGTGCAACATCTTTACAATTTCTTCACTTTGATTCTTTTTGACAATGACTGTTGATTATATAAATATCTTGGTCTTTTACCAACTTTCATAATGTTCTTTGAACCTATTGTTTTCTCTTCACTTTCTTCTTGATCCAGGTAGTAAACAGAGACATCTCCAGGATTATTTTTATAACTGTGAACAGGCTATTTTTTATTGCGCCAGTGATGTCTTGCTGAAGGTATTGGAGACTCACCAGCGTCCTGGCGAATATATTTTTCTTAGGATTGTAGGCCATATATTTTAATTTCTGTTTCTGTTCTGTTTTTCTGGTTATTGGTCTTTTACCAACTTTCATAAAGCTCTTTGTTTTGTCCTGACTTTATTCTTTATTTAAGGCATAAGCAGAGGAATCTCTAGGATGATTTTTACTGTAAACAGGGTATTTCTCATTGCGCCAGCTTGTGATGTCCTGCTGAAGAGCTATTAAAGACTCACCAGCTTGCTAGCGATAATAAGCCTGTCTACTACCGGACCTTAAACCACAGATCTGTAGTGGATAGTCTTATCAAATGGTACGCTGAAGGTTTTAATCAAGATTTTATCTAATTATTTTCTAACTAAGATTTGTTCACAGATCAGAATGGTAAGCTGAAGGTTTTAATTTTGATTTTGTTTATTTATTATTTTCTAATGAAAATTTGTTTATTCGATCTATTATTTTTGTAATGTCTCACTTTGAATTTTACTAACAGCCACTTTATTCTTTGGTTCACTACAACTATATAAAGTTTGATTGTTGAGTATTTAAAACTCCTTTGTCTTTTGCAAACTTTCATAACGTTCTTTGAACATATTGTTTTGTCTTCACTTTCATCTTGATCCAAGTCATAAGCGGAGGAATCTCCAGGATAATTTTTAGAACTGTTAACAGTGTATTTCAGATTGCGCCATTGTCTGTCTGTCTTACTAAAGAGCTATAGGAGACACACGCTTGTTGTGATAATTAGCCGTCTACTGCCAGATATCAAACTGCAGATCGGTACTGCATCCTGAGTCTTATTAGAATGGTAGGCTGAATTTTATTCTATTTCTTTAAAGCTAGCTTTCTTCCAATGATGATTTGTTCTTTAGGTCCACTATCTCTGTATTTTCTTTACTTTCATTCTTTTTTGAGAGCCACTTCAATAGATGTTCCACTACAACTAAATTGAGTTTGATTGTTGAGTAGTTAAGACTTCTTGGTGTTTTATCAACGTCCACAACATTCTTTGAACATATTATTCTGCGTGCAGTTGCTCTTAATCGTATATTGGTCTGAGTATGATTAGTAGGTATTTAACAAACTTCAAGACTGTATTTTACTATTAACCTACTTTAAAAAATGATGTGCTTGTCTCCTTATATGTCATGAGGACAGTTCTTAAGAGATCAAAGACACATTTCAAGCTCTAACAGCTCTGCTTTCTTTAAAGACCTGTCTTTTCTCGGAAGGCGTTAAAAAGCGCCGCCGTCCGCCGATCGCGGGCCCCCCATCGTTCCCCACTTGCCCCCTTTTTGAATATTATTGTTATTAGCACCAGCGGCAGTGAGCTTTTTCAATGACTAACAATGTTGTCAGAGTGCTTGTTTTATCTTTTTTACGTTTAAAAACCTAACATTAGGGTAAAACATCTTTTTTTATTTGTCCGTATTGGTAGTAGTATCGAACTTCGCATGTGCATAGAATCGTGTCGGGACTTCCAATACCCTACGGGGAAAGGATAGCTGCGGCACCCATAGGGTATCGCTGACCCTAACGCATCCAAACCAATTTCTTTGATCTGCCGTCCAAAACAAAATTGTTTTAACTGTGTTTTACGTGAAACTGTCGCTTAACCAATTTGCATGAAATTTTCAGGTAAAATAGTATTCGATACTGCAACGAGCTGATTAGATTTTAGTCAAAATTTATCAATGCTAATGACAGTTTTTTGACAGTTAAAAAGTTTAAAAAATGCTAACTTTTTAACGGAGCGTCGCATCAATATGCGGTTTTCGGAATATAGTAGCGCGCGTTTTTTGAAAAAAATTGTGTTATAACCAAAAAGTTCGTAGGAGCTTTCATTTTGGAGATATTTACAACAAACTGTTTTCAAGGTTGATAAACGGACGGATCCATTTATTTACTATAAATATCTATAACATATAGAAAAAAAAACGCAAATCAAGCAATACACCTTGTCTATTCAGACTTCAAAATAGCGTATGACAGCATACTAGGGAAAAAAATCATCCGAATAAACAATTGAATTGTAGAGGTTGGGCTAATTTTGTTTTTGGGAGTTTAGGGCATTTCTAGCATAGAAATTCAATCAGTCAAATGCTAGTTTAAGGTTGAAAGTTTTGGTGTTATTGCTTTTAGTGGCACAGTGTGCCTGAATGAAGTATATTTTACATAAAAATGGTTCCAAAAACTAATTGCACATTTTGAATATGGACTCTTTCCTGACTTTAGAGCCATATTCGTATAAATCCTAGCTGAGCCTCTTCTCGAAATTTTATCCATTTTTTGCATTTTTTCTAGTTAGTCTAGGCGCTGGCTCCTGTCACGTGTGATCTAACATGTGCGCTCAGTGTGACTACGGGGCTTTGTTAAGCACCCATAGAAGTATAAAAAAACTTTGGTCATGTGGTCGAACTCATAGTTAGAAGTACTATAAAACCCTCTTTAAGGCAGTCTCAGGGGTACCGTCCATCGAACTTTAAGAACATAAAGTCAATATCCTCTTCTGTGAAAAGTTTAAAGCCTTCTATGTAACAAAAAAACAAATGTCAATAATATTGTAGCTACAATAAAATGATCCTGGGTATTATTCTAATTATTTTGCAAGCAGAAATACTAATACCTTGGTATATCTCAAGAACTACTTAATTTATCAAAAAATGTGTAATCATAAAATTTGTTGGCCTTTAAAAAAGGAGTATAACAAGCTTTAAAAAATTAAAATCGGAGTACTGGGTAGGGAGATACGCTTAAACAAAAAAAATCTATCAATTTGGCGGACATTTTCAGATGGCGGCAAAACGACTATGAGTTCGACCACATGACCAAACTTTTTATATACTCCTATGGGTGCTTAACAATGCCCCGCAGTCAAACTGAGCGCACATATTAGGTCACACGTGACAGGAGCTAGCGCCTAGACGAGCGCCTAGACTAACAAGAAAAAAAAAAGTGATAAAATTTCGAGAAGAGGATCAGCTAGGATTTATATGAATATGGCGCTGAAGTTAGGAAAGAGCCCATATTGAAAATGTGCAATTTGTTTTTGGAACCATTTTAATGTAACCTATACGTCATTCAGGCACACTGTGGTGGTTTATTTAATATTTTTTGAGGTGCTGAATACGAATCTGAAGTTGGAAAACAAAAATTCTCTCGGAAGATATAAGATGGCGACCAATAAAGGACAAATTTTTTTACAAAAAAACAGAATTTAGACACGTATTTTTTTTTATTCCACTTTGTATTCAGTAGGAAAGGCCGGCTGGAATGAATTTGCTAGTGAGTTAAATTTAAGATTTTTGGAAAAATCGATAAACTCGTCAACTAAGAACTTTGCCCTTTTTTGACGGTATATTTTTTTTGACAGACTGTCTGATAGGGGTCCACTAATATACCATTTTTTTTTAAATAAGATGACCCAACCTTGTTGGAAAGTTTATCCAAAAAGAAAAAATATGGTCTACTTTTTTACGTCTGTCAAATATTTTCAAGATTTTTTTTGCAGTTGCAAATGAAGTTAAACTTTACTGAACCGCTTCTTGGGTTCCACCCCCTTTCAGTTTTTAAAATTATAATTCTCGTTCTCATTGGATATTTTATAACCACTACAAAAAATATAAAAATTATTTTTTTTATAGTGATCCATCCATATTATAGAGTTGAAATATATAATATAATATAAATAAATTAGGGTAAGCCCTGTTGTTCTCACTATTTGGTCGCATCAGTGTAATTGTAATTAAAAATGTTTCGTAATATACAGCAATATTAATAACTATGTTTCGCACATAAATAATGACATAGTACACACACTGCACGGTGCAGTAATATGCATTCCTTGGGTTTCCGCCCACTCTAAAAACTTGAGGAACTCACAGTAAATGAGGAATGCGAATTAAGTAGCGACTTTTTTAGCTATCCCCAGCGTAGGTATGGAAGGCTTCTGTACTCTGTTGTGGAAAAAGTTGAACGTTTTAGTAAAATAATGCTATTGAGGAAAATTAAGCCTGTTACTTATCATTTAAAAAATAGACCGGGTGTACGGTGGACTAAAATCTTCCAAAGCAGTTGCTATAATAAGACAAAAATCTTCTTAAGCAAATAGTTACAAAAATATCGACAATTTGATATGCACTTTGGATGTTATCTAAAAATATTTTATAATTAAATTTTAATAAAAAGTATTCTGACTTTCTTATTTAAGAAAATAAACATAAAATAATGAAATGATACTCATACCACGCCAATGGAAATAACATAACCTGGACGCAAATTCAGGAATTGATGGGCTTGTCGCAACAGACCTTGGGCTTGTCGCAACTTTAATCTATCCAAATATGTCAACATACAGACAACTCTACAATACCCCAACTCCATTTGCTTTTAACCTTTTTAATTTTTCGGCTATAAAGAAGACCGAAAAAAGCATTGAAAGTCATTGTTGACACTAGATTGCAGTTCGCAGTTGCAAGCCTGTCTGTCTATTAAAATTAAAAGTGACAATGAAAGTAAACAAATAATTTCTGACAAGTAGTAAAAAGTAAAGTAGATATAGGTACAGGGTGTTTCAAAATTCAATAACATAATTTTAGTATTGGATTCCTTAAGTGATTTGAAGACAAAATTTTCATATAAACATAGGTCCTTAAACGCCTTGTTTTTGAGATACAGAGTGTTAAAGTTTCATTTTCTTTTTGGTTTTTTTGTTTATAGATCGTGCAGTTTTTGAGATATTTAGTTCAAATTCGGCACACATATTAAGTTATAGGCAATATACTGTTAGACTTGCCAAATAATAGTACAAATCTACACAGTGATACTTTTTCAGGGGTTATGTCGCCTTTTCTCCTGGATTTTTTTTCGTTGTAAGCAACTGGTAGTCAGAAGTAGGTAGTAGTAGTAGTAGTGTGGGGTAGACTCTAGGCCTGGCGACTAGGCACATGAGGCGCCCTTTTCGCCAAAGAAGTAGGTAGTTAATAGAAGAAATAAAATCCTTGTTGCATTTGCAAACTTTTGTTTCCTGCAATTTTTTGCATCTTTAACCGTTCTAGAGAAAATCGCTGTTGCATCAAAAGCTGCTATCATAAAATAAAAAAATGCTCCAATGTGGTATGTTGGGTATTTTAAAATAAGCAAATTAAATAAAACTTACTTGAGATGCCTAATAGTGTAGTGCCTATAACTTAATACACATGCCAAATTTGAGCTAAATATCTTAAAAACTGTAAGAGCTATAAAAAAAAACAAAATTTTATCACCCTGTATCTCGAAAACTAAGCATTTGTGGCCCTATGTTTATATGAATTTTTATCTTGAAATCATTCAAGGAAATTAACATTAAAATTATGTTATTGAATTTTGAAACAACCACTTTAAACTATCAACATGGTCTCAGAAAAATAGTCAAGAAAATTTGCGACAAAGATAAAATGTTCATACGAAAAGCCCACGCTTTTTTCCATCTTTAGTCCCAGTTGTAATAACTGCAGAGCGGAATTTCAACAAAAACAGTAATAAAGGCGAAAAATATGAAGACTCTCTGATGAAATTCAAAACAACGTCCTTAGAAAACTACTTCAAAAAGTTTGCAAAAACAATTTTTTAAAAAGATAAAACCCATTAGCAAAATTACATGATGTACTGACAAACTAATTTTGGAAGACTGGGAAAATGAAACAGCTATTGATGGTTTTGATGTCGCTCCTCTCGTCATAACTGACGATGGTAGTTCATGAGATGAAGTTTTCTGGATGATGAGAATAACTGATTCTTTACGTAGTTTATTTTTTTAGTTAGATTTTCAGTTTTTTGGTTGGTGCAATTTATTTTATTAGCTCACACTACTACTATACTATAGTAGTGTGAGCTATGGTGATCCTAATTTTTTCAAGAAAAAAAATGTTGCTCCGATTTCAAAAAATTTTATATATCTTTGCGTTTCAGATGATTTTGAAACTTTTTTGTCTCGCCGTCTGTCTGTCTGTCTGTCTGTATGTCTGTCTGTCTGTCTGTCTGTCTGTCTGTCTGTATGTCTGTCTGTAACGACCATCCCGCATAACTCAAAAACCGCTTGTCCGATTTAAATGAAATTTGGTACCTAGACTGGGTCTTGGGCCGTGGTGGTCCCATTTAAAAATGAACGAAATCCACCGAACGCAAGCCAAATAAAAGGGTGGGGGTCGATTTAAAAAATGAGAGTTTATGTGAAAATATGGCGCGTGTATTAAAACGGAAGGTAATTAAGTCTGGAGTTAAACAAAATGAATTTTAAGTTATTTAAAAAAAAGGGTGGGGGTAGATGTCAAAAATTAGAGTTTAAGTGAAAATATGGCGTCTGTGATATCAAACGAAAGGTAAATGAGTCTGAAGTTAAACAAAATACATTTTAGTTTTTAAAAAAAGGGTGGGGGTAGATTTTAAAAATTAGAGTTTAAGACAAAACATGGCTTGTGTGGTATCAAACGAAAGGTAATTGAGTCTGGAGTTGAATAAAATATATTTTAGTTTTTAGTTATATTAGCTCACACGTACACTATAACTATAGTACCTAGTGTGAGCTTAGGTGCCCATAGATTGGCAGAGTATTAAAACATGTTTACAAAACTATACAAATAGCTTAATAAATAAATATTAATGATTCGATTCTAACCGCAGAGGAACTTAATCCTGTTCAAGTTCTATTGCAAAAAATTATATTTTCAAAAATATTTTTTGTTTTTTTTTATATATTAGTTTTTGCAAAAACTGCATTTTGAAAAAGTATTACTAAAGGAAAAAAAATATTTTTTAGCTTTTTTCATAAATTACTTTTTCGAAGAAGTACTTATTAAAAAAGCATTTTTTTTCTAAATCATTTTTTTTGTAAAATGTTGGTCTAGACACCGGTTAGGTTAAGTTTGCGATTAATTGACCACGGTTAGTTTTGACACAGATTTTGATCTCCCAACAAGAGGACAGGGGAGTTATGATTTAAGAAAAAATAAGTTAGAATAAAATAAAATAAAATCGGCCCGCGACGAATCGGCCGCGGCGAATTGTTCCCTACCCGTTTTTGTATTCTACAAATAAAAAAAATTAAAACGACATTAAAAAAGTGGACGAGTTTACCAATATACTTTACTGTTTTAGTTTTTACTATGACAAAGGAAAACATATGCCTCTAGCCGACCGGAAAATGGTGCTATGCGACTTATCAAATCAACGTTTAATTATAGGCTTTTGCCCCGCGTTAATCGTCGAGGCGATACATTGAATTTTAAGCAGAAAAAACTACTTACAACTTGCTTGTTGTGATGATGATAAGTCAGCCAAATGCAACTTTTTATCAATTTTATGTTGTTTATTTACCCTGTAAAATTGTCCCTTTTACAAAAAATTGAGGTATCTGGATTATATCGGGTGGGTAAAAAAAAAGCGGAAATTTCTTTTTCATTATAACTTTTGAACTATACCATCGATTTTAATGGGATAAACTGCGCTTAGCAGCAGAGTTTCGACCTAATATATTTTTTGTCCGTTTTTGTTTTAATGTTTTTTTTTAATTATTAAAAAAGCTGCGTGTTTGCCACGCACAGCAAGGTACGAATCAGCAAATTAGTTTCGGTGGTTTTGTTTGCATGCATTTATTTTGTAATAAATTCATTACTACTGTACCGATTTTAATGAAATAAAAAACATCCTGGCGAGAACTGATTGCTTTTCGCAGATCATGATCAGAGTTTATCGCTATCTAAAAGTTTAAGATGCAGGACAGAATCATACTTAATTCTTCAAAATGGCGTGTTTATTCTTATTTTCCGAAAATGTTTTAATTTATAAAAAAGCACCACTTTTCGTATCACATAATGAGGTACAAATTAGTAAAATCGGTTTGGTGGTTCTCAAAAAAACTATTTTTGTTTCAGCCATTGTTTTATAGATTATACGATTGCATTGCCAATCCTGTCTGCATTCATTTCCTTATAAATTGAAGAAAGAATTGATTGCTCTTTAAAGATTATAATCGAAATTTACCGACATCTTAGAATTTAAAATGTGTGACAGAATCACACTTGATTCTTCAAAATGGCGTGTTTATTCTAATTTTCCGAAAATGGTTTAGTTTTTTTTTAATTTATAAAAAAGCACCACTTATTACCTAAAAATACTACGAAATAATATTTAAACAAAACTTAAATATTTTCGGAAAATAAGAATAAACATTTTGAAGAAACAAGTATAATTCTGTCCGACATCTTAAATTCTAAGACAGCGGCAAATTTCGATTATAATCTTTAAATAGCAATCAATTTTCACCATGATTTTTTTTACTTCAAGAAAATCGGTTTATTAATAACGAATTTATAAGAAAATGAATGCAGACAGGATTGGCAAAGCAATCGTCTGATCTGTAAAACGATGGTTGAAACAAAAATAGATTTTTTTGAGAACCATCAACCCGATTTTACTCATTTGAACCTCGAAATGTGGAGAAAAAATAGTCCTTTTCCATAAACTTTAAAAAAATTCAAACATTTTCGAAAAATAAAAATAAACACGCCATTTTGAAAAATCAAGTATGATTCTATCCGTCATCTTAAACTTTTAGATGGTGATAAACTTTGATCATGATCTTTAAAAAGCAATCAATTCTTACCAGGATGTCTGTTATTTCATTAAAATCGGTTCAGTAGTAATACATTTTTACGTGTTATAAATTATTTATAAATAAATACATACAATATTAATGAAAACTGGTAATTCCAGACTTTTGGGACGCCGTCTATAAATAAATATAAAGGAATGTCAGATAGCTTTGGTTTTAGTTTCGCTCTTTTAAGAACAGACTGCTGGGCACCTGCAAGTAGTAGGTACCTCGTTTAATTACAATAAAAAAAGAGAAAAACTATGCGAAATAGTTGAGTATCGAACAGAGATGAACAATCTTCATTAATTCCAAATAATACGCATGGTAAATATTTACGAAGAGATGCTATTTTAAAAAGAGAGGACTTGATCGCCAATATTTATCGAGAGGAAGTAAAAAGAGACAGACTCAATGTGAATGTAAGTTTACATGATACTGAACAAGATTAGATTTTGGAACTTAAATGTTGTCAGATTTTAAACAGTGATGAAGCTTTACCATAGCCCATAGTACATTCAATACAGTCTATTTTTTAAATGATGAGTAGACGCCCAACTTTTTCCTTTGCGAAAATTTTTGAAAGGGATTCATAACAGAGTACGTTGGCGCAGCCGTCTTTCGAGCATCCGACTGAATAAACCAAGCATGTGATTTTCCGGACGATGTTGCCATTTACTTTCAAAAACATTTTTTAAGCCACAGAAATAAAAACTGCGAGTTACTAATGTCTTACTGTTATTTTTTTATCTCGTAATTTTGATATGTTTGGGATGGAGACACAGCCGTCAAAGCATCTAATTTGTAGGCCATTCATTCATGCTTGATATCATAGTCTGTAGATTTAGCTGTGGCGAAGCGTCCATGTAACCATCCCATCCATGTAAAAATCTTGAAAATAAATATTTTATGACTAAATCTATCTATTTAGCCTTCTTCGGTCCATCTTTGGACATAGGCCTCCCCCAATATCCTCCACTCTTCTCTGTCTGTCGCCGTGTTCATCCATCGAGTTCCTGCATATTTCTTCAAATCGTCCGCCCATGTCATTTGGGGTCTTCCCCTACCTCTTTTATTTTCCCAAGGTCTCCAGTTTACAAAACATTTGTTCAATCGATCGTCTTTCTGTCTGATAACCGGCAAATTTCCATGTTAATTTTGCTATATCTCCTCTGACATCTCTTACTTTTATTTTATTTCTTATTCATTTATTCATTTTTCTATCTGTTAGCTTTACATGTAACATTTGTCTTTCCATTGATCTTGGGGCTTTTGATACCTTATCCATGTTTGATTTTGTAAGTGTTCAGGTCTGGGATCCATATGTGAGTACAGGAAGAATACATCGGTTATACACTTTTGTTTTGAGGTATTGAGGATATTTTTTATTTTTTAATATGTAGCTTAATTTACCAAATGCTGCCCAGGCGAATCGTACTCGTCTCTTGATTTCAGCCATTTGGTTTTCTTTTTTTAGTATAATAATTTGTCCCAGATATGTATTATTATATATTCCTCCACATGTTCTATTTGTTCTTGGTATATTCTAATCGTGATATCTTCATCTGTGTTGGTTATGATTTTAGTTCTAGTGTAGTTCATATTCAAGCCTATATTTTGAGCTGCTGTATCTAGTTCTTCCAGAATTTCACAGTTCTTCTTTCTTACCTGTTATTAAGGCGATATCGTCAGCATATCTAAGGTGATTCAAACGTTATTACCTATTTATCCCTATAATAGTCAAATATAGAATTTTTCTGAAAGAACAAACGTTTGGCAAGCCTGAACCTTAAAAACATAATAATAATAATAGAACATGCATATAAACAAATAAACAACATTCCATTCCTCTCAAGGCAAGGTATTTGGGACTTTAATCAATTGTTTAAATCTTTGATTGTCAAAATGAGAAAGAAATCCGGTTGTTAAGAGTATAGTCCAACTGGCGAACCCTAAAACTCCAACGCCAGTATTTACTGAGATCTTAAGACTTCACTTAGACCAGAGTCTGAGTAAAAAGTCTATAGGCTTATACCCGACCGGTACAATGAAGTTTTAAATTACTTTTAATTAGTCGTTAGTGAAAGCTAATTGTAACATGTAATCCTGTTCAAACCTAACTACATTAAACAGTAAACCACTACAGACTTCCTATTAAACTTAAAATATAATAAAAACATAATAATAATAATAATAGAACATGCATATAAACAAATAAACAACATTCCATTCCTCTCAAGGCAAGGTATCCATCGGCCGGCCTTGGTATTTGGGACTTTAATCAATTGTTTAAATCTTTGATTGTCAAAATGAGAAAGAAATCCGGTTATTAAGAGTATAGTCCAACTGGCGAACCTTAAAACTCTAACGCCAGTATTTACTGAGATCTTAAGACTTCACTTAGACCAGAGTCTGAGTAAAAAGTCTAGACTTATACCCGACCGGTACAACGAAGTTTTAAATTACTTTTAATTAGTCGTTAGTGAAAGCTAATTGTAACATGTAATCCTATTCAAACCTAACTACATTAAACAGTGAACCACTGCAGATTTCCTATTAAACTTAAAATATACATATCAAAGGTTGAAACCAACTTGTATTTGGACTTATTTTCAGTCCAAACGTCTGAGAATAAAGTTTAAATGTAAAGCGCACTCTATGTTCTCTTTATCTGTACTATATAATGGTGTATACGCGGCATAACAAGGCACTAACATCAATGTATAGGGCCACCACTACCCCGTTCTGAGGACGAGTCCGAAAATTAATGTAGTAAAAGTCTTCGACGACACCTCAAAAATTCCTTTGATATTTAGGGGGCAATTCTTTAAAATTTGAATAATGCTAATTTCAAAAAACTAACGTGACCAGATCAGGTTAGTTTTCTATAATAACCTACCCAGGTCAGGTTTAAAACCTAACTTGACCTGGTTATGTGAAAATTACAAAAAAAACTAACCTGTTCTAGTTAGTTAATTACACTAAATCTAACCTGACCAGATCGTAATAGGCTATTAAGTTTTATTTCGCATTTCAATATTTTGTATTTTGTAATTTCGATATTTTGTAATTTCGACATTCTGTAAATTCGACATTTTGTTGTTTCAACATTTTAAATTGTGATATTTTGTTTTTTGACATTTTGTAATTTCGATATTTTGTATTTCGACATTCTGTAAATTCCACATTTTGTTGTTTCAACATTTTAAATTGTGATATTTTGTTTTTTGACATTTTGTAATATTACACAAAAAAAAGGCACCTGATCTGGTCAGGTTATTTTTTATTATTATATCTAATAACCCAAGCTTTCAACATTTTGGACTTTCAACATTTTGTAATTTTGCCATTTTGCATATCGACTTTCTATATGTACGTATAAACACACACACACACACACAGTTTCCTATAGAATCTACTTTTATTTTTATTTTAATATTTATTTTTATCTGTAGCAATAACGTCTTTTAGACGAAAATTGGTCGTGGCACCCCTGTAATCTTCCACCGGCGGCGACTGTAGCAAGTATTTCTGACTACCCTATCCAAAACCTCACGGGCCGTCACTGAATAACAGCAGTTTCTATATGAGAGGACCCCACAGAAGAAAAAACTTTCTACGTGCCTAGCTTTGATAACAAAAGTAAAAAAATAATCACCACTTCAATAATTTGACCAAAGTTCCCACTTAGTCAGATTTTTCTAACGGATTTTAGAGAAATAAGCTGACTTTCCATAAAAATCCGTTTAAATATAACGGTGGCAACAGCGTAGAGCAAATTTTGTAGCGACCCTTCCACGACATGCAGTTAGTCCCTCTTTGTTAATTTTACCGTGAAAAACAAAGAAAGAAAGTAAACTTAGCTGACCTCATAAAGAAAACCAATAGGACTAATAAATTTGAAAGAAATTTGACGAAATTTGACATTTCAGTTACTGTGGTGAATGGCTTCTGTGAATCATCCGCCGAGTATTATTGGATTTGTGAAATAACACTTCCAGCGTCATAGACAAAAATGTCGGTTCGATTTGATGTTGGTCTTCTAGTTTAAAAAGGTCCTGTTAAAACCATTAAGCCTGGAAACTTCGGGATCGCTGGAAAGTAAGGACGTTATTGGTTAAAACACGTCTGTTTTTAATTGTGACAACGAAAATGAATAAGGACCGGGGAAACCATACTCTTAAGGAAAGTATGTGATCGTTGATCAAAATTAATTGGATGGTGTATCTAACTATTACTTGCTTAAAACGATCTTTCTCTGCTCACAACTTTTACTATTAAAATATTTCGATTATGACGCAATGGTCCATCTGTTTTATCATTAAGTTTACCTTCTTCAAATTAATTCATATTTTTAAAAAATTACATTTTTATCAACAAAACCACGAACTACAACGAAGATAAAGAAGGACTGGGGAAAGAAGACATTCGTTTTCTCAAATTAGAACAAGAATTTTTATAAACAAGACATTAATTTTCTTAAATTAAAACAAGTATTTGTATTGACTTGAAATGGAAAATTCAATCTGTCAATCTCAAATTGAAAAAAAATATATTTTTCCGATTCAAAAGATCTTCTTTCAAGAATCGATCTAATCGAAATAACTAATGACTACATAACCAAAATCTAAATAGGTATAGTACAGCAAACATAGAGTGCGCTGACAACGCTCAAATATTTATCACATTTGTTCCGACACAAAAATAAGTACAAGTTGGTTTCAATCTTTGGTAGATAATTATGTATATTTTAAGTATATTAGGTTGTCTGTAAATGTTTATTGTTTAGTTATAAGTTTAATGTGGTTAGGTTTTTTTAACGGATTTTTTTTATTTATTATAGATACAACAAGCATAACTCAAACTAACACACACACAAAATAGGTTTGACTACGATTACATGTAGACTAGAATTAGTAATGTAAACTGTCGCGGTTTTTACACGCTATTATTCTCGACAGCTGCCATCGGGTCCGCGCCACTGTGATCGCGGCCGCGACCGCGACCTCTACAGTCTAACTGAGCCTTTATGGTTTCCACATGCAGGCAGTAAATTCGGTTCTCTTTAAAAATTTATGTATAGTTAAAATTATTTAAATTTTGATTCAATAAGCAGTTAGTTGCTCTTTTAGAAAACCGAACACTGAATGGGGACCCCCTTACGACAAGGTCCAAAGCGATCATTCATAAAAAATTACGTTCACAATAACTGTGTTGCTGTTCCCTGACAATAAGTTATTTAGTTCCGGTATCATCACATCGTCTCATATAGTTTTATAAAAAAAATAATATTAGTGGTACCTAATAATAAAATAAATGGATCCATGACGGATCTGATACATTCCTAGCTAGCCCATTAGCACACTACAAGTAAACCATGATGTATCAGCTATGAAACAAGTTTTTTGTAAATATCTCAAAAAAGAAAGCTCCTACGAAGATTTGGTTATAACACAAATTATTCAGAAAAATGTGATCTACTATATTCCGAAAAAAGCATATTGACGCAATGCTCCGTTAAGATATTTGTATCTTGAAAAATTTTTAATTGTCATAAAGCATTAATAAAATTACACACACTATTTTACCTGAAAATTTCATGAAAATCGGTTCAGCGGTTTAGGAGCTATCGTGTTACGGACAAACATACACACACACTGGAGTTTACAATTTTCGAAAAAACCATGGAAATTTGTATTCTACGACTTTTTCTGAAAATTTTAATGTATCACACAATATTGTATCACAAATCGTCGCTAACATGACCAAGGGGCGTATCTAAAAAATCCGGATTTTAGTTGCGCCCACCATAATTGCTAGTTTTATAGTGGGTTTACACATGCATGAATTTAGTGGCGCCAGTGTTCGCGCCGGTTCTATTTGCACGCCAGTAAAGGTTTACACTATTGTGCGAAAATTAAAAAGAGTGGCACGCCAGTTTCATTTTTAAAGTGTACACGATACGCGATATGTCGGCTGAACTCTCGAAAGCCTGCAAAATAGTCGCTAAACTTTTATTGAAAAAAATAATAAAAGAGATTCAGGAAAAGGAACAACGAAAAGGCCGTATCTGCATGGGTTAAAGCATAGATTGCTAGTCGATCTACTTTGGGTGCTTCCGAAAAACTTTTAGGAGAACTTACAGCAGAAGATCCTGCGAGCTATAAAAACCATCTTTGAATGACAAAGCAACATTTTGATATTCTTCTAGAGTCTCTCTTATTTAAACAACATTCTTTAAAATTCGGTCTGCTACTTTAAACCATGGTACTTTTGGGGTGTATATTTCATTTGCACCGGCTTCGGAACGTTGGCTTTTTTTAATTTTTGTCAATTCCAAAGCATATGTGTTTCTTATGGATCATATTTTTGCTTTTACTTCTGCAACTTCAAAGCCTTCAATAGTCATTATTTTACTAATTTTTTGGGAAGCATTATCTCGACTATCTTTGTTTTTATACGAACTACTTTGTACATCCCATAAAGAAGGAAAACATTCATAGCCTTCAAGAAACTGTATGGTCAGTTCTGCTGACCACTTTTTTAGCCATATTAAGCTATAAAAACAAAAATAAACAAAATTTTTAAGCTCAAACACAATGAAAATAAAAAATAATGTAAAATAATGAACTTAAAACTGGCGAGCCGACGTGCAAGCACTTGTTTACACATGAAAATTTTCCTTTTCTGCGGGCATGCGTCACCACTGGCGCCAGCAAATTCAGTCAGCTGCAGACTTTTTTGATACATGCATGCAAAAAAATAACTTGTGTGCAAGTCGGTGTTTACACTTGCAAATTTAACTTACTGGCGCGCCAGTTTTTATTGGCGCCAGCAAATCCATGCATGTGTAAACTCTCCTTTAAGGATATTTTGATACGGCGAAGAGGCTCAATGTTACAAGATAGGCGACGGGCGTAACCCAAATTTAAAATCGCAAAACACGACGAATAGAATAATAAAAATATTTACAATGCATGGAATTACTCAAAACTTCTTATTTTGAGATACGCCTCTTCGTTTTGTTGTTTGTTAAAAAACCAGCCTATTTCAAACCTGACTTTCTAGCAAAAGGAAACATAAACTTTTGACCATAGAAGAGAAGTCAGAGATTATTGATGCATTAAAGAGTGGGAAAGTTTTAGCTCTGAAGTATGAAGTGGGTACATCAGCAATCAACAAAGGGTTTTATTAAATTCTTTGGAAATCCATATAAATATATTTTTCTAATAGCGTGCGGAAGGCAGTCCTTTTCTTTCCGCAATTATATGAATGCTAAAACTGGCACTTTTCCGTTTTAGTTTAACTTTTCGAACTGAAAGTAGGTATGAAAAATGAATGAGTGCGGAAATAGAAAATTATTACAATTTTGGCTTGATTTGGACATTTTAGTGACTTTTTGAATGAGCCACTGTAAATTATCATATAATTAAAACTAATTAGTTTTTGTTGTAATATTTTACAAAAGATGTACAGGATTTGAATTTTGTGTTCATTTCAAATAAAATCATTACTTATTCTAATAGAGCCCGATTTTTAGTAAGATTTATACATTTTTTGTTATTAAAAAAATGTCCTCAATAATACGGATTTCTCGGTAATTCGAATCGGCCCGGTTTTAATTGATCCGGATTATCGAGCCACCACTGTACTATGATTATTTTAGATTGTATTCTATTCAACCTGTAAAACCGTAAATAAAGTAAACTAAACTAAACTAAAAGCTGTAAATGTTCTTAAATTAGTACGCTCCCGCCCAAATCAACTGTCCTGCATATTAACCATTAACTTCTTTAAATATGCATTCTGATAAAGATCAAAATATTTGATCAAGTTTTGATATACCAAGATGTTATCTTTCAACTTTATAATCCGTTAAAAATGGCAACAAGGAAGCGTAAAGGCGAACAACCCTATTCCAAAGAGATTTTTTTCAAATTTTTCTTCCCTCATCTTGCCTGGAGAAGGGCTCTATAACGAAATAATATGTATTAAAATAGCGCGTATCAAAACAGCTCTTTTTATATTTTCAACGCCGCCATCCTGGATTATATTGGACATATGTCATTTATTATGGAATTTTTAAAATCAGCGACTCTTATTTAGTATAAATTGATATACTACACGTCAATACTAGTTCTGTCAAACAAGAATGAAAAAATAACTTTTTATCTAAATTTCGGCCGCCATCTTGAATGTTAAAATAACTTTTTATAAATACTTACAAAAGTTGGGTCACTTAATAAAATCCAGATAAAAAAAAAATCAAATTTGGTCATAGGTTATGAGGGTCTCTTTTATTTTTAACATATTAAGCGCCATCTTTATATCGGCTGGGGAACTATTTTTTTTTTAGTAAGTTAAAATAATGTTTATTAGCTCATCATATGAGGTGTTATAAATAAATATCGCAAAAAAACTAAAGGAAATATCGAAAATAAAAACAATTTTTGTTACATATAGACGTCATTTTGTTTTGAAGTGACCGGTGTCAAATTTTTAACCAGTTTTAAATTGAGAAGGTTCTTAATTTTGGCAACCGCCATCTTGGATTCTAAAGCAGAAAAATCAAGGATACTCGAATGAAAATTTAGCTTTGGGTCATACTACCCTGCCAAATATAAATAAATATCGAAAAAACAACAAAGCTTGCGGGCAATTCTTCAAAACGGGTATATTAGTAGCTCGTATACTAGTTTCGGTCTTGTTGGACCTCCTCGTTAAGTATGTCCTCAAAATATTCCTTTCAATAAATAAATATACCTTTTTTGCAGCTTTTTTTACAAATTTACTTTACTAATATCTTTAAAACAAAGCATGTCACAAAAAAAAGCAGTAGGAGTAATAAATTAATGAAAATAAAATTATCCATCAAACGGAGTATAAACTGTTAACTAGCGGAGTTACATTAAAAAGAAAAGAGCATATTTGAATATTTTCGCTAATTTGGATCTTCAAAAACGCTCATTTACAAAAAAATAAAGAGTAATATTTAATTAAGACAGCAACATAACCTATTAACCAAAATATATCACATTAGGATTTGGAAGTCAGTGGCGTAGTTAAATTTTTATATTTTAAATATGTGTATAAAAATTTTGAAAAAATACCTTTTAATGATTAATTAAATTATGCTGATTTCATCTAGAGGCATAGTAAGCTAAAGTTAAATTGTCTTGAGGTAAAAAAAAGTGTTACGGCAAGAGAAGTTACGGAAGTCTAATTGTTTTTGTCCAAATCGGCCCCATTTGAATACACCTGGTGCCAGATTACCATAATTTTTAATACCCATGTATCCCTCAGGAACAATTAAAACGGGTTTCACAGTGGCTACTTTTATAGGCCACTTTTCGGTAACAAAAAAGGGTGGAACATTTCTTTGACTATAAACATCTCTTTGGATAATTTTTTAAAGGGTATGAAGACGTTGAAAAGAAGATAACATACCGGGTGGGCCAAATGATTTTACCTTAAACCTAAACCCGAAAATATCGACCCCATGCTCTTCTCGGCCTAAACTATTAAGTATTTGACCGATTAAAAAAAAACAAAGTTGATGACTAGCAAAAAGATTAAAATTTTATATTGTTTTTCCGTTTTCGGTCTAAAAGCAAATCATATTACTTTTTGGCAACAGACCATTTCCCCCTAATTTGACCCCGCTGAATCCAAATATCTTTGTTGCCAACTTGAAAAATCGACAGGGACGGAGAAAATCCCCCCCAAACCCCCAAAAACCTGTTTTTTTTTCAGTTTTATGCAATTTTCTCGAAAACTAACCTTTTTATCAAAAATTGCAAAGAACAGTTTTTTGTGGAGAATAAAATTCCCTTTCCAACGATGTATTGGTCAATAAGGTTAGGAAAAGCAAGTAGCTCTTCAGTGGCGTACGTAAATTGGGATTATTTATAAAAAACATGTTTATCATAGGTTTTTCAAAATTTTCTCAAAAACTACACTTTTTAGGAAAAAATATGTAGTATACTTTATTGTAGAACATAACATTTTCTTTTAAAAACTTTATTAAAATGTCGGGTTGTTGCCATATTTAAGGCTTCTATAAACTTATTTTCAAAAATAACTGAAATAATCAGTTTCTCTTGCATATTTAAATATCTTTTCTAACTAACTTTATTGAGGATAAGACAATTTCTTTTTCAATGATATATTAGAAAGTGAGGTTAATGTTATGATAAATACTTCAAAAAGGTTCGTAATTTATACCTACTAAAATAAAATATTTCCAAATTAAAATAAACTGGTTTTTGATTAGATTAGATATTTTGATTTATCTAAATAAGTTCTTTGAAGCAAAAACACACCGGTGGTTATAAGGGGAGGGGGCATAGGGGCCATGCCCCCCCCTAAGGAATATTTTTGTGCAGAAAGTAACAGTAGTAACTTTGACACGGGTGTTTTTGGTTATTTTTTTAAGCATATGGAACCAAAAATAAAGTGGTGAATCTTATGCAACGGTTTGGGGGGGGGGGGGGGCATAATCATAATTAGGTACTTGGGATCAACAACCAACCTGTCAACCTGTTAGGAAGAGTTTGATATTTTTTTGCCTTATACTTATGCAATTTATGAACAGGCCCCATAGTATTAAAAATCACTGATCCACTGGCTTCGCCGCGCCACACTGCGGTAATCATCTGGAGGCGGCGTACTTAGCTTTCCACTAATACAAAAGGTCGAAAAAAAAATCGACAAAACAAAATATTAAAAATACAAATTTACCGTATTAAGTCGAATTGACCTGTCCAGTCGATGTGGACCCGCGGCCGTAATTTCGATCTTTTGTACTTTCGATCTTTTGTACTTTCGACCTTTTGTACTTTCGACCTTTTGAACTTTCGACCTTTTGTTTTTTGATCTTTTGTACTTTCGACCTTTTGTACTTTCGATCTTTTGTATTTTCGACCATTTGTACTTTCGACCTTATTTTTTCGACCTTTTGTACTTTCGACCTTTTATCCGCCGCTCTTTATTATCCACCGAAAAGCTAATAAGACACAAAATTGATTAGTTTGGATTGATCTTAAATAATTTCTTTAAATTAAGAACACCACTGGAGCGGTAAATATAAAATAACTTCCACTTTGTTATACATCGTTTGAAAGGAAATTTTATTGGCTATAACGAAGTATAAAACACATTTTTTGATAAAGAGCTTGGTTTTTAAGAAAATTGAATAAAACGTATGAAAAACATGTTTTTTTTAATGATTTGTTGAAATCACCCCCATTGACGGACGTCGCTGGAGAGTTTGCTAAGTCAAACCCCACCGAGTTTTACATTTTTAAAAAGGGAATTTCCCTGTCTACAAAAAAGTGCGGAACAAGTTTTTTCATGTTAAGCTTAGTTTTTGAGAAAATTAGATAAAACATGTAACAAAAATGGTTTATTTTCTGTTTTTTCAAAATTAATTTACTTTACGGATGCCCCTGAAGTTTTATTTATAAAACCGATTTAATCATGTTATACGTCATTTTGAAGGAAATTTTATTGAGTATACCAAAATGTAATACATGGTTTTCTGTAGATATTAGTTTTAAAAAAAATTAAATAAATCTTGGAAAAAACATAGGTATTTTTTCAACTTTTTTTAATTACTTCAATTAACGGACGCCGCTGGAGAGCTTGTTATTAGTCTAACTTTATTAAGTTATACCATGTTGAAAAGGGAATTTTATTGTCTACAATAAAGTGTATTATACATTTTTCTCTAGAAGCTTAGTTCTTAAGGAAATTTTAAAAAACCTCAAACTTTCAGATTTTAGGGGGTCTGGGGGAGTTTTTGGAGGTTTTTGCAGCCATTTAAAAAAAAAATAATATGTTATTATTTTTTAAATATACAAATATATATTTTGAATGTACACCTGTGACAATTTGGGCTTTCCAGCGGCAATTTAAAATTCCGCCGCCATTTTGGCCGCCATCTTGAATATCTCAGCCCCTGTCAATATTTCGAGTTGGCAACAGGGATATTCGGATTCAGCGGGGTCAAAATAGGGGGAATTGCCCATTTGCCAAAAAGTAATATAAAATGCTTCTAGAAAGTGGATTTTCCCGAATCTTGCCTGAACTATATCCCACGCGACACGATTTTTGACTATATAGTTACTATGTTACACTGTTTATTACAACTTCAAAGTTGAAAACCGTATGGTTTCGGTTTTTGTCTGTAAACTAGTTACTTTTTATGAATGGTTCAACTAAATTCTCTTCCAAATATAGACTACATTTTCCTATATTTTTTCGAAAGCTTTTTTTATTAACATGCAACGATTTCTGACAAATTTCAATTCTTATTCTAATCCAGGGGAGGAACTATAATCCCGACGTAGTATAACTAATATATTTCTTTTATTTCTTCTTTTCTTCAGGCAGCCTTTTGTCAAAATTCAAACAACAACCAACAAAAGCATCATTATGATAAAAATTTGGGGGAATTTACTTCCGGTTTGAGAACAGGGAATCAGGTCAGAGAATAGGTAAATTGATTAGACGGTGGGATAAATTCATTTTGACGGAGGTTAGGTTAGTATATTTTTGAGAAATCAACAAGTATACAGGGATAATGGTTATTCTGTACATTCCATTGGGGATTAATTAATTAAAGAATAGTTGTTGAGATATTTAATTTTCTGTTTTAAAACTTAGCACTTAGACCAGGATCTAAGTACTAAATCTACTACTACTACACTAAGGCGGTTTACGTTTTTCTACGTTGTCCGACACCTATTCTCCACCTCCTTCGATCCTGACAATCATCTTCTGTCAGGTTTTTTTTACTTAATGATCTTTCGCTGACTTGAATGTTGCCATTCCAGTTTAGGACGCCCTCTTTTCTGCGCTCTATTGGTTGCTATACTATGACATTTATGCTTCCCTCGATTCTCATTCTTTCTTTTATAATCTCATTTCTTATATGATCTGATTCTGTTCTAGATATACTCATTGATCTTCTTATTGCATCCATTTTCATTTTTGTGTTGCATTTTTCTGATACGCGACAAGCGTAGTCGTTAGCATGAATGAATTTTGACCAAAATCTAATCAGCTCTGTATAGTACTGTACACTATTTTACCTGATAATTTTATAAAAATCCGTTTAGCGGTGTATAAGCTATTGTGGGCCGGACAGACATCATGACGATATTGCTAAGATAGGTCAAAATACACCCAAATAACACATTTTTAGCCATTGCAGTGCGGGTTAGGAAGGCAAAAATTAAAACGGCGGATCAAAAATGGCGGAATTTTACATTTTGAACCGATATGTATTAAATTTTGCGGTGTCTATTATAAATACATATCGTTTTATAAATGTAAAAGTCTGTCATCTTAGATTCGCCATTTTGATTTTGCAAAAATCATAATCATAGCGACCTGAACACCCCAAAGTTCCGAAATTAATATATATCAGTTCATAAATGAAAAGGTCCACCATTTTTATTTTTGAAAGTATAATAAAAATCATAATCAGTAACCGAATAAATAGAAAAGTCCGCCATTTTGCATCTGCCATTTATTTTTTCTACATTTTAATTTAAAAGTTATAATCAACGACATTAAACACCTCAAAGAAGAATCCAGAAATAATTTGGATCATAGAAAAATTGTAAATTAAAAAAAACGCTACATTTTAATATTGTATTACACTTTCTAGCGGGTATTTTTCCAAAAAACTGATAAAATTTGATAATGCAGTTTCAGTGGCGCACCCAGGAAAATTTCTTGGGGTGGGGCCGAAGCTCCGGGGGGAGGGGGGCTGAAGCCTTATGATGTCGTATTTCAAGCAATTTTTTTGTGTTTTTTCATTAAATATGTGAAAAATATCTAAAACAATCTAAGACTTCTCCCTCCGCCTGGGTTGCCCATGGCATTTCAGTGCTAAATTTACTCCATATCACATCCCCGTAGAAATGTATCGAATTACCAGTAACCCTGTATATAAGTGTCAAAAATACTTAAGTCACTCTGTAAATAAAACAGGAGAAACAACCGAAAAATTCCGTACCGTATAGTAGTACCATAATAGTAGTTCAATGCCACTGTGTCGCAGTTCGGCGCACTATGGCCCCGTTTTACCATTAGGAGAAACAAAAACGAACGTTATCAACTTAAAAAACACAAAAATTTAAACTTGAAACCTCACTCACTCAAAGGTGAAACCTAATGAGGACCCCCAATTCTATGATATTAAAGATTGCCAAACATAAAATCATGTCTCTTTTGAACAGGGGCGGATCTGCCCCCCCCCACAAACTTTTAGTTTTATCTGTTTCGTTCTAGACAATACACAAAACCGGCCGATATTATACCGGGTGGGCCAAAAGAAACCAGGCAAAATCTTTTTTGTTATAAGTTTTGAACTATATCATCTATTTTAATGAAACAAACTGCATTTTGCGGGGAATTGATCAGGCCTTTAAACAAAAATATTTTTCGGTTCATTTTAAGCTGCAAATAACGGCTTAAAGAATCCACCTCGAACCTTCAAAGAAAGTCGTTTATCCTTATGTTTAGAAAAACCTTATTTCCGCCGCGCATAACGAGGTTTGAATCATTAAAATCGGTCTGAATTTATTTCCTCATATATTCCTTATTACCAAACCGATTTCAATAAAATAAAAAGCATCGCAGTGAACATCGATTCCTTTTTAAACATTAGTATTAAAATTTGATGCCACTTTAAAATTCAAGAAGGTGGACAAAAGCAGATATATTTTTTTTAAACTATCTAATCTTTCAAGAAACTTTTGAAATTTTCTTAAACATGTTAATAAGCTTTATCTCAGCCACGCATAAGGAGGTATATAAATTAAAACCGGTTACGTGGTTCCCGAAATAATAATTTTTGTTGCAACCATTTTTTTACAGATTATACGATTGTTCTGCCTATTCCCTTCCTCATATATTAATAATAATTACTTTTCTAACAATTCAAAAAAGTCAAAAAGTTTTTCGAAAGATTGGTTCTATCTATCATCTTGCATTTTCAGGACCACAAATAAAAAATATATTTATTCAAAAACCTTATCAATACCGTGCAACGTGCACTTTGTTCCATTAAAATCGGTGTAATAGTTCGAAAGTTACATCGAAATTTTTTTCTCTTCCTGTTTTTTTGCTCCTCTAAAAATTAAAAAGTGGCTACAGTGTGGCGGCGGCCGCGGTAAAAAGCCGAAAAGACTAAAAGAAAAAGCTTTCAAATTCCACTGGAAAATAATGGTTCCTTAAAAATCGGCGATACTGTGCTAACGCAACAGTTAAAGAAGAGGGCTTTAACTGCTGTCTGCTTGACTTGTTTTGCCACCAGGACCGGATCTTTTTTTTTTTTTTTTTTTTTTTTTACGGGTATGCGCACTCGCAAGGAGATCCCTATCACGCTCGAGAAGCGGCAAGTGCGCGGAAATGTTGGTGTGTGTGTCGGTTTTGAAACGGTTCAGGTTGTAACCTGCAGGGAAAGCTGTCGCAGGGAGTTTATTCCACAGCGATGCTGTTCTCCAGAGATATGAATTCTGATATAATGAGGTTCTTGGTGCCTCTATTTTGACAATAAATTGATGTTTACCGTCTGTTTGACGTGTTCGCCTAGTAGGTGCTACTCCCGGGGGGATCATACGTGCCAACTCTTCAGAGCATTTTCCGTGATAATACCTGTAGAAGAGAGATAGATCGCCCACAGTTCTTCGATGTTCGAGACTATCCAAGCTACGGGTAAGTGCGGGGTCATTGATCAGCTTGATAGCTCGTTTTTGCACGGTGTTCAAAAGCATTAAGGTATGTTTGGGTGCCGCACTCCATATATGTGAGCAGTACTCCATAGTTGGTCGAATCTGGGCTTTGTAGAGTGTCAGCAGTTGGCTTGGTGTATACAGATGTCTTGTACGAAATAGCACCCCAAGCTTTTGGGACGCCCTTTTAGCTATATCTGCCACGTGACTGTGCCAAGACATGTTGGTCTCTGCAATGACTCCTAAGATGTTCAACTGGCTCTGCAATGCGACAGCACTTCCAGATAGCATGATGTTTGGCTCACCGGTGCTGGTCTTTTTTGAAAACAGGGCTGCTTGGGTTTTCTGCGCGTTGAACTGTACAAGGTTTTTGTTGCCCCAGTCCTCTATTATCTCCAAGTCGTTATTTATCTGTGATATTTCAGTTAGTCTAAGGTAATGGAATTCACGTGCGGAGAGACATGTGGGTGGTATGACTGAGGAGACTACATTGCCATCATCTGCAAAGCAATAAAGTGGATTTACTGTTTTATCTATGAGGTCATTTATGTAAATCAGAAAAAGTGTTGGCGAAAGGATTGCTCCCTGTGGCACACCAGCATTTATTTGGTAAGAGTTGGAGTTCCGGCCATCCAGTGCAACATAAATGGATCTATCCTTAAGGTAACTCTCAAACCAAGTGCAAAGTCTCGGCGACAATCCCGTTGCTTTGAGCTTGTTGAGCAGATTTTCATGCCAGACTTTATCGAATGCTTTAGATATATCTAAGGCAATTGTTCTTGTTTCACCTCGCAACTCAATCGCTTTTTGCCATAAGTGAGTGACGTATTTAAGTAAATCGCCAGTTGACCTATATTTTCGAAATCCGTATTGCTTGTCGTTGATAATTTTGTACTTTTCCAAGTACTTGGTTAGGTGATTGTTCACAACTCTCTCCATTACTTTTGATATCACCGGAAGTAGAGCAATTGGTCTATAGTTTAACGGATCTGTCTTTTTTCCTTTCTTTGGAATGGGTTGTACTGCGGCAGACTTCCATGATGATGGATATACTCCTTGCCTATAACATAAATTGAATAATTTTGCGAAAGTTGGGGTGAGTTCGCTAGCACAATTTTTGAGTACTATCGCGGGAATGCCATCTGGACCCATTGCTTTGTTTGTATCCAACTTTTTAAGGGATTTTCGTATTTACCTGTGACAAAAGGGTACCTCTGGCATACTGTGGGAAACCCTTTCAATGAACGGTGGAGTTTTTCCATTTGGCACTGTTAGGTTTGAGTTGGAGGAAAAGATTTTGGCCAGCATATTGGCTTTTTCCTCTGATGTTGTGGCTAAGTGAGTATTTCTATCTGTAAGTGGTGGTATGGATGACTTGGTGAAGTTTGATCCAACGGCTTTTGCAAGAGACCAAAAGGACCTAGAACTACTTGGACAATTCAGCAACCTGTTTTTTATTCTTTGATTGTATGTTTCTTTGGCGGCGTCAATAGTAATTTTGCAACTATTTCTGGCTTCTATAAATTCTGTGTGGTTTTGAGCGGTTTGTTGTCGTTTCCAAAGGTTATATGCTCTGTGTTTTTTCTGTACAGCCGTTTGACACTGGCTGTTGAACCAAGGTTTTGCATTAGCTCTGCGTTTTATTGTATGTGGGATATATGCATCCATTCCAGATAAGATTACTTTTGTTATTTCATTACAGCAAATAGTGGGATCAGCTGTTTTAAAGCAAACCTCTTGCCATGGAAAATCCAGGTAAAACTGTTTAAGGTCATTCCATTTTGCCGATTTATAGTGCCACATTTTACGAGGAAGTGATTGTTGGCTTGGCGGTATGAACATTTCGCACTTTGTTCTTATAAGTTTATGATCGGATGAACCAAGTGGGGGATCTACTTGAATTGTGTACAAGTCAGGATTTGTAGTTAGGAACAAGTCTAAAAGCGCTGCAAATTCACCCCTTTCTGAGATACGGGTAGGTTCATCGACAAGCTGCGTTAGACCACAACTTATGGCTTCTGCTTCCCTGCCTTCATTATCTGTTTTGTTGTGGTGTTTTAGCCAGAATATATTGTGGACGTTGAAATCGCCTAAAAAAACAATTTCCGCATGTGGATAGTTAGACTGTATACTATCACAGTTTTCGGATAATGTCGCAAAAAAGTTTTGATACTCGGTGTTACTTGGCGGTCGGTAGAGGCAGCAAATGAACTTGGTCGATGATTTTGAGGTGAATTTCAGCCATATGATATCGAGGTTCGCTGGTTCTAGCTTCTCCTCTCGATGACATGAAAGGTCATTTTTAATGTACACACAGATCCCAAAATTATGTCGAAATCGGTGGTGTAGGTCATAGCCGGGATAAAGATAGTTCACAATAGGTGTTGCAGAACTGATTTTAGTTTCAGTGAGAACAAGGATGTCAGGTCTTTGTGCTTCAAGATGTTGGTGAACTGAAGTCATGTTGGTACTTAATCCTCTTATATTGCTAAAATCAATTCTGAGTTGAGTTTTTGGTCTTCTTTTAATATCTTTGCATGAAGGACCCCCAGGACCACCCGACGCCCGGAGATCCGAGTGGTCGGGTATTTTACCTCCGGAATATTTTGATCCTGGAGGCGCCATCATGCTATCTGTTACTCATTGTTTGAACCGGACTGCCAGCGCAGTAGCGGAACGTGGTGATACCACTTAGTGCTACTCAGTTCTGGCATGGTGGTATCTCACCGGTCGACGCCCAATGAGTAAAAAGCGTCTACCACCTATCTTACTATAAACTATTTATTTTAGTCCAACCTGGTCCTGCTAGCTAAGGACACTAACCCTAATTTTTCCGAATATCGCTGATTCTTGATATACCCACTCCATACTTCAGAGCTAAAGCTTCACCAGTAACGCTTCCACTCTTTAATGCATTAATAATGTCTGACTTCTCTTTTATGGTCAAAGTTTTCCGGCCCGACTTAATAAAGCTGAGGGCGCTGCGGCCACCCATGGGGCGCCCGTACCCTCGGGGCGGCGCGGGGGGGGCGGCGACGAACCCCCACGCTACGCCACTGAGGTAGATCACAACAAAAACATTTCATGCCAAAAAGAGCCACGTACGCGAAAATTGTATTCCGTAAAAAGACTTGAGATAAAGTAGAGCCAAGTCCTCCCATACAAATTTCAAAATGAAAGGTCCTTACTAGATTGGAAATGTTTTTTTAAAACTTTGCTATTACAGCCAAATGCTCAATTTAGCACTGTGCCTAAGAGTCATTTCCAGCCGTAATAGTCAAGTTTAGAAAACATTTTCAAAGTAGTAAAAACCTTACATTTTGACATTTGTATTGGAGAACCTGGGTTTACTCAATTCTTTTTACGGAATACCATTTTCGCGTACTTGGCTTTTTTTACATAAAATGTTTTTTTATGATTTCACTTCTTTTTTAAAGGATCTGGATAATATTTAAATAGTAAAATATGCGGAATATTGTTCAAAACATTTACAACGCCTTATTTAAAATTTTGAGACTTTTAAATTATTTCCTGTTGTTTTATCATAGTTCCTATCAGCCTTCTAAAGCTCAGCTTTCTAGCGTTCCTAGAGGTGGGCAATGTTACTTTTACATAACTTTACATTTATAGGAAATGGGAGTAAATTAAAATTTTGGTGTTTTTAAATTTTTTCCTATAGTTTTATCATAGTTCCTATCGCCCTTCCAAAGGTCAGCTCTCTAGCTTTTCTAGAAGTAGGCAATGTTACTTTCACATAACTTTACAGTTATAGGAGAGGGAAGCAAATTAAAATTTTGGGGTTTTTAAATTTTCTCTTCTTTATCACCACACGTCGCATCAAACTAAAAAAATGACATTATGTGAATTATACGGCATTTTCTGGAAAAAACGCGAGTCCGGATTGTTGGTCAAGTAAAATCCGGATTACCGAATACCTCAATGGACTGCTAAGGCTATCCAGACTATCAAAACAACCAGATTATCGTGTGTACGGATTATCAAGTCACCACTGTATTACCGATTCTTTTTTGCCCGCGAACGATTATGCTCACGTCTTGTTTGGATAAACGACGTTTGGATAATTTCCAGTTATTAATAATTCCGTCTTGAAATTAAACCATTTTCCTTTAAGATCTTCTTTGTCCTTTATGGTAAACCTTTGGGGACGGACAGTATACCTACGTATTTGATAGTAAAGGATAGGGCCTTGTTTAAAACTGTACAGTCTTAAATACTCAGAATTCCTGCATTATTTTCGGTTTTACGGTTCTGTCCCATCAGGAATGCACTTATCCGTTATCTCCTTAGCGGCGGGTCCATTTAATTTTTTAACACCTAATGGTTGTTTTCATCAGTCCGACCCGGCTGTCTAATTGAAGTTCAAACAACCAAGGACGTCCGCAAAGGGGGGAAAGAAGGTAAAAGCACAGAATCTTTTATTTTAAAATACATTTGTTGCGTTCCAAGAAAACTATATCGTCACCCTAATTCTGAAACTTCGTAACCCACAAAAAAATGAAAATTCATATTTAGGTTAGTAATTATGCAGAGCTATACGCTGCTAAATCCTCGATTTTGTTCATTTTTAAATGGGACCATCTCGAGCCAAGACCCAGCCTAGGTGCCAAATTTCATTAAAATCGGCCAAGCGGTTTTTGAGTTATGCGCGTTGGTCGTTACAGACAGACAGACAGACATACAGACAGAGAGACAGACAGACAGACAGACGGCGCAACAAAAAAGTTTCAAAATCATCTGAAACGCAAAGATTTATAAAAATTTTTGAAATCGGAGCAACTTTTTTTTTCTCGAAAAAATTAGGATCACCATAGCTCACACTACTATAGTATAGTATATGTGTGAGCTGAAATATAAAACGGTCATTCTCGAGATTTCTAATAAGTCGCATAATGCTTACCCTATGTAATTTGCTTCTAACTTTTCTTATTCCTGTAAAATGTTGTTGAGTTGGTTTACGACGTTTCAGAATTACGGTGACGATATTTGCTTATTTCTAGAAAAAAACTTTTTTGCATTAAGACATTCTGATTCTCCTTTCAAGATAATTAACGCTTTTTTATAAAGAAATTTTGATTTAAAAAAAACGAAGCAGGCTCTACTGGTTCAGATACTGTGTTTAATGAGAGAAGCAACACACTTAATATGCATAGACATGAAACTCCACCGCACATTTTACAAAGGGGAACCAACCCTTTCCCCTGGCAGGGGGTGGTTCCCCTCCCTTAAATCTGCTTTTTGACAGTTTTTTGCTAATAACTCGAAAATTGTCAACTTTTAAAAACATCCACTACAAATTATTTTTTAAGCAGACAAAATTTTCCTTCAACCGATGTGTACGAATCCCCTCTGAAAATATTGGTGCAGGTGCCATAGGGGTACCAAAAAGAAGGAAATTCTTGAAATTTAAATATTTGTTTTTGCTTGTAGAATTTTTTTTTCTTAACACATTGTTTTTATCAAAAATATGGTTAGTCAAAAATCCATCCATGAAAAAAGTAAATATATATTTCTAGGAATCCTCAAACCACTGAAAAATTGAACATTCATTTTTGTAACTCAGTAAAAAAATAATCCCCTAACGAATTGGACTTCGCGCCTCCGAATAGTACCATATACACATAACCGACAATATCAATGACAGTACATAGAAGGCCAGTGAAAATTGTTATTCTCATAGACGGATGCTATAATTGCTTTTCACCAGTGCATACCATGTCAAGTTAAATTTTTTTAAATGTTTACAGCGGAATTAGACTTTTTTCGTTGAATTTAGTTATGGCCCCAGGGATGTCTTTCTCCAACTCTTTTTAAAATATATATTGCAGTCTGAAAACGTAAAATACACGGCTTGGGAATACAACTTAACCACCGATTTACCATATACACACTACAGTTTGCTGACGACCAAGTAATTGTAGGTCATGATAAAGAAAACATGGAGTATATGATGAGAAAGTTAACGGAAGAATGCCAAAAGTGGGGATTACCAGTGAACGTGGACAAGACACAGTACTTATGTATTGAAAACGAATCAAGTGAGTTAGAACTAGACAATCGACAAACAATATCTCCAATGAGTATATATAGTTGGTTGTCACATTTGATAAGACTGTAAAGAACTGAATAAAAGAATAGTAAAAGCAAAAAAGGTTATGGAGAAGAGAGATAAAAAAAGAAAAGAGAATTTAACATATATGAAACAATGGTGAAAAGACCGCTTTTGTACGTAATAGAGACTTGTCGCGTAACAGAAAAATACAAAACAAAAATGGTCGTGAAAAGTGTTGATATGGATGCAATAAGAAGTTCAATGAGAATATCTAGAAGACATAAGAAATGAGATCATAAAAGAAAGAATGGGAATCGAGGGAAGCATAACCGATGACATCACTAAAAAACAACTCATATGATACGACTATGTACAACGAATGAACGACGAAAAATTTGCAGGTCCTAGAATGGCAAACAATGGGCGCAAAGATCAATGAGTCGAAAAAACCTGACAGAAGATGATTGTCCGGATCGAACGAGGTGGAGAATAGGCGTCGGACAACGTAGAAAAACGTTCTAAACCGACATAGTAGTAGTAGTTTTGGCCCCTCCTATTTCTTTTCGGTACGCCCTTGCAGCAAGTCATTTAAATTGAACGGTTTGTTTTAATTTTTCATTTAAGGTATCGCGACATTTCATTCTTAAAAATGTATGTATGTATGCTAATGTTTGTTTGACATTCCGTAGTTTAACACATTCATTTCTAACAGTATTTTTTTACCCAAGAAATATTATCAAAAACAAGCACATATAACACAGACATCTAATGCTAGAATGCTGCACTGCTTCGTATTTTTAACCCTTCTAATATACCGAATGGCGAATTTAAATCGAACGCTGCCCCTAGCGGGTTGATATTTGTTTTTTTTTTAAGTAAAAACACGTCAATTTTTAGGCGAGCTTGTTTCTTGCGGCAAAAAAAAATTGGTCGGATCTCCGGAAATCGGTCTACTGAATCCCTTAATTTATTAATTTCTCGGAATAACCATTCTGTTGTAAGTCCTTTTTAATGTTTTTAATTTCTGTGGTTAATTCTTCATTATTACTACAAATATTTATGGCTCTTAAATACAAACTTCTTATAACTCCTTGTTTTGTAGCAACAGAATGATTAGACTTAAAATTTAGGTACTGTCCCGTGTGTGTAGGTTTCCTATATACAGTGGTTTGAATGTTTCTGTCTGATCGTTTGACAAGAACATCCAAAAAAGGTAAGGCCAAATCTTTTTCAATTTCCATGGTGCACTTGATTGTTGGTCGAATACCGTTTAAATGGTGTAGAAAATTCTGTAGTTCGTCTTCATTTTCCGGCCATATAATAAATGTGTGATCCATGTATCGTAGCCATAGTTTTGGTTTGACTCTTGCTGTGTTGATCGCATGGTCTTCGAACCACTCAATGTAGATGTTTGCTACCACTGGCGAAAGAGATGAACCCATTGGGAGTCCATCATTTTGCGCGTAAAACTTATCTTTTACTTGAAAGTAAGAGTTACGGAGACAGAGCTCCAAAAGATCCATCACCCCCTCCACCGTTAGCGTTGTTCTCTCGTGAAGTGTATCATCAGTTTGTAATTTGTTTTTGATGATACTGAGTGACTCATTTATTGGCACGTTGGTGTAGAGGCTTTCTACATCAAAACTTACAAATCTATCGCCGGGATCTAATTCCATACCTTTTAAAACCTCGAGAAAATGTTCCGAGTTTTTGACAAAAGATTCGGACTTACCCTGTAGTGGTTGAATTATGTCCAACAAAAACCTCGACAAAGTGCTGGTCGGTGAGTCCTTGGAGCTGGTGATTGGTCGCAGTGGTATATCCTTCTTATGGATCTTTGGTAATCCATAAAAATGTGGTGCCTTACTGTGGTGTGGAGTCAGGCGGGATCTAACAGCGTCCGGGATATTTTCAGCATACTTCTTCAAAGTCCTGTAGATGCGTCCTTCTATGGTGGTGGTTGGATCTTTGGGTAGTTGCTTGTGTTCTCCTTTCTCCAGACCTTCTTGGATCTTTATGTCGTAAGTCTCGACATCTATGATCACCGTCGCGTTTCCATTGTCGGCCGGTAGAATCTTGATTGATTTGTCAGCCTGCAGGTTCTTGATTGCCCGTTGTTCTTGACTGGTGATGTTTGTCTTTTGTTGTTTCTTTCTTTCCAACGTTGTTCTTACTTTATGGCGAAACTCATCAGCTTCGGGTTGAGGGAGACTAACGGTTTCTATTGCCGCAATAATTTCCAGTGTCGGTGTCTGTGCCGGTGCAATGGCGAACTTAAGTCCCTTACTGAGTACCAATTCTTCGTTGGTGCTCAGAGTCCGATTGGAGATGTTCACTATAGTGCTTGGTGTCGTTGCGTCTGTTCTATCTTGAGTACGTGTCTGTAGTTTCTTAAGTTTTTCTCGGTGAGCTGATCTTATCTTCTGTCGTTTTCTGTTGCACGTACTGTCAATTTTACTCAGTATTGGTTCGTAGTTTTCCTCCCATGTGTGTCGTCTAATTTCGTCAAAACGCTCCTCCATATCGGTGTTGAAGTTGGCTTTTCTCCTTCGATGGTAACTGATTTGGGATCGGATTAGTGCTTGGCTGGTCCTCTCTAAGATCTTCTTCGTTCTCACTCCCGGAAAGTTGGCTTTTAGGCGGAATCCATCCGGAATGACACCACTGTCGCGCGCCTCGCACAAGAATGAAATGTGTTCTTCTTCCTTTATCACTTTAATTTTGGTCTTCTCGTAGCCTCTGAATAGATTGTTGATTCCGGGTCCGTACCGTTCTTCAACTCTTTGTTTGAAACTCGTAGACAATGATTGTGAAGAAATAAAATTTCGGACTTCCATTGTCTTTATTTATTTTAAAACACGACGTTTCGGTTAGTAAGTATCTCTAACCGTTATCAAGTGTAAACTAAACAATCTAGTCTTTAGGCTACTACTTATACTACTTGGTGTGCAGTCAGGTGTGACGGTCCGCCCCCTTTTTTTTAATCCTAAGACGCCTGTTTTCCTTAAGGAGTGGTTTCCATATGTTTGGTATGTCCGTGCTTGGTTGACTGAAAATTTCTTTATTCTGCATTATAAACTTGATTGATTTGAAACAGCGCGTTTTAAGAAACGTGATCTAACATCTACCTATCGTAACTTGACTTGATCTAACTTAACCTAACCTGACAACCTATCCAAACCTGATAACCCAACCTAACTATACCTCGTTTTGCAAGCACTTATAACGCGTTGCTTACGTCGCCATCCGCAAGTAAAGCGAGGTTAGGCTGTGTTGGCAGGTTAGGTTAGATCAAGTCAGGTTACGACAGGTTCATGTTTTCTTTTTTTTCTATATTTGCGTAACCTTAATACAACGCTATTTTGTTACGCGCTATTTTAAACCAGCGCTATTTTAAACCAGCGTTATTTATACCAGCGCTGTTTTAAATAGCTCTGTTTCAAACCAAAGCCATTTTTTAAACCATCTAATAAAAGAAGTTAAAAAAAACAACGCTGTTTCTGTTTCTAACCTGCTTCCACAACTTGTACATTTAAAACTAAATAATGTTTTAATAAAAAATACAAATTTCGTGAAGAATAAAAAAATTTGGGAGATAAAGAACGAAAACAAAAAAAAAACAGCTTTTGGGTTTTTCTCGGAAAATTTTAGGTTCCGTAAAAGAATGATTTTTTTATATCGCAGTAGCTCTAAAAATCTGGAAACGTGAAGTACACGGCATGGGAATATAACTTAGCGACCGATTTACCATATACACACTTCAGTTTACTGACGACCAAATAATTGTAGCTAACGATAAAGTAAAATATCAAAAGTGGGGGTTAACAGTGAACGTGGAGAAGACACAGTACTTATGTACTGGAAACGAATCAAGTGAGTGAGAGGTGTCATACTTTACAAGACAGAAACAGACTGTAAAGACCTAGAAAATACTCTGCCAATCTATGGGCACCTAAGCTCACACTAGGTACTATAGTTATAGTGTACGTGTGAGCTAATATAACTAAAAACTGAAATATATTTTATTGAACTCCAGACTCAATTACCTTTCGTTTGATACCACACAAGCCATGTTTAGACTTAAACATTAATTTTTCAAATCTACCCCCACCTTTTTTTTTAAACTAAAATGTATTTTGTTTAACTCCAGACTCAATTACCTTGCGTTTGATATCACACACGCCATATTTCGACATAAACACTAATTTTTTAAATTTACCCCCACACTTTTTTTAAAAGTAAAATGTATTTTATTTAACTCCAGACACAATTACCTTTCGTTTGATATCACACACGCCATATTTTTACATAAACTCTAATTGGCTTGTGTTTGGTGGATTTTGTTCATTTTTAAATGGGACCATCTCAACCCAAAACCCAGCGTAGGTACCAAATTTCATTAAAATCGGGCAAGCGGTTTTTGAGTTATGTGCGTTGGTCGTTACAGACAGACAGACAGACAGACGGCGCAACAAAAAAGTTTCAAAATCATCTGAAACGCAAAGATATATAAAAAATTTTGATCTCGGAGCAACTTTTTTTTTCTCGAAAAAATTAGGATCACTATAGCTCACACCAAAGTCCTTGCAATAAGGCTAGTCCTTTTGCTTAATCATCCCGTAATTCTGGTAACAAAATGCACGTGTATTCTTAATTCAGTTTTAAACCACAGATTCCTAAGGTAACTGATAATGGGTGCTGCAATACTAATTATCAGTTACCTTAAAATTAACACGACCGGTCACCACCCTCTATAATAAGGGTGGTGGATCGGTGTTTAAACTGTCAATCGTTTCGAAATTTCGGACTTTGAAAGGTGTTTGAAAGATTATCGCTTATTTTTTATTTAAATTGCTATTTGGAATACTTTTTTAACAAAAGTTTCCTTCCCAAAATGATTTTAAATAGTGAAAAATGTATGTACAGCGAATGTGCTTTACTGGCATGTATTGAGTAATCAACTGGGGTGCACTGCCAACAAAGTTTCTTCACTGGAATATTTTCAATGCGACCGGCAGAAACTATGAACAAACCATAAACTAATGATGATTTAATTTGAAATTTTTTTTATTATCTACAATGTATTTCGCCGTTAAGTTAAATTATTTATAGTTAAAATTATAATTCATATAGGGTTAGGCAAATTTTTTTTTTTTCGTAAATTGAAAGTTTCAATTATTATTAATGCATAAGCGTAAAGACTTAATAAAAGTTAAATTAATATTATTTGTACCTAGTTTCCAAAATTGAACTTCAGCTCAACTCATATTAATCTAGGTACTTACTTATCTCTTTGTTATAATAATAGTATATGAGCATTTATATTTTTAGTTTAAAGTAAAATAAAACACAGTATTTTATTATATTTTTTAATAAAAAATATGTTCATACTAAAATTCCACACTTTTTATGGTGAACACATAGATCTTTTAAAAAGTGTAAAGAAGTTTTGACTTAACTGCAAAGGCTTTGGAAATCTCAACAAAAACTATACTGAGGACAAAAGACACTTTCCGAGTGAATTAGAAAAAAAATTAGAAACAATATATCATAAACTATAAAAACCTATATTGAGACTATTACTAATTACTAAGTTTAAAATGTTGCAATAGAACTTGAACAGCTCATAGGATTAAGTTCAAATCGAATCACTAAAATTTTTATATTAATATTTAAGCATAAATGATTGTATGGTTCTCTAACCTAGTTTAATGAAATAAAATAAATCTAAAATCTAACGAAAAAAACTAAAAACAAAAAACTACGCAAAAATAAGTTATTCTCATTTTCGAAAAAACTTCATCTCATGACGAGAGGAACGACATCAATAGCTGTTTCATTTTCTGTCTTCCAAAATTAATTTGTTTTATCTTCTTGAAGAATGGTTTTACAAATTTTTTGAAGTAAGTTTTCTAAAGGTGTTGTTTTGAATCGCATGAGAGAGTCTTCATATTTTTGTCATTATTACTGTTTTTCTTGAAATTCCGCTCTACCGTTACCAAAGCTGCTAACATTTTATCTCTGTCGTACATTTTCTGGACCATTTTTCTGATGAGCATGAAGTTACCGAAGCACCCATCGCAGATCGAATCGTGACTAGGTGGATAATTTGCCGTTAATTAGTCGTGAATTAGTTGTGGAAAAATTAATTTTGTCGCTCTTATTTTTGACCCTTTTTTCGGGTGCTTCGCTAACTTCATATGAAGTTAGCGAAGCACCCTCGTAAAAATTGCTTTTATCAAAATCGAATATGGTGGATAATTTGCCGCTAATTAGTCGTGAATTAGTTGTGGAAAAATTAATTTTGTCGCTCTTATTTTTGACCGTTTTTGAGGGTGCTTCGCTAACTTCATATTTTGGCACCCATCGCAAATCGAATCGCTACTAGGTGGATAATTTGCCGTGAATTAGTCGTGAATTAGTTGTGGAAAAATTAATTTTGTCGCTCTTATTTTTGACCGTTTTTTAGGGTGCTTCGCTAACTTCATATGAAGTTAGCGAAGCACCCTCGTAAAAATAGCTTTTATCAAAATCGAATATGGTGGATAATTTGCCGCTAATTAGTCGTGAATTAGTTGTGAAAAAATTAATTTTGTCGCTCTTATTTTTAACCCTTTTTTTGGGTGCTTCGCTAACTTCATATGAAGTTAGCGAAGCACCCGCGTAAAAATGGCTTTTATCAAAATCGAATATGGTGGATAATTTGCCGCTAATTAGTCGTGAATTAGTTGTGGAAAAATTAATTTTGTCGCTCTTATTTTTGACCGTTTTTTTGGGTGCTTCGCTAACTTCATATTTTGGCACCCATCACAAATCGAATCGCTACTAGGTGGATAATTTGCCGTTAATTAGTCGTGAATTAGATGTGGAAAAATTAATTTTGTCGCTCTTATTTTTGACCGTTTTTTAGGGTGCTTCGCTAACTTCATATGAAGTTAGCGAAGCACCCTTGTCAAAAATGGCTTTAGACATGACCTATCGAAACCGAATATGGTGGATAATTTGCCGCTAATTAGTCGTGAATTAGTTGTGGAAAAATTAATTTTGTCGCTCTTATTTTTGACCGTTTTTTGGGTGCTTCGCTAACTTCATATTTTGGCACCCATCACAAATCGAATCGCTACTAGGTGGATAATTTGCCGTTAATTAGTCGTGAATTAGTTGTGGAAAAATTAATTTTATCGCTCTTATTTTTGACCGATTTTGAGGGTGCTTCGCTAACTTCATATGAAGTTAGCGAAGCACCCAAAAAAAGGGTCCAAAATAAGAGCGACAAAATTAATTTTTCCACAACTAATTCACGACTAATTAGCGGCAAATTATCCACCATATTCGATTTTGATAAAAGCTATTTTTACGAGGGTGCTTTGCTAACTTCATATGAAGTTAGCGAAGCACCCAAAAAAAGGGTCAAAAATAAGAGCGACAAAATTAATTTTTCCACAACTAATTCACGACTAATTAGCGGCAAATTATCCACCATATTCGATTTTGATAAAAGCTATTTTTATGAGGGTGCTTCGCTAACTTCATATGAAGTTAGCGAAGCACCCTAAAAAACGGTCAAAAATAAGAGCGACAAAATTAATTTTTCCACAACTAATTCACGGCAAATTATCCACCTAGTAGCGATTCGATTTGCGATGGGTGCGAAAATATGAAGTTAGCGAAGCACCCTCAAAAACGGTCAAAATTAAGAGCGACAAAATTAATTTTTCCACAACTAATTCACGACCAATTAGCGGCAAATTATCCACCATATTCGATTTTGATAAAAGCCATTTTTACGAGGGTGCTTCGCTAACTTCATATGAAGTTAGCGAAGCACCCAAAAAAAGGGGCAAAAATAAGAGCGACAAAATTAATTTTTCCACAACTAATTCACGACTAATTAACGGCAAATTATCCACCTTGTCACGATTCGATCTGCGATGGGTGCTTCGCTAACTTCATGCTCATATTTTTCTGAGAATATATTGATTTTTTAAATATCTACTTTACAAAATATTTTGACTACTTGTCAGAAATTTTTTGTTTCCTTTCATTGTCAATTTTAACTTTTATAGACAGCCAGGCTTGCAACTGCCAACTGCAATCTGGGGCCAACAATGATTTTTGATGCTATTTTCTGTCTTCCTTAGCAGAAAAATAAAAAAGGATAGCAAAGGGACTTGGGGTATTGCAAAGACTATACTATCGTAGAGTAGTAGTGTGAGCTAATACTATCGTAGAGTAGTAGTGTGAACTAAAAAGAATGTAAAATTTAATATACCGGGTGGGCCAAATTGAGTATAATATATAATACTCGATTTTAATGGGACAAACTGTACTTGGCAGAGAATTAATCTAAGTTTTGACTAAATATATTTTTTTGTCCGCCATCTCAAAACCCAAGATTGCGGACGAAATTAAAATGTACCCTTCAAAGATGCTCGTTTATTCTTGTGTTGTAAACATGTTTTATTTATACTATTTTTTTAAAGTAGTGAAAAAGGTGGATTCTTGCCACGTGCAACAAGGTACGAGTCAGCTAAATCGGTTGAGTGGTTCTACAAAAAAATAATTTGCATTTATTTCCTATAAATTCATTACTACTGAACCGATCGTAATGAAATAAAAAGCATACTGGTTAAAATTGATTTCTTTTTAAAGATCATGATCAAAGTTTATCGCCAGCTTAAAATTTAAGATGGTGGACAGAATCATATTTGATTGTTCAAAATGGCGTGTTTATTCTCATTTTCAGAAAATGTTTTAGTTTTTTTTAATTTAGAGAAAAGTACTACTTTTCCCTCACACAACGAGGTACAAATTATTAAAATCGGTTCAGTGGTTGTAAAAAAATATTTTTGTTTCAACCATTGTTTTGCATATTATACGATTGCCTTGCCAATCATGTCTGCATTTATTTCCTTATAAATTCATTACTGCTAAACCGATTTTAATGAAATAAAAAACGTCCTAGTTAGAATTGATTTTCCTTTAAAGATCGTGATTAAAGTTTATCACCATCTTAAAATTTAAGATGTTGGACAGAATCATAGTTGATTCTTCAAAAAAGCGTGTTTATTCTTATTTTCCGAAAACCTTTTAGTTTTTTTTTAACTTATAGAAAAACAGTACTTTCCTTCCACATAAGAAGGTACAAATTAATAAAATCGGTGTAGTGGTCTCACAATTTTGATTTTGTTTTACCCATTGTTTTACAAATTATACGATTGCATTGCCAATCCTGTCTGCATTCATTTCTTTATAAATTCATTATTACTAAACCGATTCAATCAGTTTGCATCATGATGTTTTTTATTTCACTAAAATTGGTTTAGTAATAATGAATTTATAAAGCACTGAATGCAGACAGAATTGGCAATTCAATCGTAAAATTTGTAAAACAATGGTTAAAACAAAATCAGATTTTGTGAGAACTACTTCACCGATTTTTTTACTTTGTACCTTGTTAATCGGGAAAAAAGCAGTGCTTTTCTATAAATTAAAAAAAAACTAAAACATTTTCGGAAAATAAGAATAAACACGCCAATTTGAAGAATTAATTAGATTCTGTCCACCATCTTAAATTTTAACACGGCGATAAACTTTAATCATGATCATTAAAGAGAAATCAATTCTAACCAGGACATTTTTTTATTTCATTAAAATCGGTTCAGTCGTAATGAATTTATAAGGAAATAAATGCAGACATGATTGGCAAGGCAATCGTATATTCGTTAGGTGATCCGTGGTATAATATGCAAAACAATGGTTGAAACAAAAGTATTTTTTTAGAACCACTGAACCGATTTAGCTGATTCGTACCTTGTTCTGGGTGGCAAGAATGTCGCTTTTTTACTAATTTAAAAAAATTGTTCGCAACACAATAAACGAGCATCTTTGAAGGGTACAATTTAATTTCGTTCGCCATCTTGGATTTTTATATGGCGGATAAAAAATATATTTAGTCAAAACTCAGATTAATTATCTGCCAATTGCAGTTTGTCCCATTAAAATCGATAGTATCGTATAGTTCAAAAGCTATAATGAAAAAAAAATTGTCCGGTTTTTTTTGGCCCACCCGGTATATGAAAAGCATGCATTGAATAGAGACTTATTGTGTAACAGAAAAATACAAAACAAAAATGAAAAATGTCGAAATCGATGCAATAAGAAGATCAATGAGAATATCTAGAATAACAGATTATATAAGAAATGAGATCATAAAAGAAATAATGGGAATCGAGGGAAGCATAACGGATGACTTCACTAAAAGACAACTGATATGGTACGGCCAAGTACAACGGATGAACGATAAAGATTACCAAAGAAGGTCCTGGAATGGCAACCAATAGGGCGCAGAAAAAGAGGGCATCCGAAACTGGAATGGCAACAGTCAATCCAAAGATCAATGAGTCAAAAAAACCTGACAGAAGATGATTGTCAGGATCCAAGGAAGTAGATAATAGGCTTCGGATAACGTAGAAAAACGTTCTAAACCGATATAATAGTAATAGTAAAATATTGATTTATACAAAAGTTGTATCTAGAACTTTTTATTACCTATATAATAACTGTCCTATTCAACTTTTTTCGATAGGTCTAGTTTCGCTTAAAATCGAGAAAAACCAAAAGTTCACCCTATTAACCCCTAATAACTCGGATCGAGTCTAATTTATTCAGTTTTTTTTTTTTATCTTTAAAAGATAACTGCACAGGTCAAATTATCTAGAATTTAAAGTCAAGCCAAAAGAGCTCTTCTCAAAAGGTCGGTCCACTTTTCCGCTCTGAGTTTTTACAAAAAGTCAACGACATTTAAACATTTTTTCACCGTTCAGCCGTCGTCCACAGAAAAATTTTAATGCACCGTGAAATCGGGCAACACCGCACTACTATCACGTAGGTATCTCTGTAGGAGGTCTCGCTCTTGTGAATGGTGTGTTTCAAGGTGGGGCATTCCAGACTCGGGTACTTAAAAATTATTGCTTTTATTAGAAAATTTTTGCGGCTAGATGAAATAAATGTTTCCCAGAGGTTTTATAAATTAAATTTTGAAGTGCTCTTAATTCTTAAAGAAATTACTCTGTTTAGCTAACTTAAGGCACCGTTAATTTACCTTAAATTTGCAGTTTTCCGGGGTAAAGTTTAAAAAATTAATGGACCTGTGACGAACTGGTACTTTCCTAGCCCATTAGCTCACTCCAAGTGAACTTCATGCTTTATTAGCCTTAAAAACTGATTTTTGTAAATATCTCAGAAACGAAAGCTCCTATGAAGTTTTTGGCTATAACACAAACTATTGAGAAACATGTTCTACTATATTCCGAAAACCGCATATTGAAGCGATGCTCCCGTTAAAAAGTTTTTTAAAAATGTTTAACTGTCATTAGCATTGATGCACTATTTTTCATGAAAATCTAATGAAAATTGGTCCAGCGGTTCCGGAGCTATCGTGGGGCGGACAGACACACACATACACACGGACAGACGTCACGATGAATAACACATTTTCGGCGTTATCTCATTTTTTTTAAATTTTAATCATCTCACTCTGCAATGCTAACTTTATGGACTTATAATTTCACCCTGTATATGGAGTTAAAACTAAAGTGAACGCAACCGGAATACCTCAGATGACACACATCTTTTCAATGAATGAATTCAAGAAGCTGGGGTGGGAAGGGGGGAAGAACGAAGAAAGGAGAGAAGAAAGATCAAAAGATGCTGGACAGCAGGATTCCAATTTTGGGTGTTGTGGATTCCGATATTCGGAAAACAATATAAATTTAACTTTAGGAAGGTTTACAAGATTTACAGAATTAAGATGGGCTTCCATTAACCCGGATTTTTGCTAAAAGACTTTAGAAAATATCCATGCAGACAAGCTTAGCCTAAGACCATGTATTGAATTGAGAATAACATCATAACAAAAACATTTAATGTTAAAAAAAGCCAAGTACGCGAAGATGGTATTCCGTAAAAAGAACTGAGATATAAGTAAAACCAAGTTCTCCAATACAAATTTCAAAATAAAAGGTTTTTAATAGTTTGAAAGTTTAGGCCTAAGAGTCAATTTTCAGCCGTAATAGCCAAGTTTAGAAAAACATTTCCAAACTAGTAAGAACCTTTCATTTTGAAATTTGCATTGAAGAACTTGGCTTCATTTTTATCTCAATTATTTTTATGGAATACCATTTTTGCATACTTGGCTTTTTTATATTAAATGTGTTTGTTATGATTTCACTCATTTTTTAAAGGATTTGGATAATATTTAAGTAGTAAAATATGCGGAATATTATTGAAAACTTTTGCAATGCCTTACTTAAAATTTTGAGGTTTTTTTAATTTTTTCCCATGGTTTTATCAGCCTTCCAAAGCTCAGCTCTCTAGCGCTTCTGGAAGTGGCCAGTCTTACTTTTACAGAACTTTACATTTATAGATTCATTTTTTCCAAGGGTTTGGTCATAATTTCTATCAGTCTGCCAAATTTCAGCTAAGTAGCATGTCAGGAAGTACAGTAGAATTTTGATGATCTATACATGAGTGAGTGGCAACTTCGACGTTTTTTGAAATTTCGTGCAAAGTTTGAGTTTTATAGCTTGTAGGTCAAATGTGGGCTGAAATGTTTCAAGAAAAGATGGTACAACAGTTTGCACGAACTTGGCGGGGTACTACCGTGCATGCAGAGCTCCCTCTTAAAATCCTTTTAGTAAATATTGGGGGTAGTATGAGAATCCGTGTCTCGAAATAACTCAGCGGCCCCCCAGAAAAGCGAAAGGGGAGCCGCTAGCAGGCGCGAGAGCATAGAGGGGGGACAAGGGGGCCGCAGTCTCGAAAAGCGGTACCTCTAACAGCAGCACGAAGGAATTTGACGGTGCGCTCTGCGGCGCCGAAACATTCTTGAGAAGTACCAACTTTATACCATGGTAGAAGTATTGCTTATTATTGTCGCAGTAGAATTCCTTCAGCAGATGCTGCATAGAATATTGTTTATCATTACAAAAACATTTCATATAAAAAAAGCGAGGTACGTGAAAATGATATTTTCTAAAAAGAATTGAGATAAAAGTAAAGCCAAGTTCTTTAATACAAATTTCCAAATGAAAGGTTCTTACTAGTTTGAAAATGTTTTTTTTTTAACTTTGCTATTACAGCCAAACTTATTCATGTTCAGTTTAGCACTGTGCCTAAGAGTCATTTTCAGCCGTAATAGCCAAGTTTAGAAAAACATCTCCGAACTAGTAAGAACCTTTCATTTTGAAATTTGTATTGGAGAACTTGGCTTTACTTTTATCTCAATTCTTTTACGGACTACCATTTTCGCGTACTTGGCTTTTTTTACATTTAATGTTTTTGTTATGATTTCACTCCTATTTAAAAGGATTTGGATAATATTTAAGTTTTAAAGTAGTAAAATATGCGGAATATTGTTCAAAACTTTTGCAATGCCTTATTAAAAATTTTCAGGTTTTTTAGTTTTTTCCTATGGCTTTATCATACTTCCTGTCTGCCTTCTAATGCTCAGCCCTCGAGCGTTCGTGTAAGTGGGCAATGTTACTGTTTCATAACTTTCCATTTATAGGGGAGGGAAGTAAGTTAAAATTTTGGTGTTTTAAAATGTTTTCCTATAGTTTTATGATAGTTCCTATCAGTCTTCCAAAGCTCAGCTCAAGCGTTTCCGGAAGTGGGCAATGTTACTTTTACATAACTTTACATTTATAGGTGAGGGAAGTTAATTAAAATTTTGGAGTTATTTAATTTTTTTCTATAGTTTTATCACAGTTCCTATCAGTCTTCCAAAGTTCAGCTCTCTAGCGTTTCTAGAAGTGGGTAATGTTACTTTTACATAACTTTACATATATAGGAGAGGGGAGTAAATCAGAATTTTGGGGTTTTTGCATTTTTTCCAAGGGTTTGGTCATAATTTCTATCGGTCTGCCAAATTTCAGCTTTGTAGCAGGTCTGGAAGTACAGTAGAATTTTGATGATCTATTAGTGAGTGAGTAAGTGGCAATTTCGACATTTTTTGAAATTTCCAATCAGACGAGACCCGGGTGGCCAATGGGGGGTTATTTTCGCGGACCAAAATGGGTAAAAATTACATTATAAATTAATTTTGTGAGCTTAGGTGCCCATAAATTGGCAGAGTATTTATAAAATTATTGCTTTTATCAACCAGTACTAATGAGAGTTTTAGAAATTGACTTTTTATTATAACTGAAAAACTACTCTCCCGATCCTAATGAAATTAGACCTATCAAGGTTGAGTTTTGGCTATAAATCGTCCCATTTAAAAATGAATAAAATCCACCGGACATAAGCCGAAAAAAAAGGGAGGGGGTAGATGTCGAAAAATAGAGTTCGGAGACGAATTTTCTTGCTGTATGTTTCGAAACAGTCTGGTTCAATAAATACGTCATTACTTTGTTCGTGGCTATCTTCGCTTACGTCTCCTCCGACTGCGGGGGCCAATTCTTCAACAGGAACGTGTGGTTTTTCATGCGAACGTTCACCGGTCGTCCGGGAAAGCTCCCTACATTGTATTTGTGTGATCATGGGAGACCGGGAACGATCACATCTTTCGAGAGAACGTTTATTCCTATACTCTTCCAAAAGAAATTAAACTAAAAAAAAAGTTATAATATATTTTTTCAGAGCCTTAAAATACACTTTTTCTACGACCGTGCGTTTAGTTCTGTACCTTAATATTTGTGTTTTTAGGTGTCTTTGACAACCCAACTTTCAAATAGTTGCCAAAAACCGCCCATGTCAAGCTTTTATTGCAATATCCGTGAGCTAGTGGATGGAGTGTGTGTCACTTTTTCGTAGTTTAAATTATTTTTCTTATAATTTTATTATTTTTATGCTTTCCACACGCTCGAATAAAAAATAGTGTTGCTAACTCTTGCGGAAAGTTTCTTTTCCTGATTGCTGGCTGCGATCGCGTGCGGAAAAGTGACACTTTCCGCACTTGTTCGGAAATATACTATTTTAGCATATCAATAATAATTTTTATTATTTATATAAATTATTAAAAAATAACTACCTAATTCATAATGTAGTTTTTAGTTGCAACTTGAACCTGTTTTAAATATCATAAGAAAAATCAGTTTAGTTTTAAGTGTTGAGTAAAATTAAGATTATTTTTGTACATGGTACCATACCATTTGTTAATTGTAATGTACCATAAAATTTGTTAATTGTAAAAATTTTCCAGGCCAGAGCTTCAAGCACTGATTGGAGAGTATGTGTTTGTATTTTTCTATATTAACTGCCATGTGTACCCAGCGTGCGGACACACCAATATTTTCAGTTGAGGCCGTGAGACCCCACACTGGGGTCTCTTATATATGCAACAAATTTTCGCCGCGAGGTTCTCAGTGCATTTTTTTACTATGGATAACGAAAACGGTGGCCTGTGGAGTAAAAGTATGTGCTTGGCCGTTAAGTTTTCTACCAGTTATGGGTACACTCGGTCAGAATGCATAGTATTCTCATGACAAACTTGAGCAATATATTTTCAACAAAAAAGTCAAAGATAAGATGGTACTTTTTTTCTAAAAAGAACTTATTTTACAGAAAAAACTAGAAAAAAAACAGCAGAGCTTAGTTTAGACAAAACAGTACGTTATAAAAAAATTATTTTGATACTTTGTGAGAATCAAAAAAGCATTCCTTACATGCGTTTTTCAATGCATTATGGCCGTGTGTACCCAACGTGGAATCTCAGCGAAAAAACCAGCTTTTTGAGCGATTTTTTCAATACATTGTTCTTTTTGTAGTAGTTAACGTGTTAAAAAAAACCATTTAAGAATTGACCTCCAGGTGCTTGTCAGCATCGCAATTTGTAGGGCCTCCAAAAATTGGCATTGCACAGGCGTTTGCGGACGCCTTGAAGTTAGCCAATTGACGTAAGCAACAGCGCGTGCGTCGGCTATGTCATGTTTTGAAACGAGGTAAAAGCTAGGGGCGAGTTCATAAAGCTCATCGATGACAACAATCAAGTTTTTAAATTAATCAGTGCAATTCGTTGAAATCCATCGGGTTCGTAAATTATCTGATGAATTTCACCAAGGCACCAATTGATGGCATCAATGCTCACCTACCCTGAGAGTCGGTGAACAATTTTCGATGAATGTCAATTACGTCAAAATCAGCTGTTTTTTGTGTTTTTTTTTTCGGCTGTGTAATTTTATATCTTTTTTGTTATTTTTTTTGTTAAATGCTCCACAGTGTGGTAAACAAAGTTTCGATGGTCATCTTAAAAGATATAAATAGTGACTCAAGACTCGGATGATGAAGATCTGGCGTTAATTTCAATTTCTTTATTTATACACGAGTTAAAATTTTTATAAAATCATTTACATTTTACAAACTTATTATTAATTTATTCTAAAGAGCAGAAGAACTTAATCTCGAGAGCCCTTTACCATTATTATTTTATGCTAAGTTTATATGCTAATATGACTTTAAAATAAATGAGTTTTAGTTGTTTTAAATTAGAGTCAATTTTTCAAGTAAAATTCCTCATCCTAATCCTAACCTAATCTATACAAAGGCACAAAAGCCTACCTTAACAAAAGCTTAAAAAAATCTTTATAACATTAAAACACTTATAAAATATGAAAAAACAAATCCTGTTTTTTATTTTGCTTCAAACGTCATATGTCATATGTCAAAAAACCGATGTAATCGGTGAGCAAAATTAGATTACTTTACAAACTCGCCCTAGTTTTGAAACTAGACACATTTTATGTCATTTTTTGACGTTTAGCTGAAAAATCAATATTAAAATTCAATGTTAAAATTTTGTTTTTTGAATTGAGATATTGTTTCCTAATTTTATTTAGTTTTTACTAAAATATTGACAATATATTCACAATTTACACCTCTGTGAACGGTATTTCATCGTCTAATGCCCATAAATTCGAAAATATAGATATGAAACGTCATCAATTGATGACGTATTTTTTGAACCACTGTTTCAAAACATAAAGCAAGAAAATTCGCCTCGGGTAAAAATATTACCTGTGTGGTACTATATTAAAGGTAACTGTGCATGCAGATAAAAAAATACATTATAGTTTATTTTCATCAGTGGTGTTACACAGAGGGGATAGGGGGAATCTCCAATAGGACGCGTCCCCGAGTGGCGGTATTCGCGGACCAAAATGGGTAAAAATTATATTTTACATTAATCGTGTGAGCTTAGGTGCCCATAAATTGGCAGAGTATTTTAATATAGGAACTAGCACTGCCATCTATACCAGTCGTATCGAAAAACCTTTAAATATTACCGTTGTGTTGATTGAATAACCGTTTGAAACATTCGAGCAAAGAAGTTTAAGTACATTAGAATGCTTGCTAGTGTTTGAAAAATCTACTTTGTAGACTGTAGACAAAAGCAAAAAATGGAAAAAAATTATAACAACATAAAAACTATTGGAAATAAAAGAAAATATATCGTAGCCAACAGGAAAAATAAATTAGAATCCATCCGAGTTACTAGAGTGAAAAAATGGTGTGAAATTTTAGGGATGGATCACTAGTGCAGGCGCTGTAGGTAGTTGAATATGCAAAATATGAGGACCGCAGTTTGATAATAGATTCTAGCAAAAAATGGGTTACAGATTAACGATCTGGATGTTGCCGGGCCAGTTTTTGGAATTTTTTTCTCCCCCCTCGTTTTATAGCCGTGTTCGAATTTCTTAAAATTTAACCAAGTTGAAGCCCTAAAGCCACAATGCATCAAAAATGTGTAAAATCTAACCCTAAAATAAAATTATATTAGTTCTTTAAATTTTAGCTGCAAAAACCCAAAAAAGACCCTAAACCTAAAATTTTTAAACTTTTTTCAAATTTTCTCAAAAACTAAGCTTCTTTGGGTATTCACGGGTATTCATTTGATAATTACCCACGGTTACTGTTTCGGTGGACAGTTTTGACAGTTATGAAAAAGCAAAATTAAAACTTCTTCCGCTGAATTTTTCTCCCACAACAGTTTACAAAATAGACTAGTCACAATAAAAAAGCAAAAATGATTTAGTTTTTTGCCTACTACAATATTACACAGGTTTAAACTTGAATTTTTAGTTATTAAAAGAATAATCTTAATACAATCGTTTTTATTTAATCTAAAATAAAGAAGTATTCCATTAACAAGAATCACTTCTGTTTATGTAACAACACTACATGGCTAATTCTATTAAAACCGATCGATAGCACGTCTGATGTTAGTTTAGGCAGTCACCGCGCATGGCATGAAATAGTTGTTTTATTTTTGACATATTGTTTTACATCTTTTGGTGGTGAAGTTTTTGCGAGGGCTGTCTTTTATATTTTGCATATAGGAACATAGAGGGCGACACTGATCGAACTTAACCTCAATTTTTAGCTAACCTTAATTCAAGACGTCATGTCAGAGCGATACATAGTTTTATAGCTACAGTGAACTTTTTAAATTAACAAATCAGTCGAAAAATGGAATTAAACCGAGAACATTTTCCGGCTATACTTTTTTACAACTTTCGACATCTTAACAAGAATGCAAAAGTTGATATTCAAGCGTGGACGAATTAGCCTTAACGACGAACCAAGGCCAGGTGCACCAAAAACGGCTGTCACCCAGGAAAACATCGACGCTGTGCGCATGCTCATTACGGAAGATTGACACCTCAGTTCACAAAATTTTGCATGAAGACTTAGGAATAAAACAATTAGTTTCTCGCTGGATACCGCATTTGTTAACCGAAAAACAGAAAGAAGCTAGAATCAATTGATTTCTGAAAACTTTAGACCGTTTTGAGGAAGGAAACTCGAAAAACGTGTACAGCCTTGTCAGTGGACGAGATCAAAGGACTGTTACTGCCGATTAGTACGGTCGCCCATTTGTTTAAGGTCATCTCAAAAATTGCCTTAATTCGTCGCGAAATCCCAGAATTTCAACGACCGTTAAAACCACGCTTTCTTGCCAAAAAACGTACTAAATCTTTGTATTCTTGAAATGTGTGAAAAATAAGATGGGATTAAAAAAGGGGACGACTGTACATCACCATTTGTTTGCTGAAAGTCATCGCTGAGCTTCGAAAAACGAACCTTGAACAACGAATCATCCTCCCCAAGAGAATGCAAGTTCATCCGTTCAAAAACCATTAAATTTTTAACCCAACAAAACGTCGAATTGTTGGACCGTCCTCCATAAAGTCCCGACCTAAGTCCCAACGATTTCTATAGTTTTCCAAATATCAAGAATAGACTGCGTGGTCAAAGATTTCAGTCCCCAGAGGAAGCAGTCGACGCCTTCAATAATGCAATTTTGACAGTACCAACAAAAGAGTGGAATTACAGCTTTGACAACTAGTTTAAGCCCAGACAAAAGTGCATTCATTTTCGTGAAGAATACTTTTTAAATTCTTTAAAAGTTATCTACTGTTTTATTCCAGCTGTATCTAAAAGACAACCCTCGTAATAGGTAGGTGCATTTTTTTTCCTAAAAATGTTATCCACAACCTGCAGAACAGAAGGCTTTGCTAACGTTCAGTCCCTTTAAGAAAAATTCAGTGAAAGAACATTTCAGTGATTCATCGTTTCTCAGTTATAAATAAATCGACCACAGGACGCCAATAGTGACATCTCTTAATGTAAAAATGGACGCCCAAGAAATCTCAACGTTAGCACAGGGAGGGAGTTTAATTTTATCCCCTCCCATGTCTCTGAGGTAAAGAGGGTAATTATCCCCCTGCTCACTCACAGAGCCCAAAACAAAATACTTAGAATACTCGAATAATAAAAGAGAAAAATAATATTATTTTAAAACCTAACCATTCTGAATAAAATAGGATTTTTGTTAAAATCCCCCCCCCCTCCAGACTTTTGTTGCAGAACCGAAGGTCTCCCTGATTGGCAGTGAGCTTCCTGATTATTCTAGTTTTTGCTGATGCGTTTAATTTCCTTGTCTAACAAATTTAACTACTAGCGGCGACATCTGAGCGACTGTGGAAGAACTTAAACATTAATAAACAAAGAACACTTAAAACTAATCAAGTAGTGATGGGCATAATCGGGTAATTTCAATCCTCGAGTATCGATCCTCGAAGATTTTAATAATCGGATGATTATTCGTTCGAGGAATCCTCGGCCATAATTGAATGAATGTTTTGTTTTTGATGTTTACTTTCGGCTGTGTGGTTGTGTAACATAGCCCAGAGATTTGCTTTCAGTGCATTGTTGCCAATAGTTGTCGTCTGGAAAACATAATGGTGTGTAATCAATTAATAATTGATTTAATTGTTATATAAATAACATTTTGAAGGTTTGGTTTTTCGTTTCTTTATTTCCCATAAGAATATTTGAAAAACGTCGTTTTGTGGGTTTCTGAGTTTAAGGATTTTGATTATTTTTGTTTTGTGTCAACTAGGCAACGTGTCAAGCTAAAAAGAAATTTCGGGGAACTACAAACTACACGCTACAAAGGCGGTGTTAGGCTAATCGCCTTATTTTTAATTTTTACCTAGATATAAATAATGATAAAAAAATAATTCTATATAAAATACCTATTTTGAGTGTAATTGAGAATTGAGGAAACTCGAGCGATTTAAAATAATTAAAAGGTTATCCTTTCCTGAGTCCTCTACATACATACAAAACAAAACAAAATGCACGGCAGACGACACATACGAAATGTCTTAAGGGGCCTACAGACACGCGAGCATTTCTTGAGATTAGTACGCGAACTAATCTCTGCATACATGTACGTTTGGTTGAATTGCCTACACACACGAAGACAAAATTAAACGTTCTAAACATAAACACGATATTATCAATGCGTTTTGCCTAGACACCGAGAGATTTGCCCGCGTACATTGTGCGCGCGAACTAATCTTCGAGAGATATTTTAGGCGGATATTGTCTACACACGAAGAGATTAGTATGCGCAAACTTGTACGCGCGTACTAATCTCTGGAAATGTTCGCGTGTCTGTAGGCCCCTTTAGGTGGTTTCATGTCACGGCACGGAAATCATCGAGGATCGAAAAAAATCCTCGAAACATACCGAGGATATCGATCCTCGAATGACCGAGGATTTTTCACTCGAGTGATCACATCACTATAATCAAGCCAGTTTAAAAGTGTCCAAGACCTCATACCACGGTACATGTATAGATGGCGCCCAAAGCAAGAATATTATTTTCCATGGATTTGCATGCTTGACTCACTTATTTTTCTGTGGCTAAGAAATAGACCCATGCACGCTTATATACACGCATTACGCCATGCATATAGGTACAACTATTTTAAAAATCTCCGACAACACTTTTGGTTATCTAGATCATAAATTAAAAAAATATATGTTATTGTAATTTGAATGCATAAAACGCTTCCGTTCAAAAGTAAGTTTTTTTACATTTTCTAACCTTAAAATTCTACCCTTAACAGACGTAAATTTTCAAAAAACTTCTGAAAGGCCATTGCAAGATATTTCTTGAACATTTTAAAACAATCGGTTTAGTGGTTTAGTAGCTAACCCCAAGAACCTGGAAATGGATTATATTAAAAACATGGGCGCACCCAGTGCGGGGGGGCTTCGGGCTTGCATTACATAGATATTAAGCCTGGGGCTCAAGTCCCCGCAAAATGGCTCGTCAAGTTGCGCCGAAGGTAAAAATATATAAAATTATTTACGCAAATCTTAACAATTAAAAAAAAAGAAAAAAAGTAGCATCTTTGGTAATAGTTAGAGCAAGAAATTTTAAAAGGCTCTCCGTTTTCGGTCTAGAAGCAATTCATATTACTTTTTGGCAACAGACCATTTCCACCTAACCCCGCTGAATCCGAAGATCCCTGTTATCAACTCGAAATATCCACAGGGACCGTGAAAATCCTCCACAAATCCCCAAAAAACCTTTTTTTTTTTCAATTTTCTTGAAAACTAACGTGTCTATCGAAAATTGCAAAGAACAGTTTTTTGTGGAGAACAAAATTCCCTTTCCAACAATGTATTGGTCGATAAGGTTAAAAAAAGGAAGTAGATCTTCAGTGTCATCCGTAAATTGGGATAATTTAGAAAAAAAACATGTTTATTATAGGTTTTATAAAATTTTCTCAAAACTACATTTCTTGGGAAAAAATGCGTAGTATACTTTATTTTAGACAATAAAATTTTCTTTTAAACGCTGCAATATAATGTGGGGTTTATGTCGCATATAAGTGTCCAGGCGCGTGCTTATGTAAATAAAATTTTAAAAATAACCAAAATCAATTTTTGTTACTTACATATTTAATCAATTTTTTTTAAATTAAGCTTTATAGAAAAAAAATGACTTTTTACCTTATTCTATCCTACTGTCGTTAGTTTTTAAGAAAATTTGGCAAAATTTTTTTTATCGTAATTTTTGAAAGTGAACCCAATGTAGGGACGCCTATGGAGAGTTAGCCATATTTTCTATCACATTTTGTGATATACCGTTTAAAAGGAAATTTAATTATCAATCGTAAAGTAGATAACTTATATTGTCGTAAGAAGCTTAGTTCTTAAAAAAATTGGATAAAACCTATAAAAAATTGATTAGTTTGGTGATTTTAAATAATTATTACTTTAAATTAAGGACACCACTGAAGCGGTAACTATGGACTAAGTTCCACTTTGTTATATGGGGTTTGAAAAAAGTTTTATTGTCTATCACGAAGTATAAAACGCATTTTTTGATAAAGAAAAATTTTTTTTTAAGAATTTTGAATAAAACGTGTGAAAGACATGTGTTTTTCAATGATTTTTTAAATCACCGCCATTTACTGACGTCGCTGGAGAGTTTGTTATAAGTCAAACCTTATACCGTGTTTCACATTGTTAAGAACGGAATTTCACGGTCTACAATAAAGTAAAGTATATATTTTTTCATATTAGGCCTAGTTTCTGAGAAAATTTTAGTTTAAGTTTTTATAAAATTAATTTAATTTACGGATGCGCCTAACAGTGGCGTAGCGTGGGGGGTTTGTCGCCCCCCTCCCCCGCCACGAGGGTACTGGCGCCCCAAGCTTTATTAAGTAGCAGGGCCGGCAACGGCAAATTAGAGGGCGGCAAAGCTGTCGCTAGGAAAGTAAAGACATGATGACCTTTTTTTTTTGGTAGCAAGATTTTTGATGGGCGCCCTTTTTACCTGTCGAAAGATTTAATTGTAAACCCAATTCGATTATGTACATCAGTTTAAAGAAAATTTTATCGACTATAATAAAATATAACACATGTTTTCCTGTAGACATCAGTTTTTTTTTAAATAGTATAATCTTGGGAAAAACATGGGTATTTTTTAAACTTTTGTAAATTAGTTTAATTAACGGACGCCACTGGACAGTTTGTTATCAGTCTAACTCCACTGAATTATACCTTCTTAAAAAGGCAATTTTATTGTCTACAATAAAGTATACCATAATTTTTTCTCTAGAAGCTTAGTTTTTCAGAAAATTTGAAAAAAACCTCAAACTTTCAGATTTTGGGGTGTCTGGGGGGGTTTTTGGAGGTTCTTGCAGCCATTTAAAAAAAAACTTTGAATGTGCACAATTTGGGCTTTACACGAGGGGTCATCGGCACCCTAAAATTTTGTACAGCGTCCAACAGGACTTGGGTCCTGACGTGTACTGTTGGGTCCTGTTGAGTACTGTTGGGTACTGTCGTGTACTGTCGAGTACTGTTGGGTACTGTCGTGTATTGTCGAGTACTGTTGGGTCCTGTCGGTGTACTGTTGAGTACTGTCGTGTACTGTCGAGTACTGTTGGGTCCTGGCGGTGTACTGTTGGGTCCTGTTGAGTACTGTCGTCGTGCCTCGCCCTCAAAAAACATGCGAGCAAAAAAAAAAAAAAAAAAAAAAAAAGGTCATCATCTTTGGGGAACCGCGCCGCGCCGCGCTCACAAATCTTGCGACCAAAAAAAAAGGTCATCCTAGACCTTCGCGCGTTTGTTTCATATATGAATGAATGAATGAACCGAACCGCGCCGTAGAAATTTGAACCGCGCCGTCTCCAAAAAAAAAAAAAATAAAAAAAAAAAAAACAAAAAAAAAAAGGTCATCCTGTCGTTTTGCATCTACGCCACTGTTTCGGGTACGAGGGTTGTGTCGAGTACTGTTGGATCCTATCGTGTCCTGTTAAGTCCTGTTACGTACTGTCGTGTACTGTTGGCTACTGTCGTGTACTGTTGGCTACTGTCGTGTACTGTTGGGTCCTGTCGTGTCCTGTCGAGTACTGTTGGGTCCTGTCGTGGTACTGTCGAGTACTGTTGAGTACTGTCGTGTACTGTCGAGTACTGTTGGGTCCTGTCGTGTACTGTCGAGTACTGTTGGGTCCTGTCGTGTACTGTCGTGTACTGTCGAGTACTGTTGGGTACTGTCGTGTACTGTCGAGTACTGTCGTGTACTGTTGAGTACTGTCGTGTACTGTCGAGTACTGTTGGATCCTGTCGTGGTACTGTCGGGTACTGTTGTGAAATTTGTACAGTACTGTTGAAAGCTGATGACCCCTCGGCTTTACAGCATGTTGCTACTATATTCGGATTCAGCGGGGTCGAAATAGGGGGAATTGACTATTTGCCAAATAGTATAAAATGCTTCTAGAAAGTAGATTTTCCGAAATCTTGCCTTAACTATTAAAGATGCGTAGTGGTGATCATAAAAAAAAACTTTATGTAAGTACTTATTTTTTAATTTTCAAGGTGGCACTGACTAAATGAGGTTAAAAAAAGAACTTACTTATTAAACATTCTTTCAGGTCTTGGTTTTGCATCTACGCCACTGTTTCGGGTACGAGGGTTGTGTCGAGTACTGTTGGATCCTATCGTGTCCTGTTAAGTCCTGTTACGTACTGTCGTGTACTGTTGGCTACTGTCGTGTACTGTTGGCTACTGTCGTGTACTGTTGGGTCCTGTCGTGTCCTGTCGAGTACTGTTGGGTCCTGTCGTGGTACTGTCGAGTACTGTTGAGTACTGTCGTGTACTGTCGAGTACTGTTGGGTCCTGTCGTGTACTGTCGAGTACTGTTGGGTCCTGTCGTGTACTGTCGTGTACTGTCGAGTACTGTTGGGTACTGTCGTGTACTGTCGAGTACTGTCGTGTACTGTCGAGTACTGTTGAGTACTGTCGTGTACTGTCGAGTACTGTTGGATCCTGTCGTGGTACTGTCGGGTACTGTTGTGAAATTTGTACAGTACTGTTGAAAGCTGATGACCCCTCGGCTTTACAGCATGTTGCTACTATATTCGGATTCAGCGGGGTCGAAATAGGGGGAATTGACTATTTGCCAAATAGTATAAAATGCTTCTAGAAAGTAGATTTTCCGAAATCTTGCCTTAACTATTAAAGATGCGTAGTGGTGATCATAAAAAAAAACTTTATGTAAGTACTTATTTTTTAATTTTCAAGGTGGCACTGACTAAATGAGGTTAAAAAAAGAACTTACTTATTAAACATTCTTTCAGGTCTTGGTTAAGGCTATAAACTAGACATTTTATTACATATTTTAGTTGGCCATGTAAAAAGCCAATGTCAATGTTTTTGCCTTTACCTTGTTTAATGCTTTTGCCGAAAGCCCAGAAAACCAATTTTTTCCTATGAGCGCAGCAATAGTATATTTCCCAAGAAGTGCGGAAAGTGTCACTTTTCCAAACGCGATAGCAGTTGGCCGACAGACGCAGCGGAGTTCGGCCAGTATTTAAGTGCGAAAAGAAACTTTCAGCAACAGTTAGGAACACTATTTGGTCTTCGAGCGTACGGAGAAATATTTTTTATAAAAAAACGTGTATTAGTCTTGTATGCACACCACATTACGAAACCTGATATGGGCAGTTCTTGACAACTAAACTGCTCAAAAATTGAAGTGAGCCACCCCATTTTTTTGGACATTTTTAAAGTAAATTTATTCCTAAACGAAACGGTCAATTGCCACACAATTTTTTATGTGATAATGCTTTGATTATCCTCTTTTAATGTTTGGTTTCCTTGTTGTCCTGCGCTTGACAGGTAGCTTCACAGGGTGGCTACAACGCAAGTGTAACAAAAGTGCGAAAGTTTGCACGACTCCCATTTCCCGTACGATGTTTTTCAAAAAAATTTTAATGACACAAAATGACAGTCAGCTAAAGCCAAAAAAAGTCTTTTCTTAGTTTTTTAAATTTCTCTTTAGTTTCCGAGATATGATTTTTTTTTCATAAAATTGTACTTTTTCTGATTTTTAATTTGACGTTTCTACCCAGTTCGACCCAGTTCGACCCATAGCCACCAAATTTGCTATGAGGTAACCCAAATATTGGCCTTTTCGAACCTTGTACGCCATTGTACCCTTGATGACCACTGAGCACAATCATAGGCGTGCAAAAATAATAAATTTTCGTAAATTCTCCTTTTTATGATAAAACCTGAGTATCACCTTCTGTATGTGATCTGATATGAAGTCTAAGTAAATGCAAAATACGTTTTATTGAAGTTTGAACATTTATGCCGAAACAGGTTTTCCATTTTTGTTAAAATATTACCATTACCGTAAGGATTATTTTTTGTAAAAATGCCAGTTATTTCGCAAAGTCCATGGATTCAAGCAAATTTGATATTTCCTCAGTAAAAATCGTAGAGCAGAGCTTATGCCACGTGTGCCATCTGATTTAGGTTGTAACATCTCACAAAAGAAAGTTTTAAGAGTGGAAAAAAGTGAAATGTGAACTCCGTCGGAGCCAGAAATGTTATGCTTTGGTTACGCTTGGCGTATTGAGCATTTTAATGTACCACACGCAACGATTGGTTGACAAAAAAAAAGTAACTAGCGATAAGAAATTTTAGTGACCGTATTTACAAAGCAATTTTGTTCCCAGATCTCTCATTTCTTGTCCGATTCCTGTAAACGATACATCAAAATGCTCGAAAGATAAAACCAAAACTGTTGGATCACTGTTTATGAAAAGTTATTTATCGGTTTCACAACGTTCTATGTCTTCCGATACCCAATCTACACTCGTTTCTGTTTGCCCATAATTCATCATCCAGGCCTCTTATTCTTATTTCATTGTCTATGCCTTCTCTCCAGCTTCTCCTTGGCCGTCCTCGTTTTCTTCGGCCAGTTGGTTTCCATTGTAGTATTTGTTTAGGTAGTCTTTCATCATTCATTCTTTGTACATGTCCGTACCACACCAGTTGTTTTGTTCTTATATCATCCACTAAAGTACGTTCACCCACTGTCATAATTTCTCTTATTCTCTGATTTGTAACTCTTTCTCTTTTTGATTTACCTGCTGCTCTTCTCCAATAGTCCATCTCCGTAGCGGAAAGCATTTTTTCTATTCTATCCTTAATTGGCCATACTTCTGAGCCGTACCTAATAATACTTTTTACAGTGGTGTTATTTATAAGCTTTTTGTTATGTTTTGATATACTTTGGTCATTTAATAAAGTTATTGCTTTTATTCCTTGTACGTTTCGATCTTTTATAGCGTCTAGTGTTCCGTCAGATGTAATTTTTAGACCTAAGTATTTATACTCATCATAGGACTGAATTCGCTGCCCGGTATTTAAGATTAGATCCTGTTTAGATCCTCTAGTCCCCACTTATTGTACTCTTCAATTAGTTTTCGAGTCATATATGCGAGGTCGTCATAATCCTGAGCCACTACTATCGGATCAGCGGCGAAACATAAAGTATACAAGGTGGTTTCGTCCAACGGAATTCCCATGTTTTGGCATTTTCTCTTCCATACTTTAAGGACTTGTTCCAAGTATATCTTGAAGAGCGTAGGCGAGATACAGTAACCTTGTTTAAGACCTTTATTTGCTTGAAAGCCTTTGGTTAGTTTTGCTTTTATTTTAACTTTTGCCTTACTAATGCGGTATAACCCTTTGATGGCCTTAATTAGTTGTACGCTTATGTTTGTGTTTTCCAACGCTTTCCAAAGTAGATATCGTGGTATACTATCACATATATATATATATATTTATCGGTTTCACAACGTTCTACGTCTTCCGATACCCAATCTCCACTCGTTTCTGTTTGCCCATAATTCATCATCTAGGCCTCTTATTCTTATTTCACTATCTATTCCTTCTCTCCAGCTTCTCCTTGGTCTTCCTCGTTTTCTTCGGCCAGTTGGTTTCCATTGTAATATTTGTTTAGGTAGTCTTCCATCATCCATTCTTTGTACATGTCCGTACCACACCAGTTGTTTTGTTCTTATATCATCCACTAGAGTACGTTCACCCACTGTCATAATTTCTCTTATTCTTTGATTGGTAACTCTTTCTCTTTTTGATTTCCCTGCTGCTCTTCTCCAATAGTCCATCTCCGTAGCGGAAAGCATTTTTTCTGTTCTATCTTTGATTGGCCATACTTCTGAGCCGTATGTAATAATACTTTTTACAATGGTGTTATATATAAGCTTTTTGTTATGTTTTGATATACTTTGGTCCCAAATTATTCCATTTAATAAAGTTATTGCTTTTCTTCCTTGTGCGTTTCTATCTTTTATAGCTTTGTCTAGTGTTCCGTCAGCTGTAATTTTTAGACCTAAGTATTTATACTCATCACAGGACTGGATTCGCTGCCCAGTATTTAAGATTAGATCCTGTTTCGTTCCACCAATACACATATACTCTGTCTTATTGATATTAACCGTATGCCAATTTCTTTTCAATAACTTGGGTTATACAAAAGAGATGATCAGAAGTCGATCTACCCGCCCTGAAACCGGCTTGTTCTTCTGCCTTCATGTCTTTATATTCGCTTTCCAGTTTATTTCTTATTATTTTACCGTATATTCTGCTTAGCGTACTAGACACAGATATACCTCTATAATTGTCACCTATATCACAAAGATGTATTTAGTCTATGCCTATATCTTTCCCTCCTTTTTTGTGTATTGTATGATATACGATATGATATATATGACGTTTTCCACTCAGTTGGTACTACAGTTCCATTTAAATATTTTTGGCAAAAATTCCGTACGCTCCAAAACAGTTTCTTCAGTGCCATATTTAATAGGTTCAGCTGGGATATTTTCGGGTCCGGCAGATTTACCGCTTTTTAAGGTTGTGCACACGTTTTTGACCTTACAAATTGTGAGGGGTACTGGAGATCCCATCGTTCTAATTATATTGTCTCTTTCTTCTTCCATAAATTCTGCTCTATCTTCAGTTAGTTAGGAAAAGTTAAAAAAATTAAATCAGTTTTTACATAGGCCTACCAACAACCAACTTCAATTTTTGAGCAGTTGAAAGTTGGGTTGTTGAGGACACAGAAAAAATTAAATATTAAGGTACTGGTTCTTAGGCTTTTCTGAGAGTGCGCAAAAGTAGTGCGGAAAACTGGCCCTTCCAAAACAAAAATGCATGCGCAAAAGTGTCACTTTCCGTACGCTTGTAGAATAGGTTTTTCGCACCGATTTATCAAATTTTGAAAACTATGTAGGTATAGATTTGATCACGTTGCCTATGAAATTCCTTCGTTACTATTAATATGTTTTTTTTATAAAATGTGCATTTTCGGAGTTATCTATATTTCTTGTCACTCTTTAAGTCTTTAAACAAGTTTGGTTGCTCGTAAAAGATATCTAGATGTTGCATTAAGAAGACAAAAAATAGGTCAGCATAACTGGATAACTCAAAATACATAAATTTCGAGTTATCTAGTTGTTGCACTAAGGGGGCGATATGGTGTAACCCAAGGGATAAAAGGGTCACTTTTCATCCCAAGGCAAAAAGTTTGTAGCCCGATCCAAGGGAGGACTACAATTCGTCCTATTTTAACTCTACTTTTTAATTTTTTGGGAAAATGTTAATATGTTGGAAAAATTTGACTAAGTATACTATTATTACAACTTCCTATTTAATAAAAAAACTAGATTCTCTTGGCATTTAAGAAATTGCGCATTGTTTAATGTGTCCTTCGTCAATATTGGATCAATTTATTTTATTATCCCAGACTTTATTTAAATGATTTTTTATTACCAATAATAAATAATTAAGAGTGTTTACTTATTTTTAGATATTTGGCAAGCAAATTTAACGAATAGCCAATTCTTAGATTTTATTAATTTATAGATTTTTTCTTTGTTCAATGTCAAGAAGCTTATCTATAGGAAGTAAGAAGAATTTACTTTTTATTTAATTAAAATTAATATCCACAATTTTTAGGTATGGTATCAACAAAAACAATAAAGCAGTGACTTCCGATTTTTCAACTACAGTAAATTAAAAAAAGAAATAAAAGAAAGATAACATAATAAAATTAACCGTCTATGAGTCATTACGTAAGAAATGTTTTATGCCTAGATTTAATTATTATCGGGGTTATTAAATATACAGAGTGTAATTTAAATGACCAAACTTTAAAGGTGCTGTGAAAGGTATTTCAAATAACTTTTCAAAAGTTTTTTGTTTCCAAGTTTGTACAGTAAAACCTCTATTAAAGCAGACACTTCCTTTAGGCAGACAAATTTGTTCACATTTGTTGTTGTGGACACTCTAATAACAGGGCGCGTACAATTTTTTTGGTTAAAAAATTCTCAAACCTCCCTTAATTGGACACGAACCTGTAATGGACCGCTACACGACATGGGCATAAATATTATGTAGTATGTTGGCAAAAACGCACTCTGCAGCCGGGGAATTACCTCCTTCCATTTTAATGCGGATACTAAACACTTCTGTCGTATTTTATATTTTATTCGACGGGACTGCTGTGTTTTAATTTTATTGTTCAGTTCGGTTCATTTATAGTTAGTAGTTCGGTAGCAAAAAATCTCTTTAAAATGGCGCCTAGTAAAAAACTTGTTAGTTTACGTGGAAAAATCGAAGTTGTTAACGTTTCGGAGAAGGAAAAATTTAATATTGGAAAAACTGTTAATAAATATAAATATATATATATATATATATATATATATATATATATATATATATATATATATATATATATATATATATATATATATATATTAAAATTTCGCAGTTCTCTGTCATAAGCGGACAAAATCGACGAAACCGTGAGTGTCCGCTTATAGGAGGTTTGACTTGTAGCATTTGTCAAGTTTGAAGAATGGGGGAAAACCAAGGAAAATTGTAAATTTAAAAAATTACAAATTTGACAACGTAAAATAATTTTGTGAATCCCTATATATGACCAAAAAATGTTTTGTTGTTTTTCTCCAAAAAATTGTAGGTTAAGCAGATACAGAGTGACCAAATAACCTTTACAATAGGTATAAATCCATTGAGTTGTATAAAGCCCTGAAAGGGTATAGAAGTCAATGTATAAATCTGTCAATTTGCTTAGCAATTAATTTTCTTTATAAGCTATTAAATTTACAAAACAAAATTGAGATAAATTTTTGTAGATATTTAAAGGCTCCTTTAAAAAAACAGAAAATAGTAATATTAGCACTATATTTATACATTGTTGTTATCCGTTTTGTGATTTTTGGTAATAATTTTAAATATATACTTTTTTTAAATAATTTGAACACCTAGTTATTACTTTTGCGGTAACGCATAATTCAAAAAATTTTGATTATCTGTTGTAATTTTTAAGGAAGTTATAACAAAAATCGAAAAAAAATGTTAAGTTTAACACTGTATCTAAAAACAAAAGAGGTTTAATAGTTCAGGCCCTACATCCGAGATTCAAGCGATATGCTGCGTTTAATGAACACACTTGGTATCAGTGGCGTATATATGGGGGGTCTGGGGGGCCCGGCCCCCCCGAAGATAAGATTTTTTTAGATATTTTCCACACATTTTATGAATACAAACATAAAATAACATAAAATACGGCCTCATGGGGTCTCATCCACCCCCCCTCCCGAAACTGTCTCGGCCCCCCCCTCCCGAAACTGTCTCGGCCCCCCCGATACTTTTTTCTATATACCTCACTGCTTGGTATGGATAGACATAAGACTCGCCCGAACATTTTACGAAAGGGATCCACCCACCTAACCGTGACAGGGCGGTGGTTCCCCCCCTTAAAAGTGCTTTTTGATAGTTTTTTGCTAATAACTCAAAAACAGTCAACTTTTCCAAAAATCTTCTGGCGATCATTTTTTAGGTGGATACAATTTCCTTTTCAACGATCATTAGATCTGTGTACGTACTTCTTCTAACAACACATACAGTGGTGGTCAATAAAATAAGAGTGCTAGGGTAGAAATTTTAATTGGTATAATGTGTTTTTTAATTTATTTGTTATATTGAAAAAAATTATTTGTTTTTATTCCCAAACATATGCACTTTAAATTCCAACCAGATAAATTTTAACCTAGCGTTGTTTATCATTTAAAAGAATTTATTTTTTGCTATTGGCTCTTATCTTGGTGGCCAAAAAAATAAGAGTGTTGTTTATTTTGTCTGATTGTCAGGTACACACAGTGACTAAATTTAACCAATAATTAATAGAGTGAAATCTGCTTAGTGTCTTACTGTAGTGGCCTAGTCATGGGTCGAGCTAGACATTGTAGTCCTGAAGAAAGACGACTAATTTTGCAACTAAGACGGCAAAACAAGTCCTATGCATTTATTGCGATTATACTGAGGCGATCCCAGTGTGTAATTGCTAAAGTTTTAAGAGAACAAAATGTGACTGAAAGACCACTAGAAAGAAGGGGCCGCCCAAGGAAAACAACAAAAATATTAGATATTCGTATTGCCCGTGAAGCTTTAAAGGATCCTTTTTCGAATTCTGTAATTATCAAACAAAAATTGGGCTTAAGCATCAGCACCAGAACCATAAGAAGGCGTTTACAAGAGAAAGAACTACATGGGAGAGTTGCTAGGAAAGTCCCATTTTTAAGTAAGAACAATATAAAGCAGCGAATACATTTTGCAATGCAGAAATATAATGATAACTTTAAACGCAACTGGAAAAATATTCTTTTTAGTGACGAAACCAAAATAAATTTATTTGGATCGGATGGAAGATTTTATGTGAGACGACGTGTTAATGAAGAATTCAATCCACGTAATACTTTGAGTACAGTAAAGCATGGTGGTGGAAATATCAAACTCTGGGGCTGTTTTTCATATAACGGAGTGGGTCCTATCTTTTGGATAAAGGAAAATATGACCAAGGACGTTTATCTAGATATTTTAGAAACCATTATGCTGCCATATGCTGAAGAGAATATGCCTTTGCGATGGGTCTATCAGCAAGACAACGACCCCAAACACACAGCACGCATTGTCAAACAATGGTTTGTAACAAATAATGTTATGGTTTAAAGTGACCATCGCAATCACCAGATTTAAACCCCATTGAAAACCTTTGGAGAGAACTAAAAAAACGAATTTGTGGCAAAAAAATCAAAAATAGGCAAGCTTTGTGGGAAGAAATTCAGGCTGCTTGGTTTTCTATCCCTATCGAGACATGCCAAACTTTAATCGCCTCCATGCCAAGAAGATGTGCAAATGTGCTTAAAAGTAAAGGTTAAGCTTAAGCAATCATGTACAAGATACTTTTTTATAGAATTTTACTGTTTTGTTTTTTTCTCTAGCTATTTTAATTAATACTCCTATTTTTATGGCCATAAGATGTTGCAAAATAATTATTTAATTTCTATTTAAAACAACATTAATTTTTACTTGTAAAGAAATATTGTTATTTTCCTTAGGAGGTTCTATCTAATCATTATTATATATTGGGAATGTCCTTACTTTACTGTACAAGTATTTGGAATAAAACATTATAAGGAAACCACTTCACTCTTATTTTTTTGGCCACCACTGTATCTACCAGTTTTTATAAAAATTATTTTCAATAACTGGCATAAAAGTAAATCTGCGAATTACCCCGAATTGGTGGCTCTTAAAATAATTGAGGAGCGGAAGTAACAAAGGGGCTAAGTGCCAAAACTGTTAAATGGAGATCTTTAAAAAATTGATGACGAAAATGACCGATCACTTGCCGGAAGTGCCGTCTATTTGCCCGATTGCTTACGAAATTAGTAGTCCTGCGACTTTGCACGTTTGATAGGATATAGTCGATGGCCCATAGAACCTTTCTATGTAAAAATCTCGTTTTTAGGAAAAGTGGTTTCTCAATTTTTTGGTATCAAAAATATTTTAGTTTTACATTACATTTTGTCATAACGTTATCTGAGCGGCAAAACTGTCTCTACATAAAGATAGTTATCCGAACACAAGTATGGTGACACATTATTCTTTAGTAAGGGATAAAGTTCAAACCAGGTAACTGCGCATGCCTCAAATAAAGGATCAGTGAAAAATGGGACATGCAAAAGGTCCCTACTAACTAAACATTGTTATTCTAGTAAGGCGGTCACGTCAGCACATATTTATTTACATTATTTTGGATCCAAAATTTGCTAAAAAAATTAATCTTATCTAAAAATTGTAGAAAATTTTTCTTAGTCGCTTTTATTATAAAAATAATAAATAATGTTGTTGAAAATATGCACATTACGTGAAAAACCCTCATTATAAGCAGTTATAACAATATGCTTTATAAAACCATGTTAATCTCTATAAACATGAACTTTTGTTTTTGAGACTTTTGCGCACATTTGTTATTTTATTTAGTTAAAATATCCACTAACAATTTACCTACATTCAGGGCCATACCCAAGAAAATATTTCTGGGAGGGATTAAATAACTTCAATAAAAGTTTGCATATTGCCCAAGTTTTTTGTCCTATTTGTGTTGCTCTTTTGACGCACTTTAAAATACCATTTTGCGGGAGGACAGATTGATCCCTCTTGATCCCCCCGGCCACGCGACCTTGCCTAGATTTGCAAAATTACATGATATTATTACAGAAAAAAGAAAAAGACATTCGCCGCTAACCTTGATAACCATCTTAAAAATATTTTGCTATGGGCAAGACATACATACCTACCTAGATATAATTTTTATCTTAATTATAGAAATTATACCTATTTGATAACGAATACTGGTCAACTTTAATACCTATAAATTAATTTTCAAATTGTGTACAGTGTGTGTCATTTTTTATTGTAATGAATTGGAAACTCAGTTATTTTAAAAGATAGAGACCTGGGGATTTCACATTACTGTTCTTAAATTTCGAGACCTAAAAAAATAAATCTATAAGCTTTTTTCAGTCCCTGTAGTGTTGGAGCTACGAGGGAAAATTCAAAAATCCATAATTCTAAAAATCTGTTATATCTTTGTTATTGGTGCAGATATTTCAATTTTGTTAAAACTGTCAATAAAATGACGTTGTCAAATTTTTCGGTCGGATTCGAGATTTCAGGAAAAAAAATTTTTTTTAAGTTAAATACGGACTCAGATTTTTTTTAAATTTTTTGCTTCACATTTGTCCCAATTAAGCCCTAGCTATAAAAAAAAGATGAAAAAGAAATCCAGATCCGTATTCTTGTTCTAAAATCTTGAATTGGACCCGATGGATCAAAAACTTGACGTCAATTTATTTGTCAGCATCAACTGTCTGTAGAGAAGTTATAATAGAATTGAAATATCTGCCCTAACAACGAATTTCTAGGATTCCATATTTTTGAATTTTCCCTCGTACCTTGAAAACTACAAGGACTAGAAAAAACTTTTAACATTTTTTTTCTTGTCTCAAAATTTGTAAAAACAGTAATATGCAATCCCGAGGTCCTCTCTTTTAAAATAACTGAGTTTTCCATACAATCCCCTAAAAAATGGGTCACCCTTTATAGTTCTTTAATTTGAAAATAATACTATATAGCGCACGCTTTCCCCAAAGCTATTACTTTGAGTAGAAAATCGGCATCGTTACGCCCGCTCTCACCGCACAAGGCACGTTTGGGAAAAACATGCAGCACTAATGCAATGTTTGTATTATTTTAAGAAAATTAGTGCAATTTTTTTTATTATTTTTACCAACTGACAAGCCCAGTGTTGCACACAGTGCCCATATTTTGTCACGGACTCTTCGAGTCGTGTTGCACTAGTGCACTTTTGTATTCTTTTGAAACTGCACTAGGGCAATTTTTTGGCAGCCCCAAAACAGAGTCACTGGACCACAAGTGGCGCAGTAACATTCTCAAAAGAATTCGCTATAAGAGTGGGGGTTGTGTGTTAAGACCCCTCATCATCATTGTTGCGTAGAGCTAAAGGCCCGGTCCCCCTCAAGCCTACGGATATTTTTATTTTCTACATTCTTCATAAAAATAGCATAAAATATGGAATTATGGGGTCTCGCCCCCCCCCTAATACATATTCCTGGAAGAGAAATACATAAGAATTATGTTATAATACTAACATATTTTATGATTAGTCTCAAGTTAAAGAATGATTGAACTGTATAAATTTAGAAGGTAAAATAAAATAACTTCATCGATTTAATTTAAATGTTGACAGAATTTTTTAAAATAAAACTTTTTTTTTTGTAAATTGTTATAAAAATTTAATTTTTTTTTAATTTAAAAATTTTGAAAATTGGTATTTAAACGCTTTGAAAAATTTTATATTATTAAAATTCTGAAAATATTTATAACATTAAAACTATAAAAAACTTGGCGCTTTTTCCCGGGATTTCTTGTAATAGGGTGATTTTCCAAGAAATGAGGTATGAGTAAAATAAATTTTCAACAGTAAAAACGTATTGTATTTTGGGGAGTTCCAAAAACACTTTTTAATCCTTTTGAGCCGCATTCACCAAGGATATACTTTTCAACAATAAACTAAAGTGCATACACCACCAGAGGGTTCTCAATGGTTCTACTTTACACAAAATTAGAGTAAGAAAAGGATTTATTATTTTCCATGCCTACTTGCTTTCACTATTTTTCGTAGAAATGCTAGTGGTTGTTTCTGTTGGTCTCACACAGAATGCTGCGTTGTCAAACTGGAGCCCTAAGGCGTCATAGGCCGTGTATAGTCTGTTATTGCTGGACTACTTTCGTTTACTTGCTTTCACCATTTTTCGTAGGAATACCAGTGGTTGTTTCTGTTGTTCTTACACAGAATGATGCGTTATCAAACTGCCCTAAAGCGTCATAGGCCGTGTATAGTCTGTTATTGGTGGACTACTTTCGTTTACCACGCCTACTTGCTTTCACTATGTTTTGTAGGAATGCTAGTGGTTGTTTCTGTGGGTCCTACACAGAATGCTGCGTTGTCAAACTGGAGCCCTAAGACGTCATAGGCCGTGTATAGTCTGTTATTGCTGGACTACTTTCGTTTACTTGCTTTCACCATTTTTCGTAGGAATACCAGTGGTTGTTTCTGTTGTTCTTGATGCGTTATCAAACTGCCCTAAAGCGTCATAGGCCGTGTATAGTCTGTTATTGTTGGACTACTTTCGTTTACTTGCTTTCACCATTTTTCGTAGGAATACCAGTGGTTGTTTCTGTTGTTCTTATGATGCGTTATCAAACTGCCCTAAAGCGTCATAGGCCGTGTATAGTCTGTTATTGTTGGACTACTTTCGTTTACCACGCCTACTTGATTTCGCTATTTTTCATAGGAAAAACTAGATATTTTAACAATAATTTTTTTCAAAATTATTCCAACTTGATGTTTTTAAACAAAAATGTCAGAAATATTTTACAGTTTTGGGCTTACCGACATAGTATATTTATATTATGACAAATATTTTAATGTAATTAATAATTAATTAAATAAATATCATTTTTATATCACTTTTACTTTTTTTACTAACGCATATATTACGCAAAAAAGTTTCAAAGCATATGCTTAACCATTCTCGTTTTTGCTGAGAATTGCATAAGCTTTTTTTTGGCAAGGGCTTACACTGCCGTTGAAAACGGTAAAAACGATTTTTATTATATCTTCGGTGTTGTCTATAGATAAAAACGAGATAAAAATAACTTATTTAAAAAGAAAATCTATAAAGTAGTTATTTATCCAACACCAGTAATTTTTCTTAAAAATGCGTAACAAAGGTCAAAAATCCTGATTTTTTGCGTTTTGTAATTTATGCATGACCGCTCCCTACAAGAACAAAACAAAAGTAATGTCTCAGAAATACGAGAATACTTTAAGGAAAGATACTTAAAAATTTTTAATACCTGATTTATAATTTTTTTTTCAAAAATCAATTAATGTGACGGGCATTATACATGGGCGCACCCAGGAAGGGGCTATGGACTCGAGCCCTCCAAGCCTATTTTTTTTTAGATATTTTCCACATCTCTCATAAATAAAAAAATTAAACACCTGATGGAGTCTCGGGCCCCTCAACATATTCCTGGGAGCGCCACTGTCGTTATACAAAGGATTATCTTACGTGGAATGCTTGTTTACCTAATTAGTTCAAAAATCGTTTTTTGGGGTTCATCAAGGGGTAATTACAAAGCATAGAAGAGGTATTTTTAGTTTTAATAATAAAAATTGGAACAAAATCACTCACCTGGCAGTTTCGAAAGACGCGGCCGCAGATTTCCCAGTCGCTGCGAAGCCGACGCCGACCGCGAGCCCTTCTGGAATATTGTGGACGGTGATGGCCACCACCAACAGCATGATTCTCTTCCACTGGCCGTGTTGGATCTCTTCGATGGTACTGGCGTAGCTCTGTTTCGAGAGGTCAGAGTTAGTTTTACTTTTTTTCGCACTACCGCGTTTTCGTCTACGAGTTTTACCTACTAAAAAAAATAAGAAAAAAGATGGTGTAATATTTAACAAGAACAATGCATAAGTATCAAACAAGTTTTCGTGGCTAATCGGATAAAAAGAAGTTTTTATTTCTCTCATTTATTTTTCCCTGCCACACGGGGATCCAAAATCTAATGGACACCTAATAAGTGTTGGCCGTTAACTGTTTCGTCCTTATGGGACTCCTCAGAACACTGCTTGGTCAATGTGACACCCTTGCGAAGTTAATAGGACGGTTTTGTCGCTCATCCTACGTCTATAGTGCGAAAACCCTCGCAAGAAGCGCCATCTACCGAGTACGAGAGAAACTAGAACAAGAGCAGCCGAGTATAAACTGCTATATATATATAAATCGATGAGAAGATCGATTGCAAAAAAATAAACCATTCATGACCTACGACAGCACTTCTGTCTTTCAGGCCAGAGCAACGCTGAATAGCGTTTTTACCCACCTTCAGACGTGACCGTCAATCAGCGGATTTTTTAAGCCAAATAATACCAACAAACATAAATTTTAGTTTAGTATTCAGACATTAAAAATTAAATAAAGGTAATAGCCTCTTTCTAACGCGACAATCAAGTTATTTTTTAACTTTAACTTTACATAGGTACTTTATTACGTTATTATAAGTGTATAAATAAATAAATATTTAAAAAATAATAAAAAATTTCCTGGGGCTCACAAGAGGGCTGATCAATTAGGCCCTAACCATTGAGTAAATAACCCATATAGAGGTGCCACCGGCGAGCTTTACCATATTGAGGGGCAGATGGCGCTGAAATAAATTCGTCTGGTACGCAATATTCAGGGACTGCTAGTACGATTTAGTTACATGTGCGATTTCCGAGGCTCATGCCTATCATACAAATGCCATTAGATCATAGTAGTTGTCTTTGAATATTGCGTACCAGACGAATTTATTTCAGCGCCATCTGCCTCTCAATATGGTGAGGCTCGCCGGTGGCTCCTCTATATGGGTTATTTACTCAATGCCCTAACAGAGTGGGCCCAGAAAGAGATACCAAAGGAATGGACTAATACAAGAAACGACAGACAGACGAAGGACTGTGTGACCCAAAAACATTCAACAGGGTTCCTTGAATTTCTTTGGTGTGACCGGATACAGCAAGTCTACTAATGACTGGCTACTCCGTAGAACACGAAGAGAGGTTGAAGCCATGCCCATGGTGGGAGTCGTCGCCGGACAATGCGTCTCACACGGACACTTGGTTGTGAGTGAAGAAGGACGCAACGTGCGAGCGATGTTGAGTAGAGGAAGAGACTTTGGAGCATTTGACCTTCTGCAAGTAAGGTGGCCCGATATTCTGGTCTTTGCACAGAAGACGGGCAGATTCCTTGGCGAAGGAAGGACACAGTAGATGCCCGAGGGTTGGCGAAAAAGCCGTTTCATGTACCTAGTCGCCAGGCCTAGAGCCTACCACACACTACTACTATTACTACTTCTAAAATCGTGTTTGTGCATAAACGTGTGTGCCCTCGGCGGTGTGTAAAAACCTTTGCCTGGAGGCTCGTGCTTTTATTTCCACGCCGCATTCTCAAAGTAGTACCAATTAAGAATATAATCAATCGATATAAAATGAGTTATCGGTACTCTCATTAGGAACTTTTTAAGTACTAACTATTTTTAAATGAGTTTTTAATCTAAAATGTTAATGAAATGGTTTGATATCTTTGTTTATCACTTTTCAAATGAAAACAAGTTTTAGAGTTCCAAGGAAAGCAGCTTATTACCAAAGATCTTGTGAAAAACAAATTAGGTGCATACTAAATAATAGAGTCCCGGTTGTCCGATACAGGGACTCAATTAAATAATACATATTAATATAAACTATACAGGGTGTTAATAAAGTATGTCGCCAAACTTCAGAGGATTATTCTTTGAGTGGTTTTAGGAAAAAAACTTTGTATAAACATGGCTCCGCAAATGCTTAGTTTTCGTGATACAGGGTGTCAAATTTTCAACTTTTTGTTTGTTTTTTTTTATTACTGGTGCAGTTTATGAGATGTTTAGCTCAAATTTGGAACGTGTATTTAGCTACAAGGCTCGTAAATTATCAATGAAGGCATTAAGCTTGCCAAATATCAGGAAAAAACTACAGGGTGATATTTTTTCAGGGGTCATGTCCCCTTCTTTCCCCAGAACTTTTTTGCAGTAAGCCAATGGCAGATTCAAAAACATAAAATGAATTCCTTGTTTTATTCAGAACGTTTCTGATCTCCTGCAATTTTTCGTACCTCTAACCGTTTTTGAGAAAAAGAACAAAAAAAGATAATTTGTACCTTCATGCTATTCAGAAATTATAAAACTCGCATAAAATTAAAATCATGTAATATACAGTTCATATCATTATTTTTGAGACAACTTTTTATAACATTTTTTCGTTGGCCAATGCTATTTGTTATGGTAAACAGCAGATAACTGTCAAAAAGTTATCTCAAAAATTATGATATAGAGTTTAGTGACTATATTAAATTTTAATGTCAATTAGCAGAGAACAAATTTTCATTTTGTGCCGTTTTTCTCGAAAACGGTTAGAGATACAAAAAATTGCAAGAGATCAAAAAATTTCTGAATAAAACAAGAAATCCATTTTATGTTTTTGAATCTCCCATTGGCTTACTGCAAAAAAGTTGTGGGGGAAAAATGGGCATAATTCCTGAAAAAATATCACCCTGTAGGATTTTCCTGACATTTGGCATGCTTAAGGATATACGCCTTGTAGCTAAATACACGTTCCAAATTTAAGCCAAACATCCTAAAAGTTGCACGAGCTATAAAGAAAGAACAAACAAAAATTGAAACGTTGACACTTTGTATCTCGAAAACTAAGCATTTGCGGAACCATGTTTATTTTATTAAAATCACTAAAAAAATCATCCCCTGAACATTGGCGACATAATTTATTAACACCCTGTATATAGAATGCCACTAAAACGTAGTTTTTACATGATTAATATTACACGGATGTAGCTTGTATTCTAATTACCTATACAAAAGTTTTATCTATACATAAACGAGGAACATACACTTAAAAAACCCTTGTACAACCTCTGAATGGAAAAAAGCGCACAATAAATATCCAGACAGAAAAAAGCGCACACGAAAAAAAGCGCACTCGGAAAAAACAAACAATGAGAATTTAGGACTTATACAAAAATACTGCAATGAAATAAAGTTGAGTTTTATAAATTAAATTTTCCATGTAAAAATACATAAAAGCATTATTATTTCTTGTTTTATATAAAAACTCATAGTATTAATTCAGATTTATCGCATCATTATAGTGCGTTCCAGGATAATTACAAATTGAACCTTTGAACAAATATCGAGAAAAAACAATTAAAAACAAAATATCAAACAGAAAAAATATTAAAATGTCACAACAAAAATATCAAAAAAAAAAAAGTTTTAGGCGAGGGGTGGCTCGATCGCCCATTTTTGTACACCAAAAGGAAATACTTACGGTATAATACCTACGATTTTTCTTGGTATTTCCCAGTATCTCCTCAAATTTTAATGGTATTTCCTAGTATTTCCCAAGCAATGGTATTGCCTAGCATCCCCCCCTAGTATTTTCAATGGTATTTCCTAGTATATTTCCCAGTACTTCCCAAGTATTTCCTGGTATTTCCCCTAACCTGTACACCAAAAGGAAATACCGAGCTCCCCTCGGTTTAAGGTACCCCTGGACATTTAATAAAAAATAAAATGTTAGCCATTTGCAACCAAGAAGAGCACATTTTTGGGAAGTCGAAGTTAAAATAGTATGAAAAGTTTGTAAAGATGCCGAGAAAACTTTTAAATTCTCAGAAAAAAGCAATAGTAGGAACAGCAGTTTTAAGTTTTGTCAAGAGACAGGAGAGGGCTGCTCTCCCTTCTAAGATATTCATTATAATAACACGATCTTTGCCTTTTGCACCAAAAGAAAGAATATATTTGGGAACTGGGGAAATTAATTTTCAATTGGTTGAAAAATTTGTGAAAAATCCAAGAAACGTAAGTTTATATTTTTTACTTATTTTAAAACTTAAAAAAGATAACGTGCATACATTGATCATACCAGTGACACTGACGGTGGAGGGATGTGAGCCCGAGGGAGTAACAAGTGACCTAAGATTTGTACATATATTCCCAGTAAGGCCATGTGAATCTTGGGGTAATGCCAAGAAATTTGTACATGGATCGCTGTAGTGCCATGCTAATTTATATGGGTAATGTGAGGTAATGCAATGAGTTGTTTCCCCCTCGGGTAGACCCTAATTATTGGTTCTAGCAAAAAAGAAGTAGCAAATGTATAAACCGCTATTTTTTAGAAAATTTCCATACTTTTAGAAATATTTTAACAAAAATTACCTTATTTTTCAAAAATTGTATCAACTTAGGTATTAAAAACAGCAAAGAAAAAATATTTTTTTACTGCGAATTCGGCCCCTCCCCGTTTGAAAATCCCATTCCCAATATATAAGCTTGCCCCACCCCTAACTTAAGAAGAAGATGACAAACTGATAGTTATGTTAAGACATCCTAATCGAACTAAATGGGTTCGTAAGGTTAGGTTAGTTATGCATTTTTACTGTGACATTATCATTCTTAAAAATAAATTTATTCAATAACTCTTATTGTATCTTTTCTGTGCACTTTTTTTGTGAAGAGGTTTCCTATTCGCTTTTTTCTTATGCGTTTTTTTCCGAGATTCTCTAGAACTATAGCTTTTACACAACAGTGGGGTCCAAGAATGTACTCTTCTTTAATTAAGACATCACATAGGACAATTTTCTTTTCTCAAGAAGGGGTTTCAATTTTGCCTAAAACTCTATAAAGCCCAGGGGTCTTTATCGTGCTAGCTGCTTCTCGTGACTTCCGAACCACGGCCTTGTATTGCTCATCAAATTTGCCTACGTTAATGCCCAAACTCCGCCCAAGACAGGCGTTTCACCTACCTCCGGTGCAAGGTCTTTATACTTTTACACAGATTGCCTACAGAATTTGAAGTCATGTGAGCTTAACTGGACGACTGTAGCTGCGTCATCGGGTTTCCATGAAACAAATGTTTTAAGGCAATCCAGTGACTTAGATTTTTTAATCTGATTACTGTTAGCCAGTCAGGTTGAAAAACCTTTCAAATTCTGTAAGTAACCTGTGAAAAAGTATAAAGACCTTGCCTGTCGTGAATCTGTATTCACAAATGGATAATAGGTTGGAGTTTGTACCGAAAGGCATGGGAATCGAACTCACCGCCATTCGTTCGCACGTCTACTTAACCATCACAGCAGTTCCTAACTAAACCGAAAAATATTTTCTAATAGTAAAAAATTAACTATCAACTTACCCGTTCTCCGATGCGCGCAGGTCCCAACATCCGAAAACCCTTCGATGACAGTCGGAACTGGCAGCGGCATGTGGGCAGAGTCCCTTCTGGAAGCGTCTTTACTTCTATCGCCTTTGTTACTACCGTGCAAAGCTAAAAACAGATTAATATTAGTAAATACAAAAGCAAAACCTGGACCTAGGTATAAACTCCACGCAATTTCAGCCTTGTAAACAGTTTTTTTTAATATCTCAGAAACGAAAGCTCCTACGAAGTTTTCGGTTACAACACAAATTATTGAGAAAAATGTGTTCTACTATATTATATACAGGGTGTCTTAATTGCCATGGGTCACTATTGCTATCTCGTTAACTATAAGAACTACAAGGTTGTTCAAATTAGATAAAATGAGCAGTTTTTGGGGGACATTAAAAATCTGGTTTCACATTTAAAACAAAACTATTATATCCCGAGCTACGGGGGTTTTTCGAAAAATTGCTCAAATATATTTTATTAAATATCTCAAAAAGTATAGGTTTTACAAAAAATCGTAAAGGAATTTTTTTTTGCATTTTTGACGTTCATCAATATGGTATTTTTTAAGAAAATTTACCAAGTCTAGTTTTCGAGATATTACCATTAAGTTACTGTTTTTAGATACGGACCTGTATTTTTTATTCCATTTTTTAAGAGAACTTTTTTTATGATTTTACCGATGTATGTATCATGTCCATATTTATTTGTTTTTGAATGTTAAAAAATGGCATTTAAGTTTTTTGGCACTTTTAACGTTTTATCATAGGTAGCTTGGAGAGCAAAAAAAACAATTGGCTATAAAATCCTATGATGCGTGACACATCTGTTAAATTTAGTTTGGTTACTAAGACGCGGGAGGCGTAGTATTGATATTTGCAAAAATAAATAATAAATAATAAATAATGAATGTTACAGGAACAGGAACTTGCAGTATCGGTGGACACAAGAAAATGCGCATTTTCAAAGAGAGAAAGCATTTTAAGAAAGATTCGGGATAAATGTTTTTTCTCCCACGAAACTCACCAGATTAACCTATTACAATTTTCTGACAAATACATTACAAAATTTTTTGGATGATCTGTCTTTAGATGTTTGAGCGAATTTTAAGATCGGCCACAGAGATCGTCGTTGTACCAAATTCTTGAATAATTTCAAACCAAATTAGGGGTCTTATTCTTTGATAAGGTTTACTCCATAATAAATAAGGCAACCCTGTAACCAAATCGCTACGTTTTTAAGCAACATAAAATAACAAACAGGGCGCACCTTTGCTTGCAACAAAATGGTGGACATTTGGATAAGTAAGCTGTTTTATTTTGAAAAAACGTGTTAAAATAAAAATAAGTATTTTTAAATTAGTTTAATTTAATTAATCAGTAAAAAGTTTAAATGTTTTAAAAGTTAGCAAACAGTTTTTTTTATTAAACGCATCAGTCTGTTTATAAAACAGGCATCAGTCTGTTTATAAAACAGTCAATTGTTTTGTTGGTTTTAAATCTAATTTTTCATTATTGAAATACACTGCCATGTTGGTTTTACCTAAATTTAACAGATGTATTACGCATCATAGGTTTTTATAAGCATTTGTTTTTTTTTGCTGTTTAAGCCACCTATGATAAAACGGTAAAAGTGCCAAAAAACTTAAATAACATTTTTTTAGCAAACTAGTCGTAGTAATTTTTTTTAGAAAATACCAAATCGAAGACCGTCAAAAATGCAAAAAAAAATTCGATTTTTTTGTAAAAACTATACTTTTTGAGGTATTTAATAAAATAGATTTGAGCAATTTTTCGAAAAACCCCCGTAGTTCGGGGAAACCAGATTTTTAAAGTCCCCCAAAAACTGCTCATTTTATCTAATTTGAACAACCTTGTAGTTCTTATAATTACCGAGATAGCAATAGTGACCCATGGCAACTAAGACACCCTGTATATTAAATTTCAGCATTAGCATAATTTGATTTTGACCCAAATCTAATCGGCTCATTACAGCGTCGAACACTATATTTTATTAAAATCTCACATCAAAATTGGTCCAGCGGTTCCGGAGCTATTGTGGGCCAGACAGACATACAGACACAATCACACAGACAGACGTCACGACGAGATTGCTAAGATAGGTCCAAATACACATAAATAACACATTTTCCGTGTTAACTCAATTTATTATTATCTAAAACAATACCTTCTCTAGCCATTGCTGCGCGGGCTAGGAAGGTAAAAATTGGAATATTAACATACACTTAAATATTTAAAAGGTTAGGAATTTCTCCCTTTGCACTGCTTAATATGAGGCTTAATTGCTTAGGTATTCAAGGAGCAATAAAACAGGGTGTTTTACTTTTCGGACAAATCTCGGGACAAATTTTAGCAACAAGTTCTGGGTAGGGTGGCCAACTTTTAAAAATGCAAAAAGTAGGAGATAAGTATAAAAATATTTTTTTTTTAGGGTACAACAATAATTATTTTATTACAATTTAGTTTTTATTAAAGAACAGATAAAAATACAAAAAAAAAACAATAGACAAAAATAAAAAACACAAGCATTTTTCTTCTTTATATTTTTTATTGGTATTGCATTTTTCTAATATGTGATTACTATATGTTTTTAGAAATGTTGCATATTTTGTACATGGCTGGTTCAAATTTGGGAGAAAGCAGGAGTTTTGTACAAAAGCATACTGGGATACAAAAAAAGTAGGTTTATAAAAAAAAATTGTAATAAAAGTCCAACAGAACATAAAAAATTACAAAGTTTAACAAATCTTGCAAATGCAACCTTGGGTGCTTCAAATCCAATTTTATGTAATTTCAAACAGTTTTTGTTTAAACTTATGTTAGCTATAAAAAACAAGATAAAATGTTTTTTTTATTTTTTTATGGACACCAGAACTTAAAATTTGTCTGATAAGTTGCGATCTGTCATACAAATTCAGTATAAGTAGGTATTATAATTGGGAAGGTATTAATTATCCTAATATTAATTTTACTTAATTTAAATTATTAAACGGTATTAAAACAGAATTAATATACTTAATGATAATATAATATAGGTACACATTGAAATCGTCTAGGAAAAAATTAAAACTTTTGATTTTGTTCAAGTTTTTTTTATATAAGTACATCCAGAGTGTTTTAGAGTTATATTGTCAAAAGCCCAGGGTAGATTCCTCTCATGAACATAAGTTCATATGAACATGTGTTGTAAGATGCCTCGTTCTAAAAATACCCTCGTTTTAAAAATAGAGGGTGTTAAAGTTTTATAAAAAAAATTATTTTTTATAAAATATCTGCTAAACCTACTAAGGGGAAAAAATCTCGGAAAATAAAGAACCAGAACTAACGAAAGAACTTTTCCAATATCGAAAATTACTCGTAAATTATCAATGAAATTATGGCGATCTCGCCATGCATGTAAGTGGTTTTTATTTTTTTAAGCGAAAATAGTGCGGTTAACAAAAAAAACTGAAGAGATCATATTTGTTACCAAATAAACAACGATTTTAAAAATAATTTTTATTTAACAAAAAAGCAGTGGCGTACCAATTTTTTCATAAAAAAATGGAGTCCATGTCCCTGCACTGGTGTACATTAAAAAAAGTTGCTGTCCATAAAAAAATTCTCCTAAATGGGTAGAATGCCTCTACCAAATTTTAGAGAAATATCTAGAATGGTTTAGGGACTGTCCTTAAATTATGTAACGCTATAGGGGGGGAGGGGGGGTTTGGCCTTGTGTTACACTTAATGTTTTTTTAATGTGTTTTTTTCTTGAAAATGCGTTACGAGGGGGGAAGAAGGGGTCAAAAATCCTGAATTTTTGCGTTACATAATTTAAGAACGTCCCCTTAGCACATAAGTATTTAAAAAAAAATTATTAAATTTAAACACCCTGTATTTTTAAAACGAGGCATTTTGAGACACATGTTCATATGAAGTTTTTTTCATATTTTCATGAGAGGAATCTACCCAGGGTTATTGGATATACAGCTCTGAAACACCCTGTATAACATTGTATATTTTATAATTTTATGTTAAGATTTATTTAATTTCAATATTTGAAGCCTTGAAATCAATAACAGTCTTAGTTCCAAAAAAAACTAAATTTGACTCGACTTCAACTCAAAAAAACAATCTACCATCGCCAACAACCTAATTCAATAAAAATGTAACTAGATAGGTAATAAATAAAAAATAAGTTAAATTAGGCTTTTCCAGGGAAAACCATTAGCCTGTTATTGAATTCAAGTCATCATTTTCAAAATTAATTGCTCACTAAAAACTTTTCGCTTTGGACCATTTTGTAAATAAGAGCCTTTACTATCCCTCCTTCCCAAATGATGGTGCCTGACTGCCTGATGCTGAAGCACCAGAGTGTCACTATAAAGACTATGCTACTAAACAAACTGTTGTTTTAAACTTACCTAGCATCATGTTAGGGGAATGCAACCCTAGCACAGAAATCAAATGATCAGCCCCATAGACAAATATTGCACCTGCTAAAAATCCTAGGGCAACAGGGAAGAAAGCATATTCTCCTTTTTCTCCGTAATACTGGGACTGAATTGCCAGGTCAATAGCTGGTGATAAAAGCGACCAAAAAGAGGCAGCAGTCATTACTCCAGCTGCAAACCCAAGACTTGCATCCAAGACTTTTCTCTGCAAGCAGTTGAAAAAAAACATTTTAGAATAAATTTTCACAATCTAGATTTCTCAATATTAATTGATATGTAAGAGTTAATTTTTTTTAAATTAGCCTTGATTGGAGAGTTTACAACCTCGAGGGTAGAATAACTAAACCAAAGTGTCTACACTGATTGTGAAAATCCAGAATCTTTTCCCAGATTGTGAGGGATTGTCTGTGTAAGATTGTGAAGGCTTGTGAGATATTGTAACAAGATTGTGAAAGATGTGTACACTGATTGGGAGAGCTATTCACCCCTCGCAACCTCTATTACAGTTAAGGTAGGTACCTACACATTTCTGACAATCATTTCACAATCAGAGAAAATTGTATAGAATCATTAACAAGTTTTTTTTAAAAGGTTGTGTAATTTACACATTTTGAATTAGCTGTTTAAACCTAGCAATAATCAAATGGACAGGGCTTTAGAGAGGACCGAGGCCTTTACTAAGTGACAGCATATAGAGACTAACATATTTATTCCATTGTTAATGATACCCTGCAATAGGTTTGTTTTTAAATACACAGTTTATTGTGCAACATCATCAAAATAAGCCCCCTAAGGGGTTTGTTTTGCAAATGATGTTTTTATACACAGTTGTGTAATTATTTATTCAACAAAATTTTAAAACATAAACATAAAACACAAAAACAGGACGAAAACGAAGAATCACCATCAAAAACAAGTCGAAAAACTCCAAAATGTAATAATTTTCTCTTTGTTTACATCGAGAGTGAGGTTATGTTTTACTCACTTGAGAGCCTCTTATCACTATAACCAGAGAAGCCCCGCAAGCAGTGAGCCCCCAGGTGAACAGGGTGCCCAAAAAGGCTTGCATAACAGGCGAGTATCCTTGTAACATGATGCTAACCGCAAATTATTCGTATTTTCGCAATTTTCCGCACAATTTTTCACTCAACAAATCCGCGCACACAAACCGACTGCCATCTCAGAGCCAACTTCGCTAATATTTGAAACGTGTCAATTCCAAATTCGGTTGAAGTTTTCACTCTCTACTAAGTCACTCAGAACACTTCCTATCTTTATTTAACACACGCTATCAGATTCCGACCGCCAAGTGATCGAGTGACTTTGGCAAAGGATAAAGTCAGCAAAATAATTCACTTTGGGCGTGCGCGGATTGCACGTTTTGATCTTGAAAAGTTTTCCGTTATGATTTTGTAAACAATTTATTAATGTATAATGTTGGCGTTTGTTGATTTAGCAAATCCACGGTAAGGAACATTATTCGTTGTTTACATAATATTTATCATTAGAATAAGACTTAAATTTAAAATTATTGTCAACTGCCAAGATCTAGATGAATCAAAACGCGCTATATTCTAATAAAATATGTGAATAGTCATGATGATATGCAAGACTACGTGAAAGAAAGTGGTAGTAATAAGATAGGTACTTCTGGGCTTTTCTAAATCAGGTGCAATTAGGTAGGTACTTAATTCTTTTCTTCCACCAGATAATTATAATTTTCTATCATAGGCGTTCAGCGGCGGTCTACAGGGACCCTGGGACGTAATTTTTGCTATTTTATATTTGCATTCATGAAATATGTAAAAAATATCTAAAAAAAAGTTAGACTCGGGGGGGCTCGGGCCACATCTTATATACGCCACTACCTCGGGTAATATGAGATACCTATTCAAGATGGTGGGCGATAAAGGATAAAAAAATATATATAAACGTAAAACCTAAACTAAAAGCTCCGACCCCTTTCTCTTCAGAGGATTCAGAGGAACACTGTCAAAATGGCGCCGCCATCTTGGATTTTCGCAATTTTTTTTATTTATTAGCCTTTAGAAACGAAGAATATTTTTAAAAATTGTGTGGCAAGGAAATTTATAACCTATCAAAAGGCATGTTAAACGAGAGATTTCCGAGCTATATCTGTACCTTTAAGCATCCCCCAATATTCTGATTTTGTGCACATTTTATTCAAAATATAAATTGAAATTTTTAAGTTTATCGAATTTTCTAAAAAACGAAGCCTTTGCAGAAGAAAGTATGGGATAGTTTTTTGTAGATAATGAAATTTCCATTAGAACCATGTATCATAGTCCAGTCGAGATTTTAGATAAGACTTCCGTGGCGTCCGTAAACTGGAAACGTTTTTAAAGATTCAAACAAATATATTTTTTTGCAATTTCAGTAAAAATTAATCATTTGTGATAATATATGTACAGAACTTCTTTTAAGGACCTAAAATTCCCTTTCCAACGATATATCACATAGTAGGAACACGTTTACTCCTAGCTACCGAGGACATACAGAAATCGTCGAAAATCTATTGAATTTTTCATATTTATCCAATGTTCTTTAAAACAAAGCCCTTTAGGAAAAAAGTTACCGTTTTATTCCTTGAGAAGTCAAAATTTCCTTTTCATATATGTATCACGTATTGGGTTTAATAGTCAGAGCATATTATTTTAAAAGGCTTTCCGTTTTCGGTCTAGAAGCAAATCATATTACTTTTTGGCAACAGACCATTTCCTCCTAATTTGACCCCGCTGAATCCGAATATCTCTGTTGCCAACTCGAAAAATCGACAGGGACGGAGAAAATCCCCCCCAAACCCCCAAAAACCTGTTTTTTTTTCAGTTTTATGCAATTTTCTCGAAAACTAACCTTTTTATCAAAAATTGCAAAGAACAGTTTTTTTTGGAGAATAAAATTCCCTTTCCAACAATGTATTGGTCAATAAGGTTAGGAAAAGCAAGTAGCTCTTCAGTGGCGTACGTAAATTGGGATTATTTAGAAAAAAACATGTTTATTATAGGTTTTTCAAAATTTTCTCAAAAACTACACTTTTTAGGAAAAAATATGTAGTATACTTTATTGTAAAACAATACATTTTCTTTTAAAAAATTTATTAAAATGTTGGGTTGTTGCCATATTTAAGGCGTACTAATATAAACTTATTTTCAAAAATAACTGAAATAATCAGTTTCTCTTGCATATTTAAATATCTTTTCTAACTAAGATCTTCAGAAAAAAATGTGCCTTTATTCTTTATTGAGGATAAGACAATTTCTTTTTAAATGATATATTACAAAGTGAGGTTAATGTTATGATAAATACTTCAAAAAGGTTCGTAATTTATACCTACTAAAATAAAATGTTTCCAAATTAAAATAAACTGTTTGTTGATTAGATTAGATATTTTGATTTATCTAAATAAGTTCTTTAAAGCAAAAAAACACCGGTGGTTATAAGGGGAGGGGGCATAGGGGCCATGGTCTACCCTAAGCAATATTTTTGTGCAGAAAGTAACAGTAGTAACTTTTGAAAAAACAGAAAAAAATCGACAAAACAAAATATTAAAAATCGAGGGGTCATCGGCACCCTAAAATTTTGTACAGCGTCCAACAGGACTTGGGTCCTGACGTGTACTGTTGGGTCCTGTTGAGTACTGTTGGGTACTGTCGTGTACTGTCGAGTACTGTTGGGTACTGTCGTGTATTGTCGAGTACTGTTGGGTCCTGTTGTGTACTGTCGAGTACTGTTAGGTACTGTCGTGTACTGTTGGGTACTGTCGTGTACTGTCGAGTACTGTTGGGTCCTGTCGTGGTACTGTTGGGTCCTGTCGTGGTACTGTCGGGTCCTGTTGAGTACTGTCGTCGTGCCTTGGGGGGGTCCGACAGGGACAAAGCGCGCCCTCCAAAAAACATGCGAGCAAAAAAAAAAAAAAAAAAAAAAAGGTCATCATTTTTGGGGAACCGCGCCGCGCTCACAAATTTTGCGACCAAAAAAAAGGTCATCCTGGGGAAGGCCGATAGGGCCTGGGCGCATCCTCCAAACACTGGCGAACCGAACCGAACCGCGCCGTAGAATTTTGAGCCGCGCCGTCTCCAAAAAAAAACAAAAAAAAAAAACAAAGGTCATTATCTTTGGGGACCCGCGCCACCCTTAGCGCGCACTCAAAAAACTTGCGACCAAAAAAAAAAACAAAAAAAAAAGGTCATCCTGTCTTTTTGTATCTACGCCACTGTTTCGGGTAAGAGGGTTGTGTCGAGTACTGTTGGATTCTATCGTGTACTGTTGAGTCCTGTCGTGTACTGTTAGGTACTGTCATGTACTGTCGAGTACTGTTGGGTCCTGTCGTGTACTGTCGAGTACTGTTGGGTACTGTCGAGTACTGTTGGGTCCTGTCGTGGTACTGTCGAGTACTCTTGACTACTGTCGTGTACTGTCGAGTACTGTTGGGTACTGTCGTGTACTGTCGAGTACTGTTGGGTCCTGTCGTGGTACTGTCGAGTACTGTTGAGTACTGTCGTGTACTGTCGAGTACTGTTGGATCCTGTCGTGGTACTGTCGGGTACTGTTGTGAAATTTGTACAGTACTGTTGAAAGCTGATGACCCCTCGTTAAAAATACAAATTTACCGTATCAAGTCGAATTGACCTGTCCAGTCGATGTGGACCCGCGGCCGTACTTTCGATCTTTTGGACTTTCGATCTTTTATACTTTTGACCTTTTGTACTTTCGACCTTTTGAACTTTCAACCTTTTGTTTTTTGATCTTTTGTACTTTCGACCTTTTGTACTTTCGTCCTTTTGTATCTTTGACCCTTTGTACTTTGGACCTTATTTTTTCGACCTTTTGTTCTTTCGACCTTTAGTACTTTCGACCTTTTATCCGCCGCTCTTTATTATCCACCGAAAAGCTAATAAGACACAAAATTGATTAGTTTGGATTGATCTTAAATAATTTCTTTAAATTAAGAACACCACTGGAGCGGTAAATATAAAATAACTTCCACTTTGTTATACAAAGTTTGAAAGGAAATTTTATTGGCTATGACGAAGTATAAAACACATTTTTTGATAAAGAGCTTGGTTTTTCTGAAAATTGAATAAAACGTTTGAAAAACATGTTTTTTTTTAATGATTTGTTGAAATTACCCCCATTGACGGACGTCGCTGGAGAGTTTGCTATAAGTCAAACCCCACCGAGTTTCACATTTTTAAAAAAGAAATCTCCCTGTCTACAAAAAAGTGTAGAACAAGTTTTTTCATGTTAAGCTTAGTATTTGAGAAAATTAGATAAAACTTGTAACAAAAATGGTTTATTTTCGGTTTTTTCAAAATTAATTTAATTAACGGATGCCCCTGAAGTTTTATTTATAAAACCAATTTAATCATGTTATACGTCATTTTGAAGGAAATTTTATTAAGTATACCAAAATGTAATACATGGTTTTCTACAGATATTAGTTTTGAAAAAAATTAAATAAATCTTTGAAAAAACATAGGTATGTTTTCAACTTTTTTTAATTACTTCAATTAACGGACGCCGCTGGAGAGCTTGTTATTAGTCTAACTTTATTAAGTTATACCATGTTGAAAAGGGAATTTTATTGTCTACAATAAAGTATATTATACATTTTTCTCTTAGATGCTTAGTTTTTATGAAAATTTGAAAAAACCTTAAATTTTCAGATTTTGGGGGGTCTGGGGGGGTTTTTGGAGGTTTTTGCAGCCATTAAAAAAAATAATAATATGTAATTATTTTTTAATTATACAAATATATATTTTGAATGCACACCTGTGACAATTTGGGCTTTCCAGCGGCAATTTAAAATTCCGCTGCCATTTTGGCCGCCATCTTGAATATCTCAGCCCCTGTCAATATTTTGAGTTGGCAACAGGGATATTCGGATTCAGCGGGGTCAAAATAGGGGGAATTGCCCATTTGCCAAAAAGTAATATAAAATGCTTCTAGAAAGTGGATTTTCCCGAATCTTGCCTGAACTATAAATTTACTACTTACTAAAGGTACAGTGTTGTCCATAAATGGACTACATTTACATAAATCGTTAAACATCTATTTTAATTAAAAGTTTCTTCTGAGTTTTCTTAAAAGTAAAACTCTTAGAACAAAACCGATTTGCGGAACGTTATAGGCCATAAATTTTCCTTTTAAACGGTGTATAATATGCTTGAAGTCAGGATTAGAAATAAAGTTTCAGTGGCGTCCCTAAACAAAAGTGCTTTTTTTTTAAAATAGGATTTTTTAAAAATTAATATATGTTTTCTCAATTTTTCTGAAAAACCAAGCTTTGTATGAAAAACGTATAACCTATATTTAAGAGGACAAAATTTGCTTTCCAACGATGTATAACTTATTAATTATTATTTACAGAAATCATCAAAAACACATAAATTTTTATTTAATTTTGTTAAAATTAAAGCTCTTTAGGTGAAAATGGTTTATATCTCGTTATGGCGAATGAAATTTTCTTTAAAACGATGTTTAATATGCTTGGCTAAAGAAAATAATATTTCACACAATGGTGGATTTCACACGATTTGCATCCTCAGAAAACGTTAAATTTCAGCCGTGTGCAGAAATGTTTTCTGTACATATGTGAAAAACTACTTTCCGGCACATGTATGGAAAAGTGTACGATGAACTGTCACCATACTTTTTCGCACATGTGTTGCAAAGTACTTTTCCACAAATGTGCGGAAAGCAGTTGCATTTGATTTGTGCAAAAAAAAACAACAATTTTTACAAAAATTAGTATAGTTCAACAGTGTTCGTAGGAAAAATAGCGTACACAACTAGTAAGTAACTTTTCTTTACTCACGTCATGTTTCACTCGGCTAGCGCTCGTCCTACAAACTTTTTTGCAAATTTACACTTCTCTTGCGAGCTTTTGCAAAAAGGTGTAGATTTCCAAACTTTTTGCAAAATTACTTTCTTTTAGCAAGATTTCGAACAAAGTGTAAATTTACAATATTTTTGCAAAATTTTACAAAAAAACTTAATTTTGCAAAAGGATTGTAACTTTACACTTTTTACAAAATTTTATTAAAAGACTAAAATTATTTTTATTGAAATTTTGCAAAAAAAAATTGTGAATTTTGAATATTTATAAGTACTTTTTTGTAAAAAGATTGTAAATTTTCTCACGTAAACACAAATTTAAAAAACTACAAATAAAATAGTTCGTTCCGCTTAATTTATGTTTTTTTTGCTATTTACTTAAAACTAATTATTTCTCTAATATTTAACACTTTTGAAAACTATACGATTTACAAAAAATGTTTAAGACATAAATTGTAGAAAATTTTCTCCTCTTTATTTTACTACAGGAACATTTTTTGCGTAAATAGCTTGCTTTCGAAGTTATTAGCTGAAAGTCACCAAAAAACATAATTTTTAGTGGTTTTTAAGGATTTCTCATAGTTCTGGAGGAAAATTTTGTTGGAAAACTTCGGCCTCATATTCATCACCCCAAAAAATATAAAATAAGCCACTAAAAACAATGACACCAGAACTTTCCAGTTCGACTCCTTTTTGAGATACAATTTTTCTCAGCTATTATAATAATAAATTTGCCAAATGGTCAGAACTTAATTTTAATTAAAAATCAAAACGAATTTTATACTTCACACAAAGGAATGTGTGCCCAACTTGCGAGTGTCAGAAGGAGAGGGAAGAGTTGATTTTGGTTGTTTTCCTACTTACACAAGGTTGCATCTCTAGACGTACGTTTCTGTGTTTCACGTCATCAGTAGAGAACAGCAAACCCAGGTAAGCCAATTTTAACCAAAACCAACTCCTATATATGAATTACTCGCGGCAGTGCAATGCGAGTGAATTACAAGTTGTTGCGCCATCTAGCGGACTGGCTCGAGCACTCGAAAGTTTAAACACTGGCATCGTCTTGTCTGAGACGCCGAAGCGCCATCTATGACAAGTTTCGTCCATTAATGTGGTATTAAAACCACGTAATCACGTAGCAACTAAAAGGCCGTACTGCCCGAAGCATATGCAAAGAAGAAAGATGGAAAACGTGCTGTGTGTGGATCGATAAAAATCAAAACGAATTTTATACTTCACACAAAGGAATGTGTGCCCAACTTGTGAGTGTCAGAAGGAGAGGGAAGAGTTGATTTTGGTTGTTTTCCTACTTACACAAGGTTGCATCTCTAGACGTACGTTTCTGTGTGTTTCACGTCATCAGTAGAGAACAGCAAACCCAGGTAAGCCAATTTTAACCAAAACCAACTCCTATATATGAATTACTCGCGGCAGTGCAATGCGAGTGAATTACAAGTTGTTGCGCCATCTAGCGGACTGGCTCGAGCACTCGAAAGTTTAAACACTGGCATCGTCTTGTCTGAGACGCCGAAGCGCCATCTATGACAAGTTTCGTCCATTAATGTGGTATTAAAACCACGTAATCACGTAGCAACTAAAAGGCCGTACTGCCCGAAGCATATGCAAAGAAGAAAGATGGAAAACGTGCTGTGTGTGGATCGATAAAAATCAAAACGAATTTTATACTTCACACAAAGGAATGTGTGCCCAACTTGCGAGTGTCAGAAGGAGAGGGAAGAGTTGATTTTGGTTGTTTTCCTACTTACACAAGGTTGCATCTCTAGACGTACGTTTCTGTGTGTTTCACGTCATCAGTAGAGAACAGCAAACCCAGGTAAGCCAATTTTAACCAAAACCAACTCCTATATATGAATTACTCGCGGCAGTGCAATGCGAGTGAATTACAAGTTGTTGCGCCATCTAGCGGACTGGCTCGAGCACTCGAAAGTTTAAACACTGGCATCGTCTTGTCTGAGACGCCGAAGCGCCATCTATGACAAGTTTCGTCCATTAATGTGGTATTAAAACCACGTAATCACGTAGCAACTAAAAGGCCGTACTGCCCGAAGCATATGCAAAGAAGAAAGATGGAAAACGTGCTGTGTGTGGATCGATAAAAATCAAAACGAATTTTATACTTCACACAAAATCAACTCTTCCCTCTCCTTCTGACACTCGCAAGTTGGGCACACATTCCTTTGTGTGAAGTATAAAATTCGTTTTGATTTTTATCGATCCACACACAGCACGTTTTCCATCTTTCTTCTTTGCATATGCTTCGGGCAGTACGGCCTTTTAGTTGCTACGTGATTACGTGGTTTTAATACCACATTAATGGACGAAACTTGTCATAGATGGCGCTTCGGCGTCTCAGACAAGACGATGCCAGTGTTTAAACTTTCGAGTGCTCGAGCCAGTCCGCTAGATGGCGCAACAACTTGTAATTCACTCGCATTGCACTGCCGCGAGTAATTCATATATAGGAGTTGGTTTTGGTTAAAATTGGCTTACCTGGGTTTGCTGTTCTCTACTGATGACGTGAAACACACAGAAACGTACGTCTAGAGATGCAACCTTGTGTAAGTAGGAAAACAACCAAAATCAACTCTTCCCTCTCCTTCTGACACTCGCAAGTTGGGCACACATTCCTTTGTGTGAAGTATAAAATTCGTTTTGATTTTTATCGATCCACACACAGCACGTTTTCCATCTTTCTTCTTTGCATATGCTTCGGGCAGTACGGCCTTTTAGTTGCTACGTGATTACGTGGTTTTAATACCACATTAATGGACGAAACTTGTCATAGATGGCGCTTCGGCGTCTCAGACAAGACGATGCCAGTGTTTAAACTTTCGAGTGCTCGAGCCAGTCCGCTAGATGGCGCAACAACTTGTAATTCACTCGCATTGCACTGCCGCGAGTAATTCATATATAGGAGTTGGTTTTGGTTAAAATTGGCTTACCTGGGTTTGCTGTTCTCTACTGATGACGTGAAACACACAGAAACGTACGTCTAGAGATGCAACCTTGTGTAAGTAGGAAAACAACCAAAATCAACTCTTCCCTCTCCTTCTGACACTCGCAAGTTGGGCACACATTCCTTTGTGTGAAGTATAAAATTCGTTTTGATTTTTATCGATCCACACACAGCACGTTTTCCATCTTTCTTCTTTGCATTAATTTTAATTATTTTTGTTCAAACCGAACTGCAGGTGTTAATTTTCCAAAGAGTCTGATTTAGTTAAATATCTAGTTGGAATAAGTGGTCACTAAAAAGTCATAATTAAATTCTTCTCAGCATGAGTTATCTACATACTTAGGGGAAAAGGGGGCAAAATGCAGTACAGAGGTAAAACGGGATACCGCAGTTTTCGCTTAACTGCGCAAGAATCAAACCTCTTAATATCAGATATTTTGTCCCCATGACTGGTTTAACCGGGTTTAACACCTGGTTCCCATCTACGACTTTCTCGTGGGTGCCCGCTCACGCGTCACATGATCTCAATATGAATCGTTATGACAGTCATGTGACGAGTGCGCGGGCGCGCACGAGAAAGTCGTAGGTGGGAACCGGGTTTAACTCTCTGCAATATGCTTTTCCGCTCAGCTTAAGTTTGTTTTTGCTAAACATGTAATATTTTGCGCTGTTTATTGTAAAAATAGCTTGCGCATTTCGTGACGGTAAGTACGTTTTTTACAAACTTTTCAAAATGTTCTTTACATTGAACAATTCGTGGGTTATGTGTTATTCATAATTAAACGCGTTGCTCGTAAAATTAGCCTTTTAATGTGTATGATTTTTAAAAAATTTAACTGATGGTTTGGGGCAAAACAGAGGTTTTTCATGGGGGCAGAAAGGGATACCTTGTTATACCTAGTAACCTATATCCCATTTTGCCTTAATTTTTTTTGTAATACCATCACTGAAAGTTGTATTTATATGTCTTTGCAAGAAATGGGCGCAAAATTCGTGTAGGAGAGTCGACAGCGAAGACTAGATCGCTGTAATTCATTTTAAATTTTGTAAATACTAAATTTATTTCGTATAAATGTATTTTTTATTACAACTTTTTATTTTTTAAATAAGTATTTTAATCTGGGTTAGTATTTTAATAAATAAAGCTTGTCTTACAAAAATATTGATTCAAAATTACACAACCGCCCCGCGCGTTTTTCCACATATAGGGCAATGTCAACGTTTTACAATAATAAAAATAAAAACATAATGGAGTTCTAAATCGCTTAAACTGAAAATTCAAATATAAGATAACATATCTAGCCAACTTAATTCCAAATGACGAACGTAATGGAGATCATTTAATAGGAGAAATAAGTCTATAAAATGAAGTATCCCAGTTTGCCCCCCTTTCCCCTACAGCAAAAATTAAAATACATGCTAGAAATTAACATTTTGTGCAATTCCAAACACAACGCAAATTTTCCACCATTTTATTATTCCCTCCCCCCATTTTTTTACCTGGGTACGGCCCTGACTATTAGACTTTAAAGAAATACCTACTTGACAATACATGCATACAAAAAGATGCGGTAGTGATTTCCCCCTCGTGTAATAGTCTTTATAAGAAATACTATTAAACAGCAAATTACACCAAATTAAACTCTTCATAAATAAAAAAGTTATAGCCCCCTCCCAAAATCAACAAAACAAAATTGACAACATTTTTGACAGACTTTTGTGGTTGATAGCGTTTTTGAGAGGTTTGATATCAACATGCTACATGCTAGAAATTAACATTTTGTGCAATTCCCAACACTAAACGCAAATTTTCCAAAATTTTATTATCCCCCCAAACCCTGTTTTTTTACTGGGTACGGCCCTGACTATTACACTTTAAAAAATACCTACTTAACAATACATGCGTACAAAAAGGTGCGGTAGTGATTTCCTCCTCGTGTAATAATATTTATATAAGAAATACTATTAAAGAGCAATTTACACGAAAATAAAATGTTCATGAATAAAAAAGTTACAGACCCCTCCCAAAATCAACACACAAGTGAGGGTGCAAAATTGACAACATTTTTGACAGACTTTGTGGTTGATAGGGTTTTTGAGAGGTTCGATATCAGCATACTACATGCTAGAAATTATCATTTTGTGCAATTCCCAACACCAAACGCAAATTTTCTCCCCAAACCCTGTTTTTCTCTTGGGTACGGCCCTGACTATTACACTTAAAAAAATACCTACTTAACAATACATGCGTACAAAAAGGTGCGGTAGTGATTTTCTCCTCGTGTAATAGTATTTATATAAGAAATACTATTAAAGAGTAATTTACAAGAAAATAAAATGTTCATAACTAAAAAAGTTACAGACCCCTCTCAAAATGAAAACTTTTTAAACAACCCCTGTTCCTATAAATAACTTAAAAAAGGCTTGCTATATACGATTTTAACCTCTTAAATTCTTATGAAATTTGAGCGTTGCAAAGGGGGGGTCAGTCGGTTTTTCTCTGACTCTCCTGCAAATAGGAGGAGTCCCTCCCAAGTAACATTTCTTTATTTATAGCAGAAGCTAAAAGGTTGCCAGCGCCTTTCCTTAAAACCATTAGTTTCAATGTTTGGTCGCTAGCACGTTCCCATTACCCTTATATATTAGACCTCCTAAATGGGACTCCCCAATTGGTGGTGGCAACCTTTGTATTAAACTCACTATAAAACCATAAGAAATAAACTCCAGCTTCGCCCTCTAGCGGTTCCACCAGTATAGAATCTTTTAGAGCCTAAAGCTATTATGCCAGGTTCTAAAAGCAACTCAGAAACGTCCTCTATCCTATTATAAAACTAGATTTGGTAATTTGGTATCCTGGCGATTCTGTTGAATACCATAATACCTTTAGAGTAAAGAAGTTTTCCTATGGCGATATTTTAGATTCACAAAGCTATATAAAATAATTTAGGTTACAAAATTGCCAAAAATGTCAGAGTCCCAAAATTATTTAATCACATAAAAATATACCGAGTTTGTCGTTTTGTTGATGATCAAATTGCCTGTCAGATTTATTTTTCTGATAAAATGCTATCTGAAAAGCTCTCAAAACAAGCGCCCCGGCTCAAGAATGCTTTTTAATAGTTTTTTGATAACAAAATAACAAATATTTAAAATTAAAAAAAAATCATTTACACTATTCACCAATTAAAAAGTCTGTTTGGTTTACATAAATCAAAATTAAAGTAAAATTATTGTTAAAAAACACTAGATAAATATTTTCTCTTTACAATATTTTTTAAATAAATTTATATACGCCATTATGGTTTTATAGTGGTCACTTGGTTTTATTTGTTACTGTAGCGCAAAAAGGATTTTTAAGTGCCCTTATGAATCCAACAAAAAAAAACGATGTAAACATAGTCAACATAACCTCACTTAAATTTTTTGTATTTGTTTTTAAAGTGTTTAAAAGCGTATAATTCAACACTTTTAAATGTTTTTTATCGTGCAATTTCGACACAATCGAGAGGGCCAGTGCAATGATATTCGTTGTGCCTGCAGGGTGGAGGGCAACCTCTTATATAGGTCGTCTAAACAGGCCTGATCTAGGCCTGGGTGTCCTACCCAGGAGGACGGAACCTCACAATTATTAATTATTGTCAACAATTATTAATTATTGGGCTTTAAATCATCAATCTTGCAATAGGTAGGTATGTACCAATCTGTACCTAGGTATATCTATTATTTTTACAAGAAACACCTAAAAAAATAAAACAGGAAAGTATTTACTTACTCCTGTTAGAACCCTTAAGGAAACAAGGTTTTATATGGCCGCCTATTTAAATAATATTTAATATACAGCTATGAGTAACTATAAATACAAAAGAATTAAGTTTACCTTTAAGCTTTCCTATAAAACCTTTTTAAAATGCCTAAAAGTAATGGCAAAAACCAAAAGTCTAAAGTTTATATTTACCACTCTTAAAAACCTTAAGGAAACTAGGTTCTATATGGCCGCCTATCTAATCATATTTACTTTTAAACTACTGGTAACTATAAAAACAAAAGGATATAAGATAACCTTTTAGCTTTATTATATAACACTTTTGTGATGACCTAAAGTAATGAAAAAAACTAAATGACCAAAGTTTATATTTATTTCTTTTTAAAAACTTTAGGTAAAATGGTTTTATAAGACCATCTTTATAAATCAGAAATCAATAAAACCAAAAGTATCTAAAAGGAACAGAAGGAATATCAGTTTTATTATACTCCCTTTATAAATCACTTTTTGGTTGTATAACACCCCTTTAGGTAATTGGTAATATAAATTCCCTTTATGTAGCCAAATTGATCCTAAAACCCATAACAGCACCCTCTAAATAACCTAGGAACCAAATTAATAAAACCTTGAGTGGTAATAATGTTACTTGGGCTGTATGTTGACATATTTGGATATATTAATATGTCAACATACAGGGACTCTAGAAATAGGTAGCTTCAACCAAGGGCGTCAATAAGGAGGCGTAACGGGGGTAACTACAACCACGAAAGAATTAATCTAATTATGTAATTTAAATTTATGGAATTACGGACAGCATGTATTTTTTTTAGAATTTCCTAAATCAAAAAGCCCTGCCCCAGAAAAATAATTAACGACGCCCTTGTCTTTAACCCCCCAAAACTTCCCAATTGGGATCAACCGAACTTAGGTAATAAAAAAGAACAAAACTCTTTGAATTTTAAGAAACTTTATTTCAAGAAAATTAATTTTATCAACAAACATCACCATCCTATATCCAACATTTGTTTTAGGTACAATTTTTTGCTTATCCTTTTCCTATTGTCCAGTTTGTAAAAATACACAATAAACATCTTACACAGAAAAAGTTTTTACGTACAGGTTCATATATTTACAGAGTTGTCTTTTTTACTTTTTACGATAAATTAAACATCGGTTTTACCAATTTCTTTTTTAACAAAAAGTGAGCTTAGTATAGTATTGGCTTAGAACTTTGAACTAGATCGCTTTTCTTTTATCCAGTGGCGGATCCAGGAATTAGTTTATTTTATTTATGGTGCTAAACTTTATGGTGGTAAACTTTAAAGCTCACACTCACACCCCTCCTGAAAACGAAAACCTGGATCTGTCACTGCTTTCATTCATTTATTTTCTGTTCTTTTTAAGTAATTGCTACTAAACTTCCAAAGCACACGCTAAGCAAAAAACGTAAAAATAAATAAATTTTCATATAAAAAAAATTAACAGCTTTTCTTTAGATATTAGGCCTTCAATTATTTTTAAGTGCATATAATGCCTACTGTATTAAATTTATTGAGAAAAGCTATCTATGTACGTATTTCTATTACCTATTTAAGTATTTTTTTTTAAACAGGAATCCAATTTCTGACTATTTATATTTTAAACACTGGCGCTGTTTTAACGGCTGCGGTTGTTCAACAGCCGCCGTTGTTTAACCGCCGCAAAAGAAACAAACGTTTACATTACTTTTTAATGATCTTAGCACATAAAAAAAGGATTAAAAGACGCACAAGGGGATTGTTGAGCTGTTTAACCGGAGCCACACACACGGAATTGATAGTTAGCGGAACAATATTATTTTAATTCCAAAACCTGATAAATTTGAGCTTTTTTATAAAAGCTATAAGTTAAAAGTGACCGAACTTCCCATTTTTAATATTTTCTTTGTTTTGTGTATGCACACAGGGTGTTTAAAATAAACTCCGGGAAAGTTAGGAGCACAATTTTTATCTTCTTAAGACCTACCTTGTATATGTTTGATTTAATCAATCAAATTGTAAATGCTAAGAGCATTATTATTATATTTATGAACAAAAATTACACAGTATTATAAGTATACAGTGTGAATCATAAACTTATGGCATCAAACATACGTTTTTTTTTAATTAATTACTAATAATATCTAAAGTAACTATACATGGAGTCTTTATGGGGATTTCCGAAAAGGTAAAACATTCAATTTAATTTATTTATTCTCTTATTTTTAAGTTTTCTTTTCCTTTATTTTTAGAAACTGTCTTTCCTTTCCTTGTCTTTTTCTTTTTTCTTCTATTTTTTCTTTTAAAAGCCGTTTTTTCTTCAAATTCAAGTTTTAGAGGTGTACTGGTTAATATTCTTACTTTTATTATGAGCCAACTTACCCGTGCCAACTTACTCGCCAGTACAAAATTTATAAAAAAATTTCAAACATTTTAAAGTTTGCCTATTTTTTTTAAACCGCCGCCATTTTAATTTTTTTTAACGAAAATGTAATCAGTTTGTCTCCTTATGGGGTCTAATTTATTTTCCGAAAAATTGGCACCAATTCAAAAAAAAATAAGTAGTGCAAAATAATCAAGTTTATTATTTGACTAACGCCCATTTTTTTTCGCCTTTTCTCCAAACAGGCAAAAAACGGCACTATAACTATAATTTATTTTTATAATTTGTTGCCGGAACTATAAATAGTAAAATATTCTTTTTTTTTTGGCAGTTTTTCAAAATTTAAAACAAAAACAAACTTAAATGCCTTTAAATAATATTTTTTCACTTGCTAGCATACATATTTTTAAATAGAAAAATACATATTTGTCTTTAAAATTCATGGCCACAAATTATTACTTAAAACACTGTCACTGGACAATTTTATGTAAAAAGTTCGTAAAGAAAACTGAGGTTTTGTCATTGTCAGGACTGTATCTTCAAAGTTTTTGTTTTCAAAGCCTACTACATTAAAACCACTACTCCAAAAACTAAAACAAGGGTAGGTTTAAAGCATATACGTAATATTCCAATACTCCCTACTAACAATTTACACAATGAGTGGAGTTTGATGCATTCAACATTCAGAAATAAAGCTACGAAAAATGCATAGATACCAAATTTACATAAATAGAATTTTTATTCAACTTTGCGCCGATGATTTAATGTGACGAATACACGAATAAAATAATATGCATGTGTAAAAGTATAACTAATCAGGACATTTTATCTTAAGGACCACAAAAAGTATAGACGTATGCCCATTGATATTGCTATTTCAAATATGTTTGCATCTTACATCTTAAGGTACCGTGGGTATTGGAATAATACGTACTATATGGAAATAATATGCATATGTGTTTGAAATCCAACAATCAGAATATTTTTCCTTAAGGACCGCGAGAACTTATGTTTGCATCATTTATTGGCAATTGCCGTGTATATTGGAATATTATGTATATGGTTTAAAGTACCTAGTTTTCTAGGGAAAGAAATTCGTCTAAATTAAAAAATAGATGCAAATCGAATATTGTCCCGGATACTAGCAATTTTTCCGTATGTGCGCCGGTGCGGACACTTTGGTTTGTGTGGATCTTAGCGCACTGGCGTTTTTAAAACAATATCGGCGTTGAAGTTTGGTTCAAACTGGTTTTGCAAATTTTGAATAGAAATATTTTTTATTATCGAGCCCAAAAATTTAAAAAGTCCCTGACAATACCAAATTAATGTGTGCGGTTAAACAATGGCCATTCAAGCGGCTAAACAACGGGGTTAAACAAAATGACAAGCGATTAAACAATGGCGGGTAAATTATCTTCTGTGCTTGCTAAGCCTAAATCAACATCAGCGATTACAAATATTGCTGTGCTTAATGAAATCACCGTATCTACTTAGCGATTCCCATAGCAGATACGACGGGCGCACAGTGGAACGTTTGACTAATCTAGGTGGACATGGTTAAGTACTATAAATTAACATTTCAGCTACCTACAATTAAAGAGCATATTCCATACATCCTAAATCCAAAATATTATTTTTTTATTCCCTCTGGTTGTCAAGATATTTGCATTGAAAGTTGCATCTTAAAAATTTTCTGTTTAGACATTTTAATCTTATGTATGGGCAATGCTTTAAAACAATATTGTTTTTTCCCGCGTAGTAGGCGCTGGAGTAAAACAAGTGCCAGGCATGTTTAGAGTGACATGTCCTTAAGACTAAGGAAGCATTTTGACTGTCATTGTTGCAGTGTTTTACTTGATATGATTTTATGAATTCGCTGGTGTTTTGGTAAGAAAAATTTTAGTTTTATATAGTTTTTGTTGGACTGAAACTTTAGTATACTAATTTGTTGATGTTATTTTTATTATTTTCTAATTAACCGAAATCTCTACTTTCTGATGCAGTATTGAGATTTTGTCCTTTTTTTGCGGTAAACTTGTACTTAATTATTTTGTTAGCCTGCAACTCTAATAATAGAAAACATATTATTTGTGTTTAATGACATTTTCTTTTTGATACCTTCACAAATGTGCCCTTTGGGGATTTTTTAACCTAAATTAGTCAATTTTCGTGCATTTTTCTATATCACGATGAGTCAATGTGTCTGTTTGTCTACAGGGTGTCGAGATAAAATTAAGTACATAGGGCTTTGTGGGATTTTCAGAAACGGTAACACGATATTCGTTCAAAAGGAAAAAAGTGGCGCTATTGCGAGCTTAATCGGATGCAGTGTCGAAGTTAAAAATATCTACAGGGGGTTTCAAATTAATGCTTAAAAACATAAATTGTGTTATTCGGAAAATTAAAATGTTGTCGCCTTCTTTTAAACAAATTGAATAAAACTATATAAATATGACTAGGCCAATAAAATGACGTTAACAATTTTTTTAGGACTTTTTCAAAAAGTCACAATTTTTAGTTTTTGCCTTCCTAGCCCGCATAGCAATGGTATTATTTTCGACGAAAAAATTTTTTTTTAGATAACGCCGAAAATGTGTTATTTGGGTGTCCGTAACACGATAGCTCCTAAGCCGCTGAACCGATTTTCATAAAATTTTCAGGTAAAATAGTGCTCGCCACTCTTACGAGCTGATTAGAATTTTGTCAAAATCTATTAAAGCCAATGACAAGTTTTTTGACAATTAAAATTTAAAAAAAATCTATCTTTTTAACGGAGCATCGTATCAATATACAGTTTTCGTAATATAGTAGACTATATTTTGCTCAATAATTCGTGTTATAACTAAAAACTTCGTAAGAGCTTCACTTGAAGTGTGCTAATAGGCTAGCTAGGAAGGTATCAGATCCCTCATGGAGCCATTTATTTCTCAATATTTTGAAAACGCATATAAATGTTTTCTTTGCTACAGTTCGGAATAGCGCAACTTTTTTACCAAAATTGGTATGTCTTACCGTCTTCTAAATCCTCATAAACCCCCTTGTAGTTACTTTTATCTGAGACACCCTATCCCATGTACCTATGTGTATGGGCCGATTCCAAAGGTACGTAACGCTCAAGGGGGGAAGGGGGGTTATTAACCTTGCGTTACACTGTCATGATTCTTGAATATATTTTTTCTTAAAAATGCATTACGGAGGGGGGAGGAGGGGTTACGTAATTTAAGAATATGCCCTATGTATGTCTGTACGATGGGTTTTTGAAACTCTCGACTTTCACGAACTTTTGTAAACAGTAACTTTTCACTCTGTCACTGGTTAAGACCAAGCTTAATAAAAATGCATATGTACCAAACCCCAAGGGAAGTTTTTTGGGGTTAAAAAAATCCAAAAAATTAAGTTTTAAACGGAGCGAGTTATTATTATGCGGTTTTAGAAATATGATAATATATTTTTCTTGTCTTTTTTGTGTCAGATTATGAAATTAATTAACACAGTTTAGTTTACAAGATAATAATAAAATGGACTTGTGTTAGTTAATTATTCCATTATTTGTTATGTTAAGTAATGATATTTTTCAACTAAAAATGGAACTTTCCAATTTTATAAATATTTTTTTAAACTTTCTTAGTTACATAAAATTAAAATCCATATATCTCTTAAATTATCTCACATTAAACCCCTTTAGAGATAATACCATCCGATTAACATTTCCCATTATAATTTTAGGGGTTGGGTTCACCCTGGGCAAGGGGTGAGAGGTTTAAAATTTTTAATGCATTTATTTTTCATATAGTGACAGATGAGAGCGGAATTTTTTTCTTGATCGTCCCTTACCGCCTAAAACTTCTTTATTTAAATTTTTCTGAAACACCTTGTATATTACAAAACTGTTTTATTTAAATTCCTTCTTGCAAAAACTAAAAAAAATATATACCGTTACTTCATTGTTATAAAATTTGTTGAAACAATTTTCGTTAAAAACATACAGTATGACTACAAATCTTAAAATCGTTAAAATCTGAATCACCCTATATAAGAGGTAGGTAATATTGCAAATACTAAATGCTTTTAAATATTTTATGTTATTTTAAAGCTAAAAAAATCAAGCATGAAAGAGTGTTAATGTTGCTCAGGGGTTGTCCACCTAGATCTTCAAAACGTTCCACTGTGGGGCGTCCCCATTCAGCACGGCAGAATTGGTAAAAATTGGACTCTAGAAACAAAATAACAAGTTTTCAAATCTATCTATATTATAATTTACATCTATGTAAATGCTTAATTTTTCCTAAATTTCTAAAAATGTATTGGTATATTAAGGTCAAATTCTATTCACACAACAACGTTAACAATTTTTTATTTCTAAATTTACAGTATTGTCTAATAAATAATAAGGGTTGCCTAAATTCAGATATTTCATTAAATTTATTTTGAAAATCTACCTACTATACAACGAACGTTTACAACTTGTAATATGGCTAAGAAAGGCATATCTTAGTAGGCGGCATTGTAGCTAAAGGGTCGATTACAAAGTGATATCTGTGTATGAATTATTGAAACGGGTGTGAGTGAAAATTAGCATCTCCCCTCCCCACGTCAGGACCAATAGAGATGCGTAAATCAGGTAAGATCGCATGCGCAGTTTGACCTTTACCCGATTTTGAGGTACTAGTACTCCTTGTCACTTATTCAAGAATTCATACACTGAAATGAACCCACAGGCGGCTAGAAGTTTCCACGAATGCCTATGGTTAAAAAAATAATTCTTCCGTGAGAAGTGGTGGATCCTGGGGGGGGGGGGGGGCAGACAAAACTTATTGTTTAGTTCTGCAGCGTCACATTAAGTTATGTCCCAAAATCTACCACTATTTAAAAAAAATGTCTCCTGTAGCGCAATAAATCATCTTTTGCTGCTTATTTTGACAGCTCAGACCGAAAAAAAATAGATTTATTGATGTTTGCTGGCACTTTGGTCCCTCCCCCCCGGAAATCATGAATCCGCCACTGTTCGTGAGGCCGAAAACGCAGCTAAATAAAACCCCGTGCGTCGGTCGGCAGATTTTAGTTTTTTGATAATAATTAAAAATTGGGGACGGGCAAAGTAATTTGAGCAAAAAAACGACAAACTCTATGAAATTTAAATGTAAACAAATATATTGACGTATTTACTCGTTGCTAAGCGATGCTAATACGCGTGTTCGGTTCATTCAAATGAGCACTGTCAAGTGCATTTTCCCGCACACGACTAGGTAATTAGAGTTGCCTCACGATTGCCTCTTAATCTAAAGATGGCGGGTCTTAGGTAAGGTAGTAAAGCTACATTCAAAGTAAGGATGCTTACGTCATATAAAAATGAATAATAAGGGTTGCCTAAATTGAGATATTTCATAAAATTTATTTTGAATAGCTACCTATTATACAACGAACGTTTACAACTTGTAATATTGACACATCCAATATGCATTTTATGTATCTTATGGAGAGATAAATAAATAAATAAATATGGCTAAGAAAGGCATATCTTAGTAGGCGGCATTGTAGCTAAAGGGTTGATTACAAAGTGATATCTATGTATGGATTATTGAAACGGGCGAGAGTGAGAATGAGCATCTCCCCTCCCCACGTCAGGACCAATAAAGATGCGTACATCAGGTAAGATCGCATGCGCAGTTTGACCTTTACCCGATTTTGAGGTACTAGTACTCCTTGTCACTAATTCAAGAATTCATACACTGAAATGAACCTACAGGCGGCTAGAAGTTTCCACGAATGCCTATGGTTAAAAAAATAATTCTTCCGTGAGAAGTGGTGGATCCTGGGGGGGGGGGCAGATAAAACTTATTGTTTAGTTCTGCAGCGTCACATTAAATCATGTCCCAAAATCTACCACTATTTAAAAAAGATTTTCCCTGTGGCGCAATGAATCATCTTTTGCTGCTTAATTTGACAGCTCAGACCGAAAAAAATAGATTTATTGATGTTTGCTGGCACTTTGGCCCCTCCCCCCCGGAAATCATGGATCCGCCACTGTTCGTGAGGCCGAAAACGCAGCTAAATAAAACCCCGCGCGCAAGGGCGGATCCAGAGGTGCTTCTAGGGGGGGGGGGGATCTTTATGTGACATTTTCTGTTGGTAAAAAACGGTATATATTTTTTTAAGTAGCATTTATTTGAATTAGTCAGTGGTTGTAATTTCGATGATAATAACAATAGACACTTTCATGCGCCGCAGGCAAAAATTTTAAATTTTTATTTGCAAAAACATTAATTTTTACTCATTTTTTGTATATTCAAAAAATTCTTGGGGAGGGGGGGCAAGTGCCCCTAGTGCCCCCCCCTGGATCCCCCACTGCCCGCGCGTCGGTCGGTAGATTTTAGTTTTTTGATAATAATAAAAAATTGGGGAGGGGCAAAGTAATTTGATCAAAAAAACCACAAACTCTATGAAATTTAAATGTAAACAAATATATTGACGTATTTACTCGTTGCTAAGGGATGCTAATAAGGTACGCGTGTGGTAAATGCTACTTGCCACACGCAAATGACCACTGTTAAGTGCATTTTCCCGCACACGAGTAGGTAATTAGAGTTGCCTAACGATTGCCTCTTAATCTAAAGATAACGGGTCTTAGGTAAGGTAATAAAGCTACATTCAAAATAAGGATGCTTACGTCATAAAAAAATTAATAATAAGGGTTGCCTAAATTCAGATATTTCATAAAATTTATTTTGAAAAGCTACCTACTATCAACGAACGTTTACAACTTGTAATAAGGCTAATAAAGGCATATCTTAGTAGGCGGCATTTTAGCTAAAGGGTCGATTACAACGTAATATCTGTGGATGGATTCTTGAAACAGGTGAGAGTGAGAATGAGCATCTCCCCTCCCCACGTCAGGACCAATAGAGATGCGTAAATCAAGTGAGATCGCACACGCAGTTTGACTTGCACCCGATTTTGAAGGAGTACTCCTTCTCACCCACTCAAGAATTCATACACTGAACTCATGAACGGCTAGAAGTTTCCACGAATGCCTGCGGTTAAAATAGGAATTCTTCTGTGCAGTGGCGGGGGGTGGGGGGGTTGATATCAGAAAAAAACGTATGTTTTAGTTCTGCAGCGTCATTTATTTAAATTTTGTCCCAAAATCTACCTCTATTTCCCTGCGGCGCAATGACTCTTCTTTTGCTGCAACATTTAACAGCTCACACTGCAAAAAATAGCTTTTTTTGTGCTGCCACTTTGGCTCTCCTTCCCCGGAAATCCTGGATCCGCAAGTGTCAGTGAGGCAGAAAACGCAGCTAACTAAAACCCCGCGCATCCGTCGGTCACCAGATTTTAGTTTTTTGATAATTATTATTAAAAATTGGGGACGGCCAAAGTAATTTGAACAAAAAAACGACAAACTCTATGAAATTTAAATGTTAAGAAATATATTGACGTATTTACTCGTTGCTAAGGGTTGCTAATAAGGTGCGCGTGTGGTAAATGCTACTTACCACACGCAAATGAGTTTACATTCCCGCACACGAGTAGGTACAGAGAGTTGCCTAATGATTGCCTCTTATTCTAGGGTCGTAGATAAACCAAAGTTTACACAATTATAATATAACTTGCTGCACTTGCCAAAAATCAATGGAAATATAGAGATCAAAAAAGACTTGTTGGTTGTTGGTTGTCGCTGGTCGTAACTGCAAAACAGGTGTGCGATTCGGCGTTTACAATCGGCCGCCGTCTCAAAGATCCACCAGGCAGTAACCCGCTGCAAAACAGGTGTGCGATTCGGCGTTTGATGTCGACCGTCGGCTCAAGAGCAGCAACTAATATTTTAATTGTGTAAACTTTGGAACTAAGGAAGCTACATTCGAAATAAGGATGCTTACATTATAAAAAAAAAATACTTTTTGTTTTACGTCTGGCTAAATTCTTATTTAATTTTAATTGATCTATGTGTTATATCAAGGCGTGCGTTCTAATATTTTTCTTTATAGGCATCCAAACATTGGAATGTTAATATTTTGTTAGGACCTTTTTTCTAACTTTCTTGTATGTATGTATTTTCTTTGTAGGTTGCTAAAAACGATCGGACTTAATTTAAACTAATATTAGATATTAGACCAGTGCAGATAATTTAAAAAAAAAAAGAAACAAATAAAACAATTAAAAAGAGCAGTTTTGGAGCTATTGGAAACGAGAGAAAAAATAATGCAGCCAACAGGAAGAATAAATTAAACCCTATCCTATCCGAGTTATTAGGGTAAAATGGGGTTTTTAGGACTGCATAATGCTTTTTCACGGTTTTCAGCGAAACCAGACCCCTATCGAAAAAAGTTCAATTCAAAAATGGAATTTAATTTTGTTATTTTGAAAACTACTTAAATTCTATTTCCTCGAAAACTTTTCCATACTATTGTTTATTTTTTATATAATCTGAAACTAGACATTTTAGGGGGAAAAAAATACTGTTTCTTCCAAATAAACTGCGGCCAAAAATTGGCCATTTTCCGATGAAAATAAAATGTAAGAATAAATATTTTATTTTATAATAATTGCAGTGTATTAAGGACATATTAAAAGGGTACATGGTACATACATGATATTTTCAGCAAATTTCTTTTTAAAAAATGTGAAACATAAAAATAAAATAAAAAATCTGGCTTCTTTGATTTTTCGCGGAAGATTTTAGGTTATTTAAAAAAAAGGTTTCTACAGAAATTGTAGACATTTTTGTTAGGTAACTTTTGTTATAGGAGGGCTGGTTTCGTTAAAACATTCATCCCATTTCCAATACTTTTTATGCTGCTATTAATTTGTTCCCTTACGTCCTTGCACTGGTATATATCTGGTTCTAACCAATAAAATAAAAAAGCACAAAAAACTTTATTTAAAATTTTGATATTTTTTTTATATTCCATCGTAGTTGAACTTCTTGGCAAACTCCTTACATTTTCCTTGCAAGTTGCTTAAAATAGGACTCAAACTCTTGGAAATAGGACCCTTCTTATCGAGGCCCTTCTCCCTGGATCAGAAACCAACTTCCTTAAGCAGTTCGCCATCTTCATCTGACGACGCTAAAGACGATGACGTCTCTGGCGATGATACGTTGCCCATAAGAGCGGCTCCTAGGGTGCCTGCAAAAAATAGTTATTTACGTAAGGTCCCCATCCCACGGCGCGATGATTGCCACAAGTCAACATTGCGCCCTCCTCACCTCACGGGCCATCAAAAATAAGCGCTCACCCCGGCGGATTTATTTCCCCGTGTATAAAGAGGGGGGAGGGGGGGTTGAGATACCTTCAGACCTTAAAATGAAAGACGAAATTGCAATGTAAAAAAGTTCCTGGAAAATAAAATAAAAATTTCGCCGGCCGTAGGCGTAGGCACCAAAACAAAGTAGCGCTGCAAAAATTTTGAAATAATGGCGCCAGAGAAAACAAAATGGATAAGTTTTGCACTATAAAAAAATTACTTGAAAAATGCAAATATTGTATAATGTAAGCATCTTTCGAAAAAATCGCTCAGCGAAATTTTTTTGTAGATATAACAAAACAAATTAACCACGTTTCGGAAAAATTTTAGCCGCGGAGAAAAATTTGGAAAAAATGGTAGCAAACATTTTAAAAAATATATTTAAAGAGAAAAAAACGTCGCAGACTAGAAAGTTTTCATTAAAAATGGTTTCAAAGTCGAAAGTTTTCGTTAGTTTTTAAAGTATACTTTCAGGCACTCATTTCGTTTCAGGGGACAAATTGTGAGCTTCGTGGGGCTAAGCTCCCTCCCCTAATTACGCCCCTGATATATTTTTTTTAAACGGGCTCAACGTCGGTTTAAGGACCTACCGGGCCTTAGGCAATGGTAATACGGACCCCCCTTAAAATTTTAAATGCAATACACGCAAAACAAAAAAGTGTTTTTTATTATCTCTTTAAACTTTTCATTCCACGTTAGATAGGTGTGTAAGTCGAATTGGCAGACAGCTTGGATATTAAATATGTGAAATTTAACTTTCATAGGCCAGGACTAAAAATCTTTTAATTTTAAATTAAAAATATTTTTTGAAAAATATATCCTAGGCACTAGCGTACTTTATCACAATCGTAAGAAGGCAACAACAAGAAAAATATAAATGTAAATTTTAGTACCGTGAATTAAAATTGAACAAGTCTTCGATGCTAATTCGGTAAAAAAGGATAGGAAAGATTTTTTTACCCGATTAAACACAAAAAATTATTTAATTTTTAGTTTACGGGTACCAAAATTTACGTTTGTTAAAACGCCGACGTCTTGAAGGTGAAAAAATGCAATCAGCGTTGATCTGAGCTAAAGGAAAATGTGTTGTCGATGAAAACTTATTTACTAGATAACTAGGTAGATTCATTGGATACTTAATCAGAAAAATAATAACAATAAAATAAAGTTTGAGGTTTTCATTATAAAAATTATTTTAAAAAAAGGTTAAAAAACTTGAATGTTTGTTTTTTTTATTAGTAGAAATAGTATTAGAAATTTTCATTAAACTAGCAAGCATTAATTTATTTTTTTTAATATTAGAATAAATACTTCAGAAATCTATTATCGTTAATAAGTGTCCTTAATATGCGTAAGCAATTAAAAGGTTATGGCAGCGGCGTAGCGTGGTTCAAATGGCGGAGGAGGCAGAGGATTAAAAGGGCGCCAATTTTTTTTTACGTAGAAATAAGTATCAAATTAAAATAGCTTCCTACTTTTTTTTATTATTATTAATTAAATTGCTTATTTTAATATGGTGTCGAATTTAAATGGCACGCTACCGATACCCTAGCGGGTTAATATTTTGTTATTTGGAAAAGAAAACAAAAACATTTTACACCTAGTACTTTTTAGAAAAAATCGAACCTAAGAAATTTTTTTGTAGATATAGGTGCAAAAAAATTGCGCCGCAAGCGAAAATTTTTTAAAAATCAAGTACTTTTTGGAAGAAATGGTGCCAAAGAAGAAATTTTTAATAAGAACGAAAACAAACATTTTAGAAAACTAAAATTATTGAACAAAATATGGCGCCAAAATTTTCGGGAAAAATGGGACCAAATACAAAAGTTAGTTTCAAAGGTATTTAAGCGCCGCAGTTAGTTAGTTCCGTAGCTAGGTATTTTTGTGTAGGCAAACAATAAATTTGGCGCCCCCTTACCTAAACTCTTACTCCACGAAAATTAAAAATAATACTTTGCGGAAAAAAACGGCTAAACTAAAAAAACCACTAAAAAATTTAAAAAAATTGCCTTGTAGGCGAAAATTAAATCAACACAGAAACAGTTTGTATAAATTGCGCCGCAGTATCTGAACAAAAATGGCACCGCAATAGAAAACTTTTATATTTAAAAAAAAAGGGCGTCGCAGACGAAAATTTTAGAAACATTATCTTTTTTGGAAAAAATGGCGTCAGAAAAAATTTGTTGGTAAGAACCAAGAAAAATTACAAGCGAAAATTTTTGGGGCTAATTTATTTTTAATTCATCATTTGGCCCCCCGGGGCGCTTGGCGCTCTAGGTAGGTGTTACGGGACTGTGTTATCTAATATTAGGAATTACAGGTGCACTGAGTTTGTTTGGTTTTGTCTTTCTTACCGCGATGCATGATGCTTAGCAAAGCAAGCAAAAAGGTCTTCCGATTTTACGAACGGGGGCGCCGGTAAAATTATATAATTTCCACACTGCCTGAAAAGATATGCGTAATATTGCCTAACTATCTAAATACTAAGTTGCTCAACGTATTATTAGCTCACACATATACTATACTATAGTAGTGTGAGCTATAGTGATCCTAATTTTTTCGAGAAAAAAAAAGTTGCTCCGATTTCAAAAATTTATATATATCTTTGCGTTTCAGATGATTCTGAAACTTTTTTGTCGCGCCGTCTGTCTGTCTGTCTGTCTGTAACGACCAACGCGCATTACTCAAAAACCGCTTGCCCAATTTCAATGAAATTTGGTACCTAGGCTGGGTCTCGGGTCGAGATGGTCCCATTTAAAAATGAACGAAATCCACCGAACACAAGCCAAGTACAAGGGTGGGGGTAGACTTTAAAAATTAGAGTTTATGTGAAAATATGGCGTGTGTGATATCAAATCAAATCGAATCGAATCGAATTTTAATGGTGGGGGTAGATTTCAAAAATTTGAGTTTAAGTCAAAACATGGCTTGTGTGGTATCAAACAAAAGGTAATTTAGCCTGGAGTTGAATAAAATATATTTCAGTTTTTAGTTATATTAGCTCAGACGTACACTATAACTATAGTACCTAGTGTGAGCTTAGGGACCCATATATTGGCAGAGTATTTTTTAACGGTTGTACCAATTTTAAGTTTTTACTACTTAATAAAGCTTAGAGTGTCCATGGAGCGCCAGGATCCTCGAAGCGGGGGGGATGAACCCCCCCCACGCTACGCCGCTGGGTTAATGGAAATAGTTTTAAAGAACTTGAGTGTTGAATTGATATTATACCTACCTACTTAGATTTGAATAGTAGTTTTCCTGCAAGAAAACCCATAATTAAAAAAAAATGATTTTTTTATTGTTTTTTTAGCACAATAATTTTAAAGTTGAATTGAGTTATTGGAACAAGGCACTGCGGGCCCCCCTGGTGCTACGGGCCCTAGGCTAGTGCCTATAGGATATACCAGCGCTGAACAAGCTTATTTTTTACCTTGTCTGTGAAAGCTAGGCCTTCTTTGATTTAGACTATTCTGGTGCTGCAGGAGCCAATCAGTGGGCCTCTTGAGTGACGAAGTCGCGTGCGGTGGCTCCTCTGGAATTGTGTCTCTGGTTATCGATCTAAAAGCGACATAGCACATTACTTTGTTCTTAAAAATAAATAATAAAAAAACTAAATTTAACAGATCACTTTTGGTACCATAATATATTCATAAATAATATCGAACATTTTTTCCTAGATTTTTGACACATTTTTAATGATTTGGCACCAAGGCAGGTTCATTACCCATTTTGTATTAAATAATTAAAAGAAAGGGGTATCGGGCGCGTTTATCCCTCTTTTATCGCATACGTAAAAGTTCACGAAGGAGTTTTAAAAAAACTAAAATGTAGCGGACCCGAGCTAATCCAAAATGGCGACCTTTTCGATTTATTAACAGATGGAACTTTGTGGTATTTAATATCGCTGATTATGATTTTTGCTTTAAACTTTGGAAAAATCAAAATGGCGAACTTTTCCAGTTATTAACCGATATGTATTATTTTTGACGTTTGCGTTGTTTAATGATTATTATTTTAAAATTAAACTTGAAAAAAAAACAAAATAGCTAATTCTAACTGGCGGATTTTTTTTCTTTATGAACCGATATGTATTAAATTGAGAACTTTGGGATATCTAAGGTTACTGATTTTGAGTTTTCAATTAAACTTGCAAAAGTCAAAATGGCGATCCAAGATGGGCTTTTCTTCTTGTTAACCGATATGTATTAAATAAATATGAAACTTTTAAGTGCTGAAGGTCGCTAATTATGATTTTTGAATTAAACCTTAGGACAAATGTGTAGATCGAAAGTGGTGGACATTTCCATTTATAAATCGATTTAATTTAACAACAGACAAAATTTAATAAAAAAATTATATCTCTGGAATTTCCTTCAGAAATTTGTTAGTGTTTAGTCCCTGATTCCGCGAATTAAATACGAAGTCCGGTGACGTAGCTTTTAAAAAACTTTTTATTTGAAAAGACTACAAAAAATACTTATAACTAAAATGACCAATACAACTTGTAAAAGTATAATGATACCTAATTAGACCATTTGGGTGCATATATAAACTTCAATGTACGGCGTCAGCAATATATTTGTTATTACAAACAAGATGAGATGTTATTATTCCAGGGATATTACTCCTCCACCCTTAGTTTCGTCAACGTCCTCGTTGATGAGTTTTTGGAGAACCCTTAAGGGAATATTTTTTGTCTTTGAGGTTTTTTGTTTTCGCCAAAAATAGAAAATAAAAATAAATATCAAGATTACTGCCAAACATAAAGTTAAGATAATGTAATTTTGGCTTTCAAAATTAAGTTCCTGTAGGACTAAAGGATCCAAAAGGTCTTCCTGCATTTTTTGCGGGTTTTCTAAATGTCTTATCTGCAAATTGATAGACAAGTTTGTTTCAGGAAGCTTTATTATATCTGGCAATGAAACAGAAATGTTATTTATTGATAATGAATATTTATTTTGATTAATTATTATGTCACACTGGCTGTTAATAAGATAACAGTTTTGAAGTGTGGTTTTCTGAAACTGGAAGCAATTTTCGTAAATTGTTTCGGAGTTTTTTGTACAGAAAAGTAGACCACTTTTATAAGTTAAAGTGTGAATTTGAAAATTATTTTTTACTGTGGCGAAAGGGCAATTTTTTGGTAAAAGGCAACTATGTGCAATGGGGTTGAAACAAATCCAATTTGAGTTAATTTCAGAGCATTGCTGATACCATAAATTGTTACAATAGTATTTACTGGGGCTAATTAATATTTTTGATTCATTATTAGGTATTGGATAAACTATCTTAAGACTACAAGAATATTTTTCAAAGATTGGTATTTTCACTACAATGATTGACATATCTTTTAACAGAATAAGGCCAGTTTTACATATAAGAGTTAATTCTGACAGGTGTTTTAGTGGCCATAGAGAATTTTTTGGATAATGAGCTGTCAAATATTGCCAAATTTCCCTAATTTCATTGACATTCAAAATTTCTAAATCTAAAGTTTGCAGATGCGCAAAAGATATCATTCTCAGCATTTTTTCCAAAAATTTGTTTAGTTTTGAGATTTGTAAAATTTGGTTTTGCATACTGAGTAATAACGTGATTTCATTATTCAATTTTAAAATTTCGAAGCGAATGCATTTTGCGTTTTTATTTATAATGTTTACATTTTCCTGGAATTTGTTTATAATATTCCCGGCAAATGAACTAAGGTCATTTATCTTGTGCATCGTGTTAATTTGATTTTGTTTCAGTATTTGTAAGTTCTGCGTTATTGTGTCTAGGTCGGTATTATCTAGGTTTCCTGTGACAAATTTAATACCGCTTCCCAGTAGGTTGAATAAACCACGTTTCTTTCTAAGTTCCTTGTTTTCTAAAGAATTTAGTTTTTCATAAGTATTGTACGTATCGTTTAAGCATGATTCAAGGAATTGAAATTGTATTTTTAATAAAGTATTATTAACTTGATTGACTAAAGGGGATAAAATAGGGAATTAGTAGTAAAAAGTTGGCTTAGAGACGTTTTAATTTTTGTCATATTAAAAGGTATGTACATAGTATGATAATGGCTTACAACTAAAGAAGGAGAGATTTCTTCGGTGTAGAATCCATTATTGTCCAATCTATTGACCTGAAGGGCCTGGTTGAGGTTCGTCAATGTCAGGAGGGACAGGATCAGGAACCTGGAATGATTTAGGTTTTTTCCTGAGTCTTTTTATTTTTCTGACATGTGTGTTAATTGGTTTAGTTTTTGAGATACCAGTTATAACATTTTTATTGACGTTAGTTACTTTGGTAGGGATAAATTGGGGGTTCATTTTATTTCGAAGGGTGTTTTTTCTAAAGATAGTTTGATCTTTTTGAATTTGAGGGGGCTCTTCGGTGTCTTTATTTTGTTTTTGTGTGGTGTGTAACTGTTTTTGATATGCTTTTTTGAAAACTTGATCGTGAAAAGGTATTAGTTCTTTCTTTCGTTGTTCATTATATTGTTCAAAAAGAGTGAGGTCGTTATTTATGTTTGGTTCGTTCACATAAGGGCCATATAAAATTGAAAAGGGGGAACAACCGGTAGTAGAGTGAATACTTTGGTTATATATTAAGATGGCTGACGTCATTATGTTTTGAGGTGTCTCATCGGGATTTTGCATTTTCAAGATACGTAATTTTTCTAACAAAGTTGAATGTAACCTTTCGATGGGGCTATTAGAAGAGGAGTTAGCGGGTGTTGTATAATGTAAATCGATACAAAATAGTTGACAGAACTCTTTAAGGAGATTGTTGTCAAACTCAGTTCCTTTATCTGTCACAATTTTTTGACAGGTGTTATGGTGGGAAAAATAATGTCTTAATTTGCTAAGAATAGTAACGGCGTTTCGATCGGAGATAAAATAAGCTTGTGCATATTTTGAAAATGAATCAATGATAGTTAAAAATTGACAATTTGAAAATCGAAAAACGTCCATATGAAGAGTTTTAAAAGGTTTTTCGGCCAATAAGGGTCCTTCATATGCTATTTTGTAAGGGTGTCTTTCGTACTTATTCTGTAGGCATATTTCGCAGGTGTTTATAAAGTTGGTAATAGAGTCTCTTAGTTTAGGCCAATAATATTTTTGTTTTAAATGATTGTAGGTTTCAGTTATGCCGTTATGATTAGATTTGTGGTAATTTGCTATTATTTCTGTTTGCTGTTCGGTATTAATGACATCTGTTACATAAATGTTTGAAAAAATAAGTTTTGCATGAGGGTTTAAAATTGAGCTAACTATTCTTTGAAATTCGAGTTTGAGTTCATTATTTGGGATATAAACCGTGAAAAGTGAATCGGGTTTTACTATTTCTTTTAAGATTTTAAGAATGCATCCTTGTTGCTGATCTTTGTTTATTCGCACAAAGTTATGATTTTTCTTAAACGGGTTTGTATGGAAATGTTTGTATTCTTTACCGTAATCGATTATTAATCGATTAGTTGCGTAATTTAGGGGTAATTCTGAAATCGGTAGGTATTTTCCGTCTGTGTCGTTGTTCGAGTGAACGGTGACGTCAGAGTCGTTATCATTCTGAACTTTGTCAGTTTCAATTGGTTGAGAAGGATTTAAGTTTGATGTAGATGGTTTTGTCATTTCATTAAGGCGAGTTAGGTTGGTTTGTGTTTCTTGGTAAATTTCGTTAATGACGTAATCGGAGAGATTAAAATCGGTTAGGTCCGCAACTGAGTGATCGACGTTAGGGGATATAGACATGACGTCATTTGTTTCGTGGGTGTTGATGTCTATTCTTGAGAGTGCGTCAGCAACGACATTTTCTTTGCCTTTTTTGTATTTTATTTCGAAGTTGTACTCCTCTAGTTTAAGTTTCCAACGAATTAAACGGGAGTTTGGCTCTTGAATTTTTGACAGCCAAACTAATGGATTGTGATCGGTTTCTATGGTGAATTTTTGTCCGTAAAGATAAGGTCTAAAGTGTTTTGTTGATTCTAGAATAGCAAGGAGTTCTTTTTCTATAGTAGAGTAGTTTTTCTCGGCTGAATTTAAAGTTCTGGAGTAATATGCGATCGGTTTATTATTTTGCGAAAGGACAGAGCCTAGAGCTATGTTTGAGGCGTCTGTCGTAAGTATAAAGGGTTTTGTAAAGTCGGGATATTGAAGAACGGGAGAGTTTGTTATAAGTTCCTTACATTTTTGAAAAGCATTTTGATATTCCTGATTTTTAATATTAATTTCGCTCCCTTTTCGTAGACATCGCGTGAGAGGAAATGTAATTTTAGAAAAGTTCTTTATGAATCTGCGGTAGTATCCTACGAGACCTAAGAAAGATTTTATTTCTTTTTGTGTTCTAGGTATAGGGTAACGTATGATCGCGTCGATTTTCATTGGATTCGGTTTAATACCTTCCGGCGTTATGATATGCCCTAAAAATGCAACTTCTTTTTGTAGAAACTCTGATTTGTCTGGCTGTATTTTTAGGTTTACTTCTTTTAATTTTTTAAATATGATTCTAATATGATCAATGTGTTCTGATAAAGATTTTGAAAATATGACTACGTCATCCATGTAGACAAAGCAGAATTTGTACAGGTAGTCCCTAAGGACTTCGTCCATCATTCTTTGGAATGTGGCGGGGGCGTTTTTTAAGCCAAAAGGCATGCGCAAGTATTCGAAATGGCCGTTATTAACTGTGAAAGCAGTTTTCTCGATGGATTTAGGATCCATTTCTATTTGGTGAAAACCTTGGGCAAGGTCAAGGGTCGTGAAGTAGGTACATTTTCCTAGATTATCCAGGATCTCGTCTATTCTTGGAAGAGGCCACTTGTCCTCAATAGTTTCATCGTTCAAGCGGCGGTAGTCGATGACTAACCTAAATTTCTTCTTTCCAGAAGCATCTGCTTTTTTTGGAACTATCCAAACAGGTGCAGAATAGGGAGAAATGGATGGACGAATGATTTTATTGTCAAGAAGCTTTTGAATTTGACTTTGAATTTCAGCATTCATTGCTGGAGGATGTCGAAAAGATTTAACATAGATAGGACGGTCGTTTGTCGTGCGGATAAAATGTTTAGTTTGACTTGTAAAAGAAAGGTCACAATTTTCGTTATACATAATGTCTTTGAATTCCTTACAAAGAGGCAAAATTTTAGATTTTTCAAGAGGCGTGAGATGATCTAGTCTTAATTGTGTGTCAGGGTCGAAGGCTGTGTTGTATTGATTAGGGGGGTCAATTATATCGAATTGTTCTTGAGGTATGACCTTGACTCGATCGTGAAAGTTAATATTGACGTTTGGGTTTGGATTGGGGATTTTGCAAAAACCGTTTTCGATTTTTACGAGACTGTCGGGAATAATGTGATCATTTATAGAAAAAGAGGGCAAAAGTGCAGTGCCTTTTTTGTAATTGACAGGGACTATCAAGGAATTGACATGAAAATTTTGAATCGGCTGCTTTAAAGGTTCGTTATAGGCTAACGAAAAAGGAATGTTAATTTTGTTTAAAGTTAATATTCTATTTTCAAAGTCGACTATACCGTTTAAATTTTTAAGGTCTCTTGAGCCTATTAATGCATCAAAGTCCTTATGCCAGTCTAAAACACGCATTTTAAAATTTTCGTTTATTCCTAGTTCTTGTAATAAATTTAATTTTAAATTTTGATTTTCTTTGTATGTCTTTCTGCAGGCAGTTACTTCAAAAGGTTCAAAAAATATATTATCGGGGTACATTTTGGCTATTTTTGGGGAGATTATAGAGTCTGAGGCTCCTGAATCGATAAGAATTGTTATTTGCGTTTTTGGTAAATAAAAATATGGTAGTTCGATTTGTCGGGCAACGTTATTTAAGTCGACGGGGGATCCAAGGCTGTTTCCTGAAAATTTTCGCTTGCGGCGTTTGTTTGTAAATTATGTTCGTAAGAGCAGTTTTCTTGTTGGCTAGTGGGTTCTTCGTTATAAAAATGAGGATCGTAAAAATAGTCAGGGTTTTCTTCACTATAATTATTGTAAGTTTGATTTTCACAGGTTTGTTCGTAGGTTTGTTCGTAGTTTTGTTCGTAAGTTTGTTCTGGGTATGTTTCTACATTTGTCAAAAATCCTGAGGGTTTAAAAATTCCTGAAGGTCGATAGTATGGGGGTCTTTGATAGTGTTGCCTTGACGGACCAATTGTTGATGTCGACATAGGGGTTGGCTTGTCTAAAATGGGTTTATTTTGTGGGGCGAAGGCGTTAGTTGGTCTTCCAAAATTTTGAAAATTTTGAGGTTGATTTTGAAAAGGTCTAGGTTGATTAAAATTAAAGTTAGGTTGTCTAAATTGAGAGTTAAAAGGTGGATTAAAATTAAATTGTCTGGTAAACTGAGGGTTCGAAAAAGGTTGCATAAACGGGTTAAAACGTTGTTGGGGTGGTTTTGGTCTTATTTGATTAGTTTGGGGGTTGCGATTAAAATTTTGGTTTTGTCTAAAGTTATTGTTGGGTTTTAAAAATGAATTATTTCCTTTGTGCAAGTTCGAGTTATTACTTGTAAAATTGACTTGCGCTTCTACTATGTTATTACTCATGACGTCCTTGTAGGCTTCGTCTAAAGTTGCAGGAGTTTTAAGCATAAGAAGCGTTTTTAAAGAGTCTGGGGAGTTTGCGGTCAAAATTAAAACAGATACTTTTTCTACTTGAGATATAAGCAGTAACTTTTGTGCGTTATCTGCTACTTCACATTGAATTTTTCCAAAGATTCTTTGGCAAAAGGCCTTAAGTCTATCGATAAACTGCAAAATGTCTTCGTTTGCGTCAATTTTAATGTACTGAAGTTCTTGCATCAAAATTTCGTGATTAATTGGATCACCAAATTTTTGTCTTAAAGCTAACTTAATTTTTTCAAAAGTATTTAAATCTGGCCTTTCTAATAGAAAATTTTGAGCTTTGCCTACCAGTTTCGATTTTATGGCAGACAGGACCAATTTTTGTTGCTCAATAGAATTACCAAAATAAAGTTCATAAAATTCTTGTACAGAAATCAAAAAACTTTCTAAATGGGATTGACTGCCATCAAATGTGGGCAACAATGACGTGTAAAATTTAAGATTTTCCATTGTGTTAGAAAGTTCTTCGTTTTGTAAAGTGTTATCTAATTGGTTACTACTAACGCTACTTAAACTACTGTTAAAACTAGTGTTTAAATTTGCAAAATTTAAAGAATCAAAATTTTCTAAAAATCTATTTTCTAAATTATTTTCAGTATTTTCTTCTAAACTTTCTTCTATACTTTCTAATTGCTGTTGAGTGTCTAGTCTCGATGTCGACTGACCACTTAAATTTCTTAAACTACTTTGCAAACTACTTATTTGCTCAAAATTTAAATTTAAAGACGGTTTCTTCAAACTTGCTAGATAGTTTTCAATTTCAGTTTTAACGTTTTCTTTCTTATTTTCTGCTCCTAATCCTAGTTTTGTTTTGTTCTTTTCTAAAATATTCTTTAATCGCCTAGGCATCAAGAAAGTCAAAAAAACTTACATAACAATCGAGGATAAATCCATAAGGCTTGTTCTGTAGAGGTTACGCCACCAAAAGGAATCCTATAAATGGGGGTTGACTTTAGCTTTTCTGCCTATGACACCGGGCTCAGTAGGGATGTGTCGTTGGTTAGGCTTTTGGCTTCGGCGGGACTCATACAACACGGTAGACGTCACTAGCTTCAACTCCAGGCTTTATTCCACAACACTTCTTTACGTTCGACGTCGTAAAAGGTATTTTCTTTTAAGAAAAAGTTCACAATTCGTACGGGACGTAAAGTTCGGTTTGAATAGCGCACTAAGACTTAAAAGTCACTTTCGTACAACGGAAAACCGATAAAGGACGAAATCGCACTATCCTGTTCGCAGCGCCAATTAAATACGAAGTCCGGTGACGTAGCTTTTAAAAAACTTTTTATTTGAAAAGACTACAAAAAATACTTATAACTAAAATGACCAATACAACTTGTAAAAGTATAATGATACCTAATTAGACCATTTGGGTGCATATATAAACTTCAATGTACGGCGTCAGCAATATATTTGTTATTACAAACAAGATGAGATGTTATTATTCCAGGGATATTACTCGCGAAAGCATTTGTTAAAGCTAGCTTGTATAAGCAAGATACGGAATTTTAAAAATAAGAAGTGCGGCATTTGTTTTTGTTTTCTTTTATCGCCGAAACCAACATCTTTACGAGAAAACGTGTAGAGACATGTTTGGAAGATAATCAATCAACCTTGCAACTCCGTTAATAAATAAAGATGTTTTTTATCTACTATTAAAAAAAAGTATTCCTGCAGAATTGCTTGTATTTGGAAATATGCCCAAAATAATTGTTTGTTATACACATACCGCCTGTCCCAAAATAATTCTTAAAAGATTTTCCTATCCAAGTGCGAGAAAGGAATCCGAAATATAGATGTATCCAACAAAGACACTTCTTTTTTTTCGTGACCCCGCCTTTTAAAGGGGCCTCTATTATCCCTACCAAAAGTCGCCGAAATCGGGGATGACTTGTATCGTCGCGTGAAATTAAAAAAAAAGTACCAACTTCTCCCTAATGAATCAAGGGTCGAACTAAAGCGATTGCACTCGCAGCTGCGTGACTTACAGAAAGTCCAATTTGCTTGCTTTACTGTTAGGGGCAGAACGGGACGAGACTCTGTATCCAATAGAATCTATTAAAGGCGGGGTACAACTTTGGCTTTTAAGAATCAATTTAGCACATCCTGTAGATTTTGTTTTTTGATCAAATCCATCGCCCGATACTTTGTTTTGACGAAAATTTTATTGGCTTCAAATAAGCTTTCTACACATTTTTTGAGGAGAGCTTATTTTACTAGTTATACGGAAAAAAAGGGTAGGCCGATCTTGGGCCTTCACTTCCGAATGTCTTGGAATAGCTACAAAAACCGTTAATAGTAAGTTTTGGGGGTCAAGTGAATTATATTCCCGGTGCCAGTTCCCCGTATATTTTTTTGTGTTGCACGGTGGTATGTGATTTTTTTAGGATTTTTCTTTTATACTTTATGATAAACTGTGGAACCCATATTGCTAATTTGGTTTAAAAAATGAATTGAAACAAATTTAATTGTTAAATAAAATCAGAAAAAATTATGAAAGTTTCTTATCAAGGATTTTGTATTCTAGGTTATTTTAGCATCAATGCAGAAGTCAATGAATGAGATTCTTTTTATGCTTTTTTTAGGTAATAATTAATTTCCGATTGATTTATACTTATTATAGATTTCGGAACCACAGTTAGTAGTCGGTGTTTTTACCCAATTTTACACGGTTATATAATTTTTTTAATTGAGTCTTTTGTTAATGTTGATTGCCCTTTTTTGTCAAGCAATGAATATTCAAATTTTGCAAGTTTTATGTAAATACGTCAAGGTTTTGTTTACAGATTTTGCCAAAAGAATGTTATTGATATATAATTGCAAATATAAAATTGTGTATTCTTTGTTTACCTTGAAAAAAGAAGCACTAGCAAGACTATTTCAAAAAAAATTACCCAGAAACAAAGTCCTAAAAGAAAAAACTCTTGTTAAATGGATTATCATTTTGACTAAAACAAGACAGCACGCGATTAGTTGATCATTAATTTGATTATAGTCGAGATTGCTTGACATAATTATAATAATATACTGTATGTTTTTTAAAGTAAAAGAGACTTTTTTGGGTATTTATCGTACGCTTTTGGAAAGACCCTCGAACACGACGAATTTTTGGCTATTATGAAATTTTTGTAGCACGTACCCCCTTCAAGGGGTTCACTTTACCACTATATTTTGAACAGGGGAAGCTGCTCCGCCTGGGTGCGTCCTTGTGACTTGAATGTCTATGCAACCCGGTAAAATTTTCGAAAATCAATCTGTTCCTATTTGAGATACAGTAGAACCCCGATTATTCGTGCCCCACAGGACCGGACGAGGCACGGATAAGTGAAAAGCACGGATAATCCGAACATTCATTTATTACATGTTACATACATATTATGTATATATACTCAAAATATGACAGAAAAAAAAAGATCCCATAAGTTCAAACTAAGTTTATATGTATGTATTGCATAAAAAGATAACAGAACAAAAAATATAATTCTACATAAGGTTTTGGTTGAGTGATTCCCGGTAACGCTCTTTCGAGAGAACTTCAAAAACACAATTTCGATGATGGAAAATCATAGCACGGATAATCCGCAGCCCGAATAATCCGCGCACAGATAATCGGGGTTCTACTGTACTAACAAAAAAAACCATAATAAAAATAAAAATAAAATTAAATATATATATATATATATATATATATATATATATATATATATATATATATATATATATATATATATATATATAACCTACGAGATACGACAAAAGGAAAACAAGGAAGGGGCAGAGCGCGAACTGATCCGGAGGGTACAGAAGATACTAAAAACGGAATTAAATGCTAAAAACAAGATAGCAGCAATAAATACCTGGGCAGTACCAGCTTTTACATACACCGCCGGGATACTTTCATGGTCAAAGACTGACCTGGAAAGATTAGATCAGAGGATCAGAAAACTCCTCACTAAGAACGGATTACTGCACCCTAACTCAGCAATCGAACGACTGTACCTATCTCGTAGGGAAGGAGGGCGTGGACTGAGCAGTCTGCAAGCCTCAAATATCAAAGAAAGAAAAATGCTCAGAAAATACTTTAATAAACACAATCAGCCAGTACACAGAAGTATACGAAACTGGGATAAAAAGATCACTCCACTGAACCTGGCAAATCCGGAGGAGCCAGAGGAAGATAATCTTTCTGAGCAGCTTAAAATCAACTGGCAAAGAAAAGTGTTGCACGGGAGGTTCTACACAAGTCTGCATCAACCTGAAGTAGATATTGCCGCATCTCACTCCTACCTAACAACAGGGTACCTTTTCCCAGCGACCGAAGGAGCTCTCCTCGCGATCCAAGATCAGGTCGTTAAAACGAGAACATATACCCGACATATCCTCAAGCAGGAGGTAGAAACAACCAAGTGCAGACTTTGTAATATAGCTGAGGAAACCGTACAACACTTGGCATCGGGTTGCTCTGCCATTGCTAACACCAAATATCTGGAAAGACACAATAACATGGGTAAAGTGGTTCATCAGATGGTCAGTCTAAGTAAGGGTTTGCTGGAGAAATTCACTCCTCACCATATGTACAGTCCACAGCCACTGCTTGAAAATAATACCACGAAGATCTACTGGGACGTTACCGTAGAAACAGATAGAGCAGTGGAGCACAACCGACCGGATATGGTTGTGTGGAACAAAGCGGGAAAAACGGCAATTATAATTGATTTTACTGTTCCGCAAGATTATAACTTGGCTAAAGCCTATGGAGAAAAAATAACGAAATATCAAGCATTGGCTCAGGAAGTAAAAATCATCTGGAACTTACAAAAGGTGACAATAATGCCAATAGTCATCAGCGCCAACGGCTTGGTACACAGAAAAACCATGCAACATATAACAGAGCTTAGCATGCCAAATAGTGCTATCACATGGATGCAGAAAGCCGTTGTACTTGGGACCGTTGGAATTATTCGACGGACTGTCTCGCCGTATTGACACTAGCAGTGTCCTTGGCGACAATGAGTGCCCGGACACTGTTAGCCAAAACCACGTATGTGTGAATTATAAAAAAAAAAAAAAAAAAAAAAAAAAAAAATATATATATATATATATATATATAAAGTTTCAGTGCAAAATATTTCTTCATCAAAGATTATTTCGATGTGTTTCGGGACTTTTTTAATTGTTTCTTGGTACTGTACATAAAAAAACGTTTTTCTATCGCTTCGGTAACTTTGGAGACAAATATCTAAAAAATAAATCTACGGATTTTCGAAATTTTTACCCGGTTGTAAAGACATTCCAAAAATTTTTTTTTTCTCTTAGTCGCCGTTGTGGTTTAGTGGTAGCAATGTTTGTTTCCCACACCAGCGGTCCGGGTTCGATTCCTGGCTTGGTATTTGGTTGTTTGTGTTTGTTTAAAAACTGCTAACCTTGTTCGAACTTTCCGAAACTGGGCAATTGATCCTGATTGGATGGAGAGTCCCAGTATAAAAAAAAAGACATTCCAAAATGCAGTGCTAAAGTTTACCTCTCAAAGAGAATGGGTGCAATAAAAAGTGTAAGAGAGCCACAACGTGCCCCCTCGCAAACAAAATTAGTTCTGGAACAAAAGTCTGAGGGGAGGTAATGGTGACACGGTGACCGTAAATAAACGCGATGGAAATTTTGCCAGTCTATATCTCCTTAACTTGTAATTTTATCAAAAAAGTTAATAATACATTTTTGGATCACAATTATAGCTAAGTACTGTGACAAATGTTCTTTTTTGTGTAAAACCTTTTTTCCCCCACTCCTCTAACTTTAAAAATGTTATATAAAATGTTTTTATCAGAAATAACCTCCTATATTACCTGCTGCACTTTGGCTTATGGGACACCCTGTATAAATGTAAACTTTAAATTTTTTTTTGAATTTTGAACATATTTGAAATTTTTTAAGAATTTTAAAAGTATCTGAAATATTTTATTGAAATTCATAAAAAATTATCAAAATATTTAAAACTTGAAGATCTTTTATTATTTGGGAACTATTTCAATAATTTTAAATTTTTTTGGAAATTTAGGTTCATAGTTATCCCGAGAGCATAAATGGGCCATTAGACTAGAATTATTGGTAGGTCGTAGGTCTGGAGTAAGATATTTTTTCTTACCATAAGGTCATAGGTATATATATTTACACTGGCACATAAAACAAAAAGGGATCTGTATATTTGATCAAACCTACTTATACGTTGCAATTTTTCGCGCAGACACAAAAAAATGTGAAAACCGCTGAAAAAATATAGAAAATTTTTTGAACAATGTCAACATTGCTTATAAACAAGTTCTCCGAAGAACATTTATTTGATGGCTTTGAAAATGTACCATTTTTTGCAACTTCACCGTGTAATATTGCAATACTTTATTTTTTTTTAATTTATGCCGAATTTTGGGGGTGTCCTCTGTGCGCTTTTTTCCGCGTGCAATTTTTTCCACAGGCGATTTCTTCTTCGAGTGTTTTTCTGAAGCAAATCAACAAAAATATAATTTTTGTCAGCCTTTAACTTACCTGTAGTTGCTACCCGTCTTATACTTTACATATTTTTTCAGGTTCTGGCGGGGTAATTAACCCCCTTCCCCCGTAGAACCGCCAATGCCCGAAAAAGCCTCTGTTACCTTAAAAAATACCTTGTATATAAACATTGAAATATGTTTTTTTTTTTAAGAAAGGATCCAGCTAGCGGTGGCAGATTTTCTTTTTTTTGTGCAAATTCATTACTCCTCTAACTCTGTAAGTGCTAATATTGAAAACCGGAGTTTAACCCTTATGTTAGATAAGTTTTTTTAATTATTTTTCACATTGTAACTTAGAACTAGGTCCATGTATGTTGACATATATTTCATAGAACCCAAAAAAACATATATCTATTATTTCTTCCCATTGTGTCCAAAATAACAAATAAACAGTCTGCATTCAATTTAATTCAGCCAAATTTGTCATCAGGAACGGTTATAAAATCACATACTGATAAAGAATTATTTATTACCCATGACAATTAATAAATGATAACAATTAAAACGAAATTATTGTCCAAACAAAAACCTAAACTCAAAACATGTTGTTGATTTTTCGATTTTCCTGAATTAGTTCTGATCTTTACGTGCAACTACCGAATTTACCCAGGAATTAGAGTTTCAATACATTATGTTTGCTTCTTTTTTTCAAGGTATACAAAGAATACCCATTTTTATATTTGCAAAAATTTTGAATAAATATTGTCTCGCTTTTAGCAAGGCTGGTAACATAATTTTTCAACTCGTAAATGCTCTTTGATTGACGTAACAATTGACAACAAGTTTTAATAATAAAACTCAAACGTAATATCCTTCAGAGTGAAAGAAATGTCGATTTTTATCAAAATAAAGTTTACTCTAACAGAAAAATGTGTGACACTTTTTTCCGAATTCTTTTCCTGTCAGTGCAGTTTCAAAAGAATACAAAAGGGCACTAGTGCAACAACAGGTTACAGGGTGACGAAAAATGTGCACTGAGTGCAACACTGGACTTGTCAAAAGAAAACAAAATTGCACTCGTTTTCCCAAAAGAAAACGAAAATTGCACTAGTGGCGCACTAGTACTGCACTTTTTTCCAAAACAATAATTTCCGGTTCGCAAATTTTCTGTGTGGAAATTTCTGACCCCCGTGATTAAGATTGTATATGAACTCGTTTTTATATTCCCTGGTTTGGAAAGTATTTTCTTTTTATTAAACTGACTAGACTTTTTTGCTGGACAAAAATACAGCAATACACATTTATCTGTCATTTTTTAAAAGCTTTGGATACTTAGTTTTAGTTATTTATGGTAAACGATTGGTGGTATAGTAACTAATAATATCGGTAGTGCAAAAGCAATCGATAATAAAAATCGATTTATGCAATAAGTGCAAGGATCTGTTCTGCCGCTCAGAATCACTGGACCGCCAAGAAAAGCATCTTATTAGCCTTAATTGTTCCTTATTACGTCATAATATGATTATATTAAGAAACGCTTTAAGCTAAGTAACGAAAAAAAGTCGGTGAGATGAACCCTAAGAAACTTAATCGTCCGTCGTCGTATCAAAATAATATGTAAAGATAAGTCATTTATAAGTTTTTACTATACAAGGTGGTGACTTTAACTGGCGCAAATTCGCTACAGCTTCAGGTTGAAAAATGCGGATAAAACGCAAAAACACGTCGATTGAGTTTTTTTGTAAGATTTCCGGTTATTTTTCACCCCTTTTAGAGGGTTAAACTCACCCCGACTTCATTTTTATAAATGGGATGATACCACTTGTGGCATCTTGTTGGAAAGGTCTTTCCAAAATAAAATTGATTGTGCCATTTTTATTTCATTGTAACTCTTATGCTATTTTCTAGCGTAAAAAAATAATTTGATGCATTGCAGCCTTACAATTTGATAAAGATGCGATAATTTTTTTGTACCTGTACTTTCCTTAATTTTTTCCGAGTCCATTTTTTACAATAAAAAGTCCAAATTGAGATAAAGCGGTTCATACACTTTTCTAAAAACAAATTGAGAAAATACTGACCACTAAAAACTGTACCTTAGACTGCTTTTGTAAGCATTGGAAGAATTTTTTGATATGAAATAATTTTTTCGCGCTAGAAAATTACCATTTGGTAAAAATGAAAAAAAACGGTACAATCAATTTTCTTTTAGAAAGACCTTTCTGACAAGGTGCCACAAATGGTATCAGCCCTTTTAAAAAAATGAAGTCGGGGTAAGTTTTACCCTCTAAAGGGGGTGAAATTTTTTTTATTCTGCTATGACCGGAAAGCTTACAAAAAAGCTCAATCGACTTGTTTTTTGCGTTTTATCCGCATTGTTCAACCTGAAGCTGTAGCGAATTTGCGCCGATTAAAGTCCCCACCCTGTATATTTGTAAACCTCAAAATTTTCCGGTGAACACTTTCTAGAGGCATTTTATATTACTTTTTGACAAATATTCAATTCTCCCTACTTCTACCCCGCTGAATCCGAATATGCCTGTTGCCACCTCGAAAAGTTGACAGGGGCTGAGATATTCAAGATGGCGGACAACACGGCGGCGAAATTTTAAATTGCAGCTGTAAAGCCCAAATTGACACAGGTGTACATAAAATATATATTTATATAACTAAGAAATAATATCATATAATGTTTTTAATGGCTGCAAAAACCTCCAAAAACCCCCCCAGACCCCCAAAGTCTAAAAGTTTTTTGAAATTTTCTTAAAACTAAGCTTCTAAGAGAAAAATTTATTATATACTTTATTGTAGACAATCAAATTCCCTTTTTATCAACGTATAATTCAATGGAGTTGCTAACAAACTCATGTTTTTCCCAGGTATTCAATTTTTTAAAATTAATGTCTACAGGAAAAATACTCTGCCAATATATGGGCCCCTAAGCTCACACTAGGTACTATAGTTATAGTGTACGTGTGAGCTAATATAACTAAAAACTGAAATATATTTTATTCAACTCCAGACTAAATTACCTTTTGTTTGATACCACACAAGCCATGTTTTGACTTAAACCCAAATTTTTAAAATCTACCCCCACCCTTAAAAAAACAAAAAATAAAATGTATTTTGTTAAACTCCGGACTCAATTACTTTTCATTTGATATCACACACGCCATATTTTCACTTAAACTCTAATATTTAAAATATACCCCCACCCTTTTTTTAAAATAAATTAAAATGTATTTTGTTTAACTGCAGACTCAATTACCTTTCGTTTGATATCACACACGCCATATTTTCACATAAACTCTAATTTTGAAATCTACCCCCACCCTTTTATTTGGTTTCTGTTCGGTGGATTTTGGTCATTTTAAAATGGGACCATCTCGACCCAAGACCCAGCCTAGGTACCAAATTTCGTTAAAATCGGCCAAGCGGTTTTTGAGTTATGCGCGTTGGTCGTTACAGACAGACATACAGACAGACAGACATACAGACAGACAGACAGACGGCGCAACAAAAAAGTTTCAAAATCATCTGAAACGCAAAGATATATAAAAATTTTTAAAATCGGAGCAACTTTTTTTTTCTCGAAAAAATTAGGATCACCATGGCTCACACTACTATAGTATAGTATATGTGTGAGCTAAAAATGTGCTATATTTTATTATAGTCAATAAAATCAATTTAAAGAAAAAACAGAAAATAAACCATTTTTGTTACGCGTTTAATCTAATTTTCTCAGAAACTAAGCTTAATATGAAAAAATACTCTGCCAATATATGGGCCCCTAAGCTCACACTAGGTACTATAGTTATAGTGTACGTGCTAATATAACTAAAAACTAAAATATATTTTATTCAACTCCAGACTAAATTACTTTCGTTTAATACCACACAAGCCATGTTTTGACAAACCCAAATTTTTTCTTTTTTTTCTACCCCACCCTTTAAAAACAAAAAATAAATTGTATTTTGTTTAACTTCGGACTCAATTACCTTTCGTTTGATATCACACACGTCATATTTTCACGTAAACTCTAATTTTTGAAATCTACCCCCACCCTTTAAAAAAAACTGAAATATATTTTGTTTAACTCCAGACTTAATTACCTTTCGTTTGATATCACACACGCCATATTTTCATATAAACTCTAATTTTTGAAATCTACCCCCACACTTTTATTTGGCTTGTGTTCGGTGGATTTTGTTAATTTTTAAATGGGACCATCTCGACCCAAGACTCAGCATAGGTACCAAATTTCATTAAAATCGGCCAAGCGGTTTTTGAATTATGCGCGTTGGTCGTTACAGGCAGGCAGGCAGGCAGGCAGGCAGGCAGGCAGGCAGGCAGGCAGGCAGGCAGGCAGGCAGGCAGGCAGGCAGGCAGGCAGGCAGGCAGGCAGGCAGCCAGACAGACAGACAGACAGACAGACGGACAGACGGCGCAACAAAAAAATTTCAAAATCATCTGAAACGCAAAGATATATAAAAAAATTTGAAATCGGAGCAACTTTTTTTTCTCGGAAAAATTAGGATCACCATAGCTCACACTACTATAGTATAGTATATGTGTGAGCTAATATACACTATAGTTTATTGTAGATAGTGAAATTCCCTTTTTCAACTATGTGAAACTCGGTGGGGTTTTACTTTTAACAAACCCTCCAGCAATGTCCGTAAATGGGGATGATTAAAAAATTCATTAAAAAAACATGTTTTTTACTCGTTTTATTTAATTTTCTTTAAAACCAAGCTTTTTATCAAAAAATGTGTTCCATACTTCGTCATAGCCAATAAAATTTCGTTTCAAACGATGTATAACAAAGTGAAAGTTGGGATTTCATAGTTACCTCTCCAGTGGTGTACTTAATTTAAAGTAATTATTTAAAAATGTTACAGGTTTTATTATTTATTCAATTTTCTCAAAATTAAGCCTCTCAGGACAAAATGTCTTCCTAACTTTTTGTTGGGGAATGAAATTTCCTTTTAAACAGTGTATGACAAAATGTGATAGAAAATATGGCTAACTTTCTAGGGACGTCCGTATATTAGGGTCACTCTCAAAAATTACCAAAAAAACTTTTTTGTAACATTTTCTAGATCTAGGATAGAATAAATTAAAAAGTATTTTTGTTTCTAAAAAGCTCATTTTTCTTTAAAAATACATAAAATATGTAACAAAAATTGATTATTTTGGTTATTTTTGAAAATTAATTTTTATAAGTACACCTTGAGACTTAACTGACTGTTTTTTCGAAGTAATCCCAATTTACGGACGCCACTGGAGAGCTACTTGCTTTTCCTAACCTAATCGACCCGTACATCGTAGAAAAGGAAATTCTGTTCTCCACAAAAAACTTTTCCTTGTAATTTTCGATAGAAAGGTTAGTTTTCGAGAAAATTGAATAAAACTAAAAGAAAAACAGGTTTTTTTCCGTCTCTTTCGATATTTCGAGTTGGCAACAGGGAGATTCAGATTCAGCGGGTTCGAATTAGGGGGAAATAGTCTGTTCCCAAAAAGTAATATGATTTACTTCTAGACCGAAAACGGAGAGCCTTTTCAAATTTTTTGCTCTAACTAATAGGCTACATGTGAATTTACGTTCAGTCAGTTTTAGTGCCTAGTACACATTCCAACATTCTGCATGCATCTCTTATTATACACAATTTCACTTTTTGCCCTTTAGAACTTCTTTTTTTGTTACTTTTTATATCTTTATTTGCTTAAAAACCGTCTACTATACGTGCAACTTTTGTGTTTTTGTTGCCTCTGTTACCAAATATGTGCTGAATGTTCTTCTATGTTCCGGAAACACATGTCGGTTGTATCTTCTTGTCGCCGGTTTTCAATTTGAGCGGTAAACTTTAAAGGCATAACCGGCAACACGAGGCAACAAAAACACCAGTGGCCTGAGCAAAGGGTAACCCTCCCTACTACCTGGGAATTTTCAAAGCATATATTTTTTAGTTGCTATTGGAATCTAGTTTCAGGCTTTACTTGTTTGCTACTTGTCAACTACAGCATATAGGTACTAAACGAGAAAATCAAAGTAAAGAACTCATTACGGATGCCTATAGAAGTAAAAAATGCCATTTTCAAAAAATTCGGTTCATTAGCTGCCGGGTTAAAAGCGTTTCTTTTTACTTTTACTACTCTTCTTTAGGTGATCATTCCCCCTATTTTCCCTGGGTAATTGTAAAGTTGCCAACAAGTAAAACCTGCAACTATTATTCCAACAAGCGCGGATTTGAGGGGGGTAACGTGGTAATTACCCCCCCCCCTAGAACAAAAAATATGCACTTTTTATTGATTAAAGGGAAAATAGGCGATCTACCACCCCTAGAAAAAAAATTATATAACAATTTTTTTTTGTCGACTATTACCCCCCCTAGATTTTCACCCAGATCCGCGCTTGTATTCCAATAGCAACCAAAAAAATATAAGTGTTAAAAACTCCCACGTAGGTGCGAGGCTTTCGGTCTAAAAGGCTTATTTTATAAAACTTGAAGAAATATAAGTTAATGGCAAAAAGTGAAACCGTGGGCCAGTCGTTATTTGCTTTATTTGTTAATTATTATTTAATTTAGGTTTCAAACATTCCTCATGCATTTAACCATTTAAATTTAAGTGAGAAAAACACGTTTTCTTGGTGTATTTATAGCATTTTCAACAGGAAAATTAAGGTGAAATTTAGGTAGTCGGAGGAAAATTTTTAAAGGTCGCATACAAAGTTTTCAAAAGACAAGACACCCATTCAATAAGTTAAAACAGGGCCGGTGAAACGTGATTAATTTTGGCAGGGGTTTTTGAAGGTATTTTTTAATTTGATTATGTAGATGGGCAAATTTATTATCTTTCTTGTAATGCATAATTTCACAAAATTTCAATTATCTGTTGTAATTTTTAAGAAAAAAAAACTTGTTAATTTTAGCCCTCTATACAGAGTGGTCCAGGTTAAAGTACATTAATTTTAATAGGTGATCGCAAAAAAGTAGAGTTTCATAACGAAGCTTTTTTTAAAAAGTTACCTAACAACGATACAGGTTGTCAAAGTTGTTTTTTTTGTGATAACTTTTAAACCGTTACATCGATTTTTTCTAAATTTCGTACACAGAAGTAACGCCATTACAAAATGAAATAAACAAGATCGATTTCAACTAAATTTCGCACACTAACTAATGCTAACTTAGTAAATCTCTAAGTAGTGATTAAATTTATTTAAAAAAATTGACCAGTGGCGTAAATATTGGGGGTATGCAACCCATTGTACCCTCCCAATATTTGGCGCTACTGCCTGTGTTAAAAATCAAATTAATTCATTTTTATTTGTTTTAATTTAGCAACAAAAAACTTCTAAAAACTAACAAATAGATACATTTATTTCTAGAGTAGGTTCTTCATATGAAATCCACCGACTTCAATGCATTTTTGAAGTCTTTTAGCCATGGAATTAGTTGCAGTTAAGACTTGGTGACAACTTTCCATAAGCTGACGGCACGCCTCTTCAACACGTTCTACTACTTCTTCGCGTGTTTTTACTGTCGTTTCATAAGCAATATCCCCATACATAAAAGTCTAAGGGCGTAATCTCTGGTGATCTTAGTGGCCACGTCACTTGGCCTCTTCGTTCTTACATCACTTTGAATTTATTGAAATATCTCAAAAACTAAGCCAAACATCAAAATTTTACTAAAGCACTTATTTTTGCTAAATTAAACAAGAATTTTCTTTTTAAAACATTCAGTGGCGCCAAAGATTGGGAGCCCCAATATCTACGCCACTGGAGAATTTTAGAAAACGAATACAATCGTTACTTAGTGATGTACCACAATAGTGTGTACGAAATTTAGTGGACATTGATGTAACGGTTTAAAAAAGTTATAATGAAAAAACCATTTATTTTCTAAAACTTTTACAACCTTTATCTTTGTAGGAAACGTTTTTTAAAGAAGTTTTTTTTTATCAAACTCTACTTTTGTACGACGTTCTATCACCTATTCAAATTAATGTACTTTAACCTGGACCACCTTGTATATAAAAATATAAAGATGTTTCTGACCTTTGCCTACCACCCCTTAAGGTTCGGTGCATTGGTTAAAATACACCATGTATAACTAACTTGTCATATTTATATAACTCAAAATCTGTGCTTCATCTAGAGATCAAAAATTTTCAGATAAGTAGTCCTGGTGCAGGCGCACCTCTAGCACAGTTGAGTAGATATACAAAATATGATGACCGCAGTTTGACAATGGATACTAGCTGAGAATAGGTCATAGATTAACAACCCGGATGTTGCTGGACCAATTTTTGGTCAATTTTTTTTATCGCCCCTCCCCTTCTAGTCTTGTAGTCGAATTTCTAAAAATTTAACTAAATTGACGCCCTATAAAGTCACAATGACACAGAAAAGCATCCAAAATGTATAAAATCTAATCCAAAATAAAACTGTATTAGTTTTGTAAGTTTTAGCTGCTAAAACCCCCAAAAACCCCTCAAAACCTAAAATATGTGAGTTCTTTTTTAAATTTTCTCAAAATATAACCCACATAGCACAATCACGTGTTTCATACGTAAAAACCGCGTGAGACAAAAACACTTTGATTTTAAAAGCTGCTAGAAAAAAAAAACGTTTATTTCATATATGAAAACAAGGTTATTTATTAGCGTTATATAAAATAACGTCGCAAAAAACGGCGTTGTAATAACGCCATTATCAAATCAAAACAGCAATTTTTTGACGTTATTTTCAAGTGTAGATTTTTATCAACGTCAAAATTCCATTTGGTTCGCGCATTTTCTACACCAATTTTAAAACGCGACTTGCATGGCTTTTCTACCAAATATTTTTGAGATTTTACTAGAAGCAGCGCCACCTATTAGCGACATTTTTCACTTCGACGAAATCTATCTGGGAGTGCTTCTGCCTCTGAATTCCAAAACAAGGTAATGAACTGATCCCTGATCCTTCACAATCACGACGCATCAGTTATTAACTTGATAAAGGCACATGTGTGTTGTAAAAATCTTGTTTAACTTTTAAAGAAAACATAATGTACATTGTGGATGACTTTTCAAGTGTGAATTTGGCACATGAAAATAACAAGGGGTAAAAAAGATGTTATATACACAGCACCAGAAACCTCAGCAAAAATTACATTTTGATAGCTTGATTCCTTCTTGTTTTTAAGTTATCTTTAAGCATGTAGACTTGACAAAAGAAATATTACATGGGTTATTCTTGTAAAAAATAACTTTATTATTTTTGTTCACGTTAATTTACCGTTTATGTGATTTTGGTGCTATGAGGGAAGCTTCTTAGGGAAAGATATGCAATAACCTTTATTGTGGACAATGAACTTCCTTTTGAAACTTTATATAAGTCACTGGGATACGACTAATGACAAACTCTCGAGCGGCGCCGGCGTCCGTTTATTGAAAGAATTAAAAAAAGAAACATGTTTGTCACATATTTTACCCGATTTTTTACACAATAAATAAAAATAGACAATAAAGTTTTCTTTTAAACAATTTATAAAGAGATTAGTTCCATCAATAACAATTATTTAGTCGTCCGTAAATGGAATCAATTTTTAAGAATCACAAAATTTTTATCCAATTTTCTCAGAAACTATATACTACAATTTATTTTTGAAAATGAAATGCCCTTTTTAACAATGTGTAAGTCGGTGGAGTTAGACTAATGACAAACTCTCCAGGGGCGTTCATTTGTTGACAAAATGTAAAAAAAATTAAAAAACCACATATTTCTCTCATGTTTTACCCGATTTTCTTAAAAACCAAGAACTTTAACAAAAAATGTGTATTATAGTGTATTGTAGCCAATAAAATTTCCTTTTAAACGCTGTAGAACAGGCGTCCGTAAATTAAATCAATTGATACCAATCACCAAACAAAACAAAAATGTGTTTTTTGTTATAGAAAATAAAATTCCCTTTTACACAACGTATCAGTTAGTGGGGTCTGATTATTGGCTAACTCTCCAGCGACGTCCATATATGGGGATCATTAAACAAAACATTTTTGTCCCATGTTTCACCCGAGTTTCTTTATATAAAATGTTCTTCACAACTGATTGTAGAAAAATAAATTTTCTTTTAAACGATGTGTATAACAAGGTAAGATTTATTTCATGTTTCAAAACTTCAGAAGCGTCCTTAAATTAAATCAGTTCTTAGAAATTATTTTCTACAATAAAGGTTAGTACCACAAAGTAAATTTTATGATTATTACAAATTTTTCCTTAAGAAGTTAAGTTTTTAATAAAATTTTTAAAAAACCTTAAAAATTTCCGGTTTTGGGGGTCTGGAGGGTTTTTGTTAATAAGACGAGGGGCAATTAAAATAACTTTGAATAAAAATTAATCTATGACCTATTCTCAGCTAGTATTCATTGTCAAATTGCGGTTCTCATATTTTACAACCTCTAGCGCCTGCACTATCCTACCCATGGTATCTACCCACCTTTTCCGCCGGCCCTGATTAAGACAAAATATATCAAATCAACACAGAATCTCGTATGCGTTTTGTTTAAAAATCTTACGTGTTTTACCCGCGAACTTTCATTGTGATCATACGCTAAATATGGTTAGTGTAGTGAACACACCCGCTAAGTTCCAACATGGACCCCCTGCGCGCGGACCCCATCTGATGACGTCTCATGTTGGGGGTGGTCGGTGGCGGGGGGATGGTGGCGAACGTGCTGAACAGGTTGCCAGGCGCTGCGGGAATCGGTTGCGGTGCTGAAGTAGCTGCTGAAGTACTGCAGGTGCTAATTCCAAATCTGTTTTGACCTGGAGGAAGGAATGAAGCAAATGATGACAAAGCAATTCGCAGAATGAAAGTCGCAGCTTTATTTAGACCCTATGGTGCAGTAGACGTGGCAACGCGTCACCTAAGCTCAAAGCAGGGGTGCAGACAGTAGCGTTCGTTATTAAAACTAAATGTAAAATTTTTAAATAAAAGTTTTATTTATGGGGCTTTCCTTCAAAAATTTGATTTTAATAAAAATTAATTTTTTGATTTCCCTAATTAGTACGGATTACACCGAACCAGAAAATTTTGAAAAAATGTTGCGATTCTTTAAATCTATAGGGTGTTTTATTTTCGTAATTAGCCAAAACATATCTATAGTTTATAAGTTTTCGTGAAAAAATACAACATTTCTAAAAAAAATTATTTGTAAACAGTAGTAATTTTTTTGGGTTCTTATTCTTTCAGGAAAAATCATAAAACATAGATATGGTTTGGCCAATTAAGAAGATAAAACACCCTGTATATTTAAGGAATAGCAAGATTTAAAAAAAAAAATTATTTCGGTGTAATTTTTATTAAAATCTAAATTTTTAAGTGCAAAAGGTGGCCGGTTTGATATATTTCAAACTTCTACAGTTTTTAAACTAAACTTGATATCTTTTCATGTTTCTCGTCGGTATAGAACCCCTGAATTAACGTTTTGTTGGGTTTAATTATTTTTGATTTTACACTTGAACCTCAAACTTACTAGTAGTTATCCCACCAAATGGTGTGGAAGGTGTTCCGGCATTGCTGGACTGGCCTCCTGAGGATTTCTGAATTATTTGGGACGGTGTATAGCTGGATTGAGATGCTTTGCTACTTAAAGCACCTATAAAAAATAATATTTCTATACGTGAATTCCACACTTTATTTATTATTAATTTAAGTAAAATAATTATTAAAACAAAAAGATCAGAATGAAGGAAGAAGAAGAAAAAGATTACTAACCTAAAGGATCACTGTCTTCTTCTATGTACAAAATTGACGTGTTTCTGCTAAGAGACCCTCTCCGTTCCCGCTGAGGGGTAGAATCAGAGCTTTGAGCAGCCTCCGACCCCACGCTTTCTCTTCGGAATAGGCCTATGACGGAAGAACGATGCGTTTCAAGGCCCCCTAATTTAAAAACAAAACAGGGTGTATTGGAATACCTCCGAAAACTCTCTTTACATATGAAATATTCTAAATGAGAAGCTACCCACATAGCACAAAAATCACATCAACGTTAATTTAACGTGAACAAAAATAATACAGTTATTTTTTACTAGAAAACAACCTCATACCATGTAATATTTGTTATCTTAAATGTACATGTTTAAAAGTAACTTAAAAACAAGGAGGAATCAAGTTATAAAAATTTAATTTTTGCTGAACTTTCTAGTGCTGTGTATTTAACGTTATTTTCATGTGCCAAATTTACACGTGAAAAGTCCTACACAACATGTTCTAAAACACCACTAGATTAAGACTTCTTAAGTCTACTAACTTTTTGCGTATTATTTTGTGACATTTTTTCTCTTTAATCAAAAAAAGGCGCGAAAGCCTGTTCTAAAAGCCCTCTAGATATAGACTTGTTAAAATAACTTTCTGCATCTTTTTTTGTCACATTTTTTTTAATATTTTTGTTTTATTTAAAATTGACGAGAAAGGAAGTTCTAAAAGTTTACTAGTTTAAGACTACAACACTTTTTTAAAAGATCGCGCTCAAGGCCAGACAAAATCTCGATACATACATTATGTTTTCTTTAAAAGCTAACCAAGATTTTTCAACAGTAAACGCTTTCACACAATATTAATGTGTCTTTATCAGATTCATAACTGATGCGTCGTGATCGTGAAGCATCAAGGAACAGTTCATTAACTGGCTTTTGGAGTTTAGAGGCCAAAGCACTCCCGTATAGATTTTGTCCAAGTGAAAAATGTCGCCAGTAGGTGGCGCTGCTTCTAGTAAAATCTTAAAAATATTTGAAAGAAAAGCCATGCAAGTCGCGTTTTAAAATTCGTGTAGAAAATGCGCGAACTCAATGTGATTTTGCCGTTGATAAAAATCTATTTAGAATTCACTTGAAAATATCGTAAAAACATTGCTGTTTTAATTTGATAATGGCGAACGACCTATTAAGCTTCTTTGCATATATGAAAGAAACGTTTTTTTTTTCTAGCAGCTTTAAAAATCAACGTTTTTTTTTCTCACGGGTTTTTTACGTGTTAAACACGTGATTGTGCTATGTGGGTAGTTTAGTCAACTTCACTTTCAAGGCCGGAGTGTATATGTAAAAGATACCATTCTGATATTAGCTACCCTTTTAGGCATCGATGCACGCCCATGGTTTTGACGTCAGTTTTCATTTTCTAGGTATTACAGTGTTGCCTGATAAAAGGTGCATTATATTTCTGAGAATTGGTGAATGATTTAAAAATTAAGCTATTAATGAATGGGACGCGTGGTCTGTAGGTACTTTAGTTAATGGTCGGGCAGCAAAACGCTATTTTCGTCAATTTTTGGGGGATTTTGATAAACATTGGCACGTTTATACATCGACCCAAGAAAAGTAAAAAACTAAAAATTTTTAGGTCGGTTTGTCTCTCTAAGCTGCGTATCAGTGCCCTGAATTTTCTGAGTTGCACCTTTCGTTAGGTAACACCTGTCTCTATGGGCCTGTGTCCCTCAAGTTTTAGAAATATTTATCGATTTAAAACAAAATCACAGTACACCAATTAAAAAATAGTAATGCAAAACGGCTTTCCAACCAAATATTTTTAGCGATACACCCCGTATTTTTAGTTCAGGACGACAGCTCCGCGATGGCGCTATCCCAGCAGAAAATGCACCATTAAGCCCTGTATCCTGCGTGTCTTTAAATGTCTTGGAATTTGAATTTGTCAAGCACTTGATGTGTACATCGATAAAACTCATAAAACTTGTCAAATTTGTTTTTCGCGAAGATTTTTTTAATGTTCGCGTTGAAGTGGAATTTTGTTCATATTTCTTTTGAGATAAAAATCAAAACGAAATCGGTGTGTTTGCGATTTATCACGGGAAAGTGAAATCTTGCAGAGCAGAGCGATGACTTCTCTCAAAAAAGGTTTTGAATGAGAGGTGCTTGTTGTGTTACGGTTCGGTTCGGTGTAAGTGTAATAGTTACTGATTTTGAATGTATTCATACTAATATAAATTATTATTAAAATAAATTGTTATTCTAGTATGCAAAATTTGGACTTATTTTTTTTACATAATTTTATTATCTTTCAAAAAACAAAGAATTTCAACAAAAAATTAAAAACTAACTGACCTGTATAATAATACACAAGGCGCAGAGCGCAAAAATTAGTTCAGACAGCTATGGGATGGCGCTGTTCAAATGCCATTAATTGTATTAAGAGTTTAACATGAGGGTGTCCAATCTATTTCTGTGATTAGTAATCTGTGAACAAAATAATGTCAAAGTCAAAACTTTGACGAATTTACCAAAGTAGTGATTTTTTTAAAACTTGAATTTTCGGACCCTGTCAAGAAATTTCTGAGGCGGATTTTATCTGACATACTTTTTTTTCTTCCTTTTGAGTCTCGCTATACTAAACTTTTTAAAATATTAAAAAATATTGCAGGGAAAATCTGTAGCAGAACCACAAATACCCAGCTGTCGCGTTTTTCGCAAAATTCAAAGACTTTGGACGCTGATACATATCAACTTTTTAAAACTTTATTTGAAAAAAACATAAAAAAGTATTTACTGGTTCTAATAAAAAGCTAACTAAAAAATTTACACCTCTAAAAAAAAATTATAAATATAATCCAAAATATTCAAAAATTTACCGCAAACATGGAAAAGTCCCTGGCTCAAAATATCGGTTTTTACAGCAAAAATCACCCGTTGGGAGATAAACGGCTGGGGATTTTTTAGTTTGCGTTTAATTTTGGGTCCCCCGAAAACCTTTGTTCTACTATAGACAGGCTTTTAAGTGGTGTTATTTTTTTTTTCAAAAGTGGTAGCAAAGGAGCGTTTAAAGTTTGATATTTTTCAGTTTTTTTAAAAACTCCAAATCGTATACTGGTCGGTCAGTGCGTCAATTTTTGAGGGATTTTCATAAAAATTGACAAGTTTGTACATTGACCTTAGCGAAGTAAAAAATAAAATAAAGTTGGTTGGTACTCCACTCTAAACTAACGTTTCAGTGCCCTTAACTATCATTTTTGCTTACTTTTATCAAAATAACTCAAAATCAAAAAGACAAAAAATTTTTTGTTACGGTTTTAATTAGGTAAGACCTGTCTCTATCGGCCCGTCCAACAAAACTTTTAGAAATATTGTTTTGTTTTATAAGGAAAATAATTTAAAATTAAAAAATTTTCTAATGTAGTGATTTTTTTAAAACTAATTTTTTTAACTTTGTCAGAAAATTTTTAATGAGGATTTTATCTGACGTACTTTTTTCCCCTTTTAAGTCTGCCTTTAATTTTCTTTCTAAGATATTAAAAAATATTGCAGGAAAAATCTGTAGCAGAATCACAAATAACAAGCAGTTGCGTTATTCGCAAAATTCAAAGATTTTAGACTACTTATGCATAACCAATTTTTATACTTTATTTGACTATAATTTAATAGCGCATTTACCGTTTTTAATAAAAAAACTAAATATCAAATTCACCTGCATAAAAAAATATCCAAAATGTTCAAAAATTTACCGCAAACATGATATAATCGCTTGGTCAAAATAACGGTTGTCTAAGCGAAAATTACACGGGATTTTTTGGTTCGGTTCGGTTCGGTTGGGTTCCCAAAAATATTTATTTTACTACAGACAAGTTTTAAAACGATGTAATTTTTTTAAAAGTATACTTGGTAAGTAAGAGCAAAAAAGCGTCTAAATTTGTATATTTTTTAGCCAATTTGCCAATATTGAGCACCTAAGCTTTAGGTACTATAGTTATAGTGTACGTGTGAGCTAATATAACTAAAAACTATATTATATATATTTTATTCAACTCCAGACTCAATTACCTTTGATACCACACAAGCCATGTCTTGAATTAAACTCTAATTTTTAAAATCTACCCCCACCCTTTTTCAAAAAAAAACCAAAATGTATTTTGTTTAACTTCAAACCCAATTACCTTTCGTTTGATATCACACACGCCATATTTTCACTTAAGTCAAATTTTTAAAATTTACCCCCACCTTTTTTTTTAAATATTCGAAAATGTATTTTGTTTAACTCCAGACTCAATTAGCTTTCGTTTTGTTAATTTTTAAATGGGATCATCTCGACCCAAGGCCCAGCCTAGGTACCAAATTTCATTCAAATCGGGCAGGTGGTTTTTGAGTTATGCGGGTTGGTCGTTACAGACAGACAGACAGACGGCGCCACAAAAAAGTTTCAAAATCATCTGAAACGCAAAGATATATAAAAACTTTTGAAATCGGACCAACTTTTTCTTTTCGAAAAAATTGGGATCACCATAAGCTCACACTACTATTATAGTATAGTAGTAGTGTGAGCTAATATCGAAGTCATATAGTGGTCGGTCAAATTCAAAAATTTTGGACTGCTTAAATTCAAAACCATTTTTTGGCCAAAATTTAAAAGTGTATTGCTGATAGAGAACTAATATATGAAATTAATTTCTTTTAAATAGAAAAATAAAAAAATTTACCGCAAACTTGGAAAAAAACATTGGTTTAAAACCATGGGCGCACCCAGAGGGGGGGGGGGGGGCGGGCCCTGGCCTAAGATTTTTGTATATATTTTCCACATATTTCATGAATAAACACAAGAAATAGCATGAAATACGACATTATGAGGCCTCGGGCCCCCCCCCCCCCCCCCCCAAGACATATTCCTGGGTGAGTTACTGTTAAAACAACAGTTTTTAAAGCGAAACTGAAATGGTTGGCGATTTTTTATTTTGCGGTTAAATTTGGGTCTCCGGAAATTTTTTTTTAATATAGACTGGCTTTTAACTATAATAATATAATAAAAAAAAAATTAACATATAGCTGGTAACTGATAGTAATGAGATGTTTAAAGTTCGGTTTTTGATTTTTTCACAAAATTACCGAGTTATATACTAAAATAGTGTAAGTTCTTAATATAATTTAGAAGCCTGAAATAAATGGAATTAACACGTTAGTAAGGGTGCTAACTCTATTTTATTTTATTTTTAACAAAACTCAAAAATATTTATAATTTTCGAAAAGAGTGATATTTTAAGCTCTTAATAACTACAAAAGATAACAAAAAAACAGAATTATTTGCCTGTAATGGTCAGCCATTCCCCTTAATCCTTTCTAGGTTCGGCCATAAGACAAACAAAAAATCCTGCTAAATTTAACATTTATTAAAAAACTGCCTATTTTATTTTTAAAAATATAGAAACACAATATCTTTCAAAACATTAAGCTTGTTTAGTACGCCACGCTGAGGATGGAAATGCCTTTTTCCGAAACACCGGTGTCCGTGGTTGACTATACCCCTATAAAGTTGCCTTTTATACTTTGTTAACTCATTGTTTTCGGTTTCAAACCGATACCGTGGAGACGGTGATAGCATGGTCTGGTTGAACTGTGACATAATGTCTTTCTTCCTTATAGACCGGTGGACGTTTTCATCCCGCCATGGACTTAGTTTCCTTGGTTCGCTGTCGTTTCACTCGTAGAATGAAAAATAGGTTTTACCTATTTTTTCATTCTTTTTGATTTACCTTGTTTCTTGTAGTCAGTTTGTTCTACTTTGTGTCAGGCAAGCAACGCTGAGGATGGAAATGCCTTTTTCCGAAACACCGGTGTCCGTGGTTGACTATACCCTTATAAAGTTGCCTTTTATACTTTGTTAACTCATTGTTTTCGGTTTCAAACTGATACCGTGGAGACGGTGATAGCATGGTCTGGTTGAACTGTGACATAATGTCTTTCTTGCTTATAGACCGGTGGACGTTTTCATCCCGCCATGGACTTAGTTTCCTTGGTTCGCTGTCGTTTCACTCGTAGAATGAAAAATAGGTTTTACCTATTTTTTCATTCTTTTTAAATTACCTTGTATCTTGTAGTCAGTTTGTTCTACTTTGTGTCAAGCAAGCCACGCTGAGGATGGAAATGCCTTTTTCCGAAACACCGGTGTCCGTGGTTGACTATACCCCTATAAAGTTGCCTTTTATACTTTGTTAACTCATTGTTTTCGGTTTCAAACCGATACCGTGGAGACGGTGATAGCATGGTCTGGTTGAACTGTGACAAAATGTCTTTCTTCCTTATAGACCGGTGGACGTTTTCGTCCCGCCATGGACTTAGTTTCCTTGGTTCGCTGTCGTTTCACTCGTAGAATGAAAAATAGCTTTACCTATTTTTTCATTTTTTTTGATTTACCTTGTATCTTGTAGTCAGTTTGTTCTACTTTGTGTCAGGCAAGCCACGCTGAGGATGGAAATGACTTTTTCCGAAACACCGGTGTCCGTGGTTGACTATACCCCTATAAACTTGCCTTTTATACTTTGTTATAGTGGAGTGCCAACCACTTTTTTTATAGTATTTACTTTGTTTAAGTCGGTCTACAATCATGCCAATTGTTGTCAAAATCTCCCAAAAATTGACGAAAATGGCGGTTTAATGCCCGACCAGTATACGATTTCGATATCTATTAATAAAAACTGAAAAATATCAACTTTAAACGCTTTTTTGCTACCACTTACCAAGTACATTTTTAAAAAAAAACTTACATCGCTTAAAAGCCTATCTATAGTAGAAGAAAGGTTTTCGGGGGACCCAAAATTAAACGTAGAATAAAAAATCCCCAGCCGTTTAACTCCAAAAGTATAATTTTTGCGTAAAAAACCGTTAATTTGAACGAATGATTTTTTCATGTTTGTGGAAAATTTTTTAATATTTTGGATTAAATTTATAATTCCTTTTTTAAAAAAGTAAATCTAGAATTTAGTTCTCTATAAGAACCGGTAAAAAGTCTTTAAAGTTTTATTCAAATAAGATTTTAAAAAAATTGTTTTGTATAAGCGGTCTAAAATCTTTGAATTTTGCGAAAAACGCGACAGCTGGGTATTTGTCATTCTGCTACAGATTTTCCCTGCAATATTTTTTTAAATTTTAAAAGGTGTGATATAGCCAGACTCAAAAGGAAGAAAAAGAAGTATGTGAGATAAAATCCGCCTCGAAAAGTTTTTGACAGGGTTAAAAAATTCAAATTTAAGAAAAATCCCAACTTTTGTAAATTTTCAAAGTTTTGAATTTAACATTATTTTTCTTAATATTAAAAAAATATTTTTAAAAGTTGCGTTACATGGGCTTATAGAGACGGGTCTTGCCTAATTAATACTATCAGAAAAAATATTTTAGCTGTTTTGGATTTTGAGATATTGGAAAAAAATGGGTTGGTGCCAATTTGAAATTTAAGGACACTGATACGCAGTTACGTGTAGAGTACCGACCAAAAAAATAATTTTTTCCACTAACCTTGAGTCGATCTACCAACGTACAAAGTTTTATCAAAATCACCAAAAATTGTGTTATATAGAGCCGACAAACAGTCAACATCTCCTGAAGATGCCATCCACTCGAGATGGCGAAACGTCGAGAACGAATTTCCAACGACGACGGCCGAACAGCCCAAAAGCACACCCACCATTAAATGTACCAAATTCTCAAAATAATAATCCGTTAGGTGTTATTAACATTCCATATGTTTAAGGGATTTCAGAAAACATAAGACGAATAGCTAAACACTATAATATAAAAACAGTATTTTCTTCGGGAAATACGATAAGAAGTTTTGTAACTAAAACAAAACCAGACAATCCCTCAAATAATAAGGAATGTATTTACCAAATCCCGTGTGAGTGTGGTAAATCATATGTAGGTGAAACGTAACGCCCTCTTCAGGTTAGAGTAAATGAACATCTAAAAAATACCCAATTAGGGGATATTGAAAAATCCGGTTTAGCAGATCATGCATGGTCAAATGATCACAGGATTCAGTAGTCAGAAGCTAAAGTTTTACATAAGGAGTCGCATTGGCGAAAACGAAAGTTTATTGAAGCTGCGTTTATAATGCAGAATAAAGAAGTTTTCAGTCAACCAAGCACGGACATACCAAACATATGGAAACCACTCCTTAAGGAAAACAGGCGTCTTACGATTAAAAAGGGGGCGGGCCGTCACACCTGACTGCACACCAAGTAGTATAAGTAGTAGCCTAGAGACTAGATTGTTTAGTTTACACTTGATAACGGTTAGAGATACTTACTAACCGAAACGTCGTGTTTTAAAATAAATAAAGACAATGGACGTCCGAAATTTAATTTCTACAAAATCATTGTCGACGAGTTTCAAACAAAGAACATCCTTTGATGTTTCTCCGGTCAACGAGTTGCCCTGTCGTTTGTTGTTGCAACACGATGTTTTTCTTAAATGTTGCTCGGTTTGGACGTATGGTCGCCAACTTTTTGGAATGCTCCAAAATTCAGCGAGCTTTAAAAACTGCTAAAGAAAATTGTTTAATAAATAATGGTGAATATTTAAAACCACGCGGTGTTGCCAAACATCGCACTGATTCTCTGTAATCTACAAATTAGGGAAAAATAAGATGACAATAAAAAAGTAGGCGAGTGTACCTGAACAGGCTCTCTTTAGTCCTATTTTAACCTAAACGAATCAAAATGGATTATGTTGCATAGGGCGAAAGCAATAAAGCAAAAAGACCTCAAAATAAAAATATAAAAATTAATTATCAGTTTCTAGTTGCTGACTTGTGTAGTGTATAGGGGAGAATTAATAGTAGGTCTATTCTGTCTATCTCTATCTATTTAGCATTCCTCAATCTATCTTTGGACATAGGCCTCCCCCAATATCTTCCACTCGTCTCTGTCTGTCGTCGTGTTCATTCATTTAGTTCCCGCGTGTTTCTTCAAATCGTCCGCTCTTCTCATTTGGGGTCTTACCCTACTTCTTTTATTTTCCCAAGGTCTCTAGTTTACAATACATCTGTACCATCGATCGTCTTTCTGTCTGATATTATGACCGGCAAATTTCCATTTTAATTTTGCTACTTCTCCTCTGACATCCCTTATTTTGTTTTATTTCTTATCCATTAATTCCTTTTTGTATCTGTTAGCTTTACATGTAACATTTGTCTTTCCATTGATATTTGGGCTTTTGTTAATCCATGTTTGATTGTGTCTAGGTCTGGGATCCATAGGTAAGTACAGGAAGAATACATTGGTTATAACCTAATAGTAGGAACTTACCTAAAAATGTGGCCGACGGAGAGTTGTAGGCCAAATACTCCTTGTTTGAAGCCCAAGCGGGGAATTCGTTCTGTTGGAGAGGGGCAGCCAGGTCCTCTTCCGCATCTCTCTTCCATGGTAACATGATCTCAGTAGCCGTTGGTGTAGTGACCCTCATTAAGTCTATTCCTATCAAAGTTAATGCTAAGTTATAGTCGGAAGAACCTTATTTCATTATCAAAAAATTTTGATTAAAATAAAAAATATTTCACTAAATATAGGCTTACACTTGTTAAATATTTAATTAAAATGTTCAATGATTGATTTTATGAAATATGCATTAAAATTAATGTCAAAATTATTACGTTTAATATAAACGTACCGTCGAAAGAGCCCCTGGAAAATCGCTTGACTCCAAAACCAGGATCCGAATACAGACTTTCATCTGAAACTAAAAGTGTTAAAAGACAGTTCAAAATTATAAAAATGTTTGGAAGTACCTGCTGTATAATTAAAGAAAATTAATAAATAGGTGACAAAATGCAAATAAAATATGAAAAAATTTAGGACACAATAGCTGGTTTCTAGTGGGGTCTCCCATTTTTTTAATGTCCTAAAGTTGCCTGGAGGCGTCCGGATATTTTAGCAGACTTTCAAAACTTTAATAAAATTACAAGTTTATAAAAATATGATGTTTATTCGAAACCGTGTGGAGTTGCCAAGCCACACAATATTCTTTGGATTCTTCATTCTTCAAATTTGGGAAAAATACGAGGACGTTAAAAAACTGGGCTAGTTTACGTAACAGGAACAAATTATTTCCCATTTGACAAGTTTGTCAAATGTCTTTGGTGAACGGTCAGCTGCTAAAAATTAACCGACATTTGTCGACTGTCAAATGCCACTTGTTACTGGCAAGACGCAGGACAGACATATATACAGTTTTAAGGAAAACCAGATTCTTTTTCTTGAATTTGTAAATTGAAAACACATTTTTACACATTCTTAAAGGATGTCACTAGAACTGGCGTGGCGTTGGCTTACAGAAGCTACCTATTTTTCTCAAGGCTTTTTAGGTCATCCTTTAGGAAACGTCCTTAAATTACATAACGAAAGAATTCAGGATTTTTGACCTTCGTAACGCATTTATAAAAAACAAATTAAAAATGCATTAAATGTAATGCAGTGACAAACCCGCTCTCGCCCCTGGAGCGTTACGTAATTTAAGGATGGCCTCTACATTTTAATGGTAAAAACAAGAAACATAGATTCTCGGAAATATTGATTTGAAAATAGCCAAGAACAAAAGAAATGTGCTTAATAACATATATATAAATAAGACAAAAATTAGACAATTTAAGCTTGATCATGGTGGATAAGTTTTGCTTGAATTGCCTTAGAAAAACATGACAACAATAAATCATAACATGTCAAAATAGCGAGAGCTAAAATTTTTAAAGGCATAATCCAGACAGCCAAAATACCGACGACCCAAAATCCCGACGAATTTTAAAAGTTTAAATAAATGTATTACAACTCAAGAAATGAACTAATTCTTTTGATGATAAAATTTTAAGTTCGATTCCATTAGTCGATGTTGGTTTTTTGTCGGTGTTGGACCCACGATTTAACTTAAATTGTCTATGTAATATTTGAAAAAGAGTGCTGGAACAGCTAAAATTGTCTATGTAAAACTGGAAAAAAAGTTACTGGAACATCTAAAGTTGTAAGAATTGACAAAGGATGCTGGAACAGCTGAAATAAATTGTCTATGTAAGTGCTGGAATATCCCAGTTCTCGATGTAAAACTTAAAAAGGTATGCTGGAATAGCTAAAATTGTCTACATAAAACTAAAAAAAGGTGTTGGAAGATCTAGTGTTGTCTATGTAAAACTTCAAAAAGTATGCTGCCTAAACTGTCCGTAAAACTTGATTAAAAAGTACCTACTGCTAGAATAACTAAAATTCCAAGATTGTTGCTCTTCCCTAGCATCATATGTGTGCTAACTAAAGCACCATACCCATGATTAATGGGCGTCCTATCACGATTTGGCTGTCATAGTTGGCTTATTTGATTATTATTAGCACCTCCAAGATTCAGCTTAAATTGTCTGTGTAAAACTTAAAAGGGGTGTTGGTACAGCTAAAATTGTCTATGTAAAATTTAACAAAGGTGCTAGAACTACTAAAGTTGTCTGTATGTCAAACTTGAAAAGGAAGGCTGGAACAGCTCAAATTGTCTATGTAAAACTTAAAAAAGTTGTTTGAGTTGTCTCTAAAACTTGATAAGGGATACTGGAACAGCTAAAATTGTCTATGTAAAACTTGATTGCAAAGAAGTGCTGGAACAGCTAAAATTCTAAGGTTGTTGCTCTTCTCTAGCATCAGGTAATGTGTGGTAACTAAAGCTACCAAGTACCCACAATTTCTCAGCTTCATGTCGAGATTTGACTGTCATAGTTGGACTTGTTTGATTATTATTTAGCGGGCCCAAGATTCAGCTTGTCTGTGTAAAACTTGAAAAGGGGTGCTGGAACCTAAAATTGTCTATGTAAAACTTGACAAAGTTGCCGTAACTACTAAAGAATAGCTAAAATTGTCTATATAAAATTAGACAAACGTGCTGGAACATCCAAAATTAAAAAAATGTAAAACTTGAAATAGGTGCTGTGATATCTAAAGTTGTCTATGTAAAACTTGAAATAAGATGCTGAAACAGCTAAAATTCCAAGATTATTGCTTATCTCTAGCATCAGATGTGTACTAGCTTGAGCTCCGTACCCACGATTTCTCTGCCTCATTTTGCTGTCACAGTTGAACTCATTTCATTATTATATTTAGCACGTCCAACATTTAGCTTAAATTATCCATGTAAAACTTACAAATGGATACAAATGGGATAGGGAAAATTGTCTATGTAAAATGTAACAAAGGTTCGAAACTTCTAAAGTTTTCTATATGTAAAACTTAAAAAGGAATGCTTGAATATTTAAAATTGTCTGTGTAAAAGTTAAAAAAGGTGTCTATGCAAAACTGGATTAAAAAGGAGTGCTGGAACAGCTAAAATTCTAAGATTGTTGCTCTTCTCTAGCATCAGGTGTGTGCTAACTAAAGCTGCGTACCAATGGGTTCTCCCCGTCTCCAAGGAAGACTGCGTTCGAGAGCGGTCGTTGACTTTTTAGTCGATTTCGGTGAAACTTTGGGTTGCAATACCGATGGTGCCGACTGGTTGCTAGCTACACTCAGGTTATCTTCTGTGCTAGCTAAATAATAGATATTTTTAGCCAGTTTGGGTAACTAAAAATTAACTTAGTCATTCGAAATGACACTGCCTGATCAAAAATATCAGTATTTTTGGAATGCTGAAATTTCGTTTTTTATTTTTTTTTAATAAAATAAAATTAATCTGAGCCTGTCTGTGATGATTATAACATGCAAGTAGGACCTAGGACCAATAAAAAAAAAGTTTGAGTTTACAAAAAAATATATTTTTGATTATATCGATTCAATTTAAAAAAATTTTACAATTTAAACAATAATTGAATTTTTTTGTTACAGTTTTTAATTTTTTTTTATTATTTTGAAAATGTTTAAAAATTAACCAAAATTTTGAATTTTTAAAAATGTTTGATAATTTTTTTTTTAATTTTGAAAATTTTTGTCTTTTTTAAGATTTTGATATGTTTTTAGAATTTTAATAAATTTTACACATGCGTGTTCGTGTACTTACTTTACCTAGGACCAATGAAAAATATTTAAATTATAATAAAATAATATTAATTCTTTTTTAAGTTTGTTTAGAATTTTTAAAATGTGTAAAAAAATTAACCAAATTTTAAATTTTTGAAAAATATATTCATTTTAGACATTTTTAAGGTTTTGAAAATTTTTAGAACTTTCAAAATATTCGAAATTTTGAGACATTTTTATGATTTTAAAAATTTTCTAATAATTTTATTTAAAAGTGATTTCTTATTTTACATTTTTAAATCCAGTGTCCATATGAAACAAACTTTTATGGCTATAGTGCGCTGCACATCTTACAATTTACGTCATAAGGTTCATTATTAACATCCTAGAGCGTAAATCGGCCATTGCAGTTAGGGTCACTGCATCCTGGAAGCCTGGCGTCTCCATAGACACTAGGTCTTCATGATGCAGTGACCCTAATTGCAGCCCTTTGTGATATTGGTTGGTACTGGTGAAAAAGCTAACATTTAAGTAAATAATTTTTAAAAATGCAGTCTTTATAGTTTAAAATATCCTGCAAGAGGTAGATCCTACCCGTAAAATCCTCAATAGAAAGCCAGGTCAAGTGGCACCTTGTCGAAAATGCTTGACATTTCTAATAATAATATGAAAACTTATCACAAAACATTTTGGTATGGCATATAATGGGGGTTGTAACAACTTTTTTATGGGAAAAGTATTTTATATAAGGTGGAACTATAAAATAATTAAAATTTCCTGAAGCGCTCTGTGAAGGCGGTGCACAGTTAATTGGAATAAAAAGAATAAATATTGTAGGCAAAAATCTCATCATAAGGGTTTAAACTAACACTTTTTTGGGAAGAGTCTTGCAAATTTTGAAAAAAATATTTTTGCACTTTTAAGAAGAGACTTAAATGCACCGCGCATTTAAAACACCATTGCGATAAGTGAAACGGTTCTAGACAAGGTAGGTAATCTATTTTTTAAAACTAATATTGGCAAAACGACTTTATCGAGTCCAATAATAATAATAAAATCTTAAATTGCACTATGTATTTTGTTTCTACTAGATTAGGGCATATGACGAAGAATAACATCAACTTACGAGAAGACTTGGCAGTGAAAGTAATAGGACTGTCCCATTCTTCGCTTCTGGACTTTGGTTCCGCGTCATCAGTATCTTCATTAAGGACCTCATTTATGTAGTCTAAATAAGAGAAAAAAGTCAGGTGAAAATATATTAGTTCAAGATTAGAAGAAAACAGTGGCACCAGCAGGCACTTGCAGTTAAGCGCGGATTTAAGGGGGGCAGTGGTAATTTATTGGTGTTATTAAGCAAACGGGGTTTTTAGAAATTGAAAGAAAAATATGGGGGAGAAGAGTGAAATTTAGAAGACAAAAATATTTTTCCACTCACTTTGCATGCATGTATCTATAAAATACGCTTAAGATTTTAGTTTTGTCAGAAAATAGAATACTTAACCAAACTTTAGTTTAAGCATGTTTTCAGCTGGTATAAGAAAAAAAATGCGTATTTCCATATCTCTACTAAATATCACTACTAAATATTTTATTATTTAAAAGTCTTAAAAACTTCGGGGGTGGGGGGTTCGTGCCCCTTGATTCTATGATGGCTAAAAATTATGATCCTTAATAATTTACTTATCCCTGCCAAAAATCCACGTCAAAGCTTGCAAAAACAAACAATCTTTTTTTTTGACGTAACTGACTGTCCAGCTGATTTTTGTAAATAAAAGTTAGGTAGGATCACCCTTTGATGAATATTTCATACTTTTGTTATTTTTTGAAAACTCAAGCAATTTTCCAACTGTTTTTAGTATACGGTTCTAAAATAATTTTTTAAAATTGTATTTCCGTAATTTTTTTAACCTGCTTTATTTTACCTTTCAGGAAACTTAAAATACAAGCAAAAACGGGTGTGATCGGTTAGTATCGAAAGTGAACAGAGGACGTAAGATGTAAGCAAATGGGTGAGCTAATCACGTTCGACACTAAACGATCACACTCATTTTTGCTTGATTTTTAAGCTTTCTGTAAGCTAAAATAAAGCGGGATAAAAAAAATAATATTTTTCTAACTAAAAAACAGTCGGAAAATTGCTTGAGTTTTCAAAAAATGACAAAAGTAATTTAACAGATATCCTTCCTAACTTTTGTTTACAAAAATCAGCTGGACAGTCAATGACGTCAAAAAAAAGATGGGGGAAAAATGCGACGACCGGTTTTTTCTATGGACCTTGATCTGTGCCTGCCGACGCACACAGGCGGATTTTAAGAAAAAGCTGGCCATAACCCCTAAACACTAAAAAGCCCTGTTTAATTATAAAATTGCTATTAATGCAATCACTAATGGTCATGCTAGGCCGTGACCATGTCACGCCTAATGACCGATGAATCTTCCATTTATTTTTTTATGTTATTTGCGTTACTTAAATTTACAAAAGTTGATGGTTAAAAAGCCCTTTTAAAACTATTATTAAAAATAATTTTTTTGAACATGGATGTTGAACCTGGAGGTATGTAGCTATTTATTGTACATATTTAACATTGTTTTTTATTTTAATGGTAATATTTTAAACCGGTTTAAAGCAACCGTTGCAGAAAACTTTTTAAATTTTCATTTTCTGAAATCGAGTTTGACTAAATGTTTCAACTTCATCCAACTTTATTGACATTTTTGGTCCTATTAAGTGCATGCATATGTTTTCTAAGTAACAAAGTCAGTTTCAGCTGCGGAGTTATGCGGAATGAGTAAAAAAGTTAAAATTTCTTTTTGTGTATATACAAAATTGTCCAGTAAGAAATACGTACATAATATGCGGAAATTAATAAATAAGTTTTCTTAGCTTTAATAACAATGGTTTTTGTAAACCAAAAGTATAGTTATTATGTCACATGTATACTGATTTCATTTTTACCTTCCTAGCTCGCTCAGCAATGGCTAGAAAAGGTATTATTTTCGACCACAAAAAAAATTGAGATAACACTGAAAATATGTTATTTTGGTGTATTGTATCTTAGCAATTTTATCGTGACGTCTGTCCGTGTGTGTGTCTGTGTGGTGTATTTAGGTGTGTGTATATCTGTTCGGCGCAAGCCAAATAAAAGGGTGGGGGTAGATTAAAAAAATTAGAGTATAGATATATGTGAAAATATGGCGTGTGTGATATCAAACAAAAGGTAATTAAGTGTTAAATTAAACAGAATACATTTTAGTTTATTAAAAAAAAAGGGTGAAAGTAGATTTGAAAAATTAGATTTTATGGGAAAATATGGCGTGTATCATATCAAGCGAAAGGTAATTGAGTCTGGAGTTAAACAAAATACATTTTATATACTTTTTTAACAAGGGTGTGGGTATTTTTTTTTCAAAATTAGAGTTCAAATCAAAATATGGATTGTGTGGTATCAAACGAAAGGTAATTGAGTCTGAAGTTGAATAAAATATATTTAATTTTTTAGTTATATTAGCTCACACGTACAATATAACTATGGTACATTGTGTGCCCATATATTGGCAGACTATTTTTCTTGCTAGATAATATACTTCATTTATAACGAAGTCGGAAAAAGCAGAAAAAGTCCAATTAACTTGTTTTTGCAAAAATATCACATTGTTTTATGCAATTGCGAATTTTACATACCTACATGCTGGTTAAAACATTTTTTCATGGAGCTATGCAATTATTAAAATCAAATATTGCAATATCTTGTATAAATTTATACAGCCAAAATTCTGGTTTCAACGATTTTTTAGGAAGCATTTTAATTAATTAGTAAAGTTCCAAATTTTATTTTTTTGTGCGGGGTCCTTAAAGAATTTTTCTTCTTTATCTTTTTTAAACAATAAATCATATATTTTTTTATTATTATATGCAATTTTAGGGGGCTGTAAATGGATCTTAGGTTTTGACCAGCTTTTTCGTGAAATCCGCCTGTGTGCGACGCCTGTGTTGGGAAGGTAAAGAACCAGTGACATGTTATAAAAAAATGCATACCATGCGTAAATTGTTTGGCCGTTCCGTTTTGTTGGAACTCTGGAAAATTAACGTGATGTTGGAATTCTGGAAAACTCACATGATTCTGCTTTCCATCCTAAAAACAAAGATAATAAAATTAAGATTAAGTTTTTTGAGAATACTTGGGTATTTTATGATTTGGTTTTAAAAGAGTATTTATTTTAAGGTCTTATTTATTAAATAACTCACCAATCACTAAAGTTAAAAATACAAACTGATTTCGTGGCTAAGCGGGTATAGAAAGATTTTGTTTCTCTTGTATTTTTCCGTGGGCAGCTCGAAAGCTGTATACCCACGGGGGTCCAAGATCTAATGGACACCGATCAAGTGTTGACAGTTAACTGTTTTGTCCTTAGAGGACCCTTCAGAGCACTGCATGGTCAATGTGACACCTTTGTAATGTTTAATATTTATAATTTCTCTTACCAATCTCGTCAGATGACATGTATATACTCATATTATCTTAGGATATTGGTAAGAGAAATGTTAAATATTTCCTGCGATTCTTTGAAAATGAACTCCACAAAAATAAATATTTGGGAGCAAGATCGGGCGATCTCGCTGGCCATGAGATTCCCCGTGTGCTTATCAATCGATTGTAAATTGGACCACAAGATTCCTATATTCCTAGTTGTGTGGTTCTCTCGGTACAGGCGCGGATCTACAGGGGGTGAAGTGGAAATATCCCCTACCCCATTCTCAAAATATATTTAGTTTTAACACTTAACACAAGATGTATTCTTCTGGTCAGGCTCGAGGCAAATTCGGCGCCACCCACTCGCTATGGCCGATTTGCCGCCGGGCCAACTCGCCGACGACCCGATTCATCGGCACGCCGCCATAGCTATTGCTTGCAGTTTTGTTTATTAAACAGTTTACTTATGCTTTTGTTTAAAATCTTGCGACAGACCTTTATCAACTACTTTCCAATGAGCTACATATGTTACATTTGACAGGTGTATAGAGTTTTAAAACAAAAAATTTGAAATGGCAAATCCAAATTGGCAAAGATTTTATTAATTAAGCGATTTTTCTCAAATTTGAAACAATACGGTGTTCAGGCTCGTAATACAATTTTTCACTTAAAGCTAAAAAAATTAAAATAGCGCTTCCAAAATGGTGGAATTTTCATTTATAAACGGGTATACAATCAAACTTAGAACCTAATGTGTTTATTTATTTATTTATTTATAACATAACATTTAAAAAAACAATGTAATTGCAGTTAAAGGTCGCTAATTATTATGATTTTTGAATTAAAATTAAAATAAAAGTCAAAATAGCGGTTCCAAAATGGCGGCTTTTTCATTAAAAAAAAACGATATTAAATAAGTTTTGGGTCTTAAGGGTTGCTGATTGTGATTTTTGAATTAAACCAAAAATAAATGGATCCATGACGGAGCTGATACCTGCCTAGCTAGCCTTTTAGCACACTTCAAGTGAACTCTATGATATATCAGCATTGAAAACAGTTTTTTATAAATATCTGAGAAACGAAAGCTCATACGTGTTTTTGGTTATATATAACACAAAGTATTGAAAAAAAATGGTATCTACTATATTCCGAAAACTCTGTTAAAAAGTTAGCAATTTTTACATTTTTTAATTGTCAAAAAGATATAATAGATTTTGACCAAAATCCTATCAGCTCGTTACAGTGTCGAACACTATTTTACCTGAAAATTTTATGAAAATCGGTTCCGCGGTTTAAGAGCTATTGTCTTATGGACAGACACACACACACGGACAGACGATATTGTTAAGATAGGTCAAAATTCACACAAATAAAACATTTTCGGCGTTACCTCAAAAAAAAAATCGTTAAAAATATTTCTTTCTCTAGCCATTGCTGCGCAGGCTAAGAGGGTTGAATTTAAAATAGGGCATCCAAAATGCCGGCCTTTTCTGTTTATTAACGGATGCGTAGTACAAATGGAACTTTGTGGCGGACTTTTCGCAAACAAGCAAAAAGGAGTGTGATCGTTTAGTGTCGGACTTTTCCATTTAAGAATCGACATGTATTGTTTTTGAAGTTTGCTGTGTTTAAGTCGCTAATTATGGTTTTTAAATTAAACTTAAGAAAAAATCAAAATGGCTAGAACTTTGGGATGTCTAGTGTTACTGATGGTGGGTTTTGCGGTTCCAAATTTTTCCATTTATAAACCGATATTTATTAAATCATAAAATCATAATAGTCAACCCCAAATTTCAAAATTAATATATGTGTCGGCTCATAAATAAATATTTCCGTCATTTTAAATTTAATTTAATTATCAAATTCAGTGGCAGACCAGAGCCCCAAAATAAGAAATTTAAATAAAAATTAAAAGAATATATTAAATTGAATTGTTACCGGAACTCTGAATACCTGTTAAAATTTGAAATTAAAGCTACGGCGCGCGGCGGCCGGTAGCGAGTTGTTACGGCGGCGGCGAGTTGGCCCGGCGGCAAATCGCGTTGACAGCGAGTTTGGCCGGCGGCGGCGAGTCCAGTCTACGACTGACGGCTCGAGTTGGCCTGGGGGCAATTTAGTCGCGGTAAGTAGGCGGCGGCGCATTTTCCCAATCCTCTGGTCACTATGCAAAACGCGAAAAATGTTGCCCCTGTCTCGGTATACAGTACTGCACCTGACAGAGTTACTCTAACAGGCAGGCCGAATTAAGGACACTCATCGTAGACCAAGCTTTATAATGAGTTTTAAAAGCAGGGCTAAACTCGTTCCTTATTTTCTAAGTTTAGTTGACATATTTATTGCCAATTTTTAGCACTTCTTATTTTTACATTGATATAAAAATATTAACATCCGGATTATTAGTAGATAATCTTTTTTACATAAAAGTAATTCCAATAAAGGTATATTAATCATAAAATATGGAATGAATCTTTTGTTCGAAAAAAATCAATTTGCTTTTAATACGCGAATTGAAAATAGCTGACCTTCCGCAATTTGACACGGTCTGGTATCCTTAGACTGATGATGCGAGGGATTTTAATGGTATTAGAACTACAGGGTGTTATTGAATAAGATTTTGTATGTATAAAATATTGAAGAAGGTTAATAAAATGTCCTAAACGTCATTTTAGATACTACTATAGTCTTTGCCATACGTAGTTACACTTTTGTGACTTTGAAATGAAATAATAGTTATTTAAACAACAAGGTTTGAAAACGACTCTTTGCACACGATCGAGACAGTTTGGCGAGGTCTACAAGTCGAGGAAGTGTGCAAAGAGGTTTTCAAACGAGTTTTTTACAATATTTTTTATACGACTGCTAATAAAGAAAGAAAAATGAAATTTTAATTTAACTTGTTTTTATTTTCGACATTTTCACAACAAAACTTTAAAAATTCAACAATTTATTGACGTATCTAATCAACAAAACATACGAGCAGTGACGGTTGCTACCATTGAGTTGTATAAAGCCCTGAAAGGGCTTTAGAGACGGAAAGACAAGGCATTTTTTATTGACCCTATCCAATTTGGTTTCTAAGGGCGGGTAATTCTTTTACAAAAAAAACAGAGATAGACATTCTTGAACATATGAAACGGACAAAGATGAGCTGATTTTGCATAATACCCTAGATAATATATGAGTACGTTTATCTCTTTCACACTGACGGCATAAGTGCGACAGAAAAGCAGCTGGCTACTTTTAAACCACCTGCCGTATTTTAAGTGATACTACCTGCTAGTCGGTTTATACAGGGAAAACTGATAGACAATGTTGTCTAAGTACGGAGATGAATTTTTTTGAATTTCGTGCGGGAATATTACAAAAAGAAATCTTAAAAATGTTTAAAAAGAAGTTTAGAAGTAAGTATTTGAGTTAAATCATGGTGCAAAATTGTTTTTTGTGCAAAAGAAGAAAAAAAATCGATGAAAAAACAACATTTCATGGGTAAGTCGTCTTGACGGATAGTTTTTGCTAAAACACGAGAAACTTCAGTAGCGTCACGATAGATAGTTTTTTCTGCGACCGTGCGATTTTACCCTCACACATTTTGATTCAGAAAGTGTCACTTCCCCGCACTTATAAGATTATTTTTTAATAATAATTTGTCCTGAAATGTGTTGCAGTCTAGGACAACTAGACTTACTTTACTTTAATAATAAGCATCGCTATTTTAAACTATTTAATTAATAATTATCATGGTAGCAAGCAAGTTATAATTAAATAATTTATAATTAAATAATTTCTGGGCAATTCGAGACGTTCTGACTAGAAGATGAGAATAAACGGGTCACGGGACTTCTAAGTTTTATTTATAATGGTTGGAAATATGTGTCACAATGTGAGATTTTACTATATCTGTAATTGGCCTTTGGCTGTTGATATTTGAGAAATAAATAAATAAAAATAAAATAAATAAACAACTGGGCGCCGCCAACTCGGCGCCACCAACTGGGCGGCTGGCCAACTGGGCACCGGGCCACCTGGACGCCGGGCCAACTGGGCGCCGGACTAAAATATTTTTTCTTGATAAAATGTGCAGACGAAAAACAAAATAGATAGATTATTATTTATGCAAAAACATCTTTAAAAAGTCTTTTATGTAATATTCTTCAAATCCATCGAGTGTTGAAATTTTGACAGGTCTAGAGTTCTGGTAATCTGATAACATAAAATTTACGTTTTTGATTACAAGAATGGCGAATCCAAAATGGGGATTTCTTTATTTTTAAACCGATTTGTCTCAAACAAACCATTTTGGATCCGCCATTCTTGAAATAAAAAACGTAAATGGTATTTTTACCAGGTTGCCAGGACACTACACCTACACCTTGAAATTTTTGTATAAATAACATATTTATTTTGTTAGTCCGGCGCTGAGTTGGCCCGGCGCCCATTAGGCCCGGCGTGGCGCCCTGTTGGCGGCGCCGAGGTGTCCCGGCGCCCAGTTGTCCCATTCGGAATTGAAATTTTTAGTTCCGAAATTTCATCTGACTCGAGCTTAACTTGTAGTCCACCCAAGAAGAGAAGAGTTGAAGAAGACCCTTGTTCAAAGAAAGAAAATATTTTACCTGGAAGGTACAACATTTGTAAAGTTCTAAGATGAAAACAATAATTTTAATACATCCACTGCACTTAGCATGCTTAGAAATTCTTTTTACTCTTTTTTTTACTGAAGAGAATTTTGTAAACACAGTATACACAAGTAAGTATTCATAAATTATTTATGAAAAACAGAAAATTGTTGATAAAAAAATTCTAGTGGAATTCAAAATTTTTATTTTGCGCCACTGCCCTTTTTTATCCAAGACAAGCAAATAGAATATTTTTGCGATGTTGCATGTGTCCGGACTCACCAAACCGAAATTCTATTTTCGTCCCTATCTTGCTCATTAAATTCTTACTTGTATTTGGTCAATTGCGATAAAAGCTTGATATAATGGCAATTTAGGCTCATGCCGGGTCTACCCGTAGGGTATAGAAGTCAATGGTTGCTACGGAACTAAGCCAACTTATATTGATGGGTGACAACAAAAATCACAATGACGGGAGACCCGTATGCAGAAATGACATAGGCGTGCGCAAAAATGACCTAAGCGTGTGCAAAACGTTTTGCACACAGCGTGCGCAAAATGCCATTTTCAGATCGTGTTCTCCGTGCGCAAAACCCCTTTTACAAGACAGTCGTATAAAAACATATTTCCTAACCAGAAATATATTAAAAAACTGTCATTGTCTTTGGATAAAAAGATGCAACTGTAGGTTGGCCATAAATATGAAAAATAATGAGCTTGGAAATGTCACAAAAGTGTAACTGCCTATGGCAAGGACTATAATATGTCGGTTTAAAACGTTTTTCTACGTAGTCCAAAGCCTATTCTCCACCCTCTTCGATCCTGACAATCCTCTTCTGTCAGGTTTTTTTGACTCATTGATCTTTGAATTGTCTGTTACCATTCCAGTTTAGGACGTCCTCTTTTTCTGCGCCCTATTTGTTACCATTCTTGGACCAGCTTTGGTAATCTTTCGTCGTTCAGCGTTCTTTCACCATTGTTTCATATATGTTAAATTTGACATCCTTTTTTATCTCTCTGCTCCATAATATACTGTTAACACAACCAATAACCTTTTTAGCTTCCTATCCTGCGCAGCAATGGCTAGAGAAGGTATTATTTTTCACGATTTTTTTTTTCAGATAACTCCGTAAATGTGTTATTTGGGTGATTTTGACCCATGCTACTAGCAATATCGTCGTGATTTCTGTCTATGTGTGTGTGTGTGTGTGTCATATACGTAATATTATTAAGTATATGATGTGTGTGTGAGTGTGTCTGTCCGTAACACGATAGCTCCTAAACCGCTGAACTGATTTTGATGAAATTTTCAGGTAAAATAGTGCTTGACACTCTAACGAGCTGATTAGATTTATAGTCCATCAATGCTAATGACAGACAGAGCATCGCATCAATATGCGGTTTTCGGAATATAATAGATCACATTTTGCTCAATGAGGTAAAACCAAAAACTTTGTAGTTTTGAGATATTTATAAAAAACGGTTTTCAAGGCTGATATATTATGGCTTCACTTAAAGTGTGCTAATAGGCTGGCTAGGAAGGTATTAGATCCGTCATGGATCCATTTATTTTCTTTTACTATTGTTTTTTCCAGTCCTTTTCAGTCTGCTCCTGTCTTATCAAATGTGACACACAAGTATACATACTCATTGCATGGAGATATTGTTTGTCCATTGTCTAGTTCTAACTCACTTGATTCGTTTTGAATACATAAGCACTGTGTCTTGTCCACGTTTACTGTTAACCCCCACTTTTGGTATTCTTCCGTTAACTTTCTCACCATATATTTCATGTCTTCTTTATCATTAGCTACAATTACTTGGTCGTCAGCAAACTGTAGTGTGTATATGGTAAATCGGTCGATAAGTGTACTTTACGTTTCCAGTTTTTAGAGCTACTGCAATATATTTTAAAAAGAGTTTGAGAGATACAACATCCCTGTCTTAAGCATTTCGTTACCAGGAACTCTTTTATATTTGTATGATTGATATTAGTTTCTTTTAACACTGTCCATAATTTTTCTACTGGAATGCTATCATATGCTTTTGGTAAGGTAACATGACCTTTTTAGGTACAGGGTGATCAAGATTTAAAAAAATCTCCTTTCTAGGTATTTTTTTGAAATTTCATCATCAAGAGGTATAGTTTCTCATTTATTGTATTTTTTTTACCAGTGGCATTTATGCGGGGATTACTTTTGGTATTTTAAACTTATTATTTTTCCCCGTAAGGTGTCTAGTGATATGCAAATGAATAAATGATTTTTTTAAACAAATTTAACGAAAAGAAATCAAGTGGCAACATTTGCTCAGCAAACAATAAAAAATTCAAAAATAATTTTATTTAAAAAAACAGTGGCGTACCATTATTTTTATAAAAATACCAAGGGTAATTCCCGCCCGAACGCCACTGGTACAAAAAAACATATTACCTATACATCAAAAGATGTCTCTTGATGAACAGAAAGTGTGTACGCGGCACCATTTTATTCGTTGTATTAAAAAAGATATGGTAATACTCCGATTTTCTTCGAAATTTAGGTATAGTTTTTGCAAAGTCGCCTGAAATGCTCCTAATACGGGGTTCTATCGATTTAATGAAATTTTGCTTCAATCTGCCCTTCAAAAGATATCCAAATTCATATAAAATCTTCCTGGTATAATTTCAATCCTACCGACAGAGAAAAGGCGCGCTCTTTGCGGGCCGAGCACAAAGAATTTGTTTTCTGACCGACCCCGCACAGGTGGATAGACGGTACCTGATTCACAGATTTTTTCGAGATGCGCTTTTAAGCAATTAAAAGGTGTTCTTTGCGGGACCCCTTTAGTCGGCAGTATGCAGAGTTAGAAAATAAATCAGTGTCGTTTCTGTAGGTATAGGAAAGTTTTAATATCTATTTTATTTCTTTAGTTTACGCCATAATTAAATGAAATAATTTTCATGAGTATATTTACCGCCGCCCATGTCACTTTCTTTAAAGTATATGCCGATGGTCGGCTTTAACCTTTGTGCAACTGACTTTGCAAAAACTATACATACTTGGTTTTTTAGTCATTTGTTTATGCTGCAAAAATATTGTTCAATGACGCCAGGTTTTGGCGTCTTTTTTTTGTGTATCTACTAACTTTTTTCTGTGGTACAATTTTTCCCAAAAGTGGAAAATATTTTTAAGCCCTGACCTTAATCCCCCTCCCCAAATGACTCGGCTAGTTGTAACCCTGCAGATCCAAAGCAGTAGTGTAAACTACGTGGCCCTGCGTTTGGCCCCTCCTGGACCCCTTAACAGTAAACTCTAACGTCACGGCTGGTGGACACTCACCCTTAAGTCCCCCCAAATTTTCCCACGCTTGGTTAAAATCGTTCATTTTTTATTGCCGTTTTTATCCATATTAATTTTTGCTTTAGGGTGCCATTGCAACCGATAAAATTTTAACCCCTCATGAAATTTAATGACGTCAATTAGTTTTTATTGGAATTAACAATGAGGTCAAAAAAATACGACGTCATTGACTATGGGTCACTAAAAATGTTTAAAATAGCACAAATAACGATCTTGCTTCAAACTGTGTAAGTTTTGCTTTTATTGTTAAGGTTAAGGAGAGTGATAGGGAATATATTTTAAAAAAAATAAGTTTACATATTAACTATAAATTAGTTTTTTTTAAATTCAAATTTAATGTCAAATTTCGCGCTCCACACACACAGAGTTCACTACGACGCCGACGCCTACAAGCACCGCGCGCAGCGGAGAAACAGCAAAATGGCGTGTTAAATGCCAAGTCAATTTTTTAATACATCCTAAATTCTTTCATATTTGTGTGTGCCGCTTTTTTAAAGACTTGATTTTGGTGATAGTAATGGTTTGGCATATGGTAGCTGCACTGACCTAGGGGATCCATGAGACTTGACTTGAAAGCCAGGTTATTTTTGTGTGCGCTTCTTATTTAATAAAGCTTGTATAAAACGCTTCGCAATAAAGCCCAAAGATTACGAAACGTTTAAGTTAGCTTAAAATTACTTAAACTGACCCATCTTGCGGTACTCTCTCCAAATTTCTAAACTTGAATGTTTAACCCAAAAATTCGCAAATATCTACTGTGTTTTTTTCCGGCTTTCGTAACAAACCTTTAAGCAAAAAAAGTCCAAAGTCCTTTATTTTATGCTTAGATTATCAGCTTAAAATTTCTTTGATTCTATGGATAAAATTGTCACTTCAAATCCCATGGGATTTTGGTTGTTTTCGGCTCGTTCATCGTTGGTTGTCCTCCATAGTAACCGATCTGTAATCGATGAATTGCATACAAACCTATACAAACGTGAATGTTGGGACCTTTCAGTAAATTAAAAAATCAAAAATTTATCGTTACTAATCGCATAAAACGTTTTGTCTGACTTGTGTTTTGTATTTTTCCGTGAGTGCTGAGTAACTCGAAAACTTATCACACACCTATTAAGTGCACCTTTGTTGGTTTTTATAAGCAATGGTGTAACCGAATAATAATTTGATGTAAATTAGGTTGTTTGTAACCGCGAGTTCTGATGTGAACTTTGAATATAGGTTTGATGTAAACGTGCTTATGTAATAAGTCACAATGTCAGTCATCGTCAAAAATATTGGTAGTTTTTCTGTTTTACTTTTTATAAAATAAAAAGATATTTTGCTACACTTTATGGTTGATTTTATTAACATTCAAAAACACTTATAAGACTGCGTTGCTGTCCACAATAGGTTATGGGCCCAGATGATTCGAAAGACACAAAATAAATTGTGTTTTTCAAGTGTTTTTTCGGCGTGTGTTAAATCAGACTTTTTTCATAGTTTATTTTTCGGTACTGAACTGTAAGTGCTCGCGAAGAATTTCAACAAAATGTCGAAAGAAGATTCGTCGGTCTTGGTTAGTGGCCTGGCCAAGCTAAAAGGCCGTGAGAACTATTCCATTTGGAAATGTCAAATGAAAAATCTTCTCAGACATGATAATCTTTGGCATGCTGTCATTGGGTACCCCCAAGGAGACAAAACAGATCAGGAGGCAAAAACACGAAAAGATGAGAAAGCCCTGAGTAAAATCAACCTTATGATAGAGACAAATGTTCTATCACACGTAATGAAAGCAGAAACAGCTAAAGAAGCTTGGGAGGCATTGGAGAAGGCTTTTGAAGATAAAGGGCTGAACCGCCGGGTTACCTTAATAAAAAGTTTATTCTCAGTGAAGCTTATCAACTTTACGACTATGGAAGAATATGTCAATGAAATACTGAATATTTCCGAGCAACTAGCTGGTCTTGGTAAGCCCATGGAAGATGAATATATTGCAATTATAATGCTTCAGGGGTTGCCAGATGAATATAAGCCGATGGTGATGGCTTTGGAACATTCAGGGGCTGAGATTTCAAGTGACTTAGTAAAGATGAAGCTTCTCCAAGATAAAAGCTATACAAATAATAGAGACGAAAATGCTATGTTTTCAAAGAAGCAACAATATGACAAAAAGAAGAAGCCATGGTGTTTCCGGTGCAAAAAATTGGGACACGTAAAATATAGCTGCCCTTTGAACAAGCCTGGAGAGAACAGTCAACCCAAACAACAGTTTTTTGACAAAAATAGTAAAAATAAGGCTTTGTTGACTGCTTTAGAGGTAACAAAGGGGTTTGACCAAGATAGTTGGTACATAGACTCAGGCGCAATGAACCACATGAGTGCGCAAAAAAGCAGTATGAAAAATTTTTCTGTAAAGGACCAAGGATTAGAAGTGACAGTTGCAATCAATCAAAAATTAAAAATCAATGGAGTTGGTGACATTCCTATAAAATCAGATAATGGGGATTCATTAAAAATTACCAATGTCCTTCATGTTCCTGACCTTTCAGCTAATTTGTTGTCAGTGAGTTCTATGGTAAAAAAGGGCTTAACTGTCATATTTAATCAGAACGGATGCAAAGTTATGGATAATGGCACGACACTGGTTACTGCACCTGAAAATGGTGGAGTTAAGTGAACTTATCACCAAGTGAAGAGAAGTCAGAGAAAGATATGGCTTTTGTGTCAAAGCAAGAATCCGAGCAGAACTTATGGCATAGGAGGTTAGGACACCTCAACAGGGTCAGTATGCGACTACTTAAAAACAGTAGGGCTACTGGGGTCAATTTCAAAGAAAATGAAGAAGACCAACAACCTTGTGTTTTCTGCATTGAAGGTAAGCATGCACGAAAACCGTTTGTTTCCGATAAAAACAAAAAATTGTCAGATAATACATTAGATCTGATACATACAGATGTATGTGGTCCAATGCCAAGTGAATCATGGAGCGGCAAGAAATATATGCTTACACTCATTGATGATCACAGCAGAATGGTATTTGCCTATTTCATTAAAACGAAAGATGAGGTTAAATCTTGTTTGGCTGAATTCATAAATCGTGTTGAGAACGATTGTAGCACTTCTGTTAAATCAATTCGAAATGACAATGGCACAGAATACGTTAATTCTGAGATTATAAAACTGTGTAAACAAAAGGGAATCAAACATCAGCTGACTGTACCTTACTGCCCTCAACAAAATGGAGTTGCAGAACGTTACAATAGAACAATCATGGAGAAAGTTCGTTCTATGATGCAAGATTCCAACAGTAATCCAAGAATGTGGGCTGAGGCTGCTAATACTGCAGTTTACCTAATAAACCGTTCTCCAACAAAGAAAATTCCCGGAAAAACTCCTTTTGAAGTATGGAATAATAAAAAGGTGGACCTTACTCACCTAAAAGTTTTTGGATGCCAAGCATTTTCTTATATTCCTACAGAAAAAAGGAATAAATTACAGCCTTAAAGTAAACAAATGATTTTTGTTGGCTATAGTGAAGTTAGCAAAGCTTACAGGTTGTTAGATCCAGATACAAAGAAGATAGTAACTTCAAGAGATGTGGTTTTCATTGAAAACTCAAAGAAAACAGAAGAAAGTTCTGCAGAGAAACTTGAACTCCCTAAAAAGGATCAAGAATTATCAATAATTCTCCATGAAAAACAGTCAACGATTGATGAACAATTAAATGTTAATCAAGAAGAAGAAAATGTTGAGACTAAAAATGTAGAACTTGAAGAAGAAAATCCAGATGAAGAAGAAAATGATGAAGAGTTACCCAGACTTTATCCTCAAAGAGAAAGAAAACAGAAACAATTTCAAGACTACATTACATACCAAGCCATAGAAATGGAAACAATGGCTGAGCCATTAACTTTTTTGGATGCAATGTCTTGTATGAACAAAGAAAAATGGCAGGATGCCATGGAGACTGAGATTAAATCCTTAGATGAAAATAATGTGTATATCTTGGTGGACAAACCAAAGAATGTCCAAAACATTGTTCGCAACAAGTGGGTTTTTAAAGAAAAGAAGGATAGCGAAGGTCAAACTGTAAGATATAGAGCGAGACTGGTGGCTAAAGGTTTTTCTCAACAACCAGGTGTCGACTATACTGAAACCTATTCATCAGTAATACGCCACAGCTCAATAAGAATGTTATTTGCTATATCTACAGTACTAGATCTCGAAATTGATCATATTGATGTCGACAGCCTTCTTATATGGAGACTTGAGTGAAAAAATATATATGCGACAGCCAGAAGGATTTGTCAAGAAAGGTGAAGAAAACAAAGTATGTCTTTTCCAAAAGGCTATATATGGGCTCAAACAGGCATCACGAATGTGGAATTGTAAAATAACAGAAATACTGATTCAACTAGGATATAAACAATGTGAGAAAGAGTCATGTATTTTTATGAAATCACAAAAAGATAGCATCGTCTTCATTGCCTTATATGTTGACGATTTTTTCATATTTCATAACAATTCAGACATGGTGAACATCCTTAAAACAGAGTTGTCAAAGAACTTTAAAATTAGAGACCTTGGTGCTGTAAATTATGCATTAGGTTTTAAGATAGACAGAGATAGAACAAATAAAGTTCTGAAACTGAGTCAAAAGCAATATGTCAAGAATATTTTAGCCAGATTTAGCATGACAGATGCTAAACCTGTTGGGGCGCCATTGGAACCAAACGTAAAATTTACCAATGATATCTTAGTAACTGATGTACCATATCAGGAACTAATAGGATCACTCATGTATTTGGCCGTAGGTACACGACCTGATATTGCATTTGCTGTGTCCTACTTAAACCAGTTCAATAAAGAACATACCAAAGAGCATTGGCTTGCAGCCAAAAGAGTGCTTCGGTATTTAAAAAATACAATGGATGTTTGCTTAACTTACAATGGGAACGATTTAAGACTAGATGGATTTGTTGATGCAGACTGGGGAAACAGTTCTCCTGACCGAAAGTCATTTAGTGGATTTGTGTTTAAACTGGTCAATGCAGCGATTTCATGGGGCTGTAAAAAGCAATTGAGTACTACACTTTCATCTACTGAAGCTGAGTATATGGCGATTGCGGAGGCCGCAAAGGAAGCTGTGTATTTGGATGCATTGTTCAGTGACTTAGTATATAAATGTAATCTGCTTAAATCATTAGCTTGTGGTAAAAGTTTGGTTTTATACAATGACAATCAATCTGCACAAAAGTTAGCAAGTAATCCTGTTTATCATAGTCGTACCAAACACATTGATATTCGTTATCATTACATAAGAGAGCTGGTATCAAGTGGTAAAATTATACTTTCTTATATGCCAAGTACGGATATGATAGCAGATGTATGTACAAAATCTTTACCTGTTCCAAAACATAAGAAATGTACGTTAGGACTAGGTTTAAATGCTTGATTTTGTATCATACTTATTTTTTTAGTTAATAATTATTATTCGTTTAAGGGAGTGTGTTGGTTTTTATAAGCAATGGTGTAACCGAATAATATTTTGATGTAAATTAGGTTGTTTGTAACCGCGAGTTCTGATGTGAACTTTGACTATAGGTTTGATGTAAACGTGCTTATGTAATAAGTCACAATGTCAGTCATCGTCAAAAATATTGGTAGTTTTTCTGTTTTACTTTTTATAAAATAAAAAGATATTTTGCTACACTTTATGGTTGATTTTATTAACATTCAAAAACACTTATAAGACTGCGTTGCTGTCCACAATAACCTTACCTTACCTTGCAAAGCTAAGTAGATGGTTTTATATCTCATCTTATGGTCTTGATGAGAAAAATAACCTACCCATTATCGTATGGTAAAATCATGTGTAACGCCATCTAACAAAATGCAAGAGAAACTAACACCGCAGGCAGTTGAGCAATAAACATATCGATTGATAAAAAGAGAGAATGTAGGCACCCCCTGACCGTGACAAAATACCTACTTTGTTAATTTTTTTACTATGTCTCTTGTGACTGTGATGATGTTTTTTCTCAGCTACCATTTTCCTCATGTTGACGTGCAGCTTATAGTTGACTTGAGTAGTCAAGTCTCTATCATTTACAGCATGACGACTGTAGCTGAGTCTTCGGTGCTAAAAAAATTATAATAATTATTAGGAGTTTATGAAAATTAAGTTTAAGTAATATTATTGAAATGGTTTGTATACAATTTTTTCCAAATTGAGTAAAAATATTGGATTACTCTGTACATAATTTAGTACTAGATACATTAAATATCCATAAATGGAGAGATGTTTAGGAGTTTTCCCTTCATCTCAGACCAAATCGACATTTTGCATCAGTTTAGTTTCCCTTGTTGAATAATAATTGCCAACCCTTCCTCGGCCAAGTCAGGCTTTTGAGAGAACCCTGATGGGTATAAGTTACGGTGGAGAGTTCTATAGTTCCTAGACCCCGTACTTATTAATAGAAAATGACTGCTACAAGCGTTCCGTTATATTGGATTCAAATGAACCCCAAGGTATTGCTTGGATTAAAATGTAGGTGCTTTTAATAAAATTTGAAATGGTCTGCCTTTAAATGACGTTAACAATTGATCAAAGATGATTTGACGTTGTCAAAATGGGGGTTAAATTTTATTTTTGATTTAAAATTAAGAAAATTATTTAGAACTTTTATATACTTGACATGTTTTAAAACAAATTAAAAGTTATTTATCCTAAGTAATTGATACTGGATGTTTTTAAGTTAAGAAAAGAAATAGCAGCACCCCTATTTTATTCATGAAATAAGTCAAAAATATTTTTAAAAAACTTTAGGCTTGGGGGCCCGGGATGAGAGCCCCAACTGGGTGCGCCATTGATATAAGTACGTAACCTAGACCCTTTTGACAATGTCTGACTTACGCTAACTCTTCTAGGTGGCTTTACCAATTCTTCAGCGAGTAAGTGATGAATTTTGGCATCGGTTAGGTCTTTTTTGGATGGGTTATATTCCAGTTCTTGCATGTCTATATTCCAGGTGCTGGAGTCTAACTGGCTTAGACTGGAACTAAAATAAAAAGAAATATTATTTATATGTCAAGCCAAGAAAAGTTTATTGCAAAAAAAAAATCGAAATTGACAAAAAGAGTAACAGTTTTAGGCAATTCTGGTAAAGTTCCTGCGGCAAATAAGGCCCGGTGGCTAAAAAGGCCTGTTGGCTAATAAGGCCCAGTTGCGATCAATGAAAACGCTTCTTTATCAATGCTCGTCAAAATCAAGTCGCTTCTACTTGTTCAAGTTTACAGTGCTGCGACATCTGTATACGGCTAATAAAATTTAGCTACATTATTTACCTGGATAATTCGTTTGTTAAAAAATTTGTATTATATGGGCTGTATTTTTCTGTGAAAACAATAACAAAAAATTCAGAAGCATTTTTCAATTTTTAAAAATTTTTTTTCATGTAGGCTTTATTAGCCGAATGTTTGTTTTTTTTTTTCTTTCATAAATATTATTTTTGACGAAGGTATAAAAAAACACTATTAATTTCCTGTGGTTCTATTTGGGCCTTATTTGTCTCAGAATTAATAGATGATGGTCCAGTCATTATAGAATTTTAGCTTGAAAAGGTGGTGTAGTCGCGATTTTGACATGTTGAGATTGGAGTCCTAAAAACAAATTTAAGTTTTCGGATGCCAATTAAGTGCTATCCGTGGCTTTGGTCCACTTATGTGATACATCGTTTAAAAGATAATTTAATTTTCTTCTGAATAATTTTGGTTTATTTTGCATAAACTACAGAAACACATAGGAAACGGGTGTACTGGTAACACTTCAGGGTTCTTATCTCAGCAAGGGTATTACCTAGAGAACTCAGTGATATCTCATTTTATAGGCTATTGGTTGGTCTTTATTTTAGTTATTACAGATTTTCTCATAAATAATCAGGGTTTCGATGTTAAAAGCCACTAAAAAAAAATTGATCAAACTTCAAAATGGCGGCGAAATGTTTAGCATTATAACTCAAAAACCATTCGTCTGAAAAAAAATGTATAAAAGTGTTTTTGTAGAAAATTTTATTGTCTTCAACTTTTGTTTAAAACTCTTTTTTTCTCAAACGTACAGTAACCAAATAATTTAAAAAAAGCCTTTTTATGCACACTAAATCCAAGATGGCAGGGAGAGCCGGCCTACCCCAAGGTCAAAAACTCAGATTTTTTTAAGACTCCAATGTGAACAACGTATGTCAAAATCGCGACTACACCACCTTTTGCAAGCTGGGGGTCTTTTCTTCGCTCTAATGACTAGTATATAAATACGTCAGTGCAGTTTAATATAATTAAATTTAAGCTACGTATGTTGAGGTTTCTGTTATCTTTAATTGCATGCGACAACAAAGAGGTTAACGCATCAGCCTCCCCCATGCCAGGCATTATCAGGTTAGCTGATTTTACATTGTTGCACAAAACGTGAACTAAAAGCGATAATGTAATGTTTAGCTAAAATTAAATTAACTTGGTAATATTAATAATGATAAACAAAACATGCTGTTCATAAATATGTAAATTGGTTAATGAAAGCATTTTAATTAAAAAATATTACATTTTTGGCAATCATTTTTGTTCGAAATTGACAAAAGTGTTATTTTCCAGTTTTAATGATAAAACACATAATATTATCCAAATCAAAGCTACTACACAACAAAATTAAACTCAAAATGTTCTAATAAAATTCGGAAAAAATTCTTTGAGTAAAAATATTGGTCTTACTCTACAAGGTGTTTTTTTAAGTAAAAAAATTACTTTTTCGGATATTTGTCGGTCGTTTTTGGAAAAATCAAATACATAGAGCATAAATACATGTTCAAAAAATTGAAAAGTGAAGCACTCATAGCTTCCTTTGGAAACAATGGCAAATTTAAATTTACGGACGCAAATTTTCAAGTGCGCATGTATGGGTTTTGTCACGCAGGCACCCAGCTGCTGTGTGGTTAGACGCCATATTGGTTGTTTATTTATATTCTGCGGTGTTTTACGTTTGTAGTGTATAGTTTTGTTTTTTCTGTCAAAAATGGGAAATAATTCGGGGAAAACTTCTGCGGTTTGTGAAAAAATGTCCGGGGGAAGCAATGGAATGCCATACCATAGTTAAGTACTTGTATGTTTCTTTATAATTTGTTAATCTAGTTATGTGTGGTTTATAGGTGCCAGACAATTAATTTTAGAAAAACTAAAATTCTAATTCACAATTTGATAAATATACACCCAATCAAATAGAATTTAGAAAAAATTAATAGACATAACCCTAAATTTTTGACAATTTTCAAATAATGTATATAGTATTTCCCAAAACTACCAAAACTGACGCATGCGCAGTAATTGAAATCCTGTCTACCCGAAAAAGAAACATTAAGATTTAAATGGGGGCTGGCTTCAAGCATCGCGCGTGAGAATGCATGGTTATACCCATATTTATGCTCAAACGTATTTGGGAGAAACCCTTGAACACGTCGATTGTGTTTGATTTTTTTGATTGTCTTGAAATTTTTGTAGCTCGCTGTCCCTTCTAGGGGCAAATTGTACCCCTATATTTTGAATTGGGGCCGTGGGTCAAGTGATACCCTATTTTAAAGGCCTCTTAGATGACTACAACTGGCTGAAACTTTCGAAAATGTTTAAGATATTTGCTCGAAAATTACCATAGAATGATTTTTGAGTAGATCTTAGTGTAGATTTCCGAGAAAATTTTTTAAAAATCCCGAAACATCCCGATTTTTTTTTAAATAAATATTTTGTAGTGACTACTACTTTTTATTTTATTATTGTTTGTTTTGGATTTTATTTTTTTAGCGCTTTATGATAAATTTGGAAATTTTGAGGCGGATATCTCTAAATCGAATTAATGGATGTTCAAACAGTTGTTTCAAGCCAAAAATTAACTGTCCGCTTCGCAAAAAAAAACGACGTATTCAAAGGTATTTTTAAAAACGTACGACAAATACCTAAAAAAGTCTCTGTTATCTTAAAAAAAAAACATCCTGTATGCAATTACACATTAAAAACTTATTTATGTTGGTTAATAGTTTTTTTTTTATAAACACGGGTTAAACTATTTTTCAAGCTTTATTGCTGATTTCTGACTCAGTCGCTATAGGAGTTGAGAAAAGTTCTGAGGACCAGCCCGAAAATTAATTGATTTAAACCCGGTTTCCACCTATGTATGCCCAACCTGATTGAAAAACAAATCAAGTAAAGCTGTATTTCAAACAAGTGCTAATACATGTCCTATTACGTGATGCGTTTTTTGAATCAGGGGGCATGCATGGGTGGAAACTAGGTTTAAGTCTTTGATTACAGCTCAATAAATTCCTTTGATATTAGATGAAAAATTGTTGGTTTAGCCCCTCTCTCTATAACATATTAAACTTATTTTTAAAAAATACCGGTAGAGACACGCCATTAAAAAACTGCAAAGTTCGTTGAATGTTTATTAATCCATATAACTTTTTAGAGCAGCTACATCCTGGACTAGAATCACCTGGATGATTGCCAACCTTCGTTCAGGATACGACACTTGTAGGCAGAGAAAGAGAGAGACGGAAAAATTTTATTGAGTAAAACAACACACGTGGCGATTTTAGCATTACGAGTAACAGCGTTATTGCATGTTCATGTCGTATTACCAATAATTCGATCAACTCCTGCCACTTAAGTTATTGCAACTTAGTAATTGCAAAAATGATTGAAAATATAGTGGCGCACCCAGAACAAGGGACATAAAACACGTGGAGTTTCATTTTATAAAAATATGAATAAGAGATGTACATGCATAATTTTCGAAACTCAATCAGACTTTTTCTTCCACACCGGCTAATCTGCCATTGGCCTTAAGATTACTAGATCACGAAGTTTAAAAGAAACTTCATAATCGAGTGACCTTAATTGACAGTTCAGCAGTTTAACCTGTACTTGGATGTATAAAATTATGTATACTAAGCCTTGCAAGACGCAACAAATAAAACATTTTTACCAGTTAGACAATTTTGAGTTGTTTTGTTGGTTGCCGCACCTTCCGTTCAGGTTACCCGACGCGGTGTAATTCCTAAAGATGGCGCTCATGCTTTCCGTGTTCGAGATGTTGCCTATCGTCGAAGCGTTTCTGCGCATGTATTCCATGGCGTCGCGCATGGCCAACTTTGAGTAGGTCTCTAGGATCTTTGGTTCTGCTCCTTGGTGGTTGCGCAGAAGTAGAGGACGAATGAAGCGGTTGTCGAAGCGCTTGAATCTTAAACGATTTAAAATATTCAATGTTATAATAACTAAATAAAATTATTTAGCTCCATACGGCGAAATTAATATTTTTGAAACCATACATTTTCCGAACAAAAACACCAAATTGACGGATTGTCAGGCCGTCTAAATGTGACGAAACCACATAGTGATTTGAGATGCCAAGATTTTCGCAGACAAGGCAAACGAAAAATTATTAAGAGTCCTGATAAATTTTCCAATTGCACAAATGTTTTTTAACAAAAAGTTAAGAGTCATTTACTGGAAATTTACAAAAAATCTCCAATGACCATGCACTCATTCAATGGATTTCTCAGTTTTCAGTCTCTAAGATTAATTAAATATTACAGCCTAAAAATAGTAAATCTGAAATCCTCTCACGCAGTTTAGCCAAAAATCGTAATTATTTTACATTTCTTACATTATTTTGTTTTTGCCAAATTAATTAACCCTGTGCTTTTCCTATTTTAGTATTTTGAGGCCACATTTTGACAAAACAGAAACAGGTACACTTTTAATTAACGTATCAAAGCACTAAATATTATGTAGGATTTCCAAACAAATAAGAAAATTTGAGAATTTAATAAAGATCACATTGCTGTATATTGTATTGCTCCGGGTTAATTACAATTTTTTATAATACAAAAACCAGTACAAAGTAGTCATTAAACTGATCGGTTTACCCTAATACACTGAAATACTTTATTACCAATCAAATCTGAATTTTTTTTTAGTATTTTATATTAATTACCTATCTCTAATGTGATAATTTCCATGTTGATCCACAATGTCTTCGATAGCTGCCATTGCATGGTCCATCAGCTAAAAAAATTAATTTTTAAAATTTGTCTAAACTGAAAAGTTAAGAAATCTAATGAACCAAACGGTATATGACCAACGTTTGTTTTATGCTTTCATTTTTAATTTCAAACTTACTCTTTCGTGTATTCTTTCGTTCATTGTAGGCTTCCTTTTTTCAGTTGTTTCCACATTTAGAATTTTCACTAAAGGTTTTATCGTAATCCCCTAAAAAAAATCGATTTATTAACATTCACAGTCAAGCCGGGATCCAACGCCGCGTGAATCGGCCATCTCTGATCTCACCTAGAGATTACGGTACAGTGTGATACTGCGTGTGCCTAAAAATAATTAAACCATTCACAGCTGCTTATAAATTATCATCTTGAAAGTACCAAGGGCATTCACGCAGCAGATGTTTTATATACTCAGTTTCCTCCTCGTCCCTGCAACTATGGTAGTAGCAGTTTGCCGGTTTGTTTAAGCGCCACTTCACGGCATAACAAGATGCTGGAGGTTTCTAACCCTACACATCTTCTTCTTCTATCTGCTAGCTTTACTAACTTGTTTGTCCATATGACCTGGAACGCAACATATGACCCGATGTCGGTTATCCAACACATATAAATTTTTAACGAACAAGTGTGATTGTTAGAGTTAGTACTGCACAAATTGCGATAGACCTTGGCATCGCGGTATCAAGGCGCAGGTTAAGGAGATTAATTGCTTCCAGCACAGCAAATATCTACGCGTGGAAGATGGTTAGTGTAGTAATCAAGGATCTTGTAGAACTCCGCAAGTTCTAGCTTTGTTGAGAAAACTTCGGATTCTCGTCTCCTCCGTTTTAGAGCCGTTTGTAAAGATCAGAACAACGACGTTGGCGTTTGCTAACTACCGCTCTGCTTGGAAAGATTGCAGAGAAGTATACCTGTAAGTCGGTATGGCTTGGTCTGCTTAAAGCCCCTATTCTACAGCGTTGGATTGTTACGCCTATAGTGAGAACCGACGACATTTGGTAAAAATAGCCGAAACTTGCATATTTATATGAAGCCTTCTTACTTACCTGGAAGAAAACGGTAAAATACACAACGGCAATAGTTGTAGTCATGAACATGGGCTGGAGGGGCACGATCTTTGGGTCTATTAACAAAACTAAGGCGAAAGCGACCGCTCCCCGCAGACCGCCATAGGACAGCACAAATTTCTCCACTGTGTTCAGCTGGTGCAGACGAAACCGGTTTGCAATGGCGGTAAGGATAATTACACCTATTAAAAGAATATAATCAATAAAATATACTACACACTTAACCTCAGAATAAGGGTAAAGGAATATCAAGCTGTTACTGCCTAGGCTACAGTGGCGGTTCGCCCGATGACGCTGCTTCATTTCTCATTTCCAAACTAAATCTGTTTTGGGTTATCGTATACAATTTCTTGACTGCAACACATCACACCATCAGAACGAAAACGCACTATCTCAAAAAATTAAATTGTTGGAAAATAGCACAAATTTTGACTTACTTCGAGTACGTATCGATAGATTACAAATGGTATAACCTTATCTTACTAATGCTATTATGTCGGTTTACAACGTTTTTCTACGTTGCCTATTCTTCATGCACCTCCTTCGATCCTGACAATCATCTTCTGTCAGGTTCTTTTGACTCATAGATCTTTGGATTGACTGTTGCCATTCCAGTTTGGGACGCCCTCTTTTTCTGCGCCCTATTGGTTGCCATTCTAGGACCTACTTTGGTTTCGTCGTTCATCCGTTGTACAAGGCCGTACCATATCAGTTGTATTTTAGTGATGTCATTTCTTATATGATCTGTTCTAAATATTCTCATTGATCTTCCTATTGCATCCATTTCTAAACTTTTTATTTTTATTTTGTATTTTTCTGTTACGCGACAAGTCTCTATTCCATAGAACAGTGAGCTTTTCACCACTATGTCATAGATGTTAAATTTTATATTCTTTTTTATCTCTCTGCTTTAGAAAATACTGTTAAGACATCCAGTAACCTTTTTGCTTTTACTATTCTTTTTTCCAGTTCATTAAAGTCTGTTCTTGTCTTATCAAATGTGTCATCCAAGTATACATATTCATTACATGAAGATATTGTTTGTCCATTGTCTAGTTAACTCACTTAATTCGTTTCCAATACATAAGTACTGTGTCTTGTCCACGTTCACTGTTAACCCCTACTTTTGATATTCTTCCGTTAACTTTCTCATCATATACTCCATGTCTTCTTTATCATTAGCTACAATTATTTGGTCGTCAGCAAACTGTTGTGTGTATATGATAAACCTGTCGTCGAGAGATACAATGTTCCTGTCTTAAGCCTTTCGTTACCAGGAATTCTTTTGAAAGTCGATTTGCAATTTTAATTTTAGATTTTGACCCTTTGTATAGTTCTTTTATCGCTTTTATGTATGTATGATTAATATTGTAACGGTATTATATGCTTTTTGTAGCTGCGTGCGGTATTTACGTAGGATTAATCTTTTTGATCGAAATCTTTCGTTAATTCCATCTAGATCTAGTGGAGGTAGATCTGAATCGTTCGGTAATTCTGCTCAGACTAGTCGGACGTACATCTGGTTTCTCCGTACATTTTCATCATTGAGTTTTATAACGCCCTATAGAAGTCAATGATTTTGATCGACGAAACAGATTAATCTGAGATTGTGACATATTGTGTATTTGTTGTGTTTACAAAAATAATTTTTTTATGTAACAAGATGGAAATCGAATTATTTGATATTGAAGACAACAAAACATATAAATTTCCGACATCACAGGCAAATTTTGTCAAAATTATAGCTGGGCGTGAGTTGCAATATGTACATAATATTTTTGGTTATAAGGTTATAACCAATTATAAAAATTTGATCGATTTGATCAGGATCGTTCGTTAATTTCCATTTGCTCAGACTAATCTGTATTCACGTGACCAAAAATCCGTCACGTCTGAGATGCAAATACCGAACGCAGATTGTAGGTCCACAAAGATAACATGAGTCTATATTTCTGGCACTCCTTTTCTCAATTACTTGTGTAAGACTGTTGCTTAAAAGAATAAAACCCATTATAGAAAGACAAGAAATTATTCCGTCTCATCAATTTGGTTTTCGAGACAAGCATTCCAGGATCAAGTACACAGAATTACTAATATAATAGAAAAAGCACTAGAAGAGGGAAAAGTTTGTTCTGCAGTTTTTCTAGATGTAGCACAAGCATTTGACAAAGTGTGGCATGAAGGCCTTAATTTTAAATTAAAACGGTTTCTGCCAAAACAATATTCGGATATTTTGGAATCATACATATCTGATAGACATTTTAGAGTAAAACAAAAAGACTCAAACTCAAATTTCAGAGAAATTCAAGCCGGCGTGCCCCAGGGTAGCGTACTAGGCCCATATCTATACTTATTATTCACTTGTGATATCCCAAAGCCAGAAAATTGCCACTTAGCAACATTTGCGGATGACTAGTTTATTGACGGTAGAAAAATCTATTGAAAAATGCATAGAAAAACTTCAGGATGCAGCCACCCAAGTTCACAGTTGGACCACAAAGTGGCGAATAAAATTAAATGAAACCAAATCAATTCATGTTGATTTTACAAACAAAAATATAAATCACATACAAATTACAATTAACAACATTCCCGTACCATATTCAAATCAGGCAAAATATCTAGGTATGACACTTGATGCCAAATTGCGCTGGAAAGCACATGTTAAGAAAAAAAAAAGAAGAACTTGAGATAAGGTATAGAAAAATGAACTGGCTAATTGGAAGGAAGTCCAATTTAACAATTCATAATAAGTTACTGCTTTATAGACAAATACTAAAACCAGTATGGACATATGGTATTCAACTATTGGGATGTGCTAAAGAGAGTAACATTCTAGTTGTACAGAGATTTCAAAATAAAGTATTAAGAAACATTGTGAATGCACCTTGGTACGTTCGAAATAGTGACCTTCATCGAGATCTAAAAATCGAAACTGTAGCAGAGACTATAAAAAAGTACGTAAAAAGCCATGAAGATAGACTCCATCGGCATGTGAATGTGGAAGCAATTCAGCTTCTAGACAATACTATGCTAGTTCAAAGACTAAAAAGAGTGAAGCCGTTTGAGCTAGTAAACTAAGTGAATTACACATAAAACAAAATAATGCTATAAACACAACACAATTGTGAGTTACAGATTAAACAAAGCGGGGAGAACTGTTGAGTGAACCCTAAGTTTAAATCTGACTTTTCTAGTAAATTAAGTTAAAACAAAATTGCTAATTAGTCTTACTGACTAGATTGTAATACAATAAACACAGTGTGTTTGACAAATAAAAAAAAAACTTGTGTAAGACAAAAAACATTATCAATTCAAGATCTGCCTGCACGAAACCCACTTTGCTCTTGTTCTTCTTATTCATAAAAATCATTCCGTACAAAATCTCTAAGAATCCTACCGTACAATCTACTTATAATTGGTTAATAAAATTCCTCTGTAATTGTTGCAATCCAGCTTGTTTCCTTTTCTATGTATTGAGGATATGAATGCAATTTTCCAATTATCAGGCACTGGATGTCCGTTTATGCATTGATTGATAATATATGTGAAATTTTCTAGTAGTTTCTCTCATCCATGTTTGAGCATTTCAGCGTATATTCCTCCAGGTGCGCTAGCTTTTCCGGATTTAAGCTTTTTAATACTATTCTTTATCATTTCTTTTTCGATGATTACTTCCTCTCCTTATACTTGTATGTCTCTCCTCGAAGAGGCTGACAGATATTCAGGTCACATTCAGGTCTCGTTTCCTGCAGCAGTCCCTTGTAGTGTTCTGTCCATTATTCTGGTTTGATAATCTGAATGTTTACTTTTTGTTAAAAAGTGAAAATCTTTAAATTTTGAGATGTGTCACTTTCATTTTGAGGGTACCACATTACCAACAGTTACATAATATTAAGGTTGGAAATGGGCACTATCTCGGCAAAACCCAAACGGTTGGTCGCCTTAATTTAATACATATTATATTAATCGATAAATAACTCGCAAGACCGCTGCGAAATAGTATTGTATTATTATATCCTTCGCCTGTGTCCAGTGTCGCCAAGTTTAGATACGCAGTGGCGTCCGATGGTTGTCATGATAAAGTCTGATATTCAACCTGTGTAAATTATCGTGCGCCGGGGTATTGTTTATACTCGGTATATTCTTTCCTGTGAAGGATACAGTTTCTGTTTACTGGAAAGATCATTTTGAAGGAGGAATAACGATGCCAAAAAATACATTTTAAACCCTACAAAGCCCTTCCCCGTATCAAAGTTTAATAAAACGGTTAAGGTTAAAGAAAAGTGTACAGTCAGTTGATAGACGGGGGCTGAATCGCCTGGCGCGGATCTGGATCAAAATCTAGGAAATGGTCGACAGAAAAGCTATTTGCATACAAATTTTTTTTCTAGGACCGGTAGTTATTCCGTTAGCCCTATATTTATTAACTAAACGTAGATATATTTTTTATCTGTTAAGGGGTAATTGCCACGTTATCCCCCCATCAAATCCGCGCTTGTGGATTAAATTATTATACTCTCCTAGGTAGAGCATTTTGTTGAGTTGCTTTGATTGAGAAAAGGACCTGACTAGTGACTCTAACATCAACTTGATATTGATAGAGCCATCGCTAATGGGCTCTACACTGTTGTAGTAAGATGTAATTTATATTTATTTACCTAATGAGTGCGGAAAGTGGTACCTTTCCGCACAAGAAGTCAAGAGAAGTCGTCAAGGGCTAAAAAGTCACTTTACGCATGTGTTAGATACTACAATATTTTTCCTACGAGCCTTTAATCTTATTAGAAATTATAAAAAAAAAACTATAAAAAAAGTGCGTGAATGTATCTGTAGTGCTTAAATGCGAAAAAATACCATTTTGTGAAGTGAGTGCGGAAAAGTTTAATTATCGCACCCCCATAGGAAAAAACTATTATCTTACCTAATACTCTATACGCTGAGCAGAAAAAAATCGTAAGGAAAATGAAGATAATGTTCCAGTCGTGATTTCTATGTACAGTGGCCACGCCCAGGAACATGAAAATGATCGTTTCTGAAGAGCTGCTCAACATTTTCATGGCGTACTTGATCGTCGTGTGAGACTTGTGGGACACGTTGGCCTCTACGTAGTTTTTCATCGTTATTCCACAAAAGGTTATCCTAAAAAAGATTAAGAGATACCTTATTAAATTATCAAGAAACTAATAACTCGTATCTCAGTTGTTTAGATGTTCTCAATGTATTCAATTCAACCGAACCGAACCGAACGTCCCTGAACGTGAAGTATGTCTTGGAGGTAAGGTGTGTGGAAAATTACAGAAATGTATCTTTAATAAGCAAAAACTCATGAATAACCAACTTTAATTCTTAAAATGAATTCAAAAGTACATGAAAAAGATAGTCAGTCTCCATATCAACGCAACGCTTTCGCTAGGGTACTTTTCAGTTTGGTAACACAGCATTCTGTGCGAGACCAACAGAAACAACCCATAACATTCCTACAAAAAATATTGAAAGTAAACAAAAGTAGGCTGCTGGCTATAAAATAATAAAACATTTTTGTACTCAAATTTTGTGTATAGTAAAACTTTTGGGAACCATCAGGCCGGTAAATATTTTGGGCAGGGACCATTTAGCCGCAGCCGATTAGCCGCAGTTTTATTTAGCTTGATTATAACTTTTTTTAAACTTTTATAACTAGGTATTTGGTGGTTTACTATACAATTCAGCATTTTTTTCATTAGAAAAAATAAATAAAATGGCGAATCCGAAATGGCGGATTTCCCCATTCATGAACCAATATGCATCAATTATGTTTAACTTAAACTTAACTAAAAAAAATCGAGGTGGCGGATCCACAATGGCGCACTTTCTTATTTATAAACCAATTTGCCTCAAACTTGAAACATCGCGGCGCTTAAAAAACTTAATATAATTTTTTACTCAAATTTTAGAAAACAAAAACCTGTTCATACAAGCTTTTATTTCGACTAAAGCCAAACAACTGCGCTCTTTGAGCACTTCCGCACATTGTTGAATTTTTGCGTGTTTCCCATTACACGCTGTTCCTGATTACCCGTCGCTCCCCTAATACGAGTATTTGTTGGCAAATTACCCTATAATAAAAATTCCTCAAATTTTTTGTAGTTATCATTTTCAGAATTTTAATAAAATTTTCAGAGCTTCACATACCTATTTTAAAAATTTTTAAAATTCTAACAAAATGTCAAACATTTTTAAATTGAATCGATTTTGTAAAGGAGTTTTATTTTATTGTTTAAATTCAATCATTCTTTAACTTGAGACTAATCATAAAATATGTAATTATTATTACCACAGTTTATAGAATTTGGATGAAGTTCACTCTTATAATTTTAATATTAGTAAACCATGCACATAATTCTTATGTATAATATGTCTTCTACGCTAGCTACGCATAAAGGATTACTCTTAACTCTCAACCCTTACTCTTAGCGTATTACACTTTGAGGAAAGCGTGCGCTACCAAGAAACATTTTTAAATAAAACAACTGTACACTTATATAATATATTGTGTCTGGTGCACTCGTGATTTTTGGATTAAGGAATTGAATTTGATTATCCTGTATGAGATATAAGTTTTAAAATGTTTGACTTAGAAACTATAATATTTTCCCCCCTTCTCGAGTGCTTTCCGGCAATAACGATTACGGTGTCCTCATCTCATCAATAATGAAATATCCAATTTAGGCCATCTGCGTGCTTCCATAACGTACGAGTTCGTATGGGGAAATTCGATTTGTATTTATATCTGAAACTAGGACAGTTTAACTGCGAGTTAACTCTTTTTGAGAGCAGGAGACTTTTTAAATCGGTCAAGACTTTTCTACTTACAAACAATTTATGTATATTTTTACCTTCCTAAGGCACCCTGCGCAGCAATGGCTAGAGAAGGTATTATTTTTGAAAAAATAAATTCGTTCGCGATAGCGCCTTTTCATTTCATGAGATTTTAATGAAAAAAGTGTTCGACACTGTTATGAGCTGAAAGAAGTTTGGTCACAATGCTAATGACATTTTTTTAATTGCTTGTTTAAAATGCCTCAGCCTTGATCTAACTTTGCAAAACTGGGCCATTGATCCTTATTGGATGGAAAGTCCCCGTATAAAACATTTTTATCGAAAGATGGCATTACAATTCTGGAATACAGTAGATACTTTTATCAATAATTTGTGTTATAAGGAAAAACTTCGTAGGAGCTTTTGTTTCTGAGACATTTACAGAAAACTGTTTTCAAGGCTAATATGGGGCAGTTTACGTGGAGTGTACTAATGGAATGAGCTAGGATGTTGTCACATTCGCCACGAATCCATTTATTTTGTTTTAGTTGCTTATTTGAGTAACAAAACGGGATTTTAATATAAATGGTATTCTCGCCAATTATTATAAGTTTTTAAATGGTTTTAGTTAAATATTGTTTTCGACATCAACAAGCATTAATTATATGCAAGACTAAGTTAATTATGAGTAGAATTTATGGCAACACCAGCGACTTGTTTTTGGGCCTGTTTTCAGGATCGCTGTATTTTAATAATATGTCCTTTGATCCACGAGTTAACATCAAAATAATATATATTTTGCATCTGGAAACAAATCTACCAAACTATTTTCAATTTTTTTAAGTTTGATCTGTAACGGTTGCGTAATTTGCGTTGGTGGTTTGTCTCTTTGTTTGGAGCGTTTAAAACACATTCTACCTCTTTCTCGCCAAAGCGAGAGGGTTTAGAGTTCAAACCAATCAATGGCAAGCTATGAGTGTCTATGAAGCAGGGTTGTTTTCGCTGAGACTAGAAGGGAGCATTCTTTAGTTAGTTTCTGTTCGCTTCACATCGCATCATTTGAAGGGGTTTTTTTTTCAACTGGGGAAATGATAAATTTGTCAATTATTTTAACTTTGTATAAAGCTATTACCTTTGTTATTCGTAAATATTTTCATCTTTGCTTTAAGAGTTTATTTTAATTTTAAACCTTTTTATTATTGCTGTTTCCAGTGTGTTAAATGTTGTTTTTTTCTTTTTCTGGTTTATTTAACATCAAATACAAACCATTCGTTGCCCTAAAATCAGCATTTCTAATCAATATAACATCCCAAACCTAAACAGTAGTATTAAGTAAATTAAACAGTTGATTGAATAATATTATTCAATCAACGTTTAAAATATTGTTAAATAAATATGTTTACAAGAAACGGTTCCTAAAATCTAAAAGTTTAGGTACTTTTATTTATTAACAACAAAATCAAATATATATTAGAAAGTGAAAATGTGATGTTTAAAAAAGAAAATTGAACAATTATGTATGATTTTCCTACATCGTTTACATATTTGAGAAAAACGCTTATAGTATAGACTTCCTCCAAGAACCGCCAAATTCCCTTTCGAGATCGGGTGAAATTATAAATTCAATAATGTTTAATACTTTTAACAGTTATTTAAATTGTTGCACAAATTGGTGACTTGCAAGATACAAGCCTTGGCCAATTGATTTGATAGTACCACTGTCAACGAGGCCACCTGTTACATTTGTATAACCTAATTATTTTTAAAAATCAAACAAGTTTCATGGCTAATCGGGCAAAAATGAGTTTTTTGTTTCCCTTATATTTTTCCGTGGGTAGCTTGAAAGCTTAACCTCACGGGGGTCCAAGATCTAATGGACACCTAATAAGTGTTGACAGTTAACCGTTTCGTCCTTATGGGACTCCTCAAAACACTGCTGGTCAAGTGACAAATCTTGCAAAGTTAATCAGACGGTTTTGTCTCTAATCAAATGTAATTAGTGAGCGAGCTATAGCAAGAGGCGCCATCTACCGAGATACGAGAGAAACAAAAAACCAAAAGCAGGGAAAACACTGCTATACAATATCGATCAATGAAAAGATCGAATGCAAATAAAAGAAAACAGCTATAGTCCGTGACCTACGACAGCTCTTTGTCTTTTCAGGCCGGATCAACCCATTTTGCATTTTACCCGTCATCAAGACAGTGAGCGTCAATCAACAAAATTTTTAAGCCAAATAATACTAACAATACAACAATGTTAGTATTATTTGGCTTAAAAATTCCGTTGATTGACACTCACTGTCTTGATGACGGGTAAAAATGCAAAATGCGTTGATCCGGCCTGAAAAGACAAAGAGCTGTCGTAGGTCACGGACTATAGTTGTTTTCTTTTATTTGCATTCGATCTTTTCATTGATCGATATTGTATAGCAGTGTTTTCCCTGCTTTTGGTTTTTTGTTTCTCTCGTATCTCGGTAGATGGCGCCTCTTGCTATAGCTTGCTCACTAATTACATTTAATTAGAGACAAAACCGTCTGATTAACTTTGCAAGATTTGTCACTTGACCAGCAGTGTTCTGAGGAGTCCCATAAGGACGAAACGGTTAACTGTCAACACTTATTAGGTGTCCATTAGATCTTGGACCCCCGTGAGGTTAAGCTTTCAAGCTACCCACGGAAAAATATAAGGGAAACAAAAAACTCCTTTTTGCCCGATTAGCCATGAAACTTGTTTGATTTTTAAATTCACGGGTACGAAATTTCACGTTTGCTAATTATTTTTTGCGCTCATTTTCACTAAGTAGTCCAGAACCATAGCGTCTTCCATAGGCTTTTTGATGAAGACTTCACAACACCTGTTTTAGTCGATTACTAATGATCCCACCAACACTGTCTGTCCTGTTAACAGACCCAAAATCGTCTCAGTCAAAAAGGAAGGTTAGGGTGTCAAAAAATGTTTTTGAATTCTGTACTGTTTAAGCTACAGTAATAAAACTAGGCATGCAGATCGGCCTTTAGGAACTTATTCTTCGACTGTCAAAAACTTTTAGGGAACACAAGGGGGCAAAATGTGTTTTTAGATTATGTCCTATATCTTCTAAACTATTGGACCTGCACAACTATGTCTTATCAAGTTGGTAGATCATACAATTACCGACAGGTCTCCTATATAAAAAAGAAATTCAAAGCTGGCCCCTAGGTAGGGGCCAAAATGTTTTTAATTTACAATTAAAAAAGGTTAATTGACTTGTACTCTGCCCTATATCAGCAAATTTGCACAAGGCAGAGTATAAGTCAACTCAGCTGTTTTTATTTTAAATTACAAAAACTTTTCTCTCACCTAGGGGGCCTCGTTAACAGCTTCGAAATTTTCTTTTAAATGGCAGACCTTTGGGTAATTGTATGATCTACCAACTTGATAAGACACAGTTGTGCAGATGCAATAGTTTAGAAGATACTATTATATATTTTGCGCTCCCTCGGGGCAAAATATATTAATTTTTTTGACAGTCAAAAAATAAGTACTAGAAGGCCGATGTGAGTGCCAAGTTTTATTACTGTAGCCTAAACCATTCAGAATTGAAAAAATATTTTGACACCCTAGCTTACTTTTTGACTAAGACAATTTTGGGTCCGTTAACAGGTCAGTCAGTGTTGGTGGGATCATTAGTAATCGATTAAAACAAGTGTTGAAAATCTTCATCAAAAAGCCTACGGAGGCCAAATTTTGACGCTATCGCCCCGGACTAAAAGTTTAACTTATTATGAAATAATATCTGCGATTTGTTTTTGGAGGCAATTTGGGGGAATTTGTTTTGAAAGAAATAGCATCAAACTTTCCTAATGAAGAAATCCAATTTCACGAAATTGCAAAAGTTGCGTCAAAGGTGAAAATTAGCAAAACGGAAAATGTGCGAAAATCTAATCAGATAAGCGTCAAAGCAATAATTATTATTTTAAAAAAACTCGGAATCAGAGTTCAGCAACTTTCCTCATAATAATACATAGTAATAAGTATGTTCGGTGAATGACAACAATCAACAATTCTTTATTCTGGTGATGATTTTCACATGAATTTAAAAGGTCAGTAAATGATATGAGTCGACTTAATTTCTTAGTTCCAAATCATTTATATTAAGCAATTACATTACATTACATGAACATTATAAGAAAAGTACTCTGGCTCATCTCAAGAGGTGGAAAATTTCCCTGCCTGAAAATTTTCGGATTCGAAAATTGGGCTAATTTGTGCGCTTATTTGGTTAATCTTAAAACTGAACGTTAAACTGATGTTATAATACACTATAACTAAAAAAACCTTTAATTAACAAAGTTGGAAAATGCACTAAGCGGCGTCTTTAAAATGGGAAAATCAGGAACTTATTTTCATAGTTTTGAAATTTGTTCACATTGTAGATTATACTATAATGTCATGGAGAAAATTATTCTGGATATTATTTACAATCACGAAAGCCTCTCCAGAAAAGCTCTAAGATCCATTCTTAAAAACAGTTAATTAATTTATTGCTCGCTAACGGCCGCAGATACAAAAAACAGTCTGTAAATCGGCAACGAAGCGCTTCGCTTGCGGACCTATGTGCATGGAAACTAATTCTTAAAATAAGCCAAATAATCACTTCTTCGCATTTGTACGTGGGTCTAGCAAACATTAACATAATCGAAGGTGTCAACTTGATGGGCATCAGATAACTCTGGCAAGGCTTTGGGGCTTGTAAATAACAGCCAGATTGTTTTTTAAGTTTTAGTTAGAATACAACCTATAAACTCTTAGAAGAAAATAATGGAGAGCGCTCATTTCCTATCCTTTTTCGGTTGCCAGAAACATTGGTCATCCTTAGAGATTAGCCAGAATCCTTTCTTTAGTTAACTTAAATATACCCTATACTAGTACAACTCGTTATTTTACTAAGAAATTAAGTTCCTCTTATTCATATATTCTTTTGCATTTTTTGTCTAAAACGATCAGAAATGCCCATTCGCCCCCCCCCCCCAGTGGCGGATCCACGATTTCCGGGGGTGAGGGGCCAAAGTGGCAGCAAACATCAAAATATTTTTTATTTGCGATTTTTGATAGATCTGATGTGACAAATTTAGTATGTAAAGGAGATTTATGGCGCCGCAGGCGAAATTAAAAAAAAATTAAGTAGAATTTGTGGCGAAGTTTAAACAAGTGATGCTGCTAAATAAATAAAATTATATGTCTGGGAGGGGGGACCCGAGCCGCTCTAGCCTCCCCCTGGATCTACCAGTGCCCCCCTCCCTCTCCAGATAACAAATTTTGCTTAGAATTGATCAAAAAACAATTCTATTGATGTTTGCTGACTAAGAAAATAAGCTCCCTAAAATACTCAATGTCCCCCCTTACTACTCTATTATCTACCTTTAAAAAAACATCCTGTAGAATAAAACGTATTTTTCAAAAAAAATTATATTTATAAAATTTTACACTTTGCATATTTTTTCGTACAAGAGCGTATTTTCAAGATATTAGCAAAAAGCCTTAAATATACTATTCTCAACAGTTTGTACGTCATTCGTTGGATAGTTTTATCTTCTTACTGACTGTACTGACTTTCAACGGCAATACAAGATTATGACAAAATTTGGGACGTAGGGGGTGGTTGATGTGCGTAAAAGGGATAAATTCATAACTTTGAAACCAAAACCGATACGACCATGCCGTTTTCAGATTTGATGTGTCAACAATATATTTTATGAAAAAAGAATTGGGAATTAGGTGGTGGTTGTTGGAAACAAAACAGATACGAACAAGCGGTTTTCAGATTTATGATTTATTCCGGTGATAATAAATATCGGAGGCAGGGTGTGGGTGGCGGGTGTCAAGGGGGTAAATTCAGAACTTTGTAATGAACACAGACACAAACATGCGGTTTTCAGATTTATAATTTGATCTGATGACAAAATAATTTTATGAAAAAAAAAGGAAATAGAGGGTAGGCGAGGGGTGTAAAGGGGGTAAATTCATAACTTTCGAATAAAAAAAAGATACGAACATGCGGTTTTTCAGATTTATGATTTGATCTGGTGACAATAAAATTTAATGAAAAAGAAACGGTGGTTGGGGGTGTTTAAGGTATGTAAAGGGGTAAAGTCAATAGACTTAAGATTGAGGAATTGGATTATACACAATTGACAGAAAAGAAGCATTGTAATAATGAGGCAGAGCTAGAAATCGAAAGGTTGCGAAAGCAATAATTATACATCCCGCATTTTAATACTTATTGATTAAGACTAAGAAGTAAAAAATAATTTGGCAGATTTCTGTTTACTATTATTATTATTTTAAGTTCGATATAAAATCGCGGCTAGGATTTTAAATGGAAGTTAAAAATATATAATTTACCATTAACGCTATTGTTAATTCTAGACTGTAGTAAACAGAAATCTGTCAAATTATTATTTCCTCTTTAGTGTAATTTTTTTATAAAATCGTTTAACTTAAAAAAAATATAATATTTACTTTATTAGGAAACAAATACAAGGGTACATTTTGAAAGCCGTTACTTCAGTTCAATTTGAAAAAAATAAGAAATTGAAGGTACCAAACTTTATATCACACATAAAACGGTTCAAACCAATATTATCACTATCCTCAAAAACAACTAATCTGTCAAGAAACTCAGAGTTAAGATGAACTATCTAGGAATTCCAACACTGGCACCTAACTCTTGCAGAAGTAACAGAACACATCGGGGTCAGAGAAACTAATCAAAACAAACGCCAACTACTTAAAACTAGAGGCCCTCTGTACATTTGACACTTGTTTTACACCAAAACATTTGTCAAATGTATCGAGGGGGGATGAGACAATTCGCCGCGGCCGATTCGCCGCAGGACAATTCGCCGTGGCCGAATTGCCGCGGAACGATTAGCCGCGGAGACAATTCGCCGCGAGATTTTTTGTTTTATGATATTACCATTGGCAATTGTTTAAACATTTTTATTTAGGTTGACTTATATTTGTTTATTAGTTTAGTTATAACTTTTTTCAAACTTTTCCAACTAGGTATTTGGTGGTTAGTATACAATTCAACTTTGGTAAACTTATCACGTCCTTGCAATGCAACTATAGGTAAATTTAGTGGGAATAAGGACACTGTTGTTCTGGTAAATATACGTTTTAATCCATCGGTAACGTTTCGACAATGGTTTTTGTCTTCATCAGACTAAAAAGGTTACAACTCAAATTATCAAGAAAAACAATTATCCATCAACATTTATAAATCAGTGTGTTCAAAGATTCACAAAAAAGCATATAAGCCCACCAGAGAACTCTGAAAATATTAATAATGAAAGAAAAAAATATTTTAAGATCCCATTTGTCCATGGCTTATCTCACAAACTAAAGCTTCAAAATAGCTGTTCCAAAATAGCGCACTTTCTTATTTATAAACCGATTTGCCTCAAACTTTAAACATCGCGGCGCTTAAGGTAACTCATACACATTTTTTGACTCAAATTTAAAAACCTTAAAAGGTTGGATCCAAAATGGCGGATTTGCTCATCTATGATCGAATATGCATAAAACTCGGAACTGTGGGTTTTTAAGGTCGCTGATTATGATTTCTAATTTAAATTTAAAAAAAAATGGCGGATCCAAATTGGCGGACTTTTCAATTTTTGAACCGATATGCCCCAAACTATGCGTTACTCAAGGTCAATCAATACATATTTTGACTCAAACTTAAAACAATATCTTATTATTTAAAAGATTTTAGTACAATTGGAGAACTTTTTAATTAAATTTAGTAGCTACCAAACAAACATTAACTTGACGGAATTGTACTAATTTTGTACTTCAACTGCTAGCAAACGGTAAATGCAAACGCCATTTTCATGTTATTAAATTTAAGTCAAAAATTGTATTGAGTTACCTTAAGCGCCGCGATAATTCAAGTTTGAGGCAAATCGATTTATAAATATGAAAGTGCGCCATTTTGGAAGCGCCATTTTGAAATCATAGTTATCAAGTTAGAAATCATAATCAGCGATCTGAAATATCTCAAAGTTCCGAATTTGATGCATGTTGGTTCATAAATGGGAAAGTCCACCAGTTTGGATCCGCCATTTTGATTTTTATAAATTTAAGTAAAAAATATTAATTAGCGACCTGAAAGATGTTAAAATTTCGAGTTTGATGCAAATCGGTTCATAAATGGGAAAATTCGCTATTTTGGAACCGCCATTTTGATTTTTTAAAAGTTTAGCTTAGAAATTATAATCAGCAACCTGAAGCACCCCAAACTTCCGAATTTGGTTTATATTGGTTCATAAATGGAAAAGTCCGCCATTTTAGATCCGCCATTTTGACTTTTTTTTAAATTTTAATTTACAATAATAATCAGTGACCTTAAAGATCTCAAAGTTCCGAGATTGATGTATATCAGGTTATTTAATTTGAGTCAAAAATTGTATTGTGTTACCTTAAGCGCGGCGATGTTTCAAGTAAGTTTGAGGCAAATCGATTTATAAATAAGAAATTGCGCAATTGTGGAACTGCCATTTGAATTTTTTTAAAGTTTAAGTTAGAAATTATAATCAGTAACCTGAAACACCCCAAAGTTCCAAATTTGGTGCATATTGCTTAATAAATGTAAAAGTCCGCCATTTTGGAACCGCCATTTTGATTTTTTAAAAGGTTAAGTTAGAAATCATAATTTTATTTATTTTTTTAATTAAAAATATGTTGAATTGTATACTAACCACCAAATACCTAGTTGGAAAAGTTTGAAAAAAGTTATAAAGAAACAAATAAACAAATATATGATATGTCAAGCTCAATAAAAATGTTTAAAATAATTGCCAATGGTAATATCATAAAACAAAAAATCTCGCGGTGAATTGTCCCTGCGGCGAATTGGCCGCGGCAAATCGGCCGCGGCGAATTGTCCCCTATCCTTATCGAGGGCCTCTACTTAAAACTAATAAAAGCTAATCGAAACTAACCAACATTATTAATCGCAACCAATAAAAACCAAACGGAATTAACAAAAACTAATCAAAATTAGGCAAAAATAACCGAAACAAAGCAGATCAACCACATAAAAACCTAAAACTTTTTGAATCAATGTAAAAATAATCGAAGCTAATGAAAAGAGAGTAAAAAATTAAAATAACGCTAACAAACCGGGCCTAGGCATATCTAGAATTCCTGTATGTGACAGATATTGGCGGAATACCAATATCTGTCACATACAGGGACTCTAGGCATATCTACAAACGGTTTCCAAAACTAATATGGAAGTCTTATCCTTCCTTTCCAAATCGTGCAAAATTTCTTTAAATTTACTAAATGTACAGAAACTAATGCGAAAGCATTTTGAACCACAAATAATTTGTTGCCTCAATTGTTTTATTATTATAGCGTATTATAGGTTGTCAGAACTTTGGTTACCTCATGAAAAATTAAATTTTGACGGAGATTCTTTAACTATAAGTTTATTTTGTAATATTTATTTCTAAAACCTAGTTTTTTAAAGATGTTAAGGTCATAAAAATGCAGGGTGTTTTTTTTTTTTAAGGTAACAGATCCTTTCTTGGGTACCTATATGTTGTACCTCCGAACACGCACATGCGTAATATTCGTACACGTCCATTTTGTTTGCGTGGGGGACAGTTTTGTTTTGTGTTGACATCTTGAAGTTTTTGTAGCGCAGGCACCCCCTTCGAGGAGTAAACTTTATATTTTGAATATAGAAAGTGGGTTTAGTAATACCTTGTTTTGTCGGACTCTAGAATATCTTTGCAACCGTATAAAAATTTCAAAAATCTGTCGATTAGTTTTTGAGTGCCTTCAAATTTTCAAATTTAACATGGACTGATAAAATAGAAATTAAATGATAAAATTCTAACATTCTGATTTAATTTTTAATTTACCAGTCCATGTTAAATTTGAAATTTTGAAGGCAAATATCTGAAAAACTAATCAATAGATTTTTGAAATTTTTACGAAGTTGTAAAGACATTTACCAAGCAGACCACACCTTCAAAACAAGGTGTCACTCGTCTAACTTTGCCTATTCAAAATATAAAGTATAGCCCTCGAAGGAGGTACGTGCTACAAAAATTTAAAGATAACCAAACCCAAAAGCAAACAACATCGAGGGTTTTTCCATAAAACGTACGATAAATAAATAAAAAAACAGCCTGTGTATATTTTTTCAGAGAAAAAGTGAAAATTAGAAAAATTTATAAACTACACATGGGCGCACCCAGGGGTGGGCTCGGGGACTGCCCCCTCACAAACCTGTTTTTTAGATATTTTACACATATTTCATGGATAAAAAGATAAAATATCATAAAATACGACATCTTCAGGTCTCCGCCCCCCCCCCTCCAAGACATATATCTGGGTGCGCCACTGCAAGTACATACACTCTTTTGCCTTTGCAGGGTAGATTTAGGCTGTGGGGATTTTAGTTTTCGGGATTTTGAATCTATCCATCTCAAATCCAGTTTAAAATTGTATTTATTATTGTGTTTATGCAGCAAAACTTCTTAAAGCCGCTCAGCTATATTCCAGAACGGGGATTTCGCCAAATAAGACTGGAATTTGCCGTTGTTGGAATATTAATTGCATTGTGTGGCTCTCCGCCTTTTTAAAAAGATCAGAGGCCAAATTGGCACTCAGAATAAAGCAGTTTTTTTTGTTTCTATTTTTAAACTGGCCTAACTTATAGTCAAGGTTCACGAAGTAAGGAACTTCGTGATCTAGTGACCTTAAATATTAGATAATAAATTTCGGAACTAGACTAGTCCATCCTCAGCTAAAAATAAGAAGAGTTCTCCCCCCTATACCTACTATGTCATTGAAATAAAACATATTTATAGTAAAAATTGATAGTTGAAACCCTTGTAAATCAAAAACACTTAAATAAAATTAAATAAATTATAATGTATTTTATGAGCTATGTCTACAAAATCCCTTTTCTTTTCAGGTTTAAAAAAAAAACTAGTTATTAAACTGAAACAATAAAAAAATTTTTGAAGAAGACGTGTGTGTTTTTGTATATTTTACAAACACCACTGTAATAAAAATTATGTAACTTTTTTAATTTATGTTTTTAATTTAAAAGTTCAAAATGCTTAACCATATTTTAATTAGATTTATGGTAGTAATACATTAAAAAAGAGTTATATCATGCAATTTTACACTAGATTTTACTTAAATCTTAAGCATGAAAGACAGTCTAAATAGACTGAGTCTTGACTCGTTTGTTTGTATTTTTTAATACTTACAGATACAATAAATGTAAAGATTTGAAATAGGGTAACGTGTAATAGCATAATAAACATTCCTAGTGATTTATCTTACCAAAATTGAAATTAACTTTAAAAACAAGGAAAAACGGAATAAAAATTTTGTAACAATATGTAATTTTTTGAAATTATGTCCGTGCAGTCATAGGATTCCGCTTGGGCGCACTCAGGGGGGGGGGCTCCATCAGTGGCCTCAGGCCCCCCTAAGACATATCCCTGGGTGTGCTACTGGATTCCGCCAAAGATGTATGAAATTTCTTCAGATTGTCAGGACGTGTTCCAAATAAGGATGATTCATATCCTTGTAACCAACGTTGGAGAAAGTGAAGAAACCATAGTTTTAACCTATATGTTCGATATATATTGTTTGAATTCTCCGTCATGGAAATTTTAGTTTATCTGTGAATGTTTTTTTAATTTTTAATGTTGTTTACTGTCATGTAACTACTGTTAATCATATTGTTCACATTTTTATTGACCTGGATAATTAACTTGTAAGTAGAATTATTTTATATTTTATTATGTATCGTTGACTTCAATTTTTAATATTTTAAGTACTATTTTCTCTTAAGAAAGTCACTAGTGTTATCCTATATTGCAGATTTCCCCTTGAAGATAGAAATATAAAATTTCCGAAACGCGTCGGGGTATAAATAGGAATATATAATCTATTCAAAAATTGTGTGGAGTTTAGGATTTTTTCACTCCTTTTCCAAAATTACTATATGTTCGATGCGACGAAGTAGTTGTTTCTGTTGGTTTCACACAGTTTCTGCTCTACACGGAGCTATCGCCTGCATTCACCTGAGGATGGCCCAGGAACGTCTAAATCGGTCATGGATTGGCACGCATCACTGTTCCTGCAGATTCTCAGGACGTGTTCCAAACAAGGATGATTGGTATCGACATTGGAGAAAGTGAAAACCACATAGTTTTAACAAGTTTTCAACGAAAACATTAAACCATCAGTAAAATTCAATGCCAGTAGGGTTATATTAACTCGGAGTAGTTGCTTCGGTGGGTTTAACACAGCTTATGCTTTACACGGAGCTATCGCCTGCATTCACCTGAGGATGGCCCAAACAGGCCGAAACCAGTTGTGGATCGGCATGGATCACTGTTCCTACAGATTTTCAGGACGTGCTCCAAACAAGGATGATTGATATCCTTGTCATCGACGTTGAAGAAAGTGAAATTCACATAGTTTTAACAAGTTTTCAATGAAAACATCAGTAGATAGGCAAGGGGGGTTCTGGCGCACTTTTACCATGTAAATCCCCATAAGACGAAAACGTGGTCTTTTTTTTTTTTTTTGAACCGGTCGGTCACAGTATATTGCTTGTGACACTAATTGTCTGCATCGGGCCCTCACATTTACTACCTAATTTTAAATCGCATATCGTATATTTTCATTGTATTTCTTTTGCTGATTCTTAAATAAATCTTATTATTATTTATAATTTTAGTATTTTCCAGGGTGACATAGTTGTGCTATTCGTATATTTATGTATGTTAAATATTTGCGAGACCATTCGCTTCGGTGATAGTTGATCTAACCTAACATGTCATTATCTAAGATATTTTTTTTTGTTTGACTTTAAACGATTATCTAAGGAGTTGCACTAGTTAACCTAGCAACTTTTACAATGGCGCTTAGCAACTGCCTGGTATCATTAGAATTTTTTTTCTACTTTGTATTTAAGTCTCTATTGTTTGTTTTTATAATGGATAATATTCAAAAATAAGGATACATAATAACTTGTTTAACATTTTATTATTTATAATATTCATTTACAGAGTTTCTTTACAGAATTAACTTATAAATTATCACATACCAAACTTGTATATTACTATTCTTATATCCATCTTACAAGAGATGTTTTTACTCTTATTATCTTAATACTATTACCACAAAGCATAGGCCTAGCTATACAAAGTATTATATACTAATTATATCCATTCCTATTACAATACTAACGCTACTACTATGAAATAAAAAAAAAATATTTTTACAATTTCCAATACTTCCAATTTTTACATATAGTCTTAATAATATTACTATTGAAGACAAAAAGTCTAGTCCAAAAAATTCCGATTCTATCTTATATACTATTAAACCACTCCATTCTTATTGTCTTACGGATTAAATAATTTTCATGGCGTAAAAAGAGTTTCTTTTTACAGGACTTTGTATAACCATAACATATTATAAGATAGCTTAATATTAAAATATTATCTTACAGCTATTACTATTAAAATGTTGCTAAATATAAATAGGTACAACTAAATACTAATGATTTTTATTTGTGTTTAATGCAGTAGTGTCCCCAAGGAAGAGTTTCATATGAATCTTTCGATATGTATCTTTTATTATCAAAAGGACTTAGTCCGATTTTGTCTTGTTTAATCGAATAGAGTATATGTTTTTCAAATCTAATAAGATTTTGTGTCACCATTTTTTCTTTAAAATTATTTAGGCACAACATAATCATCAAACAATATTTTTGTTTCGACGATACTTTTCTTAACACTCTTTGCTTTTTTGGTAACTTTTTCAGCAGACATATGGTTCAATCCTATAATATTTTTAGTCGATTCACAATTAAGAACTTTAAAAGCATACATTTTTGCTCTCAGCCCGACAAAATGTGTCATGATATTTCCGTTGTTCTCTTCTTTCATCATACCTAAAACTTTTTTATTGACCCTTGGTATCTCAAATGTATTGCCTTCGGGGTAATCTGAGGTATCAAAAAATTTGTAACCGTCACGGCGTATAGCTTCGTATATATCACAATTTCTTATTTCATATACTAAACTATCAGTGTCTGTATATGTTATTGAACAGTCTTTTGCAAAAGTAGGTATCATATAGTTATAATGAAATTTATATATTGTTGTTTTGGCAATGTCCAAAATACCCAGATATATAGGTTTGTTAAAGTAAATTTCCGTTTTCTCCAGTTCTACGGCAACCAGGTTTTCATTGAATATTGTAATGCTTTTGAATTCAGGCCGAGAAATTAGAGCTTCAGCCCCATAGCGCCCATCCCAAATTTGGACCAATTTGATATTACTGTGATTTCGAATATTTTCCATGGTTTTGCCAAAACCTGCGTTGTTCATTAGTTTAAAAAGATTTTTTTCAAACTCGTTTTTAGCATTCTGCCTTAATTGAGTATTTAAATCAATATAAGGCTTTAGCCATGCTGATTGGTTAAACCTTAAGATTCTATGGATATGCCTTAATTTGACACCAAGTTTTAATGCCTGTTTTAAATTTATGTAGTGAATTATATATTTTTTTTTATCAAACAATGTGGCCATAAGTTTTTTATTTGGATTGCTTTTTTCTTGAGGTGGACACATATGCTCGGGACATGGCGGAAGGTCAGAGAAATAGTCATGTAGTATTGCGGGAATTTCCAAATCAACTTCTAATATGTAACCCATATGTGAATTATCTGGAACTTCATCTATGTTAAACATTTTTTGTTCATTTTCATTTAACCAATGAAAATCGCCATATGGTAAACACTGACTCCTGCTATATCCATATTGATTGTTGATATCAAAATAGATTAAAAAAGAAGTTGGTTTGTTGGCATCATAATTTGGCATGTAAAAGGTATGTGGAGGCCAATAACAAATTATTGGCCTCCACATACCTTTTTGAACACTGACTCAAACCGTCTCTAATACCGCGTTCTATAAATGCAACCATATTGTAATCTGTTAATAGTTGTAAAGTTTGATTTGTCTTGTAGAGCATACAGTCCCATGTGTAACCAGGCAGAGTATAATAATTTGCAGGATCCAATCCATATGTTTTATGACAACTTTTTCTAAATTGCTGGAATACTTCTATTAAAAGGACTATGTCGGATCGTAAATAAAGTTCTAAATACTCTTTCATGTTTTTACAATTAAAGCTATTCCATACATTGTGTGCATGTTCATAATCTATCTGTGAAATTTCTTGACCTTCTAAGGTGTTATAAAATTGATGTTTTTCAGGTAACTTTGTTTCTTTTAATTTTTTCCAGCCATCCATATAATCATAACAAAACACTCTCTTTCTTGTTAGGAGTTTAATCTTATCTTCCTCAAAATCATGAAATTCTTTTTTTAAAAGAGGATATTCTGCTAAATATGATACAAGGTTAGATAAGCTAGTGGCCATGAATCGAAACGAATCAATAAATCTGAATTCTATTTTTTTTTTTTTTTTATGGGTATGCGCACTTGCAAGGAGATCCCTATCACGCTCGACAAGCGGCAAGTGCGCGGAAATGTTGGTGTGTGTTGGTTTTGAAACGGTTCAGGTTGTAACCTGCAGGGAAAACTGTCGCAGGGAGTTTATTCCACAGCGATGCTGTTCTCCAGAGATATGAATTCTGATATAATGAGGTTCTTGGTGCCTCTATTTTGACAGTAAATTGATGGTTACCGTCTGTTTGACGTGTTCGCCTAGTAGGTGCTACTCCCGGGGGGATCATACGTGCCAACTCTTTAGAGCATTTTCCGTGATAATACCTGTAGAAGAGAGAGAGATCGCCCACAGTTCTTCGATGTTCGAGACTATCCAAGCTACGGGTAAGTGCGGGGTCATTGATCAGCTTGATAGCTCGCTTTTGCACGGTGTTTAAAAGCATTAAGGTATGTTTGGGTGCCGCACTTCATATATGTGAGCAGTACTCCATAGTTGGTCGAATCTGGGCTTTGTAGAGTGTCAGCAGTTGGCTTGGTGTATACAGATGTCTTGTACGAAATAGCACCCCAAGCTTTTGGGACGCCCTTTTAGCTATATCTGCCACGTGACTGTGCCAAGACATGTTGGTCTCTGCAGTGACTCCTAAGATGTTCAACTGGCTCTGCAATGTGACAGCACTTCCAGATAGCATGATGTTTGGCTCACCGGTGCTGGTCTTTTTTGAAATCAGGGCTGCTTGGGTTTTCTGCGCGTTGAACTGTACAAGGTTTTTGTTGCCCCAGTCCTCTATTATCTCCAGGTCGTTATTTATCTGCGATATTTGAGTTAGTCTAAGATGATGGAATTGACGTGCGGATAGACACTGAGTGGGTGGTATGACTGAGGAGACTACATTGCCATCATCTGCAAAGCAATAAAGTGGATTTACTGTTTTATCTATGAGGTCATTTATGTAAATCAGAAAAAGTGTTGGCGAAAGGATTGCTCCCTGTGGCACACCAGCATTTATTTGGTAAGAGTTGGAGTTCCGGCCATCCAGTGCAACATAAATGGATCTATCCTTAAGGTAATTTTCAAACCAAGTGCAAAGTCTCGGCGACAATCCCGTTGCTTTGAGCTTGTTGAGCAGATTTTCATGCCAGACTTTATCGAATGCTTTAGATATATCTAAGGCAATTGTTCTTGTTTCACCTCGCAACTCAATCGCTTTTTGCCATAAGTGAGTGACGTATGTAAGTAAATCGCCAGTTGACCTATATTTTCGAAATCCGTATTGCTTGTCGTTGATAATTTTGTATTTTTCCAAGTACTTGGTTAGGTGATTGTTCACAACTCTTTCCATTACTTTTGATATAAAATTATTAGCCAGCTTTTTTGTAAATGATATGTACTTTTCTTTGTTTACTGGTAGTAAATTGATTGTACCATCCAAATTTGCTATACTCTCGATAATTAAACTGGCATCATATGAACTTAAATTGCTGGACCTCGGTATTCAGAAGTAAGGTGGTTGTGATCTCTTATCTTTATGTCATCTTTAAAAAAAGGCTTTTCGCAAACATGACAATTTTTAGACCCAAAAAATTCAGTCTTTTGTTTTTTAGTTAGAGGTTCCATTGGCAAATCACACAATAATACAGTTTCCAAATCCTCTGCAATCGGGACCAGTATAATGGCGATAGAAAGATAGAGTGTCATCATATTCACATTTTACATAATATCCAACAGAACAAGGGACATGCTGTTGATATTTTTGCGTATTGGTTTCATTTTTCTTTTTTATAGGAACCAGCAAACATTCAGTATCTGCATAAATTACAAATGCAACCATTTGTTTATTCTTAAAGTTGTCGAATTTTAATAGTTTTTTTTCTTCTGTTGGTAATTTGGGTACGACAATACTTCCAATTTTTCGACAATCTTTAAAATGCTGGTTAAATTTATCTTGTGTATAAAAAAAGTGCAAACATCTTTTACATATACACTTTGAGACTTTCTTTTTACTAAGTTGGCTACTTACTAGTCTTGAAAGATTTTTTACCCATACAAAATGGTAAGTTAAAGATGAAAGATCTGAAATATCGTCATCTTCAGAGTAATATGTATTTTGAATCATAAGAATGTTGACATGTCTTTCTTTTTCTTCATTTGTAATGTATGCTGGTATTACTTTGTAGCTTTTATTACTGTTTTTGTGAAGTCTATATACGTTTATAGATACATTATTTTGTTTTTCGAATAACGTCACTTGCTTTATAGTCATAGGGAATTTAATTCCACTTAGATTTAGGACTTCGCGGGGATGCGGATAAGATGTTGTTCTATTGGAATCTTTTTTAACGGGATACAGTGCTGATACAACCGCCCAGCCAATGCATAAATTGTCATTATTTTTGACATTTACACAAGCCTTACGATTAAGAATTTCTTTGGGTAGCTCTAAACAACACCCAGCTCTAAGCGGATTGTTCTTATTTATTCCTATCATAAGGTTGTTTATTTTCATGAGAGACCACCCAGATTGATTTTCTGCAAATTCTTCAAGATCAACCAATAACTGATTTTTCACATGCTTCTCAAACCATTTAACTAAATCAGTATTACGGTCAATTGGTGCATTCTTGGTATTAAAATGTTTTGTTTCGGTGATTATTTCTTGTTGTTTTAGAATTTGAAAATCCCCACTTAAAACTGTGTTTACTTTTACCATTTCTTCTTTTTTCAAAATATTTTGAATTCTTCTTTTAAATAAGCTACAACTGTCATCTAAAAATTGCTTCGCATCTTTGTTTTTCAAGTTTGTAATCACACCACTTCTTACCCGGTTGTCAAAGGCTGAATTAACATCTTCCCACTGAACACGAAGTTTTGCAGTTTTTCTGTTGATGACATCTCCACCTCCCACCTTTAGACGTCTTTTTAAATTGTGTTTAGACTCTTTAACTTGTACAAGACAAGCTGTTAAGTGAGCTTTTTCAGTTACAGACTTTGAGTTCTTCTGCGCAACACTTATTTTTCTGCTAGCCAAAGCAGAGTCTTTTAAAATTTGTAAAATCTTTCCATTGTTTTTACCATCATAAGTCATCTTCAGCTGACCTTTAATTTTCAGAACTAAGGCAGTAGCAAAACTCATTTTTTTCGGTTATTAACTGTGTGCCGATAACTAATAATTAGTTAAATGTTCTCTGAGTACAAGCGACCAGGATAGGATACAAAACCAGACTGAAATAGTTAAATGAGTTTCATTTCTTTATACAAAATCATCAGATATATACGCATGCGCATAAGTGTTTTGTTCTCAATTGCGTTGCACACCAAACCAGTTCTTTCTTTTTATTATTTACTTATTGGACCAGGTTTCTTCACGTAGTATAAATTTTGAACAAAATTAAACTTATTTTAGTACTATAAGGAACAAGCTGTTGAATATACTACATTGACCTTTTTTTAATAACCCAAGTATGTAAGACAGGTGTTCTTTAAGGTTTAGATTCGTAAAGGAGAGCTATAAGTTCAATAAACCTTTCACCGTGGATGGTTAAAGGTGCGTTATAAACAGGTTCAATGATATTTTTAACTTTGGATTAATAAAGAAAAGAATAGACTAAAAAAAGAGGGAATATACAAAGGTTTGATGACCTTTTCAACAAGAACTAGAAGAGGAGCGGTGTAAACCGGTTTACTATGTCTATATCTCACTTATTTCTGAAAGTGCTTTGTTTCTTGAGAAGGCAGCTGAGCCTCTAAGAATTTATAAAAATTTGTTAAAAATGAATTGGTGGTATACACAAAATTTATTTTAGTTTTAGTTGAAACTTTTATAAATATTATATATTTATAAAGTTGCATATATACATACACATAAAACCACCAGAAAATAAAGCTTATATTGTATGGAAGAGCCAAAGACAAAGCTTGATGGGTATTGGTTAGGCTATTTTTAGATTTTTGAGCAATTTTTGTTCCTACAGCCCATAAATTCAAAATAACTATGTTTTATGTTATTGTTAGGTCACCATTTAACTATTCATCTTCCTTCTAACCTTAATTTTTTCTATTAGTCCAACGTAAATTCTTTTTGAATTTACCTGATTTGGAAAAAACCTCTTTCCTCCATAAATCAAACTTTCTCGCTTAAACGCTGGATTTTATATTATTGTAAGTATTTTCCTTCCATTTTGTCTTCTTATATACCTATGTCGAGTCATAATCAATATTTTCCCTACGTAATCATTTATACTTACGTTTTTTAAGTTTTGTGCGCTATTTTTCTTCCTTCTTTGTGATGTAAATGTCAGATATTCTTGGCGTCTATCTCATATGCTCACAAGCTCTGTTTAATATTCAATGTGAATACCTAGTTCTTTCTCCATTTGTTCTATAATGAAAAGTGAAGACAACACTTTAAGTAACAAAAAGCACAGTTTTTATCATAAAATGTTCATATATGGTTCTTATAAGTAGATTCTTTAAACTTATTCAAAATTTTCTTTTAGGTTTTATATATTTTGTGCATTTAAGATAAATAATTTAGTTTTTTCATGTTACATCCATTAAGATTCTTAACTGAAGACAAGGTTTCAAATTCATAACATAAAAAAATGCCCTGGCTGAATTGTTTGATTTAGAAAAGCAAATGCATCAAACTTTTTTGAGTGTAAATCGCCATGATGATATAAGGAAGCTTGTTAATAACCACTTTTTGTCCGTCTGCGTCTGCGTCTGTGCGAGTATCAGGTTGATAGTAATGGTTCATCATCTCGAATACAATTATCATTATCTTTCACATTAAAAAAAATTGATGATCATATGCGGCTTTTACCACTTTAACGCCTAAAAGAAAGACCGAGAGCTTAAGAGGAAGAGCTATATATCTGCAATTTTATTCTACTGTATCAGGAACGTATAGTCATAAAGATGACTCACACAACTTTACAACACAGATGCTGTTCAAATAATAATATTACTAAATAGCAAGTCGTTCACTCACTCTAGGCATGCGCAGAAAGTCAATTGAGTTGTATTTTTTCCAGTGGCGTGCGGTCAAATTTTTGGGAGGGTCAGACCCCCCCCAAAAATCCGCTAGCCTTAAAATGTGGTCTGACCATACCTTTTTATGAAGAATTTAGCATCTAACTGTGTATTTAAACCCTCCTAAAAATGTTTAGGTACGCCACTGACCCAAATGGCATTCCCGTACTACTGTTCCTTTTTTGTCTATTGCTCCCCAACTACTGGACCAATTTTCATGAAAATTTCTGGGTAAACCGGGCTTGGGGTCTTGCTGTTCATGTATTAAAATGGTAACAATCAACCCCCAAGAAGCGTGCAAAAGGGGTAGTTTTTCTAAAACCTTTAATCGTCTATAAACAAAGAACCATTTAAGCGATTTTAATAAAATTTTGTACCTACACTCGATATAACCTCTGGTGATACCTGCAAAAGATGGTTGACATAAACCCCCTAAAACCTAAGAAAAAGGGTAGTTTTTAAAAAATAATTAAAAGGCTTATAACTTAAAATATAATTGACCGATATCAATAAAATTTGGTATGTACTATAGAGTTAAGCTCTTGTTGACTGCGTTTAAAGATAATTTGAAGCAACCCTATAGAAGCCACCTAATGAGGTAGTTTTCATAAATCACTTTAAAAAAATGTAAGACATAAACTACTTGACCGATTTTGATAAAATCTGGTGTGTATATTGTGGTTAAGCTTTGGTTAAAGGTGTTTAAATAGTGCTAAGGTCTACACAATAATAACTCAAAAAGGGGGTAGTTTTTAAATAAAAATTATCACTTTAGGCAAGATATGGCTTGTGGGGTATCAAATGAAAGGTAATTAAGCGTAGAGTAGAAAAATTCTAATATTGACGTTATTCAGTTTGAGGGGTCGGGGTGTAATGAAATAAAAAATCAAGAAAGTTATGTTCATTTTTTTAAAATACATGCATTTTAAATACGACACTGGTGTATGTTTTTCTGTACCTATAAAATAAAATAGTAAGAAAATTTAAGAAAACAGTTTTAATGTAAAAACAAATAGTAACAGCCTCAGAGTAATAACATATAAAGAGAAGTAGTAACCCCGGTTTCGGCGGTCATTCATTTATTTGTTGGTAAACAATGTAGCTTTTCCGCTGTTGCCAGCTCCTCTGCCTCTGTAAAATTTTATAAATAATAAGTAAGGTTCAACTTCTTACCTTACCAAAATTTTAGTGCTTTGAGTTGGTTAGGCTATTTAAACCGTGCGATAATTTGTCATGCGCTTATTAGCCCGCGTCGCGTCGTTTTATGCTGTGTATTTATTATTACAATCTGCGATAAAAACTCATTTAGAAAACATAATTCATGAACGGCCCCTTTTCCCACAATTTTTTCAGGACGTGGCAACAGGTGTATGACATCATATTACGGATTTCGTGTTAGCAGGGCCGGGTTTCGTATTTTCCGAAAACCGCATATTGATGCGACGTTCCATTAAAAAGTTAGCATTTTTTAAACTTTTTAACTGTCAATTAGCATTCACGAATTTTGACTAAAATCTAATCAGCTCGTGGCAGTATCGAGTACTATTTTACCTGAAAATTTCATGTAAATCGGTTAAGCGGTTTAGGAGCTATCGCGTTACGGACAGATATACATACACACACACAGACAGATATCACAACGATATTGCTAGGGTAGGTCAAAATACACCCAAATAACACATTTTCGGTGTTATCTCAAAAAAAAATTTTTGTCGAAAACAATACCTTCTCTAGCCGTTGCTGTGCGGGCTAGGAAGGTAAAAAAGGGGCGGGCCGACTGCACAACAAGTAGTATAAGTAGTAGCCTTTAGACTGGATTGTTTAGTTTACACTTGAAAACGGTTAGATATACTTACTTACTGAAACGTCCTGTTTAAAATAAACCAACACAAGAACATTTCATGTAAAAAAGAGCCAAGTACGCGAAAATGGCATTCCGTAAAAAGAATTGAGATAAAAGTAAGGCCAAGTTCTCCAATACAAATTTCATAATGAAAGATTTTTACTAGTTGGAAATGTTTTTCTAAACTTTGCTATTACAGCCAATCTTCTTTATGTTCAATTAAGCACTGTGCCTGAGTCATTTACAGCCGTAATAGCTAAGTTTAGAAAAACATTTCCAAACTAGTTTCTTACTTTTATTTTGAAATTTGTATTGGAGAACTTGACTTTACTTTTATCTCAATTCTTTTTACGGAATGCCGCGTACTTGGTTATTTTTACATGAAATGTTTTTCTTATGATTTTACTTCTTTTTTAAAGGAATTGGATAATATTTAATTTTTAAAATAGTAAAATATGCGGAATATTGTTCAAAACTTTTGCAATGCCTTACTTAAAATTTTAAGGTCTTTTAATTTTTTCCCATGGTTTTATCATAGCTGCCATCAGCATCAGCATCAGCGCAAAGCTCAGCTCTCTAGCGTTTCTGAAAGTGGATAATATTACTTTTGCATAATTTTACATGTATAGGGGAGGGAAGTAAATTAAAATTTTCGTGTTTTTAAATTTTTTCCTATAGTTTTATCATAGTTCCTATCAGTCTTCCAATGCTTAGCTCTCTAGCGTTTTTGGAAGTGGGTAATGTTACTTTTACATAACTTGACATTTATAGGGGAGGAGAGTAAATGAACATTTTTGGGGTTTTTAAATTTTTTCCCATAGTTTTATCATAGTTTCTATCAGCCTTCCAAAGCTCAGCTCTCTAGCGTTTCTGGAAGTGGGCACTGTTACTTTTATATAAATTTACATTTATTGGAGAGGGAAGTAAATTAAAATATTGGTGTTTTAAAATTTTTTCCTATAGTTTTATCATAGTGTCTTTCAGTCTTAAAAAGCTCAGCTCTCTAGCGTTTCTGGAAGTGGGCAGTGTTACTTTTACATAACTTTACATTTATATGGGAGGGAAGTAAATTAGCATTTTGGGGTGTTATAATTTTTTCCTATAGTTTTATTATAGTTCCTATCAGGCTGCCAAAGCTCAGCTCTCTAGCATTGCTAGAAGTGGGTAATGTTATTTTAAATAATTTTACATATATAGGGGAGGGGAGTAAATTAGAATTTTGGGGCTTTTTGATTTTTTCCAGGGGTTTGGTCATAATTTCTATCAGTCCGCCAAATTTCAGCTTTATAGTAGGTCTGGAAGAACAGTAGAATTTTGGTGATCTATACATGAGTGAGTGAGTCAGTGAGTGAGTGGCAATTTCGACGTTTTTTGAAATTTCGTAACTACTTTACTACTCTATAGAAGTCCATGAAACTTGGAGGGGTTGTTAACTTTATGAAGTTCTACGACTGTGCAAAGTATGAGATTCGTAGCTCTTTCCGAAGTAGAGCTATAGATAGGTCAAATATGGGCTGAAATGTTTCAAGAAAAGATGGTACGGCAGCGCGAACTTTGCGAGGCACTGCCGTGCCCTCAGATAAAGACAATGGAAGTCCAAAGTTTTATTTCTGCTCAATCATTGTCTACGAGTTTTAAACAAAAGATTCTTTTTTCACTTATATAATGGCAACAAGTCTAATTAGGTGGGTCCTCAAGTCGTGAACGGTTAGCCCAGATATTCCTAAGCTCTAAGGTCGACACTGACAGTAACATGTGTTTGTATTAAATGCAGTGTTGTCTTGGCCGTCGGACTTGGTATATTGAATTTTTGGTGTTTTTTTTTTCTGTGTGCTGAGTTTTATTTTTGTAAAAAGAACTTAGTTGGACGTAAAAATAAACAAGAAGTGCTATGTTTCTGAAAATACTGTGAAAATTCAGCCCAGTGTGGTTTTTTCGAGATGATTCCAGTGACGCAGCTATGTTGCCATCGCCGGGGATTCTGCAAATTCTAAGTTTTCAGGAATGACCGCCACGAATAGGGAAAATTTACACGGGGCCGCGGTTTACTTCTTCTCTTTATATTATTATTACTCTAAGGTAACAGCAGTAAAAATTTTCAGTTGAGAAATGAACAAGTTTTCTGGTTTCATACCTTGTCTGAATTTAATTAATCTCTTGTAGAATTTTAATGGAATTTGATTTAATTTGGACATTATTTAATGAAAGGTAGTTGAGTTAAAGTTGAAAAATGTTAGGATTGACCATATTTAGTTAGTAAGGACAAATTGTCCTCTTATTGAAAAAATTGATTGTGTTTCAAATATTCAAAAGCAGTAAATAAAGCTAGACATTCAAATTTTATTGTACTAGGCGTTGAGATCATGCAAAAATGTATGTATAATTCTTAGCGACCCTAAAAATAAATTATTAAAATCCTAAAAACATATTGTTACAATTAAAAAAGCTAATGTTACAATCCTAAACACAAATAGCTACAATTCTACAAACAAACAGTCACAATCCTACAAACAAATTGTTGCAATTGTATGAACAAATTGTTACAATTCTACAAACTAATAGTTACAATCTGAAAAATAAATTGTTGCAATCGTATAAACAAATTGTTACAATCCTAAACACAAACTGTTACAATTCAAAAGACAACTTGTTACAATTATAAATATAAACTGTTACAATCCAAAAGGGAAATTGTTGCATTTGTACGAACAAATTGTTACAATCCTAAACACAAACTGTTACAATCCAATATTTAAATTGTTGCAATTATAAACACAAACTGTTACAATCTAAAAGGGAAATTGTTGCATTCCTAAAACAAAATGCTCAATCCTAAAAACAAATAGTTACAATCGAAACGGTAGCAATCTAAAGCAAATTTTAGCGATAATAATATGTTAAGTTTATAAAATATCAAGTTTGTTAGTTTGATATTTTTTCTCAATAAGTTTGGTTCATATCTCGTATATAAAGGAATTACAATTACGTTGTATATGGATAAGTTAGTGTCTATATTGTTGACAGAGAAAACCCCTCCGATACAGACATTTAGGAATGTATACATTAAGTTTAAGGTATCATTGAGATTTTGACTCTTTTGGATCTGATTTTTTGTATAAATATTTCGTTGTGAATTGATGTTTATCAATAAAAACCATATTAATCATCTTGATGAACGTGGAGAAAATTTTCTGTTCGGTTAAATAGTGGGTGTTTTTATGTCCTATATGTATCAGCAGAGAATGTTAGAACTTTTATTTTAAAAAGCACCAAAACAAAAGCAGATGTATTAGTTATTTAATGCGCATGCCTAGAACAGTAACAAAATGAGTGAACGACTTGCTATTTAGTAATATTATTATTTGAACAGCATCTGTGTTGTAAAGTTGTCGGTCTTTCTTTTAGGCGTTAAAGTGGTAGAAGCCGCATATGATCATCGATTTTTTTTTAATGTGAAAGATAATGATAATTGTATTCGAGATGATGAACCATTACTATCAACCTGATACTCGCACAGACGCAGACGCAGACGGACAAAAAGTGGGTATTAACAAGCTTCCTTATATCATCATGGCGATTTACACTCAAAATAGTTTGATGCATTTGCTTTTCTAAATCAAACAATTCAGCCAGGACATTTTTTTTAGGTTATGAATTTGAAACCTTGTCTTCAGTTAAGAATCTTAATGGATGTAACATGAAAAAACTAAATTATTTATCTTAAATGCACAAAATATATAAAACCTAAAAGAAAATTTTGAATAAGTTTAAAGAATCTACTTATAAGAACCATATATGAACATTTTATGATAAAAACTGTGCTTTTTGTTACTTAAAGTGTTGTCTTCACTTTTCATTATAGAACAAATGGAGAAAGAACTAGGTATTCACATTGAATATTAAACAGAGCTTGTGAGCATATGAGATAGACGCCAAGAATATCTGACATCTACATCACAAAGAAGGAAGAAAAATAGCGCACAAAACTTAAAAAACGTAAGTATAAATGATTACGTAGGGACAATATTGATTATGACTCGACATAGGTATATAAGAAGACAAAATGGAAGGAAAATACTTACAATTAATAGTGTACCAATATAAAATCCAGCGTTTAAGCGAGAAAGTTTGATTTATGGAGGAAAGAGGTTTTCTCCAAATCAGGTAAATTCAAAAAGAATTTACGTTGGACTAATAGAAAAAATTAAGGTTAGAAGGAAGATGAATAGTTAAATTGTGACCTAACAATAACATAAAACATAGTTATTTTGAATTTACGCGCTGTAGGAAGAAAAATTGCTCAAAAATCTAAAAATAGCCTAACCAATACCCATCAAGCTTTGTCTTTGGCTCTTCCATACAATATAAGCTTTATTTTCTGGTGGTTTTATGTGTATGTATATATGCAACTTTATAAATATATAATATTTATAAAAGTTTCAACTAAAACTAAAATAAATTTTGTGTATACCACCAATTCATTTTTAACAAATTTTTATAAATTCTTAGAGGCTCAGCTGCCTTCTCAAGAAACAAAGCACTTTCAGAAAAAAGTGAGATATAGACATAGTAAACCGGTTTACACCGCTCCTTTTCTAGTTCTTTTTGAAAAGGTCATCGAACCTTTGTATATTCCCTCTTTTTTTAGTCTATTCTTTTCTTTATTAATCTAAAGTTAAAAATATCAATGAACCTGTTTATAACGCACCTTTAACCATCCACGGTGAAAGGTTTATTGAACTTATAGCTCTCCTTTACGAATCTAAACCTTAAAGAACACCTGTCTTACATACTTGGGTTATTAAAAAAAGGTCAATGTAGTATATTCAACAGCTTGTTCCTTATATTACTAAAATAAGTTTAATTTTGTTCAAAACTACGTGAAGAAACCTGGTCCAATAAGTAAATAATAAAAAGAAAGAACTGGTTTGGTGTGCAACGCAATTGAGAACAAAACACTTATGCGCATGCGTATATATCTGATGATTTTGTATAAAGAAATGAAACTCATTTAACTATTTCAGTCTGGTTTTGTATCCTATCCTGGTCGCTTGTACTCAGAGAACATTTAACTAATTATTAGTTATCGGCACACAGTTAAATAACCGAAAAAATGAGTTTTGCTACTGCTTTAGTTCTGAAAATTAAAGGTCAGCTGAAGATGACTTATGATGGTAAAAACAATGGAAAGATTTTACAAATTTTAAAAGACTGTGCTTTGGCTAGCAGAAAAATAAGTGTTGCGCTGAAGAACTCAAAGTCTGTAACTGAAAAAGCTCACCTAACAGCTTGTCTTGTACAAGTTAAAGAGTCTAAACACAATTTAAAAAGACGTCTAAAGGTGGGAGGTGGAGATGTCATCAACAGAAAAACTGCAAAACATCGTGTTTAGTGGGAAGATGTTAATTCAGCCTTTGACAACCGGGTAAGAAGTGGTGTGATTACAAACTTGAAAAACAATGATGCGAAGCAATTTTTAGATGACAGTTGTAGCTTATTTAAAAGAAGAATTCAAAATATTTTGAGAAAAGAAGAAATGGTAAAAGTAAACACAGTTTTAAGTGGGGATTTTCAAATTCTAAAACAACAAGAAATAATCACCGAAACAAAACATTTTAATACCAAGAATGCACCAATTGACCGTAATACTGATTTAGTTAAATGGTTTGAGAAGCATGTGAAAAATCAGTTATTGGTTGATCTTGAAGAATTTGCAGAAAATCAATCTGGGTGGTCTCTCATGAAAATAAACAACCTTATGATAGGAATAAATAAGAACAATCCGCTTAGAGCTGGGTGTTGTTTAGAGCTACCCAAAGAAATTCTTAATCATAAGGCTTGTGTAAATGTCAAAAATAATGACAATTTATGCATTGGCTGGGCGGTTGTATCAGCACTGTATCCCGTTAAAAAAGATTCCAATAGAACAACATCTTATCCGCATCCCCGCGAAGTCCTAAATCTAAGTGGAATTAAATTCCCTATGACTATAAAGCAAGTGACGTTATTCGAAAAACAAAATAATGTATCTATAAACGTATATAGACTTCACAAAAACAGTAATAAAAGCTACAAAGTAATACCAGCATACATTACAAATGAAGAAAAAGAAAGACATGTCAACATTCTTATGATTCAAAATACATATTACTCTGAAGATGACGATATTTCAGATCTTTCATCTTTAACTTACCATTTTGTATGGGTAAAAAATCTTTCAAGACTAGTAAGTAGCCAACTTAGTAAAAAGAAAGTCTCAAAGTGTATATGTAAAAGATGTTTGCACTTTTTTTATACACAAGATAAATTTAACCAGCATTTTAAAGATTGTCGAAAAATTGGAAGTATTGTCGTACCCAAATTACCAACAGAAGAAAAAAAACTATTAAAATTCGACAACTTTAAGAATAAACAAATGGTTGCATTTGTAATTTATGCAGATACTGAATGTTTGCTGGTTCCTATAAAAAAGAAAAATGAAACCAATACGCAAAAATATCAACAGCATGTCCCTTGTTCTGTTGGATATTATGTAAAATGTGAATATGATGACACTCTATCTTTCTATCGCCATTATACTGGTCCCGATTGCATGGAATGGTTTTCTAAAAAACTGGAGGAATTTGCAGAGGATTTGGAAACTGTATTATTGTGTGATTTGCCAATGGAACATCTAACTAAAAAAAAAAAGACTGAATTTTTTGGGTCTAAAAATGGTCATGTTTGCGAAAAGCCTTTTTTTAAAGATGACATAAAGACCTTACTTCTGAATACCGAGGTCCAGCACATAACAAACTTAAATTTTACAGATATTCACACTGTTTCTGTTATTTTTCATAATTTAAGTTCATATGATGCCAGTTTAATTATCGAGAGTATAGCAAAGTTGGATGGTACAATCAATTTACTACCAGTAAACAAAGAAAAGTCCATATCATTTACAAAAAAGCTGGCTAATAATTTTATAGAATTCAGATTTATTGATTCGTTTTGATTCATGGCCACTAGCTTATCTAACCTTGTATCATATTTAGCAGAATATCCTCTTTTAAAAAAAGAATTTAATGATTTTGAGGAAGATAAGATTAAACTCCTAACAAGAAAGGGAGTGTTTTGTTATGATTATATGGATGGCTGGAAAAAATTAAAAGAAACAAAGTTACCTGAAAAACATCAATTTTATAACACCTTAGAAGGTCAAGAAATTTCACAGATAGATTATGAACATGCACACAATGTATGGAATAGCTTTAATTGTAAAAACTTGAAAGAGTATTTAGAACTTTATTTACGATCCGACATAGTCCTTTTAATGGAAGTATTCCAGCAATTTAGAAAAAGTTGTCATAAAACATATGGATTGGATCCTGCAAATTATTATACTCTGCCTGGTTACACATGGGACTGTATGCTCTACAAGACAAATCAAACTTTAGAACTATTAACAGATTACAATATGGTTGCATTTATAGAACGCGGTATTAGAGGCGGTTTGAGTCAGTGTTCAAAAAGGTATGTGGAGGCCAATAATTTGTTATTGGCCTCCACATACCTTTTACATGCCAAATTATGATGCCAACAAACCAACGTCTTTTTTAATCTATTTTGATATCAACAATCAATATGGATATAGCATGAGTCAGTGTTTACCATATGGCGATTTTCATTGGTTAAATGAAAATGAACAAAAAATGTATAACATAGATGAAGTTCCAGATAATTCACATATGGGTTACATATTAGAAGTTGATTTGGAAATTCCCGCAATACTACATGACTATTTCTCTGACCTTCCGCCATGTCCCGAGCATATGTGTCCACCTCAAGAAAAAAGCAATCCAAATAAAAAACTTATGGCCACATTGTTTGATAAAAAAAAAAATATATAATTCACTACATAAATTTAAAACAGGCATTAAAACTTGGTGTCAAACTAAGGCATATCCATAGAATCTTAAGGTTTAAACAATCAGCATGGCTAAAGCCTTATATTGATTTAAATACTCAATTAAGGCAGAATGCTAAAAACGAGTTTGAAAAAAATCTTTTTAAACTAATGAACAACGCAGTTTTTGGCAAAACCATGGAAAATATTCGAAATCACAGTAATATCAAATTGGTCCAAATTTGGGATGGGCGCTATGGGGCTGAAGCTCTAATTTCTCGGCCTGAATTCAAAAACATTACAATATTCAATGAAGACCTGGTTGCCGTAGAACTGGAGAAAACGGAAATTTACTTTAACAAACCTATATATCTGGGTATGTGTATTTTGGACATTGCCAAAACAACAATATATAAATTTCATTATAACTATATGATACCTACTTTTGCAAAAGACTGTTCAATAACATATACAGACACTGATAGTTTAGTATATGAAATAAGAAATTGTGATATATACGAAGCTATACGCCGTGACGGTTACAAATTTTTTGATACCTCATTACCCCGAAGGCAATACATTTGAGATACCAAGGGTCAATAAAAAAGTTTTAGGTATGATGAAAGAAGAGAACAACGGAAATATCATGACACATTTTGTCGGGCTGAGAGCAAAAATGTATGCTTTTAAAGTTCTTAATTGTGAATCGACTAAATATATTATAGGATTGAACCATATGTCTGCTGAAAAAGTTACCAAAAAAGCAAAGAGTGTTAAGAAAAGTATCGTCGAAACAAAAATATTGTTTGTTGATTATGTTAGGTGCCTAAATAATTTTAAAGAAAAAATGGTGACACAAAATCTTATTAGATTTGAAAAACATATACTCTATTCGATTAAACAAGACAAAATCGGACTAAGTCCTTTTGATAATAAAAGATACATATCGAAAGATTCATATGAAACTCTTCCTTGGGGACACTACTGCATTAAACACAAATAAAAATCATTAGTATTTAGTTGTACCTATTTATATTTAGCAACATTTTAATAGTAACAGCTGTAAGATAATATTTTAATATTAAGCTATCTTATAATATGTTATGGTTATACAAAGTCCTGTAAAAAGAAACTCTTTTTACGTTATGAAAATTATTTAATCCGTAAGACAATAAGAATGGAGTGGTTTAATAGTATATAAGATAGAATCGGAATTTTTTGGACTAGACTTTTTGTCTTCAATAGTAATATTATAAAGACTATAGGTAAAAATTGGAAGTATTGGAAATTGTAAAAATAATTTTTTTTTATTTCATAGTAGTAGCGTTAGTATTGTAATAGGAATGGATATAATTAGTATATAATACTTTGTATAGCTAGGCCTATGCTTCGTGGTAATAGGATTAAGGCAATAAGAGTAAAAACATCTCTTGTAAGATGGATATAAGAATAGTAATATACAAGTTTGGTATATCATAATTTATAAGTTAATTCTGTAAAGAAACTCTGTAAATGAATATTATAAATAATAAAATGTTAAACAAGTTATTATGTATCCTTATTTTTTGAATATTATCCATTATAAAAACAAACAATAGAGACTTAAATACAAAGTAGAAAAAAATTCTAATGATACCAGGCAGTTGCTAAGCGCCATTGTAAAAGTTGCTAGGTTAACTAGTGCAACTCCTTAGATAATCGTTTAAAGTCAAACAAAAAAAAATATCTTAGATAATGACATGTTAGGTTAGATCAACGATCACTGAAGCGAATGGTCTCGCAAATATTTAACATACATAAATATACGAATAGCACAACTATGTCACCCTGGAAAATACTAAAATTATAAATAATAATAAGATTTATTTAAGAATCAGCAAAAGAAATACAATGAAAATATACGATATGCGATTTAAAATTAGGTAGTAAATGTGAGGGCCCGATGCAGACAATTAGTGTCGCAAGCAATATACTGTGACCGACCGGTTCAAAAAAAAAAGACCACGTTTTCGTCTTATGGGGATTTATATGGGAAAAGTGCGCCAGAACCCCCCTTGCCTATCTACTAACATCAAACCATCAGTATAATTCAATGCCAGTAGGGGTATATTCCCTCGGAGTAGTTGCTTCTGTTGGTTTCAAACAGCTTATGGTTTACATTGACCTATCGTCTGCATTCACCTGAGGATTGCACAAGAATTTCGAAACCGGTCGTGGATTGGCATGGATCACTGTTCCAGCAAATTGTCAAGATGTGTTTGAAACAAGGCAAATAAGGATGAATCATATCCTTGTAATCGACGTTGAAGAAAGTAAAAACCACAGAATTTTAACAAGTTCCCAACGAAAATATTAAACCATCAGTATAATTCAATGCCGATAGGGGTACTTTTTCTCATAGTTGTTTCTGTTGGTTTCGCACAGCTTATCGATGGCCTAACTGCAATACCCCGTATCTAACATTTTGATAATTTTTAGATTATTTGTGATTTAGGCAAAATGGGCTGCCTACTTTTATTGTGTACTTATAATGATATAAGAGAATTCGTTGGAATTACAAATATAGCTATGAAATTCTTTGACAGCCCCTTCCCGCTTCCCTGTAAAGTTGCATTTTTTCAGATACGGGGTATTGCAGTTAGGCCTCAGAAGATGACTCTTCTGTGGTTAGGCCATCATTATGCTCTACACGGAGCTATCGCCTACATTCACCTGAGAATGGCCCGAAAAGCCGAAACCGGTCGTGGATTGGCATGGGTCACTGTTCCTGCAGATTGTCTCGACGTGTTTTAAACAAGGATTATTCATATCCTTGTAATCGACGTTGTAGAAAGTGAAAACCACATAGTTTTAACAATTCCCAATGAAAACAACAACAACAACAACAACAAGTATAAGTTAATGCCAGCGAAATTTTTTTGGAATCCTAAGTATCTTTTATTAAAAAAATTTTAAAAAGTTATGACACTGGTAAATTTTGTTAAAAATTGCGGTAAGTGCGGTAGATTTTTTTCCTCGAACTAAAAAAGAAGCTAATTGTCAGGGTGAGGGAGTGCCCGGGCTCCTCAGCCCCCTCCCTCCTGGATCCACCACTGATTGTAATAACGAAAAAGGACGGCCTGTATTGCCTGTAGGTATTTATAAATACAAGGACGTTTAGAGAATTTAAACATTCAATCAAAATGAAGGCCGAAAGTGACATGTTGGTTTTGACAGCTTCATCCTATACTTACGCCAATATTCCACTCATATGGAAAATCTCAGCACACATATAAGCCATGTAGGCCATGACAAATATGAAAATCGGTTCGATGACTCGCACCTCATTGGTGTAGCGCGTCACCAAAGCGGTGGCAAAGCCCCAGATGACCCCGATCACGGTGCCCCCTATTGCCACCACGAAGAAGTTCAGCAGACCTGCTATAGCATCGGTGTAGATGATGTTTTCTAAACCTGTGAAAAAAGGAAAAATTTAAATCACTGTAAATCAGGAAGGTGTTAACTCTTTTTGTCTAGGAGCAACTAATTATAATAGTTTAACAGGCGTCTCAACATGACGGCATTTACACTCCTAGGGTAGTAAATAAAATATTTGTATAATCTATTGAGTAGGGGACAATTCGCCTCAGCCAATTCGCCGCGAGGACAATTCGCCGCCGGCCGATTCGCCGAGGGGACAATTCGCCGCGAGATTTTTTGTTTTATTATATTACTATTGGCAATTTTTTAAACAGTTTGATTTAGCTTGACTTCATATAATATAGGTATTTGTATATTTGTTTGATCATAACTCTTTTCACACTTTTCTAACTAGGTATTTGGTGGTAAACAATTTAACGTTTTTTTTTAATTAGAAACATAATTAAAATGGCGGATCCAAAATGGCAGATTTTCCCATTTATGAACCGATATGCATCAAACTCGGAACTTTGCTCTCTTTTAGGTCGCTGTTAATTATTTTTAACTTACACTAAAAAAAATGAAAATGGCGGATCAAAAATGGCGGATTTTTCCATTTATGAATCAATATGCATCAAACTCGGAACTTTGAGGTGTTTCAGGTCGCTAATTATGATTTCTAACGTAAAACTTAAAAAAATCAAAAGTTGACTGTTTTCGAGTTATTAGCAGAAAACTATCAAAAAGCACGTTTAAAGGGGGAACCACCCCCCTGCCAGGGGTGGGGGGGGGGGGTGGTTCCCTTTCGTAAAATGTTCGAGCGAGTCTTATGTCTATCCATACCAAGTGTGTTGCTTCTATCATTAAACGCAGTATCCGACCCCGTAGGGCCTAAACTAATTTTTTTTTTAAGTTTAAGTTAGAAATCACAATCAGCGACCTAAAACACCTGAAAGTTCCAAATTTGATGCATATTGGTTCATGAATGGGAAAGTCTGCCATTTTGGATCCGCCATTTTGATTTTTTTAAAATTTAAGTTAAAAATAATAATCAGCGACTTGAAAGATCGCAAAGTTCCGAGTTTGCTGCATATCGGTTAATAAATGGAAAAATCTGCCATTTTGGATCCGCCATTTTATTTATTTTTCTAATAAAAAAAAATTGAATTGTATACTAACTACCAAAAATCTAAAGAAAAAGTTATGATCAAACAAATAAACAAATATATTATATGAAGTCAAGCTAATTAAAGCTGTAATGTCATAAAACAAAAAATCTCGCGGCGAATTGTCCCCGCGGCGAATCGGCCGGCGGCGAATTGTCCCCGCGGCGAATTGAGCCGCGGCGAATCGGCCCGCGGCGAATCGGCCGCAGCGAATTGGCTGCGGCGAATTGGTTGCGGCGAATTGTCCCATTTCCTTCTAGTTAGCCTATTAGCACCCTTTAAGTGAAGCCATGAGATATCAGCCTTAAAAACAGTTTTAGATAAATATCTCAGAAACTAAAGCGCCTACGAAGTTTTTGGTCATAACACAAATTATTGAGCAAAATATAGTCTACTATATTGCAAAAACCGCATATTGATGCGATGTTCCGTTAAAAAGTTATCGTTTTTAAAAAATTTTAATTGTCAAAAAGCTGCCATTAATGGATTTTGGCCAAAATCTAATCAGCTCGTTAGACTGTCGAACACTATTTTACCTAAAAATTTTTTTAAAAATCGGTCTAGCGGTTTAGGAGCTATCGTGTTACGGACAGACATACACATACACACACACACACAGACATCACGACAATTTTGCTAAGATAGGTCAAAATACACCCAAATAACACATTTCAGGCGTTATCTCAAAATAAAATTTTTTATAATACTTTCTCTAGCCATTGCTACGCTACTTTTTAAAAATTTCAAAAAAGTTAAAGATTCTCAAAATTTCAAATATTTTAAAAGAAGTTTAAATACTTTACGAAAATTCCAAAATTTTTCAAAAGTTTCAAAATTGTTGACATTTTAAACATTTTCAAAATTCAAAAAAATTTCAAACTTTTTAAATTTCAAACATTTTCAAACCTTAAAAAATATTTCAGAATTGATATCCTTTTTAAATTTTAAAATTTTACGATAAGAAAGCTCTAAAACTTCTTCAAAACTTCAAAAATTTTGACATATAGTTTAAAAATTAAAGACAAAACATATTTTTTAATATTCAAAATTTTTAAAACTTTTTAAACTTCAATTATATTCAAAATTTTAGAAATTCCTCAAAACTTTTTAAATTTAAATTGTTATAAAAATATTAAAAATCTTTCAAAAAATTTTAAAATTTTTTCACAAACCATAGCAATTATTTTAAAAACATTAACTTTTGATTTGATATTTTTAATCATTTCAAAATATTTATCATGAAATTTTCATTGCTCTTAGCTTAAGTATAGTACATTAACTTGTTATGGTCATTATTACATGCTTATTAATATTATGCAACTACTACTGGCAGAACAAAGAGAACTAAGTGCCAAGTAACGCTCTGTTTCTAGGAGCCTCCTTAAAAATTTCAAAAAAGTTAAAAATTCTCAAAATTTCAAATATTTTAAAAGAAGTTTAAATACTTTACGAAAATTCCAAAATTTTTCAAAAGTTTCAAAATTGTTGACATTTTAAACATTTTCAAAATTCAAAAAAATTTCAAACTTTTTAAATTTCAAACATTTTCAAACCTTAAAAAATATTTCAGAATTGATATCCTTTTTAAATTTTAAAATTTTACGATAAGAAAGCTCTAAAACTTCTTCAAAACTTCAAAAATTTTGACATATAGTTTAAAAATTAAAGACAAAACATATTTTTTAATATTCAAAATTTTTAAAACTTTTTAAACTTCAATTATATTCAAAATTTTAGAAATTCCTCAAAACTTTTTAAATTTAAATTGTTATAAAAATATTAAAAATCTTTCAAAAAATTTTAAAATTTTTTCACAAACCATAGCAATTATTTTAAAAACATTAACTTTTGATTTGATATTTTTAATCATTTCAAAATATTTATCATGAAATTTTCATTGCTCTTAGCTTAAGTATAGTACATTAACTTGTTATGGTCATTATTACATGCTTATTAATATTATGCAACTACTACTGGCAGAACAAAGAGAACTAAGTGCCAAGTAACGCTCTGTTTCTAGGAGCATCCAAAAAGTATTTACAAGTCAGTGTATAAATTCTTGAATGGGTGAGGAGTAGTCAGTCAAAATCAGGTGAAAGTCAAACTGCGCATGCGATCTCACTTGATATTCTCTATTGGTCCTTACGTGGGGAAATGCTCAGTCTCACCCATTTCAAGAATTCATACACTGAAGAAAAATCTTTATTTTTAAAAGTGAAAGAAGTTTTTAATTTGTAAGTTTATTATGTTTGTTTACCTGCCTAGCCCGAGCAGCAATGGCTGTGTGTGTGTGTCTGTCCAGCCCACGATAATTCCGCTGGACGATTTTTCATGAGATTTTAATGAAAAAATATTGTTGAATACTGTAACGAGCTGATTAGTTAATTGAAAAAATGCTTACTTTTTAACGAAGAATCATATCGCACCCTCAAAATGAAACTGACATAACTTAAACAATTTAATTTTAGGTAACCAAAAGAAACCTCTAATAATTTCGGTATAACTGAACTGATGCCTATTTTATGTTCTTATTATATAAGTTTCTTGATTCGAACATCAAATTTATGTAGGCATTATAACTAGGTCGAATGAGGGCGTCTAATTTTGTCGTTTTATCACTAAAAGTAAAATTTTGAGTTGTCATTTTCGTTAAAAGGGTGCGATATTTTTCTCAATAATTTGTGTGATAACCAAAAGCATAGGAGCTTTCGTTTTTGAGATATTTACAAAAAACGTTTTTGATGCCTATTATAGCCTGAAATTCACTTGAAGTGTGCTAATGGGCTAGCTATTTTTTAAAGAACCTACCCATTTCTTTATATGACTCGAACAAATGATAAAGTACAACAGTTACAGCATCGTTGAGCAGAGATTCTCCAAACACCACAATGTACAAAATTTCGTTTACCTGCAGAGAAAAAGAAACATAGTTAATTAGAGGGACACCTAGAAACACAATAACTTGTAATGTAAATTTGTATCCATTGAGTCTGGAAATTGGATACAGTCCGGCCAGAATAAATTAAGGCGCAAAAGAGTTGGCTGAACCCAATCTATCTTCCTCGGTTTACAGCACTTTGGTCTTATTGGGTGGTCTTTATTTTTAGCAAATTGACCATGAACAAAATTTTAATATTACAAGCAAAAACGATACTCATCGGGTACGTTTAACAAAATCGCCTCCAGCCCGTTCATAATTCACACCCTCTTATTGGGTTTCTATTGTTACCGGTGGCTGCACACCCTTTTATTGGGTTTCTATTGTTATGATACATATTCTATACCAACAAAAAGAATCAGTGGCATATCATTTACTAATTTTTAATTTTTTAATAAAACCGAGTGCAGAACCGAACCAATTTTAAAGGTATAACGAATGGTTTTGGATTCTCGCAATTTTAAAAAATTCTATAGGTATTTTTTTAGGTTTCTAGATTCGTACACACCTACCTAATAAAATAGGTAGGTACCTATATATGATAATAAGTATAAAAGTTTTGAAAAAATATTTATTTTTAAGAAAAATAAGGTATGGAGTTTTCTAGCCGAAAAAGGCTTAGGAGGAGTAAAATATAAAATTAATACCTAATAATGATGAATTAAAAAATTATATCACGCCACTGGACAGAGAAAGATAGCACTAACTGAATCCATCTTTTTTGTGCCTCATTTTATTCTGGCTGGACAATACATGGATTTTGTATGTATTTTTTTTTTCAATTCGCTACTTATCGAAATTGTATCTATTGTCATGTTCTACTTTCGCTTACTGTTAAATCGAATAACGTTGAACATATGTGTATATTTTTAATATTTCTTGGAAAATACAGATTCCATTATTTAAGCAGTTCATTGAATTTTTCCGATGTTTTATTAAATTTTTTAAAGCCACAGTGGACCATTTGAGTTGCAAACATCCTATAACACTAAATAGGTTGGTAGCTAGTCGTTACCAAAAATAAATCCGTGCCATAGCAAACCATGAACTATTAATTTATCTCCGTTAAAGTCAGTCAGTGGATTGTCCGCTCTGGTTCTTAACGCCTCAATTTTAACATTCCTAATATTCATAAAATTTTAAAAATGTATACAATGGTATGATTCACAATATTTTAATGAATGATAGATCAGGTCAAAATAAAAAGAAAGTTCATATATAACATGGGGGTGAGAACTCTTTTGTTTTCGAGATACAGAGCATCAAAGTTGTCGATTTGCTAAACTTTTTTGGTTATGACTTCTTTAAAAAGACAGCAACAATATAAAATTTATGGGGAATTCTTTTAAGAAAAAATATGTTTTTGTTGTTGTAAACTTTTATAAATGGCATATAAAATGCAATATTTTTGTTAATGTTCATTACCGAGCCACGAGCCTCGAGCCTCGAACAACAAACCTATATTCGCTAATGTAGACATGAAAAAGGTATGATCGCGAGCACGCAACAAGCCATAAAAATTGCCTCCAATATTACTCTAAAGCACTACATTTAGTTTGATGCTGAAGTTGCTATTTGTTAACATTTGTGTAAGACTGGCCCAAACGTCATACCCCGTTATCATAACCGGATAGAGGTTTGCACTCACCTAATATATCATAGGAATTTCAAAATTATATTGCTCTATAAGTCTAGTTTAATGTTTATATATATATATAAGTATCGCCGTTTGTTAAAAACAAATGTTATTTCCTATTTTTTTTATAAAATAATATTTTATACGCGTACCCTAGTAGAGCGTCATTACCGTTATCAGTTTGTAATTCCTAAATATCTACCGCTAGAGGCGCCTTAAGCGAGCGCGCGCGAATTGTTCGTATTCGTTCAACATCTCTTAATACAGAGATCGCAACGCCCGAGTAAAGCCGCATCTGTTATGTGCAGTTTTTAGCGTTAATACGTGCCTAGGTAAGCTTGTCCGATCATAAGTGGTAATTACCGTTGTCAGTATAGTGAGGTAAATAAACTATATTTATTTTCCATTTTATACATATTTTATGTATAAAATTTCTTGTACAAATAAAATTGCTTCCAATATTGCTCTAAAGCACTACATTTAGTTTGATGCTGAAGTTGCTATTTATTGCTAATATTGGTGGAAGACTGGCCTAAACGTCATAGTCTGTTATCATAAGTTTGCATCCACTAAAGTAAAGTAACCCAATGTATCATACGAATTCAACATTATATTGCCCTATAAGTCTAGTTTAATGTTTATATATCTAAGTATGTATCGCCGTTTGTTAAAAGCAAATATTATTCTTATTTTTTTATAAAATAACATTTTATACGCGTACCTTGGTAGAGTGTCATTACCGTTATCAATTTGTAATTCCTAAATATCTACCACTAGAGGCCCCTTAAGCGAGCGCGCGCGAATTGTTCGTATTTCTTCAACATCTCTCAATACAGATCGCAACGCCCGAGTAAAGCCACATCTGTTCTGTGCAATTTTTAGCGTTAATACGTGCATAGGTTAGCTTGTCCAATCATAAGGGGTAATTACCGTTATCAGTATGGTGAGGTAAACAAAATATATTTATTTTCCATTTTATGCTACAAAATTTATTACCCAGAAAGAAAAAACAAAAACTTTTTTTACAAAACAAGCGGAGCGATAAACATACGTATAATCATTTCCGTTATCATCTTCATTATTAAGGCCTCTTTAAAGATTTTATAAAGAGGTAAAACTTTTAATTTAAAGTAATATACAGAGTGGCTCACAGAAAACGTATACGGGATGCCATTATGAGTATTTAAAGTAAATTTTTGAAAAAATTCTTGGACACATTATTTTTATTTTTTTTAAATATTTATATCTATCGACCCCTAGTTGGGGTAGCTTTGACCCCTTGACTTTAGATAGAGAAAGTGGGTGAAGTGATACCTTGTATAAAAGAGTTTTTTTCATTCCTTTACAGCATTGATTTCAAAAATGAATAGATTAGTTTTTGAGATATTCGCAATTTAAGAAAAAAAATTAAGACTGACAGCTTACTATTTTCTTACAAGTAAACTATTACAAATAGATTTAGCAAATTTTTTTAAATGTTTTTCTTTATTTAAAAAATTTATTTATGTAGGTAAACTTTTTCAAGAGATGTGTATTTATGTTTCAAATTTTGTGTGTACTTTGTTTTAATTTAAAGTTTCGATATCGCGCTGCCATCCTCAAACATGCGGCTTAGCGAATTGTACTAGCGTCCACATTAGCAAGTAGATCGAGGCTCGAGGTTCATTAATGAGTAGTACCTGGCTTTAGAAACAAGTCTCGAGGTACACATAACAATAACAGATTATTGATATTTTTTTAAAAAAAGTTTAGGTAAGCAAATATAATTTTTTTATTTTTTTGTTATTTTTGGAGATAATTTTGACAGCCTGTATCTCATCAACGTTTCATTTATCAAAAAAAAATTATACTGTATTTTTAGCGGTGATAGTTTTTCTTTTTTGCTTAAACCCTTTTTCCTCCACTTCTCAAACTTTAGAAATCCTACATCTTGAAAACAGGAGGGTTCTTTTGTTCTTCTCTATCACCCATTACAATATTGTGAGCAGTACGGTTTAGACCCCGTATAACTCAAAAATTTAAACTTATCAAATTTATGAAATATAAGTTTATCAAACTCGTAATTCGTAATTCAAAAAGTTCGTAAAATTTATTAGATTCATAAATATCATAAAATTTATAAAATTTTTAAAATTTATAACATAAATTATTACTTTACAAAATAAATTTACAAAATTTATAAAATTCATAAATTTCATAAAATTCACGAATCTTACAAATCTCATAAATATAAAACATTTATAAAATGCATAAAATTTGTAATAAAACTTGAAGTAAAATTCATAAAATTTATAAACATTGTAAAAATCATAAAATTCATAAAAGTTACAAAAATAAAATTTATAAAATGCATAAAATTTAGGCAAACCTACTTGAATCTCTTCAAAAACGGCCAAGACGGCGACTGGGTCGACGGCAGATATGAGCGAGCCAAACAGGAACATGTCCAGCAGGGGAGTATCACAGGAATAAACGCCCGTCAGACCCACCGCCCAAAGGGAAGCACCTAAAGAAAAAATTATAAATAATTTCTATCTGGAGTAGCACTATTCTTGAAATGAAATACGCACACCTGATTGGTGGATGCACTTACTTCCTCTGTTCTATTGGTTGTTAGTGAGTGAATTAAATAAAAAATAAACAAATTCCAACAAATATTATCGAAAGGGAGTGGCATAATACGCATAGTCCCACCAAATGCGTTTATTCGAGGGAGATTTGCTGTTTTCCCTAGATTTGTGGGAAATTCAAGAATAGTGCTACGTTAGGCTATAATTATTGTATCATCAAAATTGCACTTTTTGGAAAGAACGATTGAACTCTCATTCCTGGAAACCTGTTTTGTGGATAGAGCTAAGCTTAGAGTAATATTACTCTAAGGAGCTAAGCAAGTATTTTCTTAAATATTGGAAATAAATGTCTTAGTGCTTTGAGTTTCTCATTAGTTACTTCCGGAATATTCTGGTATAATCCAAAGATAGTTAGCACCTTATCACTATATTTAATATGTTAACTGTGAAAAAAAAATGTGGAGATAGTGACTTTGGCAGGAGGGGGTTTGGATTTGGAAAAGTTAGTTTTTCATTATTTTGCTGACACCTTTTCTAAGCAAAAAAGTTTCACGGGCAAGACCTCAGAGGTAAAGGTAGCTACGGGGACGCGTTTCTGCCTCATTAGGCTTCATTCAGCCCGAGCATAACCATAAAATGGAAGGAGATGAAATGATGATGTGGGAAACTGAAAAAGAAATATGAAATATGGTGTTTACTGAGGAGAGACCAACTGTCAATTTGCAGCTTCGGTCAGGGTTGCCTCGGTTTTGAGGCTAATTTTGACGTCGCGACGGAGGCAGATATAATCTGCTCCCAGAAAACAGCCTGAGCCCTGGATTTTTTTAAATTTGAAGGAAGTTCACGAGGTATAAGGTCTTAACAAAAAAGTTTCACGGGTAACACCTCAGAGGTAAAGGTAGCTACGAGGACGCGTTTCTGCCTCATTAGGCTTCATTCAGTCCGAGCATAACCATAAAATGGAAGAAGATTAAATGATGATGTGGGTAACTGAAAAAGAAATATGAAATATTGTGTTTACTGAGGAGAGACCAACTGTCAATTTGCAGCTTCGGTCAGGGTTGCCTCGGTTTTGAGGCTAATTTTGACGTCGCGACGGGGACAGATATAATCTGCTCCCAGAAAACAGCCTGAGCCCTGGATTTTTTTAAATTTGAAGGAAGTTCACGAGGTATAAAGTCTTAACAAGCTTTATTGCTTTACTGTAACTTTAGATTTCCTGGGTCAAAATATTACGATTTAGCTATACTTACCTTAGTCCAAAAGTTCATACTAACCGAGATACAAGGTGTTAAACTTTATTTTTTCAATTCGATTTTCTTTAATAGCTTTTTTACTAATTAATATTTTTGCAAAAAATAACAAACAAGTAAGTTTTTTTGAAATTGGGAAGACGATTCCGTTGAAAATTTTGTTGTACAATGTATAGGGTGTTCCTTGGACCACTACCATTGCATTAAAATCAGTGAATTTTTTTTGTGCCTCGGTGTATACCAGTTTTTATGTAAAATAATGGTTTTCCCATCTTTTCCCATCCTTCCCTCCAGTAAATAAGTAGAAGCAGTACGTAAAGCATTTTTTTAAAATAATAAATACTTCCTATAATTTTCTTGATAATTATTAACAATCATGGTTAATCTCAAGCAGTGTAAAAAGTGCGATCAAAACATAGCTAAATCATCGTTAAAGTTGTTATGTGGTGACTGCAGAGGTTTTTACCATCTTAAATGTGGGAAAGTTGATGAAGTAAATGCTCGTATCATGATTGAAAATAAGACTCCTTGGATATATCCATTATGTGAAAATGATGTCGAAATTGATAATTTGCGAAAAACACAACATCGCAGATCCTTGCTGCTATGGTAAGTGAGATTTCCAAAGATAACCAGCTTTTAAAACAAGAAGTCGAGAGGCTTAAAGTGTGCGTAATGTGGAGGAAAATAAAAAATTAGATAAGAACATATGTATAACTGGCCTAATTTGTAATGAGAACGATAAAAAGAATACACAAAGAAAGTTGTGCACCCTATTTCAATTTTTGGAGGTTACTGTGCCGCAGTCGGCGTATGAGGTTTTACGAAATATGGATACCAATGTGGGTGTAAAGACAGTAATTTCTTTTAAGAATAAAGAAAATAAATTTGAAATTCTAAAAGCACGTGCGAAAAAGGGAAATCTTACATTATCTGGCATTGGCCTTGGAAATATCGCAACCCCTATTTTTATTAACGAAGATATGTCTAAGGAAACCTACCGGCTTTTTAAAAAAGCAAAACAATTAAAAGACATTGGGTATCAATATGTGTGGCATCGTGATGGAAGAATCTTAGCAAGGAAAAATGAAAATGCTAAAACAGTCCACATCAAAAATGAGGCTTTGTTGAATAATCTTTTGGGTTAAACCTTCGTTTTTCATTTTATTAGATTTTTTTAATTAGGTCTTGTATCAATATGAATGTAACAGAAAATACTTTTAAAATTGGCCATCTAAATGTACGATCATTGTTTACAAATTTTAATGAATTTAAAGTGCTTATTAATGCTCAAAATTTCGATATCATGCTTTTGTCTGAAACATGGCCTAAACCCGAAGATTTAATTTAAACAATTTTTTTTCAACATTTTTACAAAATAAATCAAATTGTACGGAAAAAATTTATTTTTATAAAAAATCTTCTTTTAATGAAAACTTAAATTTTACTTTTAAAATGACAGAAATATCCACAGTAAATAGAATTCTTAACAACATCAAAACTAATGCAACTGGAGTTGATGAAGTATCCCTCATAATGTTAAAATACTGTAGCCCCTGCCCAATGGAAGGTGTCTGTGGGCAAGCCGCTAACTAAACTTTCAAATCCTTCTAGTCTTAATGATCTTCGCCTTCTCAGTATTCTTCCGGCTTTATCCAAGATTTTTGAGAAAGTTCTTTATGAACAACTTTACGATTACTGTACAAAAAATAACATTATTCTCAATGTCCAATGCGGATTTCGCAAAGGATTTGGTACATCGGTAGCTTTGCCTGTGATAAAAAAATGAGTTCTGTGTTAGTGCTTTTGGATTTTTCAAAAGCTTTTGATACAATTAGTCTTGAGCTGTTGGTGGCTAAACTACATTATTATGGTTTAAATCTAGACTCTTACACACTTCTTGAATCTTACTTAACTTCCAGATTTCAATCAATTTGTTCAAATGGTGAGTACTCAGACAGAGTAGAGATACTCTCTGGCGTTCCCCAGGGATCAATTTTAGGTCCTTTGCTGTATCTAATCTACACATCTGACATTCTAAGATCTCTTAAATCTTGTAAAGTTCAAGCCTTTGCCGATGACACCCAAATTTACTGTAGTTTCGTAATGGAAAATTACAAAGAGTTTGAAAAATGTATAAACGACGACTTAAAGATCTTAAATGAGCTATCTCACGATCATAATTTGAAGCTCAATCCAGATAAATCTTGCGTTATGTTGTTTGGTAAAGACAAAAATATAGATTTTTTAAAAAGTAATCTTAATATAGTTATCAATAACTCAAAATTAAATTTTAAAGATTGTACAAAAAATTTGGGAGTCATGTTGGACAACAAACTTAGATTTAAAGAACATCTTAAAAAGTTATTTCAAAAATCGTTTATAACCATGAGAGTTTTATATGGCAATAGGCATATTCTTAATAAACAATTAAAACGAAATTTATGTGAATCGTTGGTCCTTTCTAACATTAACTACTGTGATTTTGTTTACGGATTCTGTCTTGATCAGGAAAGTAAACATCGTATTCAAAAAGTACAGAATGTGTGCGTAAGGTTCGTCTATGGTTTGCGCAAATTTGATCATGTTTCACATTTATATAAAGATATAAAATGGCTTAAGATGAATGAGCGCAGAGATCTTCATTTTTCGTCCTTCTTGGTGAAAGTAATATACAATCCTAATTCACCTGTTTCTTTAAAAGAACGTTTAATATTTCGTAGCACTATTCATAACATAAATATAAGAGACAATGTAAAATTAACTATGCCACTTCATAGTACTGCGATTTTTCAGCGCTCATTTTCCTATAACGCCGTCAAACTTAAATTGTTTGACGGCGTTATATTAATACCACATCAGTTTCGGATTCTATCATCACAAGCATTTAAATCAAAATATAAAAAGTATCTGTTAAATGTTAATCACTAAAAAAAAGATATATGAACCTATAAAAAAAATAGAAAAACTGAAGGAGTATTTCGGAGTAACTTTCTATGGGTAGCGTCGCCGCCGTTAAACTATTATATAAAAAATTCCATAAAGTAAGATTGTTGTTATTATCAGTTTCTTAATCTATTATCACAAGGGTTTAACTAAAAATATAAATATGTCATTTAAATCTTAATGAGAAACCTACAAAAAATGTTCGTAAAAATGTTAAATAGACCAATAAGCTTCCCTTTAATGTAAAAGTGTCTACATAAAGTTTAGTGCCATGTATACAGCACAACTATTCTTTTAGTTTGGTTTATTTAGTTTATTTAAATAGGCAAAATAATTTCTGAGTGTAAATTAAATAGTATTTTATAACTTTATTTGTCTATGCTTGGTTCAGTAGAGTAGCCAATGGCTAGACTTGCGCCCGGCGTAGCCAAGTAGAAATATTGTCTTTGTTATAACATTATCGTGGCGTTTCTTGTAGTCCCTAAGGGCCAGGTACGAGCAAGCTGTTGTCAAGTGCTGTATGGTTTCTGCTTTTTCGTTACAGAGTCTGCAGCGGTCTCCTATATCTTGTTTGAGAATAAACTTTCGGTAGTTTTTGGTCGCTATTACTTGATCTTGAATTGCTAGAGCAAATCTTTCAGTCTCGGCCATTAGTGCACCATCTGAGAGGAAGGCTGTTGAGAGTTCTGTATCCACGTCATTACTATGTAGGGTATTAGCGTACCTTCCATGCAGCTGCTTGCTTTTCCATTCTGTCTCAATTTCTTTCTGATAATATTTATTCTCTTTTTCAGGAGCTTCATTCCAGCAAGGTTGAGAGGAGTCAAATTACTGTCAATGGAGACAATTGCTTTATGTAGGGGATGGTCTATGGTATGAAGGTAAGTAAACATTTTTCCTATTTCTTTGGCGTGGCTTTCTTTCAGATTTCTAAGCCCTCTGCCACCTCGTTTTCTTTGTAGGTACACACGGCATATGGAAGAGTTCGGGTGGTGCAATCTGTACTTTGTCAGCGTCGTACGAACAAGGCGATCCAGGCCCTCAAGATCGGTTTTGCTCCACTTGACAATTCCAAAACTGTAGGTGAGCGCAGGAAGCACCCAGCTGTTGACCGCATCTATTTTTGACCGTGAGTATAAATCTGTATTAAGAATTAGTTTTAGTCTTTTTGTTAGTGTTTTCTCCATTTGTTCTTTTATCGCAGCATGGTCTATGTTGAATGTTTGATAGATACCTAGGTATTTGTACTTTTCATCTTCTGGAAGCGGAATGAATTCCGTAAGGTAACTCAGCGTGATATTCTCAGAATTTTGAAGCTTACCAGATTTAATGTTTAGAAAAGCACACTTCTCAACACCAAAACTCATTTTTATATCGTTCGTGAATTTGGAGACTAGCTCTAACTCTCCCCGCAGTTGTTCTTCGTTTGCAGCGTAGAGTTTTATGTCGTCCATATACAGTAAATGAGAGATTTTTGTCTGTGGTTGCCTTGTAAGTATATAACCGTAATTACTTGATTGCAACATGCTACTCAGTGGGTTTAAGGAGAGACAAAACCACAGTGGACTTAAACTGTCTCCTTGAAAAATTCCCCTTCTGACCTTCAGCGGTTCTGTAGTGTAGTGAGTATTCGCTACCCTCAGCGTAAGAACTGTTTCCCAGGTTGACATTAGACTTCTAAGGCACTCTATTATTTGTCTGTTTACTTTATAAATCTCGAGAACCCGAATCAGCCAAGAGTGTGGAACTGAATCGAAGGCCTTTCTGTAGTCGATCCAGGCTATCGAAAGGTTCCTTCTCTTCTGTCTTGCATGGGCTGTCACTGCTGAGTCAATTATCAGCCATTCCTTGCTACCTCGAGCTTTTGGTCTGCATCCATTCTGCTCGTTTGCTAAGATGTCGTTGAGAGCCAAGTGTTTGCTGATTTTTTGCGCGAATGTTGCGGTGAATATTTTGTATACCACCGGAAGGCATGTTATAGGTCGGTAATTTTTGGGGTTCTCAACATTATCGTTTTTAGGTAGTAGATATGTCACGCCTTTGGTAAAGAAGTCTGGAATCTGTCCTGGATGTTGTATTCCCTCGGTAAATTGCGCAGCTAGCAGTTCATGGGTCTTCATGAAGCTCTTCCACCAGTATGCTTGAATATTATGACTACCTGGTGTCTTCCAATTTGCTATGTTCTTCAATGCGAGTCGGATGTCTTCCGACGAGAGGGTTACATCAGGCATTTCAGGTATGTTGTTCATTTTTCTTTGCTCTTGTTGGATCCAGTATGCGTTCTCCTGGTGCTGTAATGGATTGCTCCATATGTTGGCCCAGTACTGATAAGTCTGCTCTTGTGACGCTGGTGCATTATTGTTACTGGTAGTCTTAGAAATTAGTTGTCTAAAGAATAGCTGTTGGTTTTCTAGATATTGTTTATTTTGTCGATATCTCTTGACTCTTTTGTTGTATCGCCTGATTCGCCTTCTTATGCTGCTGCTTTTTGCTTAAGTTCTTCTCTGTGAGTTGTTAATTTACGAATTTTGTCTTGTTCGTTTACCTTTATTTTGTTTTTCTTACAGAGCTTGCGTATTTGTCTTTGGAGCTTCATTGACGCCGTTAGCGGGTTTTGGAGGTAGGCTTCTAGGCGTCCAACCTCCTGCCTAATTTGGTCGATCTTTTTTAATATCCGCTTTCTCCATGGGGGGTCTGTCTCTTCAAACACGCGTTCCTTCTTTGGTGGAGTTTTTGAGCCGAGTAGAGATAGAGTCGCTGCAGCTGCGCAGTATACCATGTTGCATGTGTCGCTGAGAGTTTTTATATCAGTTGTCTTTTGGCCAATGATTTCGTTGATTTGTTTAACAGTTTCCTTCGCTATTGCAGAGTATCTTATTTTTGATATACGCGGTCGACTGTCCAGGCTAGTGCCTGTGTATAGCAGGAGCATTTCCTCTAGCCTATCCTCTATTTCTCGTCCAATTTGTTCTGTTGGGACTTCAAATATGGTTGACCGCCTTCGGGGTACTTCGTCTGGCTGACGCGGCTGATCTATGCCAATGTTTAGTGCTCCTACTTCGTCTTTAAGGTGTTCCATTTCTGCCTCTGAGATCACTTTTCGCTTTATGACTGACCTGAGTTGATCAGCCAGTTGTTGCGCAGTTTTTGGGGTTTCTGGTCTGTCGATGAGCCACTGTTCACATAGTCGAGTTTGCGGTAGGTTCTGTCCGCCGTTTGTCACCTTAAAGTATGCACGCACTAGGTCCAGGTTATCCTGTCTGTTCCAGCGCATACGCCTTCGACGGTTGTTTGGAGATGAGGCGGAATTTTCCTCATTGGGGTTGTCCAAGCCGGTCTCTCCGTCTCTAACGGGTTCCAGGTCAATAGGCCTTGGGGTTGCACCATTTCGCAGGCGTGTGCCCCTTGCTTCACGCTTGTCCGCTAGTGACTGGGTTGTCCCACCTCCTGGTGCAGTCACACCACCAGGGGCATCCGAGGCTTTGCTTCTTGTAGTGACAGGAGCAGTTTTCGGCAGTAGATAGGGTTGCTAGCCCTAGGTACTGGTTGCTGGGGTCTGCGGGGTTGCGGCCCGTGGCCCGAAGGCCCCCCATGCAGGCGAAGCTGGCAGTACGGGTCTTACGTCGTTACCCGTAGCGAAGCAGATACCGCTGGCAACGGTACCTCTCTTTCGGCCAGACCATTTTATTATTATTATTATTATTATTATTATTATTATTATTATTATTATTATTATTATTATTATTATTATTATTATTATTATTATTATTATTATTATTATTATTATTATTATTATTATTATTTCGATAATCACTGCAAGCAGGTAAGTAGATCGGGTACGGCTCATTTCTGAGCAAGTAGTCCAAATCTTCACTAATTTCCCTTTTCTTTATGTAGAACAGTTAAGTGTTTTGCGCGCAATATGACAGCTTCCCAGAATAGCTATTTTTTGGAGAGTGATATAGAGTTTGGCAGGTAAGTTGAGCTGTTTGAGGTAAGTGTGTAACTTTATAGGTATTTCTCCAGTTGCCCCTACTACAATTGGTATAATTGTCACTTTTTCCTGATTCCAGAGTGTTTTAACTTCTGCGGCCAAAGGTAGGTATTTTCGGACCTTTTCTCTTTGTTTTTCAGATACGTTGTGGCCAGCCGGTACTGCAATGTCAATAAGGTAGGTATTTCTATTATGTTTGTCTTGAAATATAATGTCTGGTCTGTTGTTTTCAATTGTATGGTCTGTCTGGATTGGTCTGTTCCAGTATACTTTGTGACTTTCACTTTCCAATACTGACTCTGGTCGGTATTTATAGTAAGGTTGCATTTCAGTGAGAATACCAGCATCAATGCAGAGTTTTTGATGTACTACTTTTGCAAGGTTGTCATGTCTTTTCAGGTATTCAGATGGTGCTAGGATTGAGCAGCCTGTTAAAATGTGTTCTATGGTTTCAGATTTGGTATGACAGAGCCTGCATTTGTCGTCAGTTACAGTTGGATCTTGGATTATAAACTTTCTGTAGTTTAGGGTTGGTATTACTTGATCTTGTATGCCCATTATGAATCCCTCAGTTTCTGCAAACAGGTCGCTGTGTTCTAACCATGCGATTGATGCTACCTCGTCGATCCCTTCGGTGTAGAGAAGTGCTGGGAACCTTCCATGCAATGCCTTTGATTTCCATTGCTGTATTCTTTCTTCAGCGCTCATCGTCAGACGAAGAGGTTTGTAATTATTGTCAGCCAAATTGAGTGGAGTGTAACCTTTGTCAGCTTTTGATATTTTTTCATGATAAGGTGATGTTATACTTTTATCAAAGAAAAATTTTCTAAGGCCTTCAATTTGCTTCAAAAGAGCATCGTGTAAATCTACAACTCCCCTTCCTCCTCTTGCTCGTGGTAGATAGAACCTTTCAACTGCACTTTTTGGATGGCGTGCTTTGTGCTTTGTAAACTGAACCCTTATAAGTCTGTTCAGATTCTCGATATCGGTATTGGACCATTTGATTATACCGAAGCTGTAGGTTATGACAGGTATGGCATATGTATTAATCGCTTTAACTTTATTCTTTGCGGAGAGTTGAGTTTTTAATACTGATTTTAGTCTTTCAATCATTTTCGTTCTCAGTGCATCTTTCATAATGGAGTGTTTAATTCCTCTTGCTTGGTCTAGTCCTAGGTATCGGTAATTTTCATCTTTCGACATATTTTCCACGAGTTGATCTTGAGTTAGGTTAAATCCAGCGTGATCTTCCCATACTCCTCGTTTCATAGCACTGATCTTACATTTATCTAAGCCAAATTCCATTGCTGTGTCTTCACTATATTTGTGGATAGTCTTAAGTAGTATATCTAATCCCTCCTTAGACGAGGATGTAAGCTTAATGTCGTCCATGTAGGCTAGATGATCAATTTTATGGCCATTTTGTAACTTATATCCCCGATCTTTTTTGTTTAGTGCGTTTGAGAGAGGAGTGAGAGTCATACAGTACCACAGAGCACTCAGAGCGTCACCTTGAAATATACCTCTTCGGATACTCACACTGCCCATACTGTTTATTTTGTCATTGCACTTCATCTGTAGGTTGGTTTTCCATTTCGGTAATATGCTGTGCAAAAGGTTTACAATCGATGGGCTGATTTTGTATAATTGAAGTATTTCAATGAGCAGTGTATGAGGGACGCTATCAAATGCCTTTTTGTAGTCTATATAAGCTACATATAGGTTCTTTTTTTTCTGTTTTGCTTCTTCAGCCATTAATGTGTCTATCGCCAGTTGTTCTTTACATCCTCTGCTTCCCTTTCTGCATCCTTTTTGTTCTTCCGGTAGTAAGTTGGTTTTATCTAGATGAAGGTATATTTGATTGCAAATTATTGACGTCAGTATTTTGTATATAGTTGGTAAGCAGGTGATAGGTCGATACTTGGCAGGATCTTTTACTGATGGGCTAGTCTTTGGAAGGAGATGGGTAGTTCCCGTTACCATAAATGATGGAATTATGTTGGGATTTTTAAGGCTCTCTGTCAGAAGCTGGGCTAGGCTTCTATGTGTTGTGTGGAATTTCTTTAGCCAGAAGTTATGGATTCCATCTGGCCCAGGAGCTTTCCAATTCGTCGTATTGTTGATAGCTTTCTTGACGTCGTCTTCGGTAACGCTGCTAAATACCATAGTTGGAATCTTGTCCACTCTTTTTCTTTCATCGTCCAACCATTTAGCTTTTCTGTTATGTACCTTTGGATTTTCCCAAATATTAGCCCAGAATTTTTGGGTCTCTTCTGGGTTAGGTGTTTCGTCAGTGTCACTTTGTTTATTTTGTGTAAGTGATCGATAGAATTGCTTTTGATTGGCGCGGAAGGCATTATTGTGTATTCGCCTATTGTAAGCGTTTTTGTGGCGTCTTAGTCGAGTGGAATACACTAGCAGTTTTTGTTTTAGTTTATCCAGAACTTCTATGTTGGTTTGGTTGTCTTTATCTCCATATCTGCTTACGATTTGTTTTGCTTTGTTTTTCAATTTGTTAGTTGGCTCTTTTAAGTTTTTAAGTTGTGTAAGTTGCCCTATTGCTTTTCTGGTTTCCGCTATGTTTTTCTCTAGCCTTATTCCCCATCCTGGCTTTCGATCTTTTTTGTCTTTTGAGGTTTTTGGAAGAGCTTGTTTATGTAGCTGTAATACAGCATGTGCTCCTGAGTATATAAGGTCATGAAAATCGTTAAAGGTATGTATATCATCTACCTTTTCTGACATTGCATGGTTAATTTTGTTAAGTATGTTTGTCGTCTCTTTGTTAGTGTTAAGGTGTGGCAGTTTTGGTCTAGCTAGGGGGTCTAGCCCTTGGTATAGAGCAAGGCATCTTTCAAGGCATGCTTTCTCGTTCTCGGCGTCATTTTCATGTTCCTCTGGTACGAGTTGCTGTTCTTGGGGGTTTACTGAGGGTCTCCTTATACCTATTTCAATAGCAACTTCTTTTCTTAGTTGTTCGATTCTCTGCGGTTTGATCCGGTTTTTCGTGAATAGTTGCCGCCTCTGATCTAATATATTCTGTGTTGTCTTTCTTTGTAGTTCTGGGTATTTATCTGTCATCACTCGGTAGAGATCCGCGCTGTAGGGTTTTTTGGAGGTTTCCATTAAGGTTATTTTGAGGTAAGATCGGTAAAGGAATTCGTTCATTTCGTCTGTCCATTTTAACCGCTTCTTACTCTTTTCTGCCTCCTGGGTGGGTCGAGGAATATCCTCGACATCACTTTCAGAGGTTGGAATTTGTGGTGGGTTTTCTAGTTGTTCCGTTTCCATAGCCGTTGAAGTAGAGGGTCCATTCCGCGGGTCAGTGCCACTTCTTTCACTGATGGCCGCGTCAGGCATAACCGCCGGGCGCCTCCGAACAGGGTCAGCCTGATTCCCTGCCACGCCTGAGTACCGCTTGTGTCTAGTGTTTACAGCAAGGGACACTTCTCACACTATATGGGTTGCTAACCCATGCAGTGGTGCTGGTTTTTGTCCACCCCGGGTATTTTATTTCCCCGTTACCCGTCAGCCTTTTTTTTAAAAAGCTAACGAGCGTACCTCATCGCAGCAAGCAGCAGGTCCAGCAACTGCCACGATTATTATTATTATTATTATTATTATTATTATTATTATTATTATTATTATTATTATTATTATTATTATTATTATTATTATTATTATTATTATTATTATTATTATTATTATTATTATTATTATTATTATTATTATTATTATTATTATTATTATTATTATTATTATTATTATTATTATTATTATTATTATTATTATTATTATTATTATTATTATTATTATTATTATTATTATTATTATTATTATTATTATTATTATTATTATTATTATTATTATTATTATTATTATTATTATTATTATTATTATTATTATTATTATTATTATTATTTTATTTTTTTAGAATTTCACACTTTTGTGGATTGGCACAGCTAGGTCGGGCTCCTGAGATCAACAACCTAGTCGTGAGTGAGTGCTCGCCGGACAGTTCTGCATGTACCCAGTATCGCAGCTTGCTGTGATGTTGCGATAACTTTTCTGATGCCTTCTAATTTTAGTTGCTCTATTTCATTTTCCAAATGGGTTTCAACCAGGCCTGTTGCAGAAATCACTAGTAGATGGATAGTTACACTTTTTAGTTGATAAAGGTCCTTTAGCTCATGCGCAAGATCTATGTATTTATGGATTTTTTGTGTTCGTGCTTCCCTAATGTTGTGGTCGTTTGGTATTGTTATATCGATAATTTTCGCAGTTTTATCTTCGTTTTCTATTACCACAATGTCTGGTTTGTTATGCACGATTTCTTTGTCTGTGATGATGCTTTTGTCCCAGTATACTTTGGCTTTATGGTTTTCGTGTTGTTCATTTGGTACATACTTGTAGTATGGCTTTAGTTCGGTAATTAGTCCGTATGTCTTGCATATAGCCTGGTGAAATACTTTTGCAACATCGTCATGCCTTTTCTTGTGGTCTCGCGGTGCAAGATAACTACAACCCGCTAATAGGTGTTGGACTGTTTCAGGTTTTTCTTTACAGAGTCTGCATTTGTCTGTTGGTATATCTTGTCGCAGTATAAATTTTCGGTAATTCCTCGTACATAGAACTTGATCTTGGATAGCAAGAAGAAATCCTTCCGTTTCCATCATAAGATTTCCATTGGTTAAGTACATTGTTGAGAGATTTTTATCGACTTCTGGTCCGCTGAGAGATGCTGCATATCTTCCGTGTAACTGTTTGCTTTTCCATAGGTCTTCAATTTCTTGATAGTAATTTTTGTTTTCTTTTTCAGTTGGATCTTCGTTTGCCAGTCTTAAAGGCGTCAAAGAAGAATCGGCAGCAGTCAAAGCTCGATATACTTGGTGGTCCCTGGATTTAAGGTAAGTGAACAGGTTCTCGCATTCTTTGTTATGTGTTTCTTCTAAGTTTCTTAGCCCCCTTCCTCCTCGATTTCTTGGTAAATACAACCTGTGGACAGATGCATTTGGATGGTGCAATCTGTATTTTGTTAGTGATGTTCTTATTGATCTGTCTAAAGCCTGCAGGTCGGTAGTACTCCATTTGATTACTCCAAAGCTATAAGTGACAGCAGGTATTACCCAGGTGTTGATCGCTGTCACCTTCGCCAAGGAGTAAAGATGAGATTTAAGCACAAGTTGTAACCGATTTTTGAAAGCTTTTTCGACTAATTCTTTTGAGTGTCTGTGGTCAATATTAATTGTTTGTTGTATACCTAAGTACTTGTATCTCTCATCGGGGGGAAGTGGAGAGAATTCGTCTGCGTTGATAAGTCTTATATTTTCAGCTTGTAGAATTTCTCCCCGCTTTAGATGAATAAACGCACATTTTTCGATGCCAAACTCCATTGAAATACCTCTGCTAAAATTTGATACCAACTCCAGTAGCCCAGTCAGTTGCGCGGAGTTTGTGCCATAGAGCTTTAAGTCGTCCATAAACAAAAGGTGATTTATTTTTGTACTTGGCGTTTTGTTGATTGTGTACCCATAGTTGCTGTTCTCTAGCATACTACTAAGTGGATTCAAAGCGAGGCAAAACCAGAGCGGGCTAAGGCTGTCCCCCTGAAAAATGCCTCTCCCCACTACGATCCCCTCCGTAGTGTACTGAGTCGCTCCGATGTTAACATTCATGTAAGTCTTCCAGTTTGACATCATGTGCTTGAGAAAGGTTATTAAGGTTTTATTGATCTTATAAATTTCTAAGACTTCCAGCAACCATGAGTGAGGTACAGAATCAAAAGCCTTTCGATAGTCTATCCAGGCTACCGAAAGGCTTCTTCTCCTTTGCTTGGCCTGAGTTGTTACGATTTGGTCTAGTATCAACCATTCCTTACTCCCTCGAGCTCTTGACTTGCACCCGTTTTGCTGCCAAGCTAATATGTCTTTTTCTTTCAGATGTGCACTGACTTTTTGTTCCACAATAGATGTTAAAATTTTGTAGATAATAGGCAAGCACGTTATAGGTCTGAAATTTTGAGGATTTTCAATGTTCTCGTTTTTGGGCAAAAGGTAGGTGATACCTTTTGTAAAATAACAGGGTACTTTTGTTGGGTCAATATATGCCTCGTTAAGTTGCATTGCAAGAGTGGCGTGTGTGCTTGTAAAGTTCTTCCACCAGTAAGCGTGTATCCTATCTATACCGGGCGCCTTCCAGTTTGCAAGTTTCTTAGTGGCTGACTCTATATCTTCTCGAGTAATCTCAATATCATGCATTTCTTGAATGCGCGTCATTTTTTGTTTCTCTTTGACAATCCAATAAGCATTCTTGTCATGTTCCTTGTCATTTCCCCACAGCGCCGACCAGTACCTGTACATTTCGTCTTTATTTGCTGGTTTTTTTGTAAGGTCAATTTTTTGTTTTGTATTTAGGTTTCGATAAAATAATTTTTGGTTTTGGTGAAACAGTTTATTTTCTTTGTATCGATTTACTCGTTCTGTATACCGTCTAATTCTATTTCCTAATACTTTTATTTTTTGTTTTAGGTCTTCCATGTGTGACGCTAGTCGCTGTTTTATGTCGGGTAAGTGCTGTTTACTCCTCAATTTTTTGCAGAGTTTTTTCATAATTTTTTGTAGTCGTGGTGTAGGGCGGAAATTGCTAAGGTAAGTGTGTATTTGTCCTATTTCTCTCCTGCACCCATTAATTTTACTCTGTATCCTTTTAACCCATGGTGGTTCAGTGCCGTCAAATGCTGTTTTGTATATTGTTTCAGGTTTCTTAAGTGGAGTACCCAAGAGCTCCAGCACTGTCAATGCTGCACAGTATGTCAGATGGCACGTTTCTTCTAGTGTTCTACAGGTAAGTATCTCATCTTTGATTGCATTATTTGTTTGTTCTACCGTTTTCTTCGCTGCTTTTGAGTATCGTAGCTGCGGTAGTATTGGTCGCTTTTCAACTGTAATTCCTGCATACTGTAAAAGGTTGGCTGTTAATGTAGTTTTTATTTCATTTGGGATTTCCTGTGGTTGCATTTGAAAAATTGTTGATCTTCGATGTATGATTTCGGTTAGACGTCTCTGAGGGTTTTGGTTCTGGTTTTGTTGCTGCCTCATTTCTGTTTTAAGATGCTCTATTTCAGCTTCTGACAAGACCTTTCGTCTAAGGATTGATCTTATTTGGTCAGAGAGCTGCTGCGGGTCTCTTCGAAAGTCTGGCCTGATCTCCTGCCAGCGTTCATGTAGTCTGTTCCTATAGTTTGTTCTTTCCTGTCCGGCGTTCGTCACAAAGTAGTATGCGCGCATGAGATCAATGTTATCTTGTCTACTCCAGCGCATACGCCGTCTTTGGACTTCTTGGAGGTCAGCGGGATTATCCTGTGTCAGTTTATCCAAGCGTCGCTCTCCATCACCGTTTCCAGTATCCGTTGACCTTGGCCTTGTGGTTCCAGTTCGCGGGCGCGACCCACTTGCTCCACGCTGCTCCGCTAGTGACTGTACAATTCCACCAACTGGTGCAGTCGCATCACCAGTGGCATCCGAGGCTTGCTTCCTAGTAGTTACAGGAGCGGGTTTTATTCACAGCATGGGGGTTGCTAGCCCTTCATGCTGGTTGCTGGGGTCTGCAGGGTTGCGCCCCGTGGTCCTTAGAACCCCCATGCAGGCGAAGCTGGCTGTACGGGTCTTACGTCGTTTCCCGTAGCGAGGTTGATACTGTTGGATGCAGTACCCTTATCGGCCAGACATTATTACATAATAATAATAATAATAATTATTATTATTATTATTATTATTATTATTATTATTATTATTATTATTATTATTATTATTATTATTATTATTATTATTATTATTATTATTATTATTATTATTATTATTATTATTATTATTATTATTATTATTATTATTATTATTATTATTATTATTATTATTTTTTTTTTTTTTTTTTTTTTATTTTTTTTTTGTGGTGGCCTTACTTGCGGTCCCGCGGCTCCGACTCACACGGGTGCAAGTAGGCCAGATGGTCCGTTACCGTTTCTACTCCCCACCAACCGCGGGGTTAGTAGAAACGGTGTTCCGCATCGTGTGCCCTGAGTAGACGCAATGATCCGAGGATGACTGCTTTCTGCATGTTGCCTGCAAGTTGCTCTGCCCTGTCACGGCAGGCCGGCAAGGTCTTGAGAGCTGAGAGCAGTGTCTGCCGAGCGCCTCCGAGAGCTCCAATTACCAAAACCACTAGCTTGACTGTATAGCCCCGGTACACTCGGCGAAGGTCAAAGAGAAGATCCTGATATTTCGTCCGTTTCTCTTCTTCCTTGGTAATGATGTTCGTCTCGGCAGGAGCCGAGAACTCAATGACATACATAATTTTGTCATTTTTGTCAAGGAGTACTATATCCGGCTTGTTAGCGTTTACAAGCCGGAGTGTGGGGAATGCGAAATTCCAGTATATTCTGGTTCTGTCATTCTCCACGACGGACGGAATATCAGAGGGGACATATGGCAGCACTGGAGCATCATTAACACCGTACGAGTGCCTTAGATGGTAATACAGCACCCGTAACGCTGCGTTGTGTCGATGGATATACGCCGAGACCGCATAGCGCCCGCAAGCGGACAGCAAATGATATAAGGTCTCCGGCGCCCTATGGCAGGCCCTACAGCTTGTATCAGGAACCTGTATACCCATCACGCGACTTCGGTGTTCCAAGGTGTTGATGACTCCGTCTTGGCAAGCAATGATAAACCCCTCAGTTTCCGACTTTAATGCACCTGACCTTAAGAATGCAAAGCTTAGCTTTTTGGATAAGCCAGTGTTTTCAATGGTTTTATAGAAAACACTGTGCAATGGCTTATCCATATGTAGACGTAATAAATAGTCTACCTCTGCATTCTTTAAGGTGGTTTTAATTCTTTGGCAGGTCAACTGTGTAATGGAGTTTTCCTGCCGCCGACTTATGTCGAAAACTATTTGGAGCTCATCTGCTGCTCTTTGTGCTGCTTTAAAAAGAAATGCCCCCACCCCAAATGTTTCATGGTTACGCACCATGCATAGCAGGGGATCCTCGTCTCTGATTACTTCGCACGCGGTACTTAGGACTATTCGTCTGTGTAAACTCTCCAAACTTAAGAGTCCACGGCCTCCCTGATAACGTGGGAAGTAAAGCCGTTGGACAGACGCCTTAGGATGATGGCTTCGGTATCGAGTCATCATCTTGCGGGTTTTCACGTCAATTTCACGCAACTCGTTCACGTTCCACTTAATGACTCCAAAGGAGTAAGTTATTATAGGGACGGCAAGCATATTTGTAGCAGCGACTTTGTTCTTTCCAGACAACTCTGAATTCCAGATTTGTCTTAGTCGTTGCTGATACTTGTCGCGAAGAGACCCTTTTATTGCTACACTATCATGGATGTGTCCCTAGGGAACACCCAGATAGGTATAGGTCTCTCCGGCATCCAGATGTCGTAGGATGCTCCCATCTACAAGTTGCGCGTCCTCGGCGTGATCCGCATGGCGTCCTTTCTTAAGTTGAACCGTCGCACACTTATCCAACCCAAACTCCATCCCGATCGCATGAGTATACTCCTGTACTACCCGAAGAGCTTGGTCGAGGTCTCTCTTCGTCGACGCGTAGAACTTAAGGTCATCCATATAAAAGAGGTGAGTAACCTTATGGGTTCTACGGCCAGGAGCACCGCACATGTATCCCTTTGTGTTCCGCAAAGCAACGGATAACGGAAGTAGCGAGACACAAAAGAGGAGTGGGCTGAGGGAATCACCCTGAAACACTCCCCGTCGGAATGACACCAATTCAGTCGACACCTTTGCGTTACCCGTACATATGGTAAATCGGGTCTTCCAAAATGGCATCATTCCTGAAATGCATCTCGCTATGGGATCTGGCACCGCAAGGCCTCTCAAAAGGTGAATAATAAGTTCATGAGAAGTTGTGTCAAAGGCCTTACGGTAATCAATCCAGGTCATCAAAAGGTTTCGCTTGTACTGGAAGGAGTCCTGTGTGACACATCGGTCTATTAGAAGGTTCTCCTTGCAGCCGGCTACGCCTTTCTTTGACCCTCGCTGCTCGTATACTCCACTAAACACGGGACCCATGGCTTGGAGTATCCGCTGGTACAAGAGTCGCGTAAAAATCTTGTAACAGGCGTTTAAACATGTTATCGGGCGATAGTTCTTTGGGTCGGACAAGTCTCCGTTCTTGGGGAGAAGGACGGTTCGCCCCTCAATAAACCAGGGAGGGATTGGCTGCCCCTCATTAACCCAGGAGTTAAAAATTCGGGCAAGGGCCTCATGGGTTGATGGAAATTTTTTCCACCAGTAGGTGTTAATTCCATCAGGCCCAGGGGCAGCAAAGTTCTTAGCACCCGTAAGAGCACTTCGAACTTCCTCCACGGTTATTGGTGGGCACAGTTGCTCAGGTGGTGGAAACCCCCTCACAAAGGTTTCAAACTGTGCCAGGGCTGGTGTGTTTACGTTGAGCGGCCGAGTTACCTCGTAAATACCCCTCCAGAAGTTTTCCACCCTCTCAGCGGTCGGAGGATCGTTAATAATCCTCGGCGGCGCCTGAAATAGGCGACTGGGGTTTTCGAAAAATAATTTATTTTCCGAAATACCCCTCGCCCGCCGAATTAGATTTTGTTTGGCAGTCACTAACATCCGTATCCTTTCGCAGCACTGCTGCTTGATGGTCTGCAACAGTGCTTCGTTCAGTGTGTGGTGGGTGCGTCGCAGGTTGGCCGCTATGCGGCGCACTTTTGGCGTAAAAGACCTGCCTGCCAATTTGTATTCCACCACACACTGTATACGGGATGCGTGCTGCCTTGCTGAGAGGATTTTTGCTTCCATCTTCTTCACTCGGCGTTGCGCCCTGTCGCCGCAGGGGTCCCTATTGGGCGCCCTGGGCGACACGGAGCAAGCTGCCTCGTAGACGAGGCAATTAGTGCGCCAGATGTCAGCTTCTTCTGTTAGAGTATTCAATAGCTCTGCGTCCGCTCTAGCTAGGTCTTGTGGCTTCGGGCGCTTTATCTTGTGTAGCGCCCTGCGGTCTTGAAGACTCTCTTCTGGTGCAATGGGAAGTACCTCTTCAGCCACATGTACCTGCAATTCCTGTACCCCAGGTACTGCCGGCTGTTGAGGTCTTCTTACATATCCCCTTCGCCGAAGGTAGGATACATAGTCTCGCAGGCTCTGAGCAGTAAATGTATTATGCTCAGGATGCATAACATTCCACTGCTCACGCACACGAGCCATATATCCCCTTCGACCTGGGCTACTGCTCTCATAGCATTCCAGCAAGTCATCTCTCAGATCATTGGTCCACTCAAAGCGTCCTTGGTCATCGCGGTCGTCATCGGGCAATCCATCCGGCTGGGCCCCTCCACCTTGCCTTTGACCCCTCATCCGACGGGGTCGGTCGTGGGGGCCCTCTCGATCCTCCGCGTCCTGAACCGAGTCTTAGGGACTGGCAGGAGGTTACCCTGGCCAGCCCCCGGTCGACATTTAGGAGAAGTAGATTTTCGTCCTCGCGGGTCACCTGTTTTGCAGGTTGCCGATCCGATTTGACCCTTGCAGCTGGGGTAAAGGGGAGTGTTGCTAATACCCAGGCGTTGTTCTTGTGTGCCTCCTTGCCCTATTATTTATTATTATTATTATTATTATTATTATTATTATTATTATTATTATTATTATTATTATTATTATTATTATTATTATTATTATTATTATTATTATTATTATTATTATTATTATTATTATTATTATTATTATTATTATTATTATTATTATTATTATTATTATTATTATTATTATTATTATTATTATTATTATTATTATTATTATTATTATTATTATTATTATTATTATTATTATTATTATTATTATTATTATTATTATTATTATTATTATTATTATTATTATTATTATTATTATTATTATTATTATTATTATTTTGTTTTTTTTTTTTCACAACCGTGGTTGGTTTTGGCACATCTAAAACGGGACCGAAGTAGGTCAACGTCCTAGTCGTGTGTGAGTACCCGTCGGACAGTCCGACAGGTTCCGAGGATGACAGCTTTTTGTGCGGTGACTATAATTTTTTCCGGTTCAGTCAGTTCTAGGTTAAGAAGCTCGTTTTTTAAGTTAATATCAACCAGCCCGTTGCCTGAGATTATTACGGGATGTATGGATACCTTGTCTAGTTGATAAATATCTTTAATTTCATGAGAGAGATCTATGTATTTTGTAAGTTTTTGATTTCGACCTTCCCTAATGTTGTGGTCGTTGGGGATTGTAATGTCAACAATTTTTGCAGTGTTGTTACGCTTGTCGAAAACAGTAATATCCGGTCTATTATGTGTTATCTCTCTGTCAGTGAGTATTAGTAGGGAATGGTCTTGTCGGTGATGTTGTATAATTTGCAGAGACTTTGACGAATTATCTTGCATACATCGTCGTGTCTGTTTTTGTGATCTCTAGGTGCCAGGAATGCACATCCTGATATGATATGCTGAATTGTCTCTCTTCTTTCGCCGCATAGTCTACACATGTCTATTGGTATCTCTTGACGCAAAATGTATTTCCTGTAATTTCTTGCGGCAATAACTTGGTCCTGTATCGCTATTATAAACCCTTCCGTCTCCATCATCAGGTTGCTCTTTGTCAGGTAAAGCATTGAAAGTTTCTTATCTACGTCTTTTCCGTTTAATGCCGCAGCGAATCTTCCATGCAGTTCTTTTGCTTTCCATTCTGTTTCTAGGTCTATGTAGTAGTTTTTGTTTTCTTTTAATGGTGGTTCTTCGTCTGAGAGGTTTAGTGGAGAGAGTCTACAATCGACTGCCGCAATCGTTTTGTATGCTGGGTTTGGATGATGTTTCAGGTAAATAAATATCCTCTCTATTTCCTTGTTGTGTGCATTTTTTAGGTTTCTCAACCCCCTTCCCCCCTGTTGTCTTTTTATGTAGAGCCTGTTGACTGAAGAGCAGGGGTGGTGCACTCTGTATTTTGTCATAGTTGTTCTGATAAGCCTGTCTATTCGTTCTAGATCTGTCTGGCTCCATTTTATAATTGCAAAACTGTAGGTTATGACTGGAATCACCCAGCTGTTAATGGCGGATATGTTTGCCCAAGCACAAAGAAGAGATTTGGGCACCGCTTTAAGTCTTGCTATCAGGTTTTCTTCTAACAATTGTTTTGTTTCTGTATGGTCTATGTTGAGTGATTGTTTCATGCCCAGGTACTTGTACTTTTCCCCAATAGGGAGGGGGAAGAATGTCTGTTGGTCTAAGAGGGTTATATTTTCACTTTCCTGCATTTTGCCTGCCTTCACGTGAACAAACGCACATTTTTCCAACCCGAAAGTCATTTTTATGGCCTTACTAAAGCCTGTTACAAGTTCTAAAAGACTGCAAAGTAGTTCTGGGTTGGCTGCATATAGTTTTATGTCATCCATAAAAAGCAAACGGTGTATTTTAGTAGTAGCCTCCCGCCATTTTAAAGGGTAGCCCTGTCCGCTTTCTTCAAGCATATTATTGAGCGGGTTCAGTGCCAGACAGAACCAAAGAGGGCTAAGGGTGTCGCCCTGGAATATTCCTCTTTTTATTTTTAAACCAGGAGTGATATATTTGCTTTTCTCTGTATTTACACTTAGAACTGTTTCCCAGCGTGTCATTAGATGTTCGAGGCAGTTAATTATTTGTGGATTTACTTTGTATATCTTCAGCAGCCAGGAATGTGGTACTGAGTCGAAAGCCTTTCGGTAGTCTATCCAAGCTACCGAAAGGTTCCTTCTCTTCTGCTTTGCATGGGTGGTAATTATAGAGTCTATAATCAGCCATTCTTTGCTTCCTCTAGACTTTGATTTGCATCCGTTTTGTTGCCAAGCGAGCACTGCGTTATCTTTAACGTGTTTGTTAATATTTTCTTCCATTACTGCGGCCAGAATTTTGTAGACAATCGGCAGGCAAGTTATGGGACGGTAATTTTGAGGATTATCTATATTTTGGTTTTTTGCAAGAAGGTACGTTATTTCTTTTGTAAAGTATTCTGGTATGTCAGCAGGGTTTTGGATGGCATCTGTGAACTGTTTGGCCAGATGTGCATGTACTTCTGTTAGGTTTTTCCACCAATAGGCCTGTATTTTGTCTAAACCTGGCGCTTTCCAGTTCGCAGTCCTCTCCAGTGCCTTTTTGATATCCTCTGCTCTAACCTCGATATCAGGCATAATTTGTAGGTTAAGCATATTTTCATTTTCTCTGTTTATCCAGTAAGCGTTCCTGTCGTGCTCTTCGAGATTTCCCCATATATTGGTCCAATAATTGTACATTTCTGCTGGCTTTGCTACTTTGATATTTGTATTTTGTGTCTTACTGTCTGTAAGTTGCCGGTAGAATATTTTTTGGTTTTGTTGAAACTGTTTGTTTTCCTGGTTACTCTTTCAGAATATCTTCTTATCATTTTTCCTAGTGCCGCTATTTTTTGTTTTAGATTATCTAGATAACTTAACAGCTTTTGTTTCGAGTCAGGTAGGTTGAGTTTTATTTTAAGCTTTTGGCACATTGGCTTCAGGCGTCTTTTGAGCCTGTTTGTTGGGTTTTCGGCGTGTAGGTATGTATGTTTTTGCCCTGTTTCTTTTCTTAATTGGTTTATTTTGTTTTGTAGTCTCTTTTTCCAGGGCGGTTCTTGATTAGTATCCCTGTGTATTCGCTCTTGTCCGACCGGTAAATCCAGGAGTTCCAAGACTGTAGCAGCTGCACAGTAGACGATATGGCATGTTTCTGTTAAGGTAACACTCTCTTGCATCTTGGCCTGTATTGCTTTATTCATTATCTGGACTGTGTTTTTGGCGGTAGCAGAGTATCTGATTTTGGGTAGTGTTGGTCTGTTTTCCACTGGTATCCCAGAGTATTTCTCTATGTTTTGCTCCAGTGCATTATTGACTTCTTGAGGGATTTCGTCTGGAGGAATTTGAAATATTGTTGATCTTCGAGGTACTGTGTTCTGTTCTCTTGGTTCCTCATGGGCATGTTGTCCTGTGTTGTTGCCATTCGCTTCTGCTTTTAGTTGTTCTAATTCGGCGTCAGATAAAGCATTTCGTCTAATTATTGATCTAACTTGGTCTGAGAGCTTTTGCGGGTCTCCTCGAATGTCTGGTCTGATGATCTGCCAGTGCTGAAATAGTCGATTTCTGTGGTCTGTCAAATACTGTCCGGTGTTTGTCACGAAGAAGTATGCGCGCATAAGGTCAATATTATCTTGCCTACTCCAGCGCATACGTCTCCTTCGAGCAACTGGTGCGCGGGCGGGGCTCTCCTGAACTGGATTGTCCAAGCCTTGCTCACCATTCCCATTTGCGGGTGCCGGGACTATAGGACTTCCATTTCGCGGGTGCGTGCCACTTGCTCCACGCGTCCTCGCTAACGACTGAACTGTCCCGCCACCTGGTGCAGTCGTACCACCAGGGGCATCCGAGGCTTTACTTCTTGTTACTACTGGAGCGATTATTCTCAGGGCGGGTGCCGGGACTATAGGCCTTGTGGTTCCATTTCGCGGGTGCGTGCCACTTGCTCCACGCGTCCTCGCTAACGACTGAACTGTCCCGCCACCTGGTGCAGTCGTACCACCAGGGGCATCCGAGGCTTTACTTCTTGTTACTACTGGAGCGATTATTCTCAGCACGGGGGCTGCTAACCCAACGTACCGGTGTCCACCATTTTCCCTTGGTGGAGCCAGGTTTTGGTGTTGATATGTGCTTGTGTGTGTTGTGTAGGGGAAGATATGCGCTATGTGGACCCGCTCCCGTCGGGGTGTGGCTACAGGTGGTACGGTTCGCCCAGCATTCCGTAGCAGCTGAATTCATGCCACAGGCCTGATTCAGCCGACCTTATTATTATTGTTATTATTATTATTATTATTATTATTATTATTATTACTTTTATGTAAAAAAGTTATACTGCTTTAAAGTCGCTCAGAGCAACGGTTTTTGAGATTTTTGCATTTAAAGTTTTTATTGCATGTGAATGATATGCCTAATTTATGTAAGATCCTTCAATTCTTTCTACTAATTAATATTTTTGCACAAACTAACCAGCATGTAGGTCTTTCTGAAATTTGCAAGACGATTCCGTTGAAAAATTTGATGTACAATGTACAGGGTGTTCTTTGGACCACTACCATTGCATTAAAATCATTAGTGTATTTTTTTGTGCTCCAGTGTATACTTAAGCAGGTTTTTAAACAGAATATTATTTTAATTATTAAGTTTGATTTACCTACTATTTGTGAAGTTTAAAATTTTAACTTAGTTGCTAAGAGCGCTATCCTTAAGAAATTTGATATTTTTTTAATAAATTATAAAATATAAATTTTTTTAATAATTAAAGTTTTCTTTCAAAACAATAAAAAAATACTTGCATTAATAAGGAATACGTACTTACCATTAAAAAAAAAACTAATACGAAGAGGTTTTTGTTCCTCATTAAAAACATAGCCCTACACAGCAATAACGGACAATAACTTTTGTTTGTTGTTTTAACACACTTATGATAATTCAAGAACCACCCTGTATATATTTTCACTTAATATTTTTAAAGAAAACCTAAAATCTTGAATGCTATAAAAAAGTATTGATATGTATGAAGTAGGTACGAATTTAATCAAAAATCTTTTACGCATACAATAAAAACTTCTAATTTAAATATCTTGAAAACCGTTGCTCTAAGCGACATCTAAACGCTATAACTTTTTTACTTAAAAAAAATTAAAAAATTAATGTTTTTAATAGAATCTTGTATACACCGAGGAACAAAAAAGTTAGACCTATTTTAATGTAACGGTACCGACCCAGAGAACACCCTGTATAATATACTTTTTTACCAAAATTAAATTGTCCATTCCCTAAACCACTAAACCCAATTTTTTGTGCAAAATTATTAATTAGTAGAAAGAATTGAAGAAAGTATCATACATAAATTAGGAATATCACTCACATGCAATAAAAACTTTAAATGCAAAAATCTCAAAAACCGTTGCTCTGAGCGACTTTACATAAAAAGGATGGGAAAACCATTATTTTACACAAAAACTGGAATACACCGAAGCACAAGAAAAATACACTGATTTTTATGCAATGGTAGTGGTCCAAGGAACACCCTGTACATTTGACATAAAAAATTTTTACGGAATCGTCTTGCCAATTTTAAAAAAACTCACACACTGGTTACTTTTTGCAAAAATATTAATTAGTAAAAAAGTTATTAAAGAAAATCAAATTGAAAAAATAAAGTTTAACACCCTGTATCTCGGTTAATACGAACTTTTGGACTAAGGTAAGTAATCTACAGTTTAACGATGTACCATTAGTTCTGGGACACCCTGTATATATATTGATTTTCGTTCTCAGATTAAGGTATCAGATTTTCCTTTATCGGTTTTGTTTCCAGTTTTCGCCTAATGATTCTCAAAGTAGAACAAGGGAGAGAATATAATAATAATGTATTTAAAATGCTGCCATTGAGGTATATAAATATAATACCCGTATACACATAATGAATAATGCATAATTACTTTACGCTAAACAAAATTTAGTTTGATGGTAGGTTAACCAATATTCCATTAACCAATGAACACAAAACAGGGCTGAAAAAGCAATAATTTTTTAACATTTTATTATCTGTTCAGTGACTTGTTTAGAAAAAAGTTTTGGCGGGGAGGGGCAAAAACTCAGGATTTCGAATTTAATGGTAATTTATTCATGAAATATGTGGAAAACACTTTTTAAAAAATCTTAGCCTTGGGTGGGACAGGCCTCTCGCCCCCCTTAAATACGCCACTGATTTATTATTATTTCCTCCTTTTGATATTTATATTTTGTATTAACTCTATTGATGTAAGTATCCAATTTGCTCAACTCATGCGCAGCAAAGAAATAAAACACGGAGATGTATTCTCGAGAGGATATTTAACTGCCATGCAAATGTACTTGAGTCAAGCATCAATCCCACTACTCTGTCCTTTCGTCACTGTATCTAAATTATTTAAACCTGTTTGTACATATCTGGGGGCACGGGCCAAGTTCGCGAAAACTGCTGTATCATCTTTTCTTGAAAAAACTTTGCACAGTCGTAGATCTTCCTAGAGTTAACAACCCTTCCAAGTTTTATGGACTTCCATAAAGTAGTAAAGTAGTTACGAAGTTTCAAAAAATTCCCACTCACTCACTCATGTATAGATTATCAAAATATTACTGTACTTCCAGACAAAGCTGAAATTTGGCAGACTGATAGAAGTTATGACCAAACCCTTGAAAAAAAAACAAAAAACTTCAAAATTCTAATAAACTTCCCTCCCCTATACATGTAAATATATGTAAAAGTAACATTGCCCACTTCTAGAAATGCTAAAGAGCTGAGCTTTGGCAGACTGATAGAAAATATGATAAAACTATAGGAAAAAAATTAAAAACTTCTAAATTTTAATTTTCTTCCCTCCCCTATAAATGTAAAATGTAAAAGTAACATTGCCCACTTCCAGAAACGCAAGAGAGCTGAGCTTTGAAGACCGCAGTGGCGTATATAGAAAAAAGTTTCGGGGTGGGCCCGAGACAGTTTTGGGGGAGGCCGAGGCCTCATGAGGCTGTATTTTATGCTATTTTATGTTTGTATTCATGAAATATGAGGAAAATATCCAAAAAAATCTTAGCTTCGGGGGGGGGGGGGGGGGGGGGGGACCCGGGCCCCCCAGGCCCCCCCATATATACGCCACTGGAAGACCGATAGGAATTATAACAAAAATAAAAAATATTTGATATTTTTTTAGGGGTAAGCCACTGGCAGATTCAAAAATAGAAAATGGATTTTCTGTTTGATTCAGAATCTTTTTAATTTCTTTGTCTTTCTAACCGTTTTCGAGAAAAAAGACAAAAAAGGGAAATTTGTACTAAATGACATTAAAATAGATACTACATTACATTACTTTAATTTTATGCGAGTTTTATATAATTTCTGAATAGCAATCGAAGGTACAGTTTTTGCAAAGTCACTTGAATAACTCCTAATACGGGATTCTATCGATTTCATGAAATTTTGGTTCATTCTGCCCTTCCAAAGATATCCAAATTCATATAAAATCTTCCTGGTATAATTTCAACCCTACCGATAGAGAAGAGGTGCAGCTCTTTGCGGTCTGACCACAAAGTATTTGTTTTCCGACCGACCGAGCCCAGGTGGATAGACGGCACCTGATTGGCAGATTTTTTGAAGATGCGCCTTTAATTGCTTTCGGGTGTGCTTTTCGGGACCCCTTTAGTCGGCAGTATGCAGAGTTAGAAAATAAATCAGTGTCGTTCCTGTAGGTGTAGGAACAGAAAGTTTTATTATCTATTTTTATTTCTTTAGTTTACGCCATAATTAAATGAAATCATTTTCATGAGTATATCTACCGCCGCCCATGTCACTTTCTATAAAGGATATGCTGATGGTCGGCTTTTATCTTTGTTCAACTGACTTTGCGAAAACTATACAAATGCAGATACAAATTATCTTAATTTGTCTTTTTTCTCAAAAATGGTTAGATATACGAAAAGTTTTTGAATAAAACAAGGAATTTATTTTATAACTGTGAATCTGCCAGTGACTTTACTGCAAAAAAGTTCTGGGGGAAAAAAGGAGGCATGATACCGGAAAAAATATCACCCTGTAGCTTGTTTCTAATATTTGGCATGCTTAATGATATATATATATATATATATATATATATATATATATATATATATATATATATATATATTTATCGGTTTCACAACGTTCTACGTCTTCCGATACCCAATCTCCACTCGTTTCTGTTTGCCCATAATTCATCATCTAGGCCTCTTATTCTTATTTCACTATCTATTCCTTCTCTCCAGCTTCTCCTTGGTCCTCCTCGTTTTCTTCGGCCAGTTGGTTTCCATTGTAATATTTGTTTAGGTAGTCTTCCATCATCCATTCTTTGTACATGTCCGTACCACACCAGTTGTTTTGTTCTTATATCATCCACTAGAGTACGTTCACCCACTGTCATAATTTCTCTTATTCTTTGATTGGTAACTCTTTCTCTTTTTGATTTCCCTGCTGCTCTTCTCCAATAGTCCATCTCCGTAGCGGAAAGCATTTTTTCTGTTCTATCTTTGATTGGCCATACTTCTGAGCCGTATGTAATAATACTTTTTACAATGGTGTTATATATAAGCTTTTTGTTATGTTTTGATATACTTTGGTCCCAAATTATTCCATTTAATAAAGTTATTGCTTTTCTTCCTTGTACGTTTCTATCTTTTATAGCTTTGTCTAGTGTTCCGCAGCTGTAATTTTTAGACCCAAGCATTTATACTCATCACAGGACTGAATTCGCTGCCCAGTATTTAAGATTAGATCCTGTTTCGTTCCACCAATACACATATACTCTGTCTTATTGATTAACCTCTAGTCCCCACTTATTGTACTCGTCTATTAGTTTTCGTGTCATATATTCGAGGTCGTCATAATCCTGAGCCACCACTATCTGATCATCGGCGAAACATAAAGTATACAAGGTGGTTTCATTCAACGGAATTCCCATGTTTTGGCATTTTCTCTTCCAGACTTTAAGGACCTGTTCCAAATATATCTTGAAGAGCGTAGGCGAGATACAGCAACCTTGTTTAAGACCTTTATTTACTTGAAAGCCTTTGGTTAGTTTTGCTTTTATTTTAACTTTTGCCTTACTATTGCGGTATAACTCTTTGATGGCCTTAATTAGTTGTACGCTTATGTTTGTCTTTTCCAACGCTTCCCAAAGTAGATTTAGTGGTATACTATCATATGCCTTCTGCAAATCTACGTAAAGCAGATGGAGCTCTTGTCCGTATGCCATTTTCTTTTCAATAACTTGGGTTATACAAAAGAGATGATCTGAAGTCGATCTACCCGCCCTGAAACCAGCTTGTTCTTCTGCCTCCATATCTTTATATTCGCTCTCCACTTTATTTCTTATTATTTTGCCATATATTCTGCTTAGCGTACTAGTTACAGATATACCTCTATAATTGTCACATATATCTTTCCTTCCTTTTTTGTGTATTGTGCTTAATGATATATGCCTTCTATATAAATACACGTTCCAAATTTAAGCTAAACATATCAAAAGCTGCACGAGTTATAAAAAAAAAACAAACAAAAAATTAACATTTTAACAACCTGTATCTCAAAAACTAAGAATTTGCAGACCTATATTTATACAAAGTTTTTTCTTAAAATCAGTCAAAGAATAATCCTCTGAATTTAATGTAATAAATAGTACACTTGGCAACGTGAGGCGTTTATTATAAAATCGACAAATTTTCGATGCAACTTTTTTACGGTTCGACGTTTATGCATTTCGAAATAATTCTGTTTCGATGCTTTTGCCCTTTGATTATATTATTTTCGAATTTTTTACGGATCGATAAAACTACGATTCGTAATAATTATTTTCGACATTTATATGGATCGACAAAACTACGATTGATATAACTTATTGTCGTATATTTTCGATTGCTTTATTTTCCAGCAAATCACGGTTCAAATTTTCCGTTTCTATCTGGCATGGCGCCGAGAAAAAGGTGTTTTTATTCAGAAGAAACTATTTCGTAGACTACTCCACTACATACAACTCCTGTACTTGGCAGGCGCACTCATTGGCAGTTGTCTCTACTTTTTTTTCGCACACATATTTTTTATATAGATTTTTTTGTCTTGAATAAACAGTTCTCGGGATCGTCCTTTTAGCTTAATTATTCTTAATGTATGGTGTTATGCGCAAAAAAGGAAATTTATGACGAATTTGGTAAATCTTTATGAAACGTATTATACAGAGGGTCTCTTTAAAGGGTAAGGGAGGCTTTTTTAGGTTTATGTCATACGTTTTTGGAAAAACGCTCGAACACGTCTATTTTGTTTGCCAGGGGAGTACTTCAAAACAAGGTGTCACTGATCCATCTTCCTTATTCAAAATATCGAGGTAAAGTTTTCCCCTTGAAGGGTGTACGTCTGCGTGCTACAAAAATTTCAAGCCAAAAAGCAGTGGAGGACGCAAAAATATATCCTGGGGCCTTTGGGCGGTGGCCGAGTCCTTCGAGGGGGGCCGAGGCCTCATGATGTATTTTATGCTATTTTATCTTTTTAATCGTGAAATATGTGGAAACTATCTAAAAAATCTTAGCTTTGGAGGGGAGGCTCCGAGGCCACCCCTGGGTGCACCATATACGTATATGGGGTGCACCCATGCAAAAAGTGTCCCACAACATCGACGTGTCCGAGGGTTTTTCAAAAAACGTACGACAAACTCCCGAAAAAACCTTGTAAAACAAATAGCCTGTAGTGTATGTTTTACTAGAAATCTATAACTAGCTAGAAGCACTTTTTCAAAATAAATCTGAAAATGTCACGTTTACTTTCTTAGTATAAGCAAATTGGATTATATTTTAGCTTATTCCAGGGTTACATAACGCCTCAAAGCTTAAGTCTTTTAGGTAGAGTCAAATATATCCGATATCTTTGGGTAGAATATATTAAATATTAAGTCGTTTAAATCCTTGGACTCTTAGTCAGCGAATATATAACTGCACTATATTTTCGCTGCTTTAGGGCCGGTTTGTCAATAGAGGGTTAGCCCTGACCCGTGGGTTAAAAAAAGAGATGACTCAGACATTTACCACATGCTAAAAAAAGATAGCTATCAAAAACAACCCACGGGTCAGGGCTAACCCTCTATTGAGAAACCGGCCCTAAGTCTAGTAGCTTACCAAGAGTCATTTATTATATGGCTGGAAAATGATGACGAACTGCAGAATTTTCTACACCATCTGAAGGGTATTCGACCAACAATCAAATGCACAATTGAAATTGAAAAAGATTCGGCCTTACCTTTTTTGGATATTTTTGTCATATGAATAGACAGAAACATTCAAACCACTGTAAGAAACCCACACACACAGGACATTACCCAAATTTTAAGTTTAATCATTCTGTTGCTACAAAACAAGGAGTTATAAGAAGTTTGACCCGTAAATATTTGTAGTAGTAATAAAGAATTAACCACAGAAATTCACATTAAAAAGGACTTAGAAAAGAATGTTTATTCCGAGAAAAATTAATAAACTTACCGATGTCTAAATTTAAAAGCAAACCAAATGTAGCAAATTCTCAAATTAGTAATCCGTTGGATGTTATGAACATTCCATATGTTCAAGGGATTTCAGAAAACACAAGACAAATAGCCAAACACTATAATATAGAAACAGTATTTTCCTCGGGAATACGATATTGAATTTTGTAAATTAAATAATAATAATATAATAAAAATGTAAAATAAATAATAAGGAATATATTTACCAAATCCCGTGTGAGTGTGGTAAATCAAATGTAGGTGAAAAGAAACGCCCTCTTCAGGTAAGAGTAAATAAAAATCTGGTTTTCCGGATCAGGCATGATCATATGATCAGAGGACTCAATAGTCTGAAGCTAAAGTTTTGCATTGACAAAAAGGAAAGGTTTTTGAAGCTGCATTACTAATCCAGAATAAAGAAGTTTTCAGTAAACCAAACATATAGAAACCACTCCTTAAGAAAAACAAGCGTCTTAGAAATAAAAATCGGGCGGACCGTCACACCTGACTACACATCAAAGTATAAGTTAGTTATAGTTACGCTGACATGGTATCTTAGCATACACTGCTACACTTGAAAACGGTTAGAGATACTTACTAACCGAAACGTCGTGTTTAAAATAAATAAAGATAATGGAAGTCCAAAATTTTGTTTTTATTCAATCATTTTCTACGAGTTTCAAACAAAGAGAAGTAAAGTTAGACATTAACATTTTACTGTAGTGTTATGACGTCCAATAAGAGGAACTTATTTCCTCTTGCATGTTTATAAAATAAAACTTGATAAATACCAACTAACAATATATTTTTGGTATTTTTTCTGTTAAATTGAATTTAACTTTGATTTGAATATCTTTATTAGTTTTGCGAAATAATTCATTGAAATTAAGTAATTTCGGTCTTTTTTCGGCACCTGAGGTTTGACGATTTAATTTTACGACAAATGGGCGCTTGGCTTCCCGGAAACTGAGAAAAACCTTGCATTCTTTGCTCTCTCAAATGGGTCATTTTGGAGTACTAGAAAAAGCGCCTGATCTTCTCGAACTTCACTAAATTTTCGCCTGCCAGATCATCCTTGTTTTCTTTCAAGTGGTTGTTTTTTTCTTCAACTTTTATTTACAGAATAAACTGTGTTTATGTATTTATTATTGGGTTACTGATGACAATGTTATTATTTTTTGACTTGGCATTGACAGCTTTGATATTATTAAAATTAGCTGCGTTCGGTATTTACGTCGGATTAATCTTTTTGATCGAAATCGTTCGTTAATTCCATCTAGATCTAGGGGAGGTAGACCTGAATCGTTCGGTAATTCTGCTCAGACTAGTCGGACGTAAATCTGGTTGCTCCGTACATTTTGATCGACGAAACAGATTAATCTGAGATTGTGACGTATGTTGTGTATTTGTGTTGTTTACAAAAATAATTTTTTTATGTAAAAAGATTGAAATCAAATTATTTGATGTTGAAGACAACAAATTATATAAATTTCCGACATCACAGGAAAATTTTGTCAAAATTATAACTGAGCGTGAGTTGCAATATGTACATAATATTTTTGGTTATATTTAAGGTTATAACCATTTACAAAAATTTGATCGATTTGATCTGGATCGTTCGTTAATTCCAATTTGCTCAGACTAATCTGTAATGACGTGACCAAAAATCCGTCACGTCTGAGATGCAAATACCGAACGCAGCTACTGAGGTTTTGATAACGCTGACATGGTATCTTACTCATACACTGCTCAAATTTTGGAAAAAATACTTTAAAGAGTCGTATCAGTTTTTTTTAAATCAGCTGTACGTTGCTTTTAAAATAAAATCTTTGATTATACAACACATTTGTAAACATTGATAAAATTCAAATTCAAATACTTGCTAGTGGCACGAGCATTGCCTAAGATACAAAATGTGGACATACTTATCGTCGTAAAAACATTTAATTCTGCCTAATGGAGTTTATGATGTGTGAGTTCCAGTGGCGCACCCAGGAATGTGTCTTGGGGGGGGGCCCGACAGCTACAAAGCGCGCCCTCAAAAAACTGGCGACCAAAAAAAAACAAAAAAAAGGTCATCATGTCTTTTCGCAACTCCGCCACAGCTTGGGGTTGGGGGGGGGGGGCCCGAAGCCTCCTGATGTCAAATTTTAAGGTATTTTGCATGTTTTATCATCAAATATGTAGAAAAAATATTAAAACTCTAAGGCTTGGGGGGGGGGCCGGGCCCCGGGCCCCGGGCCCCCCCCCCTGGGTGCGCCCTTGTGAGTTCACTCCACATAAAATATGGGTCATAAAGTAAAATGGTAAATCGTGAATCCGTAAAACAAATTGGTTGAGGACACATAGTAACTTTTTTGCAGCTTTTCCAACCTTTAACCTTTCAAAAAAACCGATCGTTTCGAAATCTGTTGACCATAAAATTCACACTTAATTTTATTCAGCTCCATTTCTATTACAGCAAACAATGCTATTACCATTTAGTTTCTTACGACCTTTTTAATAGCAAAACCATGATTCCTTAACTGCTTTTTTTAAGTTTAGAGGTGTCTTCTATATATCGTCTATTTTTTAATAACTAACGACCTAACAAGATTTCCAGTAAATTTAAAGATATATTTTTTATGTCTATTCTATAGACTATACAAGGTGTTCCAAGTTTCAACCGTGGCTAACTTTTTATTATAAAAGATAGAAAAAAGTTTAAATTAGCAAACTAGTAGATTTTTTAAAGCACTTAGATATATAAGATACTTAAATTTAAAATATATACAGCATCGCTTTTTGGAGTTTTCGAGTTTTTTCAAAAACCATTAAAAAAATAATTGAGCACTTTTATTTTATAATTTTTTTTGATAGGTCTTTTAATTCTAAACAAAAATTATCTTTTGATTTTTTTGCCTAAAACGAAGATATTTTAATATCAAAAAATACGTATTGAAATTTTATTTGGTAGGAAGAAGTCTAAGCGTAATTTTAAAATTAAGAAAAATTAAAAGACAATTTTGGTTTAGAATTGAAAGATCCATCAGAACAAATTATAAAATACAGGATGTTACGTTTTTTGAAAAAACTCAAAATCTCTAAAACGCTATGTTCGATTTTTTTTGATTTAAGCATCTCAAAGATCATCAAAAATTATACTAGTTTACCAAATTAAAATGTTTTCTATATTTAATAATAACAAAGTTAGCAATGGTGGACACTTAACTTGGAACAACCTGTATAGTAGAATTTATTAATTATATCGAGTAAACTTTCACTTTCTGCCACTTATGACTTATTAATTATTTTTCTTACAGAGTATAATAAGCATTTCCAACATGCAACCTTTTTTAGGACTATTGCCCCAAATACAAAATATTCCATTCAAACATATATGTATGATGGCGTTCACCATATCGAAAATCAGAAACTCGAACCATTTATATTAAAAATCAAAATCTCGAATAATTAAAATTTCGAACAATCAACATATAGTAAACGTTAATATTCGAAAATAAAAATACAGAATTATAAAACATCAAATAAATATCAATATCGACTACAAAATATCGAGAATACCATAGAAATATTTTTAAAGTATCCAATTTTGATCCTGCCTGAATCTAACTGTAATAAAATCTATATATTTATGGAAGATTCATTCTGCAAACACAACTTTATCTGGGTATTACCAGTGGTGGATCCAGGGGGGAGAGGCAGAGCCCCCTCTCCCAGACATGTAACTTATTTTTTACTTCAGCAGCATCACTTATTTAAAATTTGTCACAATATCTACTTAATTTTTTTTTAAATTTCGCCTGCGGCGCCACAAATCTCCTTTAGATACTAAATTTCACACCTCAGATCTATCAAAAATCGCGGAGAAAAAATATTTCGATGTTTGCTGTCAGTTGGAAATCCTGGATCCGCTACTGGGTATTACGTCACTATTAAGGAAATTTTTTAATTAAGAAACCACTGCGTTTCTCCTAGAAAAAGAAAAATCACTAACCAGTGGTTTATTAGAAAATAAATAAATATTTGCTTAAGAAAATTTTAAAAAAAATTTTGACAAACAATACCAGTGCTACCAAATAGGTGCGTAGTACCCAAAGTCTGCAGAATCTAACTTCAACCACCGCAAAACCAAATCAAGCATTCTGAGGTTCCAACTTAATTAATTAACCTAACCGATCAACCGAACCGAACCGAACCAACCAACCAACCTAAACAATCAACCTAAACCGATTTTCAGCGTGGATTGGTTATTATTTCGGTAAACACTTTTAACAGTTTAATAATTATTTAGCTGTCATAGTTATCAACAAAAATGACAACGAACGATTTTAACTAAACAACCCAGCCAACTAACCTTACCTAATCTAATAAACTTACTTAAACAAATACCCGACCTAACCAACCTTATCTAACCTGACCTAATCAACCAACCTAATTAACTAATTTTTCAATTCTTTGTAGAATCAATATTTTAATTTTCGATATTTTATAGTTGAAATTTTATTTATTCGTGTTTTTTAATTCGATATTTTTATTTTAAATATTTTAATTTCTGATAGTAACAACATTTTCTAAATTCTGATTGTCCAAGATTTTGCTTTTACACATGTTGATTGTTTATTTTTTAGTTATTTGACATGGATATTTTAGTTATTTATGATTTTGATTTCGACAAAATGTGTATTAATTATTATAAACGTCACCCATATGTTAGTGCACTTTGGTTGTATGTACTTACCTATTAGTAATGTATTAAAAATAGTGCCAATAACAGCAAACAGCAAAATGGTGCCCAAATGGTCAAAAAAAAGTCGGTTGGGCATGAAGTAGCCAGCGTCCAGGATTATAGGAGGTAGCATGTAAAAAAAGAAGGCTTCGGGAGTCAGGGGGGACATGTGGACGCTGTCGGTGATGTGGACTAGAACGAATCCTATCAGGACCCCGACAACAATTAACAGACAGGATTCTGGAAACATTACGCTGAGCTTTGGGGCCATGTGGAAACCTGCAATAAAAAAAGTTCGAATGAATATTCTCAGAAATAATTTAAATATTACATTTTTTATAAATTCTTTTTAATTACTAGTAAATGTTTGGTTCCGCCAGGCAAAACAAAGTACGTTTTATTATAATCGGTTCAGTGGATCCCAAGAAGTATTATTCGATAGCCTTGCTAATTCTGTCTACATTGATTATCTCATTAATTCATAAGTACGAAACCGATTTTAATTAAATGAAAAGCATCGTGGCAAAGATCGATTGCTCTTTGTAAATCCCATTCAAAATTTCGCATCATCTTAAAATCCAAGATAGAGGACAGAATCAAACTTGACCATTTGAAGACGCTGTTGTATTCTTATGTTTTTAGAAACTTTTCGACTTTTTGCCATTAAAATCGGTTCCATGGTTCCCGAATTAATAATTTTTGTTTTAGCAATTGTTTTACACAGTACGATTACCTTGCAGTATGCATTTATTTTCTCCTAAATTCATTATTTACTAAACCAATATTAATAAAATAAAAAGTATTTTGGTGAAAATTAAATTAATGCAGAGATGCAAACGTCCAAAGCAAAAATAATTTTAATATGTCGATTGTCGAATTCGATGAAGTCTGGCATATCAGATTTTAAGATGACGAAAAATTTCAACAGTAATATTTAATGACCAATCGAAGTTTACCTTGATGTTTTTATCAATAATTATAAAAGTTATTGTTTTTTTTCAATCGATTCTGTAATAATGAATTTATGACGAGATGAATACTGACTATATGGTTATAACAAAAATTAATATTTTTTATAACGACTAAACCATTTTCAATGATTTTTACTTTATTGTACGCCCCAAAAAGTCATGTTAATTCTGTACACCATCTTGGAATTAAAAATGGCAGAAAATGTTAAAACTGTGTGTATCAATGATTATAAAAGTTATTACTTTATTCAATCGATTCTGTAGTAATGAATTTATGAAGACATGAATACTGACAGAATTGGCAAGGCAATGGTATAATCTGTAGAACAATGGTTGTAACAAAAATTTATATTTTTATATCGACTAAGCCATTTTCAATCATTTTTACTATATTGTACGCCCTAAAAAGGTCATGTTTAATTCTGTACACTATTTTTAAATTAAAAATGGCAGAAAATGTTAAAACTGTGTTTTTCAATGATTATAAAATTTATTATTTTATTTAATCGATTCTGTAATAATGAATTTATGAGGACATGAATACTGACAAAATCGGCACGGCAATGGTATAATCTGCAGAACAATGGTTGTAACAAAAATTTATATTTTCATAACGACTAAACCATTTTCAATGATTTTTACTTTATTGTACGCCCCAAAAAGGTCATGTTTAATTCTGTACACCATCTTGGAATTAAAAATGGCAGAAATGTTAAAACTGTGTTTTTCAATCATTATAAAAGTTATTGTTTTATTCAATCGATTCTGTAATAATGAATTTAGGAAGACATGAATACTGACAAAATTGGCAATGCAATGGTATAATCTGTAGAACAATGGTTGTAACAAAAAGTTAGATTTTATAACGACTAAACCATTTTTATTGATTTTTATTTTATTGTACGGCCCAAAAAGGTCATTTTTAATTCTGTACACCATCTTGGAATTTAAAATGGCAGAAAATGTTAAAACAGGTTTTTAATTTTAAACAATGTATCTTTACCAAAGAAATTTAGGTAATGCTAAATTAATAAAACTAATTAATGAGAAAATGAATGCAGACAAGTAATTGAAAAGGCAATCATGAAATCTGTAAAAACAATTTTGTAGTTTTTTTATCCTATATGTTTAGTTTTATTACTTATCGCAGTTAGAAATATATTTTAGCTGAGAGGCCTATAGTATCCCGTCGAAGATTTTTTTAAACTACGCTAGATCGACTGGTAAAGATCACGCAAGTTTAAGTCACAGGTTGTTTGCTTCCAATTGGAGTAAGAGGGCCAGTGTGACGTCATAAATCCAAGATGGCGGCCTTTTTCACGTTTTTTCCCAAACTGTGGCTTATAACTTGTGCAAAATTAGTTTTACAGAAAAACTGTTTATATGTTTTTCATTTGCAATAGAAAGAGTAAAGAAACTAGCTTTATATCACCTTCTTAAACTTAAGAATTGGATACTCGCAATATATGCATTAATTGTCGTAAATTTGTCATGAAAGGAAAAAATTGGATTTATGACCTCACACAGGCCCTTCTACTCAAATTGGGGACAAACACCCCGTGACTTGAAATTGTGTGATCCATTAACAAACGATCGAGGGTTTAAAACAATCTTCCTCACCTATCCCACGAGACACGATTTTCGACTATTACTGCAAACGAAACATAGAGAACGAGTCCCTTTAAAAGGTCAAATTTAATTTCATTCTATCCGCAATCTTGGATTCTAAGATGGTGGACGCTCTAAACCCAAGTTCAGAAGTTATAATAAGAAACATTTTTTCGGTTTTTTTCTTGGCCTGTTGGTAGTGTTTTTGGAAATTACGATAGTTTAAAAAAACAGAAATTTCAAGGTATTTAGTTTTACCAATTTTTAAAGGCTCAAAACAAAAAATACTACAGTAAGGTAGAAACCGCAGATGGCTATGGACTCGCACAAAATAAATCGAAAAAAATGAACCCCGTATAAACAATTAAAAATCTTTTGTGTCAATTTTTTAGTTTCTTCGTTTTTGCTAATCAAAGGTGTAAAACATCTAGCCAAGACTGATTACTGTTGACTTGATTACCATAAAAGCATAAAACAATATATCACTGTCTGGGTATAACGGTCGTTATATTTTATGTAAAGAGCTACCAGTATTACCTACGTGTTTTATAGTTAGAGGTCGTGTCAGGGTTAAAAAAGGCAGAGGTCTACTTTCTCACCTAGTTCTAAATCCTAAGTTCGACTTACTTTGACTTAAGTTGACATTTCTTCCATTTTTCCAATTTCGATTTTTAATGTCGGTAGCATTATTAGCAAAAAAAAAGTAATATTGTTAAAATCTTTTGGCGATTTATATGTACTGTAGTATAAAATTATAGACAGAAACATGCTATGCTTATGTGTTACTGCTTACTTTACAGAACTGTAAATCCAGCTTTATACATTTTGTTAATAAATAAATAAATTGTAAACAGAAAAATGCTAAAGATGGATTCATAATTCCGTAAAGTATGGTATAATAACGAAAAATAATGGTTCATTTCACTTGCAACTTGAGAAAGATATATTTTGAATAGCTGAAATAGGTCATATTTGACATAAACTTTGGTGCGCTCATAGACTTTATTGGTGGACAGGCTTTTCAAAGCTATGAAGGCATTACAAAAACTTGTTTAATTTCTGGTAAAAACAATCCATATCATGTAGTCATTACAGCTTAACCCGACTAAAAAGGCGTCTACCAAATTGGTTCAAAACAGAGTTGAGCTTGACTCAAAGTCAACGTTTAGACGCAACTTTGGCACGCGATTTACGACGTTTAGCCAACGACTTTGGATTGTAACTCACCTTTGTGCAGGATCTCATTATTGTTCCGTTGTCCGTTCCCAGAAACAGGCTGGACAAACTTTAGGTGGAGTACTCTACAGATCTTCTGCATCTATCTGAGGTCTGCCAAATGTATTCACGCAGTAGATGCCTCACCGTCTCCTATTTCTCCTACCAGAGTCTGCATTCGGTTTCTTCCGTTAGACCCATTCTGTGCAATGGTATCGGTGCCACCACTATTTCGTCTCTAGTAAGTCCTATTAGGTTCCGACCTCTCTTCTTACAGGACCATTTTATAGTTTCCAGTATTGCTGGAAGGCACGATCCGTCCGTCCAAAATCGTAGTTCTTACAACATTGTACATAACAGCCAGGGCTGTTTTGAACCGAATTAAATCGACCGAGGCTGCCTCCCTGACTCACCTGGCTGGCTAACTAGTCTGTAGCCTCATTGCTCTTTTGTCAAGTTGCACGCTATAGAAAGTTTTAAGCTTACCAAATTTGTGATATTTTTCACTTTACAAGCAGCGGAGAGTTAAAGATACAGTTAAAGAAAAAAGGATTATATAAACCTGAACCTCATGCGGACTACAGGTTGCATACAGGAAGCGTACTCCTAATCGCTCAGTTTCTTTCTAGTCATACCTCTTACTTGACTGCATGTGAGATTAGTCGCCAAAAAGTTCTTAGGATAGCTCTTTTAAACTCCTTGTCCATCTAAGACTATACCATCTAAGACGATCCGCCGTTAAGAGGTTTCGGTTTCCGCCTAACAAACGACCGGATTTTCAGGAGAGAGAACCACCAAATACTCCTCAATAACTGAGACCAGCAAAAACAGTGAGTCGAAACAATTTATTACATTATTGCATTTGAATGTCCAAAGTTTTTCAAACAAAGTTAATTTAATTGAATTTTTAATTAATAAACATAACCTAAAAATCATTTGCTTAACCGAACACTGGCTGTTACATAATAACATTGAAAGTATAAAGATTGCAGACTTTAAGTTATTAACTCATTTTTCGCGAACCCACCACAATCATGGTGGATCTGCAATTTACATGGAGAATAATCTTTCCAAGAAATTCTTTCCTGTGAAATTTATTAACAATCTGTCAGTTGAGATGGTTCTTGAATGTTCGTGTGTTGCAGATAAAAAATTGTGTGTAATTAACTTATATAGACCCACAAATGACGATTTTGAAACATTTATTTCGATATTATGTATTATTTTAACAAAAGCTTTCGAAAAATTTGACAATATTTTATTGGCCGGCGACTTCAACCCAAATACCGGCAAAAATGCAGATTTAAACCAGAAACTTCTAAGTGATATTTTTGAATCTTACAATCTTATCTCTTTAATCAACACAGCGACACGAATACAGACCCGCAACGGACAAACTACTTGTTCAATTCTCGACTTTTTGGCCACCAACAGACCAGAATTGGTGAGTAACATTATAAATTACGATCCTGGTGTCTCCGATCACCATTGCCAAATTTTAAACTATGATTACTTCCCCCTAAATAATACTAAGAGTGAACGCTCTGAGAAATTTACTCGACACTTCTCTCAAGAAAATATTAATGAATTTCTATTCTGGCTTAAACCTCAACATTTTAAGTTAACCTCAAACGATATTAATAATGAATTTGATATTTTTATAAACAACTTTTTATGGTGTTTCAATGTGAGTTTACCTCTTAAAAAAATAAATTTTAATAATAAAAAACAAAAAATTCAATTCTCTCAGGAACTGAAAAACGAAATTGAAAACCTAGAGAAGATATGCTGGTTAAAGAATAGGACAGGTGATCCTAACTTAATTAATCAATATAAAATAAAAAAGAAAGAAGTTCAAAAGCAAATTAAAAATGAAAAAAGCAACTTTTTTAGCGACATTATTAACAATGCAAAAAATAAGTCACGTGAAACATGGAACGTTATCAACCAATTAAACGAAAAGACCAAAAAAGAAAAAAGCATTTGTAAAATTTCCTTCGATAATCAACTTTATCATAAACCCGAAGAAATCGCTGATATTTTTTGTACCTACTTATCAACTGGTACGCAAGAAAAACTCCAAAATCACTTTGATGGCAACTTATCATCGCAATGCACCACTACCAAAAAAACGGTTTCAGATAGCTTTTTGGTAACTCCTGTTACACATGAAGAAATCACATCGGTAATTAAATCTTTACCAAACAAAAACTCTTGCGGTCCAGACGGTATACCCATTAAATTAATTAAATCAATTAATTACAACATTTCCCACATACTAGTTTTACTCTTTAATCTATCACTTTTTTCTGGAGTTTTTCCCGAAAAACTAAAAAATGCATTGGTCACCCCAATATTAAAAAAAGGAGACCCCGAAAATATTGAAAACTACCGTCCTATCTCCATTTTAAGCATATTTTCCAAAATCTACGAAAAAATTATTTATGATAAACTTCTTTCTTTTTTAAACAAAAACAAGGTGCTTTCTAACCGGCAATACGGTTTTCGTCCAGGATTCTCCACTGCGTTGGGTTGCACCGATCTTTTACAACATATATACAACAAACAAGATAACAACGAAATAGTAATTGTATTTTTGTTCGATTTTACCAAAGCTTTTGATGTCCTAAATGGGGATTTCGTGGTAAAAAAGATTGAAAAACTTGGCATAAGGGGTCTTCTCCAAAAACTAATACAATCGTTTTTAAGTGGTCGCAGAATGGCAGTTAAAATCAAAGACGTTCTTTCAGATTTTAAAGACTTAGAGCTGGGAACGCCACAAGGAAGTGTTTTAGCGCCTTTAATGTTTTTACTTTTTATTAATGACTTACCTGAACATATCACTAAGGGCTTAGTTTTTCAATATTGTGAGGACACTACTATAGTTATATCAGGTAAATGCAGTATCGCGGTTCTTCAAGATATTAAAATAATGCTTTCAGAACTAACAGAGTGGTGCAAGAAAAACAATATAATGATCAATTGCAGTAAAACCGTATGTCTTGAAATTACAACAATCAGACAACCAACCCTGAACTGGTCTTTTGATTTTAATGGCCATATTGTTAAAACTGAGAAAACTGCAAAATTTCTTGGTGTTATAATCGATTGACAACTGAATTGGAGCCAGCATATTGACTCTAGTGTGCTCTAAACTTAACAAAAACTTTTATATGTTGAGCTCCTTAAAAAATTCTCTCACTAAAAATGCCTTACTCGGCGTCTACTACGCTCTAGCTTTTTCGACCATATCGTACAACATTATTGTGTGGGGTCAGGCTAGCGATGTTACGAGGGTTCTTATCGCTCAGAAAAGAATCCTTCGTCTGATGTTTGATCTACCCTATAATTCCAGTTGCAGAGAAATCTTTAAAAAGCATAAAATACTAACTGTGATATCAATTTATTTACTTAATATTTTAACATATATTCATAAAAATAAATCAAATTTTGCAATTAATGGAACCTATCATCAATATGCCACCAGAAATCGAAACAACTTTTGTATTCAAAGACATAATCATGAGTATTTTAAGAGCTCACCAATTTTTGCTGGTCTGCGCCTATATAATCCTCTTCCAGAGGAGCTAAAAAGTCTGTCCAATAAAAAATTTAAATCCCAGTTAAAAACATTTTTGAGCACTAATGCATTTTATTCTATAACAGAGTTCCTAGAAGCTGTTGGCTAATATACCGAACGTTTTGGGTTGTGGTCTCTCGGTCGTTTTATTATTTTATTATTTTGGTTTTTTTAGTGTTTTTTGTGATTTTATAAGTCATATTATTGTTTGTTTTAAGTCATGTTAAATAGTGATTTTTTTAAATATTTTTTTTACTTAGTAAGTTTTTTTTAATGTACTACTTTTTGACTTGTTCCTTTCTACTGTATTGTGGTGCTCGGAATGAAATAAATATCTATCTATCTATCTATCTACTATTCTGATTTTGTGCTGTTGTGGGCATCCCTGAGAGTGGATTCGCATGTAAGTAGCTCTCTCTCTCCTTTAGCATTTCTGCTATAGTACAGTCGCAATCTATTGGACGTAGTGGCTACTCAATTTCAAGCTTAATCTGCCCACTAGCAAAAAGCTCTCTGCTCACGTGCTGTTCGATCTACCAATACTTTCTAAACTATGTTTCCCTAAAATACCCTCAAGAGCAGTTCTCGTATTTCTCAAGTATTTCTCTCAATGGATATGCATCTTTAAGCCGCGTATTCATTTGAGGCGGAATTCGCATGCTTTACTGCAAGGCCAAACGAGCATACATATGTATACGTGCCTCGAAACCGCGGCCAATAGCTATCGATTGCGCGACGCATGGACGCGCGGCATGCTACGCCATCCGATCGGAGTTGGTACTTCACACGAGCATCAGTTGAATATGAACCGCAATTGCGGTTCATATTCGTTTGTCTCAAGGCGCGTATTCACTTGAGCGAACAAGGCATTCGTTTGGTCTCACAGCGAGGCATACGAATTCGGCCTCAAACAAATACGCGCCTTTAGATCAACGGCTTCTGATTCAAGTAGGCCCATGTGGCAATCGCGTGGCTAAACTCAAAAGAGGGTTTCCAGTTTATATGGGAATGTGCAAACTTTTAGGTCAGGGTGCGGATCGATGATTTTTGTCCCTCAAAAGTCAGAAGCAAGCAAAAACAGATGTAACCTTGTCTTCTTACCGCCTGCTGAGGGTTGCTCTATTAATTTTCTTTTGTTTTGCTTTATTCTCTTATACCTAAAGAATCACTGCCAATAACTCGTAAAACTCATGATTCGTACAGACCTGAACATTTCGACAAAGAACGAACAGAAGGGCGACCATTAGCTTTTTTTGTTTCGACGAGTAGACGTACGGAAGGTTTGTACTGTTTTTATAAGCAGTGGCGCCCTAAAAATTGGGAGGGGTACAAAAAAGAAAACTAAATTAGACTTTTTTAAAAATGTATTTTGTATTAACAGCTAATGCATGAGGTGTGGGCTAAAAAAACCGGACAATGTTTTTCGAACTATACTAACGATTTTAATGGAACAACTCGCACTTTGCACGAAATTGATCAGGCCTTTGAGCAAAAATATTTTTTTATTTGCTGTCTTATAATTAAATATGGCGGACAGAATCAAACTTGATCCTTGAAAGGAGCTCCTTTATTCTTATGTTCAAGCCAAAAACTTTTTCTGAATCTGAAGAAAAGCTTCGTCTCCGCTGCGTAAAATTTTCACATTTCAATCATTGTTAAAAATTTAACTCGGTTCAGTAATAATGGATTTATTAGGACATAGGAAACAAAGGTTAATTTTTTGGGAACCATTAAATTGTTTTTAATGATTTGTACTTCTTGTGTACGCCAAAAACAGGGGTTTTCTAAAATTGTAAAAAAAAATTTGAGCATAAGAGTAAAGTAAAGCTTTAAGAAGGTCAAGTTTGATTATGTCTGCCATCTTAAATTTTTAGACAGCAGATAAAAAAAATATTTTAATTCAAAAGCCGTATCAATACCCTGCAAAATGCAGTTTGCTTCATTAAAATTGATGGTGTAGTTTGAAAGTTAAAGCAAAAAAAAACATTTTGTCGGGTTTCTTTGGAATCAGCTGCTAATTATGAACCAAAAATATTGGTGAGGGCTGACCCCCCTCATACCCCCCGTAGATCCGTCCCTCTGCTTAAGTAAGTACTCACAGTTCATTTTTCTTCAAAGGTTCAAGTGCCTGTTCGCGGTTTTGTTTAAAACCTTCCAAACCTGTAACTCAAAAACCGACAAGTAATGGGAACGCAGCGAATTGTTTCCCGAATGACTTGCGGAATTCTTGGCAAATGCATTTGTGACAACGCGTCGTCCGAAATATTGTTTGGTTCGCCGTTCGGTTCGCTGCTTTGTTTGTTGTTCGTTAAAATGTTTATGTCTGTATACGAAGCTTAAAAATTAAGTAATAAATTTACATAAAAAATGCTACTCCTTTAAAAAAAACTACCTATACGTTTGTTGATAGGTAATTAATGTCCTAGAAGATTTTTGATTAACTTTTTATAGAAAAATTGCTTTTGACGTTAATAAAATTTTTAGTAATTTTTAACGGCAAAAATTTAAAACATTAATGATGTTTTTGACATTTTATTTTTGTAAGAGTTTAAGGCTGCGTGGCAGTGGCCAATCCAGAGGGGAAAGCCCCCTTTACTGACATAAAACTTATGTTTTGGTAGAGCCAGAAACGAGTATAATATATTATACTCGATTCTGGTAGAGCGAACCCTACAACATGACCCAGGATGCACTATCAAAATCTTGGGAAACAGGAACAGTTTTCAGACAAACCGGAGAATTCGAAGTCCCACCAAAAGCGACCATGACTTATAGAACATTGACCAAAGTAAAAGTGGCAAATCGAAAAAGCGGCCAGTTTAACCATTGACATTTCGTTCTCTAGTTTAGAAATGGCAAGTGCTTGTCAACCGCTGTTTTTGTTTATTTGTGTTTTTGCTAGTATTTTTAATTAAATTTGAGATAAAATCTGTCAAAACCTGTTCAAGGTCTTAAAACATTACTCTTTCCATTAGAGTAGGAAAAGTCCAAGATCAATTTTATTTTCTAACAAAAAAAAACAACAAAAATAAAAACCACTGACAGCCTTCACCATTTTGAAATCGAAGTATAGTCAGTTTGCCGGAGTTTAGTTAGGCCGCCTAAACTAATGCATGCACTCTTTTTATTTTGGTTGGTTTTGAAATCCAATCTCTAGCTGTTCTATATATCTGAAAGCGACTAGACATAGATGTTTGCTCGGATGGACATGAAATGAGTTTGGAATAGCTCTTCTAACTGAACTCAACCTATTGAGAAAGCACATGACATGCATAGTCGAGAACAACCCTACCCACTCAGTCTGTGGATAGGAAGACGAATCAGGGCATCTCATGGCATAATGTGAGTCCTATGCGGGATGAGATATGAGGACTTAAAAATAAATAAAGAGAACAGGAAGGCTTAATTAGCTACCCGCAACTCAAATGGAGCAGAGAGTGGGATAAGCGATAAACGAGCAAAAAATTTATATTAGGCATTTTGCAAAAATTAAAGCAGACGGATTATATTATTTAAACAGAATGGACACCAATCGCACTTTGAAGCAAACGTACCAAAAAACACAAAGACCAAATTCAAAGATTAAGACATTGCTTATTTTGTGTTTCTTCGATATTCGAGGCATATCTACCGTGAAATTTGTGCCGTCCAATCAAAAAGTTAGTGATACATTCTACAAGGCAAAGGTGCGTATGCATTTGAGGCAGAATTCGCATGCCTCACTTCGAGGCTGAACAAGCATACAAATGTGTACGTGCATTTAAAGCTGGGTACGCATATGAGCATGAACGCGAATGAGGCAATCCGAGGCCGAACCATTTGCCTCGGATTCGGTAAGAAATAAATTTGTGGGTGACCTGAATAGTGGACGCACGAGGCGTTGTACAGAATCGATCTATAAATATGAGCAGCGCCCGAGCAGATTACTCACTTTGATGTGCCGCCAACAGTTGGATCGGGTCGAGGCCAAATGCATGCGGGTTCAAATAAATTTGCACGCCTCATTCGCGTTCATGCTTATATGCGTACCCAGCTTAAGGCGTAACAGCTATGGAATGTGCGACGCATGGACTCGCGGAATGCGATGCCATCCGATTGGAGTCGGTACTTCAAAGGTTGTATTTGTTCATCTCAATGCAAGTATTCACGTGAGCATGAATGCGAACGAGGCAGTCATTCCGCCTAGCAGCGAGGTATGCGAATTCAGCCTTAAATAAATACGCGCCCGCGATTTATAAAGATGGGTACAAATGGTTGATCACATCACGAAAATGCAACATCGTGTCATAACAAGCGTTTTCTATTTGGGGTTTTTTGGTTAAAGAAGGCATTTTACTCAGGTTTAACCATTTTTAGCTCCAGCTTGCCTATTTGCGATACAACACTGGTTTAGGCAGGGGTGGAAGGGCCTTGGCGCCTGAAGCCCCCGCCCAGAGCCACTAAATAAAAACCACTAAAACATGACAAATCGATCTGAGCTTAGGATTCATCTCTGCGTATCGAACCGCGCTTAAGCCCCCCCAAGGATTAATTTCTACGTACGCCACTGGATACAATATTGCGTGGTACATCAAAATTTTTAGAAAAAATCATAGAATCCGAATTTTTATGGTGGAGATCTGGCATATGGTGTTTAGATTAGATCTACAAACGTAAGTTTTTTTTTAAATTTCTGGCAAAAAAAACCTTGAGAAATGAATGCTGATAAAATTTAATAGGAGCATTTAAAAGTACAGGATTAGAGCTTTATTCTGGTGTATCGCTTATTTATGTCGTCCCAAAAATAACAACCCTACAGGCAGTAGCGCACCCAGGAATATGTCTTGGGGGGGGGGGCGATACTTCATATGGCCGTAATTTATGCTATTTTTAGGAAATATGTGAAAAATATCTAAAAAATCCTTAGCCTTGGGGGGGGGGGGGGCCCAAGGCCCTCCCCCTGGGTGCGCCCTTGCTACAGGGTGTCGAATTATGGGTAGTATTTTAAAAATAAGTGATTTTTATAATAAAACAATTTTTTTGGAGAAACCATAAGTTTTCTTAAAAAACTTGTAGAGACCAACCTTATAGAGATTGAAGCTGCCTATAAAAAAGTATATAACTTAGCTTCCTCGATTAAATTCGTTTCTGTCCAAACAGTGACTTTTACTTAATTTTCTGTTATTGCCCAAATGCTCAGCTCGCAAATAGCCGGCGCCCAAATGATTGGCGTATACAATATATATATTGAAGCTCTTGGCATAACATGCAGTACATCCTAGTTGTCACAAGGCAGGAAAATTTAAAAGACAGCTTTACTTATATAAGCTAAAAAGCTTTTCAACACATCGTTCAAAAGAGAATTCATCTGGCTATAGGCTTAGGCCTCGGATGCTTCGGTCATTCAAAAAATCCACTGCAAACAAAAAATGTCCTTTGACTAAACAAGTACTGCTCTTAGAAGTGCTAATGTAGCTATGTAATTGTGTCATATATCAATCAAATGGATATTTTACCGCCCAGTGTCGTATATATGGGGAGCCCTGGGGGGCTCTGCCCCCCCTTCCCCCCGAAGCTAAGATTTTTTTACATATTTTTCACATATTTCATGAATACAAACATAAAATAGCATAAAATACGGCCTCATGAGGTCCCGGGCACCCCCCGAAACTGCCTCGGCCCCCCCGAAACTTTTTTCTTTATACGCCACTGTTACCGCCTATAAAAAATATTTACCCAATTTTGACGTATCTCATATTACTTCTGACTACTCTAATGAGGGTAGAAAGTTAAATTAAGTACTAAAATGCTTAAAAACAGTGGATTAAAAAAAACCCACTCGAGCTTTCATTTTTTGAAAAATCGCTACCCCCCCACCTTCTTGAAGGGAAGGCAGAGTGGTTCTATACCACATTCCAGATCTCCACCATAGAGATGCGTATTTTACGATTTTTTCAAAAAGTTTTGTGCAAATAGGGAAGCAACAAATCATTTCAGAACTGACTATTTCCAGACTGCACGCTTCCGGAATTCTGCTACAGTTTCCTGTATCCCTATAAAAAATCAGATTAAAGTTTTTCGTTTTGAGAATATTTAGGACATTTAAAGTCCACACAACTCTGTCTCGAGTTGTGAAAAAGCTAACTTTTAAAGTGTTTCAAGGCTGGTTTTTGAGGTGTTGTTGTTGTTGTTGTTTACGTAAATCATTGGGAGTGTTAAGTCAAATAAGGAGGACCCTATTGTAAAAGTGTAGAAACTTTTTTATTTTGCCTTCTCTTATTATTAAGTTTTGTAAAAGAACCTTACGCTATACGTCATCCCATATTAGGTTAAAATGAAACTTGAAATTTGCTGCTCTTTTTTACTTTTAAATTTTCCACGGTTTCTGGCTATTTGCCAGATATCACTTCCACGCGGCTTATCCGTATTGCAGCAATGCACGGACTTAAGGTAAAGCCGGATCCACACTCGATCTTTGAATGCCCATTTACAGCGAAGAACGCCCATATAAGTGTGCCTGAATGAAGTATAGGTTACATAAAAATGGTGCCAAAAACTAATTGCACATTTTGAATATGGAGTCTTTTCTGGCTTCAGAAACAAACATATTCGTATAAATACTAGCTGATGCTCTTCTCGAAATTTGGACATTTTTCTAGTTAGTCTAGGCGCTGGCTCCTGTGACGCGTGACCTAATATGTGCGCTTAGTTTGACTGCGGGGCTTTGTTAAGCACCCATACTAGTATTAAAAAAGTTCAAGTGGTCAAACTCATAGTCGTTTGGCCGCTATCTTTGAAAATGGCCGCCAAATTAATAGATTTTTTGTTTGAGCGTATATTCCTTCCTAGTAGTCCGATTTTAATTTTTTAAAGCTTGTTTTATTCCTTTTTTAAAGTCAAACAAATTTTGTTATTACACATTTTATAATGAATCAAGTAGTTTTTGAGATATACCAAGATTATTAGTATTTCCGCTCGTAAAAGAATTAGAATAATACCCATGCTCATTTTATTGTAGCGACAATATTATTGACATTTGTTTCTTTTTTTGTTAGATAGAAGGCTTTAAACCTTTCACAGAAGAGAATATTGACTGTATGTTTTTAAAGTTCGAAGGATGGGACCCCTAAAACTATCATGGCCGCCTCGGCCGTCTCATTGGTTTCAGAAATTTTCTTGTAAACAAGCTATTTTTTAATACTTCAGCCGAAATAACGTTGATTTCCAACTAACTTGCGTTCTAACAATTGGTTCATTATGTAATACGAAAAAAAAAGAAGTCACAGATGTTACCTGTCATCTTGGGCGCTGTCACAACAACAAAATAAACAAATATCTCAATTAAAAATTGTGCGAACGTTAGAAGATAAAGTTATTACGTGCTCTACCACAGTACCCCACCAGTGGGAAGCAAAAAACATATTATTTTGGCCACCGCCTTCAGAAACCCTTAAGTTGGGTTTATACAGAAACATAGCATAACATGACATAAGATATCATTACAGAAGGAAACCGTAAGGCTGTGTATACAAAAAATATAATAACATGACATAACATACAAGCTTGGTCCAAGTACTTTAAATGAGGCCCCACACACTCTCAGTAATTGGTAATTGCAAGGGAAGAATTCCCAAAGTGCTCGGTGCTGGCAATTGACTCTGGTGCACTTTGCTTGGAATCAGGTGCGTCTAAATAAACTGACTACTAAAGCCTCTTGACTTGAAGTTAAAAAAAAACAGGGTGTCATTCAAACCAGAGGGGTGAACAGCTAACCCAAAATGTGTACACCGATTGTGAAAATCCACAAACTTTTGCTAAGATTGTGAGGGCTTGTGGTAAGATTGTGAGGGATTGTGAGGGATTTTGGAGAACTGTGCAGCGGCGTAGCGTGCCTCAAGGGGCGCAGGGCCGTCCCATCAAAAATTCTTGCGACCTAAAAAAAAAAATTATGTCTATAGTTTCCGTTACCGGCCCTGCTACCGAGGGGTGCCCAGCTAACCCCAAAATGTGTACATGATTGTGAAAATCCACAATCTTTTGCTAAGATTGTGAGGGATTGTGAAGGATTGTGGTAAGATTGTGAGGGATTGCGAAGGATTGTGCTAAGATTGTGAAGGATTGTGACAGATTGTGGGTGATTGGGAGGGATTGCGTAAAGATTGTGAAGGATTGTGAACAGATTGTGAGAAATGTGTACACCGATTGTGAGAGCTGTTCACCACTAGTTCAAACCAATGAGATTAAAAAATATTTTCTGATCTGATGGATTCAAACATTGTGTCCCTGAATGACAGGTTTTCATAATTTGTCATTAAGAAACACTATTTTTTTTGAACATTTTGATTTGACTGTTTTTTACTAAACACACTCTTGACTACCAATTTTCACTTGTGCCGAGTAAGAAAAAATTAAAAAAGCATGTTACATTGCCTTGGTTTTTTAAATTTTTAGTTAAAAAAGTTTTATTTACATTTTTTAATTTTAGAAAGGAGTTAAAAGAAATGAAGTACAAAGACCACAAAGCATCCCAGATTGGGGCCCATTTGCTCAGCCCTTGGAAATGTGAGCAAGGAAGCCAAAAAGGGGGTCTGCTTGCAATTGACTCCAACTCATTTTACACAATTTTTTTTTATAATTATTAAAATTAAATTATATAATGTACAGGAAATTAAACATCTTTGCTTTAATACCATGAATGTATGATATAATATTGTCAAAACAAGTTTAAAAAATGTCTACACTATTTTACCATTTTTTACAATAAAACCAAGCCAGATATTTTTACAAAATTATACTAATAGAAAGAATCGAAGTCCCTTATTAGGTGAATCTAAGAGCCCAGTAGGATTTTGGGCTTGACTTGCAAACCGATACTCATATATTTTAATCGATTTGTCATAAGACCATGTCAAAAAAAATGGAGATACCTGCGAAAATCCTGCATAAACAACCCGCCATCTTTGTTTAAAGATGGCGAAAAGGAGTTTGAATCAAATGTACGTATTATTATTATGACATCGATTTTACCTACCACCTAAAGTAAATTCGTAGTATTTTCCCTGATAAATGGATAAAACGAATCAGCCTTCAATCATTTCGTTTACGAGTTACATCAGTTTAAAAGGTTTTTTTTCATGTACCCACTCAGAGAGGCAAATACAAAAACTTATACTAACGCTGTTACCGGTATCATATACCGCTATTTCTATATGACGTTTTTTTGAAAAAAAAATTATTATAAAATAAGTCTTGTAAATATGTTTTGGTTTTTGTTTGAAACTCATAGACAATGATTGTGTAGAAATAAAATTTCGGACTTCCATTGTCTTTATTTATTTTAAAACACGACGTTTCGGTTAGTAAGTATCTCTAACCGTTATCAAGTGTAAACTAAACAATCTAGTCTCTAGGCTACTACTTATACTACTTGGCGTGCAGTCAGGTATGACGGCCCGCCCCCTTTTTTAATCCTAAGACGCCTGTTTTCCTTAAGGAGTGGTTTCCATATGTTTGGTATGTCCGTGCTTGGTTGACTGAAAACTTCTTTATTCTGCATTATATACGCAGCTTCAATAAACTTTCGTTTTTGCCAATGCGACTCCTTATGTAAAACTTTAGCTTCTGACCACTGAATCCTGTGATCATTTGACCATGCATGATCTGCTAAACCGGATTTTTCAATATCCCCTAATTGGGTACTTTTTAGATGTTCATTTACTCTAACCTGAAGAGGGCGTTTCGTTTCACCTACATATGATTTACCACACTCACACGGGATTTGGTAAATACATTCCTTATTATTTGAGGGATTGTCTGGTTTTGTTTTAGTTACAAAACTTCTTATCGTATTTCCCGAAGAAAATACTGTTTTTATATTATAGTGTTTAGCTATTCGTCTTATGTTTTCTGAAATTCCTTGAACATATGGAGTGTTAATAACACCTAACGGATTATTATTTTGAGAATTTGGTACATTTAGTTTGTTTTTAATTTTAAATATCGTTGAGTTTATTAATTTCTCGGAATAACCATTCTGTTGTAAGTCCTTTTTAATGTTGTTAATTTCTGTGGTTAATTCTTCATTATTACTACAAATATTTACGGCTCTTAAATACAAACTTCTTATAACTCCTTGTTTTGTTGCAACAGAATGATTAGACTTAAAATTTAGGTACTGTCCCGTGTGTATAGGTTTTCTATATACAGTGGTTTGAATGTTTCTGTCTAATCGTTTGACAAGAACATCCAAAAAAGGTAAGGCCGAATCTTTTTCAATTTCCATGGTGCACTTGATTGTTGGTCGAATACCGTTTAAATGATGTAGAAAATTTTGTAGTTCGTCATCATTTTCCGGCCATATCATAAATGTGTCATCCATGTATCGTAGCCATAGTTTTGGTTTGACTCTTGCTGTGTTGATCGCATGGCCCTCGAACCACTCCATGTAGATGTTTGCTACCACTGGCGAAAGAGATGAACCCATTGGGAGTCCATCATTTTGCGCGTAAAACTTATCTTTCACTTGAAAGTAAGAGTTACGGAGACAGAGCTCCAAAAGATCCATCACCCCCTCCGCCGATAGCGTTGTTCTCTCGTGAAGTGTATTATCAGTTTGTAATTTGTTTTTAATGATACTGATTTATTGGCACGTTGGTGTAGAGACTTTCTACATCAAAACTTACAAATCTATCGCCGGGATCTAATTCGATACCTTTTAAAACCTCCACAAAATGTTCCGAGTTTTTGACAAAAGATTCGGACTTACCCTGTAGTGGTTGAATTATGTCCAACAAAAACCTCGACAAAGTGCTGGTCGGTGAGTCCCTGGAGCTGGTAATTGGTCGCAGTGGTATATCCTTCTTATGGATCTTTGGTAATCCATAAAAATGTGGTGCCTTACTGTGGTGTGGAGTCAGGCGGGATCTAGCAGCGTCCGGGATATTTTCAGCATACTTCTTCAAAGTCCTGTAGATGCGTCCTTCTATGGTGGTGGTTGGGTCTTTGGGTAGTTGCTTGTAGTCTCCTTTCTCCAGAACTTCTTGGATCTTTTTGTCGTAAGTCTCGACATCCATGATCACCGTTGCGTTTCCTTTGTCGACCGGTAGAATTTTGATTGATTTGTCAGCCTGCAGGTTCTTGATTGCCCGTTGTTCTTGACTGGTGATGTTTGTCTTTTGTTGCTTCTTTCTGTCCAACGTTGTTCTTACTTTATGGCGAAACTCATCAGCTTCGGGTTGAGGTAGACTAACGGTCTCTATTGCCGCAATAATTTCCAGTGTCGGTGTCTGTGCCGGTGCAATGGCGAACTTAAATCCCTTACTGCGTACCAATTCTTCGTTGGTGCTCAGAGTCCTTTTGGAGATGTTCACTATAGTGCTTGGTGTTGTTGAGTCTGTTCTATCTTGAGTACGTGTCTGTAGTTTCTTAAGTTTTTCTCGGTGAGTTGATCGTATCTTCTGTCGTTCTCTGTCGCACGTACTGTCAATTTTACTCAGTATCGGTTCGTAGTCTTCCTCCCATGTGTGTCGTCTAATTTTGTCAAATCGCTCCTCCATGTCGGCGTTGAAGTTGGCTTTTCTATATCGATGGTAACTGATTTGGGATCGGATTAGTGCTTGGCTGGTCCTCTCTAAGATCTTCTTCGTTCTCACTCCCGGAAAGTTGGCTTTTAGGCGGAAACCAACCGGAATGACACCACTGTCGCGCGCCTTGCACAAGAATGAAATGTGTTCTTCTTCCTTTATCACTTTAAGTTTGGACTTCTCGTAGCCTCTGAATAGATTGTTGATTCCGGGTCCGTACCGTTCTTCAACTCTTTGTTTGAAACTCGTAGACAATGATTGTGTAGAAATAAAATTTCGGACTTCCATTGTCTTTATTTATTTAAAAACACGACGTTTCGGTTAGTAAGTACCTCTAACCGTTATCAAGTGTAAACTAAACAATCTAGTCTCTAGGCTACTACTTATACTACTTGGTGTGCAGTCAGGTGTGACGGCCCGCCCCCTTTTTTTAATCCTAAGACGCCTGTTTTCCTTAAGGAGTGGTTTCCATATGTTTGGTATGTCCGTGCTTGGTTGACTGAAAACTTCTTTATTCTGCATTATATATGCAGCTTCAGTAAACTTTCGTTTTCGCCAATGCGACTCCTTATGTAAAACTTTAGCTTCTGACCACTGAATCCTGTGATCATTTGACCATGCATGATCTGCTAAATCCGGTTTAGCCTAAAAGCCAACTTTCCGGGAGTGAGAACGAAGAAGATCTTAGAGAGGACCAGCCAAGCACTAATCCGATCCCAAATCAGTTACCATCGATGGAGAAAAGCCAACTTCAACGCCGACATGGAGGAGCGATTTGACGAAATTAGACGACACACATGGGAGGAAGACTACGAACCGATACTGAGTAAAATTGACAGTACGTGCGACAGAGAACGACAGAAGATACGATCAACTCACCGAGAAAAACTTAAGAAACTACAGACACGTACTCAAGATAGAACAGACTCAACAACACCAAGCACTATAGTGAACATCTCCAAAAGGACTCTGAGCACCAACGAAGAATTGGTACTCAGTAAGGGATTTAAGTTCGCCATTGCACCGGCACAGACACCAACACTGGAAATTATTGCGGCAATAGAGACCGTTAGTCTACCTCAACCCGAAGCTGATGAGTTTCGCCATAAAGTAAGAACAACGTTGGACAGAAAGAAGCAACAAAAGACAAACATCACCAGTCAAGAACAACGGGCAATCAAGAACCTGCAGGCTGACAAATCAATCAAGATTCTACCGGCCGACAAAGGAAACGCAACGGTGATCATGGATGTCGAGACTTACGACAAAAAGATCCAAGAAGTTCTGGAGAAAGGAGACTACAAGCAACTACCCAAAGACCCAACCACCCATAGAAGGACGCATCTACAGGACTTTGAAGAAGTATGCTGAAAATATCCCGGACGCTGCTAGATCCCGCCTGACTCCACACCACAGTAATGCACCACATTTTTATGGATTACCAAAGATCCATAAGAAGGATATACCACTGCGACCAATTACCAGCTCCAGGGACTCACCGACCAGCACTTTGTCGAGGTTTTTGTTGGACATAATTCAACCACTACTGGGTAAGTCCGAATCTTTTGTCAAAAACTCGGAACATTTTGTGGAGGTTTTAAAAGGTATCGAATTAGATCCCGGCGATAGATTTGTAAGTTTTGATGTAGAAAGTCTCTACACCAACGTGCCAATAAATCAGTATCATTAAAAACAAATTACAAACTGATAATACACTTCACGAGAGAACAACGCTATCGGCGGAGGGGGTGATGGATCTTTTGGAGCTCTGTCTCCGTAACTCTTACTTTCAAGTGAAAGATAAGTTTTACGCGCAAAATGATGGACTCCCAATGGGTTCATCTCTTTCGCCAGTGGTAGCAAACATCTACATGGAGTGGTTCGAGGGCCATGCGATCAACACAGCAAGAGTCAAACCAAAACTATGGCTACGATACATGGATGACACATTTATTATATGGCCGGAAAATGATGACGAACTACAAAATTTTCTACACCATTTAAACGGTATTCGACCAACAATCAAGTGCACCATGGAAATTGAAAAAGATTCGGCCTTACCTTTTTTGGATGTTCTTGTCAAACGAATAGACAGAAACATTCAAACCACTTTATATAGGAAACCTACACACACGGGACAGTACCTAAATTTTAAGTCTAATCATTCTGTTGCAACAAAAGAAGGAGTTATAAGAAGTTTGTATTTAAGAGCCGTAAATATTTGTAGTAATAATGAAGAATTAACCACAGAAATTAACAACATTAAAAAGGACTTACAACAGAATGGTTATTCCGAGAAATTAATAAACTCAACGATATTTAAAATTAAAAACAAACTAAATGTACCAAATTCTCAAAATAATAATCCGTTAGGTGTTATTAACATTCCATATGCTCAAGGGATTTCAGAAAACATAAGACGAATAGCTAAACACTATAATATAAAAACAGTATTTTCTTCGGGAAATACGATAAGAAGTTTTGTAACTAAAACAAAACCAGACAATCCCTCAAATAATAAGGAATGTATTTACCAAATCCCGTGTGAGTGTGGTAAATCATATGTAGGTGAAACGAAACGCCCTCTTCAGGTTAGAGTAAATGAACATCTAAAAAGTACCCAATTAGGGGATATTGAAAAATCCGGTTTAGCAGATCATGCATGGTCAAATGATCACAGGATTCAGTGGTCAGAAGCTAAAGTTTTACATAAGGAGTCGCATTGGCGAAAACGAAAGTTTATTGAAGCTGCGTATATAATGCAGAATAAAGAAGTTTTCAGTCAACCAAGCACGGACATACCAAACATATGGAAACCACTCCTTAAGGAAAACAGGCGTCTTAGGATTAAAAAAGGGGGCGGGCCGTCACACCTGACTGCACACCAAGTAGTATAAGTAGTAGCCTAGAGACTAGATTGTTTAGTTTACACTTGATAACGGTTAGAGATACTTACTAACCGAAACGTCGTGTTTTAAAATAAATAAAACAATGGAAGTCCGAAATTTTATTTCTATTTCTATGTTTTGGTTTATTCAAAATCCAATCTTCTAGTGTACCCTTTTCAACTGAATTTGCCGCCAACTTTTTGAGGGCTCCTTATTTTTACTGTTTGTTAAAACGGCCGGGAATGCAGTCTTGCCCGAGGTCTTTCCTTTCCTGAGCTGGTTACTAAGATTAAAATCCCTTGTTTTTTGTATTAGGGACTTATTGCAATAGTGCCAGGCACTAATTATGCCGGGTATTATTCTGACAGATTCGCTTCTCTTCTTGGCACTAAAATTAGCCAAGAGAGTAAGAAGGAGATGCCTCGAGAGTGTAATACAGGGTGTCCCAAAACTCTGAGTCCACTCAAACATCTTCTGAACTATTGAAGATAACTGAACCATATTTGGCAGTAATCGTTAACATCAAGAGATCTATATTATGAAAAGGCGGTTGTGCTGCTCCTGCATTAGGAGGCGACATAGGGGCGATCAACTTAAAAATTTTTATTATAAATCCTTATCAATGATACCTCGTTTTAAAGGTATTTGACAACTAAATACAAATTTTGATATAGCCGTTAATTGTCTACACAATCAAATCTGTCAAAATCTATGGACTGTCAAAACTAATTTTTTCAGTTTTCGTCAAAATTTACAAGTTTGTTGTTTTCAACAAAAACCCTATTGAGAGATATCTTGTTTGAAAGGTCTTTGAAAAACCATGTACGCCAACTGTCCCTTGCCTATGATAAAAAACGTGTCAAATTCTATCGATTGTGAAACTTATTCTTTTACCATTTTTTACAAATTTTTAAATATAGCTGTACCTGCCATCCCCCATACGTGGGAATTTTTGACACATATTTTTTTGTTCGTATTGCTATGTAGTTTAAGATTTTGGTTGTTTGCCTCTGGTCAATTACAGCATACCCGGGAAAATTACTTATACAGTGTGTCTATGAAAGGTCAATACAATTAAAAGCCACCTACTTTAGTCCGACATTGCTCCGTTTTCGAAATACAGGGTGTTTTTTAGAAAATAAAAATCGAAAAAATAGCTAAAATATAAATATAACTTTTTTCTTAATGTATTTTTTTAAACTTTTTTGTTAATGTATGCATAAAATAAATCTCTCGATGTCATCGATCACTACCAAATATGGTTCAGTTATCTGCAATAGTTCAGCAGATATTTGGGTAGACCCGGATTTTTGGGACACTCTGTATATATTTTACAAATATAAAAACATGCCAGTGGTGATTAATTTTGATCGGTCATTTTTGTCCATAAATCAAAAAAAGAACCAAGTCTCTAGCTCAAACCGTTAAGAAGTTGCCAAAATCACGTGACCACCTGTCAATTTAAGAGAAAAGTATCAAATATGTTTTTTGTAAGATTTTTGACGCTGAGTTTAAATATGTAACTGGGATTCGCTTATCTGTGCATAAATTGTTTTTTCCCTTAATGAACCCATGCCATTGTCGTACTTCTATGGAACGTAAACATCGAATTATGTATGCCGCATATTTTTTGTGTTTTTCAGGAAAACTATTAACTTTACGACAAAAAATGTGCTATCCTTTTTTGAAGATAATTAAATTGCCTTTTAGCGGGGGTACACTTTGACCCCGAAGGGGTTCGTTTTACATAAAAAAATTACCCTCAAAAATAAAATTGTAAATTACGCTTCGGCCATGTTTAAGCCGCCATATCTACCTCAGTATCAGTTTCTGTTTAAAACTAATAGCCGTTTCTTATTAAGCTTGACATCCTTTTTCGATCTGTACAGTTTTTTAGTAACTTTCATGACTTTGGTGAAAATATGAAAATTTTGTACCTAGGGGTAGGTATAGGCCAATTTAATGGTTTTTTAAGTGTAACTCGAGAACCGCCTAATCTACAGCAAATATTAGACCCACAGTGAATACATCTTAACAATCTGCATATTTTTTATTTTTATGTTTTTTTTTGTAAATCCAGTAGTTTTCTTTAAAAAATCAGAAAACCTAAAAAAAAAACAGCATATTTGAGGAACTTACAGAATTTATAGTATAGAGACAAATAAAAAACAAAGTATTGATAGTGATTTGGAGAGACCATTATAGAAGAAGCTAATCACAAGTTGTTTGAGTAAAATCGATGTCATAATAAAAACGTTACGTACATTTGATTCACTCTTTTTCGCCATCTTTAAACAAAGATGGCGGGTTGTTTATGCTGGATTTTCGCGGGTATCTCCATTTTTTTTGGAACATGGTCTTATGGCGAATCGACTAAAATATATGAGTATCGGTTTGCAATTCAAGCCCAAAATCCTACTGGGCTCTTATACTATTTGTAGTTTACAAAAGTATTAAGAAAATTATGTTATCAAACAAAAAACTATGAAATTCAAAAAAAACACAATTTTAGGAGATGGAAACTGTCTTTTTAGATCTGTAAGTAAATTTTTATTTAATTCCGAAGATAAACACTATGAACAAAGCAGTCCTATATATTGATCAAAATTGGAATAATTTTCAAAATTTTTTAACAAATTAAATTTGTAAAAATGTTTAATTACAAAAAATGGGTACAAATGGAACATATGGTAGGGCAATCGAATGCACTGCTCTTTCAGAGACATACGAACTAAATTTTTTCATTTACAAAATTAAAAATCAATGTAACGATGAAATCTTTAATTTTGATAAACCAACAGACATTCTTCATAATAAATTTTATAAAACAATCCATCTTTTGTTTTCTGGGAATCCGGATCAGGGTCATTTTGATCTTTTAAATGAGGTCTCAAACGATAGGACCGCAGAAAACCAATGCCAAACTTGTTTAAAATATTTTAAGAATTCAAATAGTTTAAAAATTCATATTAAAAAAACTCATCAAAAATTGCAAGATTCAATAAGTCAAATGTCTGATTCATCAAACTCTACATTAGAAGGAAATAATTTAACATTTGATTCGAAACAAGAATATAACAGTAATGTATTCAAATGTTCAGAATGTAAGCAAAGCTTTATATATCTTTCAAACCCTAAACCAGGACAAACTTTTGGTACTGAATGTGACCTTTGCAAAATTATTATTTGTAAAAACTGTTCAAAAATATCTAATACTGAATATAAAACAATCACATTAAAAAATCGAAAAATGATTTTCCTCTGTTCTAAGTGTACGAATTCCTTACAATCCATTCCAAAATTACAAGAAGAAATTTGTATTCTCAAGAGGGAAATAAAATCTTTAAAAGGCAGTAACAAACAAAGCCAACCGACTCTCAATATAATTCAAAAAGAACTAACTATTGCTAATATGAAAAACCTTGTTATATAACTCCAAAGACCCTCTTACTTTATTATCAAAAGAAAAGACAATATCTAAATTTCAAAAGTTGAAAAAAAAATAATCAAAAAACTATTCCGAAAAAAATAGATAAAGAATTATCTTTAAATCAAAATTCTGCCCAACAACATATACCACAAAATTATAACTCTACACCAGATCAACAACCCAATAAATCAAATATTTATAAAACTGATAACTCACCAAAAATAAAAATTATCGGAGATCATTTTGGAAGAGGATGTGTAACCAAACTTCAAGAAATTATGGAAAATGGAAAATTCAGTATCGAATCATACTTAACACCGAATTTGCCTATCTCAAAACTAATATCCAGAACAGCAGATACTTATAAAGAACTTAAATCTACAGACCATCTAATTTTGTTCCTCAATAGGGACACAGAAGAAATAATTAACAATCCAAGGAATTTAAAAAATTTGTTAAACATAGGTAAAATAACTAATCTTATTATTTGTGGCACTTTATTTTAACATAATTCCTTTTATTAACCAATTTATGTTTCAAAACAGAAACATATCTATTCAAATTATTAATATGTTTGATTTTAATTCAAGATATAATTTTTATAAACATTTGGCTGATCGTATTAAAAGTAATTTAAAATACAATAATATTGTTTTAAAAACTTTAACGTTTACCAATTTTGAAAATAATTTGTTTTCAAAAAAAAACTGCCAATTTAGAAGAAATAAACAGACCCACTATTTACAAGTCTTTTTTAGTCTAAACTCTGATCAATTAATTAGTATTTTTTATTTAAATATTCAATCAATAAGAAATAAAACAAACCAATTAACAGTTTTATTAAATAATCTTAAATATCCTGGTATATTACTCCTTACTGAACACTGGCTAAATAGTGATGAACCCTTGTACTTACCTGAATATGTTGTAGTATCAAAATTTTGTAGAACAAACTCCAGAGGAGGAGGAACTATCGCATTGATTAATAGATATATTTTTGAAACTCTGGAATTTGTAACATTTGACAAATATAACAACATGTTAATTGAAAAAGAATTTGAATTTACAATTATTTTTGCAAAAAAAATTAATTTATACATTATCTGCTTATACCGTACTCCAGAAAACAATACTAACATAATTAATAATTTTATCAAAAATTTGGAAAGTTTATTATATAAATTTCCTTCAAAAAGTAAAATTCTTTTAACTGGAGATTTAAATATAGATTATTTAGATAAAAATAATAATTTTACATTAATACTTCAATATTTATTAGCTTCATTTAATATTAAAATGCATATTAGCTCTCCAACTAGAACAACCTCTAATTCATCAACAACAATAGACTATATTTGTAGAAATTTTCTTGATGATCTTAGTTATGAGATCTCGGACCCAGGTTTCTCTGACCATAGCTATATTTTTGCAATATGCCCTATCAAAATTGACCTTGTCAAAAAAGAAAATAACATTAAAAAAAGAATATTTAGCAAAATCAATTTTAATAACTTTAAACTCCACTGTCAAAATTTTCCATGGAACTTCATTAATAATTCGAATGACCCACTTAATGATTTTCATGATAATCTTTGTAAAATTGTGGATAAAAGCTTTCCTCTTCAACATGTTAAAAATAAACAAAAAAGAAAAAACTGGATTACGTCTGGTTTTCGTTTATCTTCAAAAAATTTACGTTTTCTTCATACCTTAACAAAATTTTATCCTAATACTGACTTCCTAATAAACTATTTTAAAATATATAAAAAACATACCGTAAAGAAATACATCATGCAAAAAGGAAGTTTTATGAAAATCATATCAATAACTCAACAAATTTCCAAAAAGAATGTTGGTCTGTTTTCAATAAATTTACTAATCGAAATAAACTTTCAACTGACATAAATACTGATTTATTACCAAATGATTTGAATGATTTTTATTGCTCTGTTGCAGAAAATATTACTAAAAAAATTAGCTGTAATGTTGATCCCATTTCATACCTTAACGATATCAACATAACTAATGCGTTTATATTATATGAAACAAATCCTGATGAAATTAAATATACTTTCACTTTAATAAAAAATAAATCTTCTACTGGCATAGATGGTATTTCCTTAAATATACTAAAATAATTACTTTTTATTGCAATTAAAACATTATCTGAAGCTATATATTTTCCTTCTTGCCTTAAACTTGCTAAAATAATTCCAATATATAAAGGAGGTGATAAAAATACACCATCTAATTTTAGGCCAATATCTCTTTTATTAACTCAAAATTAATAGAAAAACTTATCAAATCGCGTTTAGAATTATATTTTTGTGAAAATAATATGATTAATATTAATCAATTTAGTTTTCAGAGAAATAAAAATACAAAAGATGCAATATTCTTTTTTATGAAACAATTATTAAACAGTATTAATGATAATGAACATGCGGCTGCAATTTTTTGTGATATTTCTAAAGCTTTAGATTGTGTTAATCATGAAATTCTTCTTAAAAAATTATTTATTTATGGAATAAGAAACAACGCTTTAAGTTGGTTTAAACCATACTTATCTAATCGCCTTCAATTTGTGTCAATAAAAAATTTAAATTCAAATAAAAATAATATTCAATGTGGTATTCCTCAAGGTTCAGTACTAGGACCAATACTTTTTTTAATTTACATTAATGATTTACTAAAATTAAAATTTCTGGTTATTTTAAAATATTTGCAGATGATACTACTATTCTTTGGAAAAATAAAAATATAAATGTTCTCTGGAATAATATAAAAAATGATATTATTTGTATAAAAACTTTGAATCAAACCAACTATCCCTTAATTTTTCAAAAACATATGTAATTGGTTTTAAAGAAATATCTCAACAAATTATAAATATAAATAATAATAAAATTAATACTACAGATAATATTACATTTTTAGGACTTAACATAGACAAAAATTTTAAATTTCAAAACCATATTCATAATTTAAATAAATAATTAAGTTCGGGTTGTTATTGTTTAAAAATTATTTCAAATGAATTAGGTAAATCAATAGGCAGAAATGTATACTTTTCTTTAATTGAATCAAACTTACGATATGGCATTCCTTTCTGGGGTACATGTTCAATGTATTTATTTAGATCAGTGTTTATTCTTCAAAAAAGAGCAATTAGGTATTTATGCAATGTAAATTCTAGATATCACTGCAAAGACTTGTTTATCAAAAATAATATTTTGACTCTTCCTTGTTTATATTTTCTTGAAACAATTTGTCTGATAAATAAACATCTAAATTACTTTGAAATAAACCAAAATACTTATACAACGAGACAAGTTAATAATCTTACAATACCTATACCACATTCATTTTTATTTAAAAAATCCATAATTTATAACGGTATAAAATTGTATACTAATTTGCCAAACAATATAAAACTTAATAATAACTATAACATATTTAGAAATAAGTGCAAGGATTTTCTTATCACTAAAGCTTTTTATTCAATTGACGAATTTCTTGATCAGAGTTACAATTAAGGAATAATTTTAAACTTAAAATTCTCAATTATTATAAAAAAAAAGTAAATTAAATATATATATATATATATATATATATATATAAATATATATATATATATATATATATATATATATTGTAACGAAAATTATCATGTGGATAAAAGAAAGTACATATTTCTTTTTGTAACGTTTTTTCTTATCTTGGTTTTTTTCTCGCAGCCGCGTATTCCGAATCAGGTGGTCACTTTGTTAAAAATATATTGACAACTGGTAGTGTACACGAATGGTGCATTTTAATTCTCCAAAAAAGAGTGTTTTTTGTGAAGGATTTATACCGGTGTTACATTTTAGGTATGTACCCTTTAGATTTAATTATATTTAGGGTTTTCTCTGTCACCTATTTTGCTATTTTCGTTTTTGTTATGATAGGGCATTACTTCTTCTAAAACCGGTTGTTTTGTTACATTTTAGTTGTCAAAAATACAAAAATCTGTAAGCTACCCTGGCCTGTTTTTGACGATTTTACCCACCCCGTTACATCTGGCGACCAACCTAGGGCAGAAACAGAGCTACAAAATGGTACTAAACAGATCACCTGTTAGAACAAGGTCAATGACACGCGAAGCCGAGCGTGCCATTCAACAACCCTCGTTTGACAATCGTCAGCAACCACCTCAACGAGTACTCACGCCATTGACATCAGCTGCGTTTGGAATCCCCAATCGGCCTCCAACCCCCTACGTATCCTGGCCGCAGTCGTCAGGGACACCATTATCCACTAGGGATCAAGGTAGGATCAATCCAAACTTATATTATCCTAGGGCACCCCTTAGGGGGCAGTATCAATCACACAAACGTGCCCATATTCCACCAACAACGCCACAGAATGCGGACATTTCATCTAGAACACAGCAGCGGTTTTTCTAACCCTACGGGTGCTCCGGTCGCAGCTACTGGCCCTTCGGAAATTCTCCGGGCTCCACACGTATTATTTAACCCCTCTGTGCAGCCAGTTGGGGTAAATCCGTTGCATAACGTCTCAGTTCCAGCTTTTCAGCCTCAGAACTACGACGAGCCACCGTACGCGCCCTTTATGCCGTAGCCGCAGACTTCAGGTTTTCAACCGCCGGCGCCGGCGGCGCCGTCAAATACACCAGCGCCGGAGGTGCCACAAATATCTAGCGATATAAATAATTGTAATATTAATAATAATATTTGTCAAAACCTTCAAAACTTAAGTGTCAGTAACAGTTGTCAAAACGGTCATAGTTCGGGCGACAATAGCCATGCTAATATCCATTTAAGAGGCTCAAATATCTCAAACTCTTTGGCTTTCACAAATATACCTAATTTTACTTTTAATGGTGGGATTCACCCTGTGGAATTCCTAGAGCTAATTAACATTTTTCTTCAAACGAATCGATCTTCTTATGAAAATATTCGTTTTCTTTTATTAGAAAAATTTTTGGATAGGGCAGAAGCCTGGGGGCAAGCATTTGTTACCACATTTTCAAACTTTGATCGCTTTAAATCAAGTTTTCTAGATTTTTTTTGGAATGAGGACGTACAGCAAGACACCTTAGATGAGATTAAAGAGAGTGTTTATCGTGAGGGGTCGTATGTTAACCATTTTTTAAAGTACGTAGGGCTGGCCAAGTATTTTAACCCTCCTCTAAGCGAAAAATACTTAATAAAAATTATTTCTTGTCATTTTCCCGGTGAAGTTTCCTCCCCATTAATAGGGTTATCCTCAGTCGCAGAAGCCATAAGCAGACTCCAACACGCGGACTACATAAAGAGTCGTCGCCGCAACATATCTACAAGAGGACCTCCTCAAATGCGAAATTTTCGAGATAATCGTCCTCCCAATAAATTTGGTACTAATTATAAGACCGTATCCGCAGTTGGCTTTTCCGAAGAGGCGAATACGGAAGAAGCGGAAAACGATCTGCCTCACACTCACTAAGTCCGTTGAGAGGTGAGGCAAAACGCGACTTAAGAGCGGCAATAATAATTAACAACCCCTCGGACGACCTTTTAAATGAGTGTGACTCGGAGTTACATGTTACAGAACCTCGGCTGCCGGTGATTTCGATAACTCTTTTTAATTTTTCTTTTCCGGTCCTTGTGGACTCAGGGGCGGAAGTTTCGTGCCTTTCTGGAGATGTGTTTAATCAATTAGGGCCATTCCAAGATAAAATCCCCTGTTTTCCCGTTTCGGGAGCAAGGATTACGGGGGCGTTTCGCGCAAAAGAAAGAAAGATAACACACCAGCTTATGCTTTCCTTTTCTATTTCGCAGGTTTCTTTTAATCACGAATTTTTATTAGTAACTGATTTAATTTTTCCGGTAATTTTAGGGTTAGATTTTTTAAATCTTGCCTGTGCAAAAATATGCTTTGACAGCCAAAAGCTACTTTTGAACGCCTTTTTGGAACCTAATAAAAAAATCATAGAAACCGAATTTCTCCCAAATTTTCATGACTTTCGTGCTCCTCAAAACCTCCCCAAAATTAGGGTTACCGCGGTTAAACAAAATTGCCTGACCTCAAAAAACTTTTTGCAGAATAACGCTACTATAAATAGTTCCAGTTCTTTGACCCTGGACTTTATTGAGAAAATATCGTACATCAATGAAGAACAAAAAAAGCGATTAGCTCGACTGTTGTCTTCTTATCAGCACATTTTTTCAGACACGCCCGGGTGCACGAATTTATATCAACATAAAATAATTTTAAATGATTATACGCCTTATAAAAAAAGCAGTATCCGATACCTTTTGCGCACCGTGACGCGATAGTCGCGGAAATTAGAAAAATGGAAGCGTGGGGAGTGATAGAGCGGGCGCCCACTGCTTTTATAAATCCCTTGGTTACCGCGGTGAAAAAAGATAAATCGGTAAGAGTGTGCCTTGATGCAAGGGCTTTGAACCAACGGCTGGTACCCGAGTATAATAGTCCTAAGCCAATCGAAGATATTCTTAAATCGTTCTCGGGGGCGCGTTATAAAACTTGTTTAGATTTGAGTTCAAGTTATTTTCAGATACCTTTAAGGGCCGAAGATAGAAAGTTTACGGGGTTTATGGTTGAAAACGAAACTTGGCAATTTACGCGGTTACCTTTCGGTTTATCGACGGCTGTGTCTTCGTTTACCAGGTGTATTTCGCAAATCCTGGGAACAGAATTGGAAGAATTTACCATTCCGTTTATAGATGATGTCCTTATCTTTTCCAGCACTTTCGACCTTCACATGGAACATCTGGAGAAGGTTTTCGCTAAATTATCAACCGCCGGGTTTATCTTAAAATTTAAAAAATGTAGGATTCTTCCTGAAGAGCTAGAATACCTGGGATATGTGTTATCTTTTGACAGTTATAAACCCGACCCTTGCCGAGTGGAAAGCGTCCTCCAATTTCCGGTGCCTAGAAATCCCCGTCAAATTCAAGCATTTTTGGGATTATGCAATTTTGACCGTAGTTTTTGCGAGTCTTTTTCGGCCAAGGCCGAGCCTCTTACGCGCTTGCTTCGAAAAGGTAATAAATGGAGTTGGACCGAGGATCAACAGGGTGCTTTCGAAACGCTTAAAAAGACTCTCGCTAGTGTGTATTTTTGTATCAACCCGATCCCATGTTAGAGTATTACGTCCAATGTGACGCTAGTGAGTATGGGTTGGGAGCACAACTTTTTCAAAAAAAGAACGGGAAAAAACGCACGGTGGCCTACGCGAGTCGCTTACTTTTAAATAGGGAACGAGCCTATAACTCCTTTGAAAAGGAAGTGCTATCGGTTGTTTTTGCACTTACGCGTTGGCGTAAATATCTTTTAGGAAACCGGTTTCATGTTCTTACGGACGCTAAGGGTATGACTTACATTCAAACGTGTAGGTTGCTTACCCCTCGAATCACCCGATGGGCGCTCGCGCTGCAAGAGTTTGACTATACTATATCTCACGTGAGTGGTAAAGAAAACGTCGTAGCCGATGTGTTATCACGGTTTCCCGGTGAGAGATTACCTACACCATCGGACCGCTGTTTTCATCTGGCTAACTTTGCAATTAAGCCACCGGAATCGTTGAAAAAATTATTGGACTCTTTTAAGGACCGTCAGTCTCATGATGAAAATCTTTGTCTTATCCGCGATGTCCTTGAGCGCGGCCAAGAAAATAAATTTCCGAATTACGTCATTTTTGAGGATTTGCTGTTCTATAGATCTTCCGATGACGAACCGTTTTTACTTTGCGTACCCGATAAGTTGGCTCATCAGTGCGCTCAAATTTACCACGAAACTCTGGGCCATTTCGGAGTCTACAAGACAGTGATGGCAGTTAGGCATGATTTGTATTGGAAGGGTATTTATAGAACAGTTAAAACGATAGTAAAACACTGCGAGGTCTGTCAAAAAGCTAAGACTTCTATCTTGCCCAACCCTCCATTACATTCCATACTTCCCACGAAACCAAATGAGATGATTTCTCTTGACCTTTAGTGGCCCCTTCCTAGTTCACGGGCTGGCGCAACTTTCTTGTGTGTCATTATTGATTTGTATTCGAAATACATTACACTCTACCCCTTAAGGAAAGCGACTTCGAAGATCATTTTAAATCGCTGGTTATGGATTATTTCCCGAAGTTTGGGAAAATAGACTCCATTCTTACGGATCATGGTAGCCAATTCACCAGCAGCTCCTGGTCTAACACTCTTGCTCCTTTAGGGGTAAAATGCATTTTTTCTTCCGTACGTCACCCGTAGTCGAACCCAGTGGAACGATCGATGCGCGAGTTATCGCGTCTTTTCAGAACCTTCTGTGGTCAAAAACACACTCGGTGGGCATTTGAGGTTAAGCATTTTTCCGAAATAATCAATGGGGCTGTGCATGAATCCACTGGTTTCTGTCCAAAGGAAATTCAATTTAACGAGCCACCTACTACATTGATCCGGAGTATATGTGACTTTCCGGATACCCCCGAGGCGCGCACCCATGACGAAAAAATGGTTTTGGTTCGGGAAAACTTATTGGGCAAGGCTGAAAAGCGAGCCGCTGCTAACTAAGGCCGACCCTATCGGGATTTCTCCCCAGGAGAGTTGGTCTTGCTTCGTGCCACTCCTACGTCATCGGTTTTAAATTCAGAAGTTAAGAAATTTTTGCTTCTATTTGAAGGGCCATATAAAATTGAAAAAAAGGTCAGTTTTGCAACGTACGTTCTTAGCCATCCAAAAACCCAACAAGAACGCGGTACATTCCATGCTAGTCATTTAAAACTTTTTTATGAACCTTTTACTAATAACTAAATCATCCCTTAAGCAGGGTATCTTTAGTTACGGGGGCGGATGTAACGAAAATTATCATGTGGATAAAAGAAAGTACATATTTCTTTTTGTAACGTTTTTTCTTATCTTGGTTTTTTTCTCGCAGCCGCGTATTCCGAATCAGGTGGTCACTTTGTTAAAAATATATTGACAACTGGTAGTGTACACGAATGGTGCATTTTAATTCTCCAAAAAAGAGTGTTTTTTGTGAAGGATTTATACCGGTGTTACATTTTAGGTATGTACCCTTTAGATTTAATTATATTTAGGGTTTTCTCTGTCACCTATTTTGTGACGTATATATGGGGGGCCTGGGGGGCCGGGCCCCCCCCCGAAGCTAAGATTTTTTTGGATATTTTCCATATATTTCATGAATACAAACATAAATAGGATAAAATACAGCCTCATGCGGTCTCGGGCACCCCCACAACTGTCTCGGGCCCACCCCGAAACTTTTTTCTATATACGCCACTGGCCATAGACCACTGGTGGGTCATATACCTTTTGACATAATCAACAGGGTACTGAGAGCCACAATGTGCCTGCACTAGCTGTTAGTTCCAAATAGGCACTCCATATACCCTGTATGTGGTGATTTCCTAAATGGCCAGGTCACAAAATCCATTCAGAGAATCACCAGATGAACCCACCCCCCTCATATCTATATTTTTTTACATACTTGTCAAAGCTTGTCCGCTACTAGACTACCCATGGGTCAAGGCTTCTTTAGTTAGCTCTTACGACATGCCTGGGGGTTACCTTGTTGCTATTATGCATATTCATAATCTAAAAAAATCTGATAAGAAAGGGGCCCCTCTTGCCTCTCCAACCCCCATGAATACACCATTGTATCAAATGTGTATTACATATGGTCCAACAGAGGGGTTCCAGAGATAGGTACAACAAAATGGAGGACAATTTAGATTTTTTGAACATACATTGTATAGACTTAAATAGGCAGTATATGATTTTCTTTTATAAAGAAATGTTTTTTTTCCAACATGCCAAAAGTTTTTTGTACCTCTAAAATTTTTTAAATACCTACTTTAAAATAAATGGAAATTCTTGAGAAACCATATTTATTACACAATATTACCAAAATAGTTTTTTTACTCAGTTACGTAGGTAATACACCATAATGTGCCCTTTGTATTTAAAGTTCTCTAGAAACAGGGGGGGGGGAGGTAATAGCCTCCATCCTCTCTGGGATCACCACTGGTAAGGCAGGCCTTAGTAGGAATAGGTAGAGGAAATTTTTGTTTTTAAGGTAGCTAGGTAAATAAAAAACAAGAAATTTATTTATTTAGTTATTCAATTGATAAACTGGGTTCTTAATGCCCAGGGTGCAACACCTTAGAGGGCCTAATACAATGGGTTAAACAAGTGGGTCCATACCTTATTTGTGAGCCTGGCCTGATTATGTGCTAAGGTAAACCAAGTCGGCAGCTCACATAGTGCACAATGGTGACAAAGTTAGTGCTTAATTATATATCATCTTTTAATGCTAAGCAGGCAGAAAAATGAAGGACCGATGTACCAAAATCAAGCATTATGTTTGTCCATGGTGCATTATGTTGTTATATAAACCAGCCCTTGAGTTACAACAAAAAACAGACAGACTGATGAAAAAATTTTGACAGCACTTTTAAGGTTCACTCAGGACTGACAAGTACGAGGCAGGAACCCCTTGTATTGGCTTCATTGTGTGCCCCCTGACAAGGCATCGCACCAGGGTTTCAAGGAACCAGTCACTGTTTACCATTGCTGTTTACCCAACTTTAGTTCCCTGTCAAAGATAAAGGGATACTCTAAAAGATGGGCAAATAAACTATCCTTTATGGCTGTGAGTGGACATTTGTTTAAACAAACACCAAATTGCTTGTTTAAACAAAAAACACAACACACAACCACAGATTAGGTTAGAAAAGAAAACAACAAACAGAAGGCCCGGTCCGTAAAGAAACCGGTTGCGTAACTCGGTGTTTAGGCGGCCGGGCCTTGACGTCAGGGCTACGTCACAGTTTTACTAGAAATCAGCAGTCAAACGCTGTTTATATCGAAGTTTCGTCTTTTGCGAGGAAATTTTTTATATTTTGGGTCTTTTCGTCGTGTAAGTGTTTAAATACCTGTTACGTTCTTACTATAAATGTATTAAAAACTAACTAAAAAACTGGTGAGTTTTTAAATATAATTAAACATTTTAACAAACATAAATTTTCCTGTGTCGGTTGTTTTCTACCCATACAATGTGGGTCATACAAGGTTACATGGGGAGCTGGGACATAGACCTTGGAGGGTATGGGTTTCCTCTCTATACTGCATCTGATATCTGCAACCAACACATAATGTTTAAGACAACTTTTTGATATTTATCATCACAATCAGTATAAGCCAGGAAAAAGATTATGAAATGAACTTTACATACACATAGAAAATTACTAATAGTTTAAAAAATACTCAATGTTGTTGGCTGTTTTTAAGGCGCCTACTAAAAATAGTTTTTAAATGATGTACCTATTACACAGCATACCTACCTTTTCTTGAAAAAAAATTAAACTTAAAAAAAAGTAATTTTAATATTTCTTAAAAATTGAGGAAAATAATATTGCTGTTAATTTATTTTAAATATTTGATTTATTTTCCTAAAGTTAAAACCAACGAAAATATTCCAAATTTAGAATTAGGCTTACACTACTTTCTACCAACTAAAGTTAAAATACTTACGTAATTTTGAATTTAAAATGTCTTCGTTATTATTTTAAACTTTAGGCAAAAATTTTTTTGAAAAAATTATAAAATACAGGGTATATAAATTTTTTTTAATGTTTTTTGAAAAACTCAAAAACTCCAAAAGGCGATGCTCTATTTTTTTAAAATTTAAGTATCTTAAACAGCATTAAAAATTCTACTAGTTTGCCAATTTAAACTTTTTGCTATCTTTAATAATAAAAAAGTTAGCAGTGGTGGACACTTAACTTGGAACACTCTGTATAACGCTCAAGTAGGAGTGAAGTAATATTAGCCTTGCGTTACAGTCGATGTATTTTTTATGATATTTCTTGAAAATGCGTTAAGAAGAGGTGATCAAAAATCCTGAATCTTTGCGTTATGTTATTTATGAATGTTCCCTTAGTGCCTTATTGACTTTTAGTCATTTTAACATCCTTTTTTAAAAAAATTTTGAGTACATTTTACATTTATTTCCTACCCATCAAAAAAAAAACAATAATAGAGTTCGGCGTAAAAATTTAATTAAATTGAACAAGAGAGTAGCAAAAGTATTTATAATCGTGTCCTGAATCTGATATTTATAAAACTATTGGAATTTTTATCATAAATTTTTAAATTATTAATTTTTTTTATAAATTTTGGTATTTTTCCTGCTTTTAAATAGACCTAGCTTTATTTCTCTCATAATGTAACGTATAGGTCTTTCTTTATTGACCGTGGAGCAGGCAAAATGCCGCGTCATTGGCTGGGAGTTACCACACAACCGGTTTCTTTACGAAACTTGGATCAGGCCTGACACAATTTGACAATAAATCCTCCTTTTTTCAACAGTCATAATCGCACTGGTCTTCTGGCCAAGCACTGTTGGGGGCTGTTCAAAAGTTTTGTAATAAACAGCTTAAATTACAAAATTGCTAAATTGCCGCTTTTTGTAGCTAAATAATAGGAATAAGAGCTTAAAATTTATGTTATTTAGCTTGCTAAATTTTAGCATGCTTTTTAGCAATTATTTAACTTTATAAGAGCAAGTCCTGGGTAATATTACATCAATAGTAATTTTATCCATAAACACCTGCTATCAGAGAGGTTCTATAGCTAAAATAATTTCTAAACCACAGCTAGCTGTTTTACAGCAAAAACTAAGCTCTGACAACACTTTCACAGCAGAGTTTTTGCTTTTAAACTATATTGTCCAGTTTGTGTTACTTGGGGAGTGTGATATAGTTTAGGTAGGCTAGATCAGTTTACTGAAGATGGGCTCCATCTGCTAGTACCTAAAATAAGTATTGCAAAAAAATACAAATAATATGAATTTTCTTTCTTCTAACCTCCCACACACCCATTAACCTTATTGTGCACATAAATTTCTTGAGTGATTTTAAGACAAAAAGTTCATGTAAACATAGGTCTACAAACGCTTCGAGATAATACTTTTTGTTTATTTTGATATAGCCGCCATGCCATACCGAAGCATTTTTTATTTTGATGATAGCAGTCTTTGACGCAAAAACTTTTTTTTAAACGGTTAGAGATGCGAAAAAATTGCAAGAGAAAAAAAAGTTTGCAAACGAAACAAGGATTTTATTTCGTGTTTTAGAATCTACCAGTGGCTTACAACAAAAAAATATCCCAGGAAAAAGGTGACATGAGCCCTGAAAAAGTATAAACTTCTAGATTTTTACTATCGTTTAGTATGTCTTATAGTGTAATGACAACAGCTAAATATATGAGTTAAATTTGAGCTGCATATCTCAAAAACTGCAGGAGCTATAAACAAAAAACTAAAAAATATATGAAATTTTAACACCCTGTACCTCGACAACTAAGCGTTTGCGTGTCTATGTTTATATAAACTTTTTGACTTACAATTACTAAAACACCTTATAAATATAAAATTGTATATGATCCGATTTGAATTAGAAATTCAGTACAAAAAAAAACTGTGTACTAAGTAAAACATAGTACATACATAAGTTTGAAACACATATTTAAGTCCTACAAGTTTCTTAAAACATTGTTGCAACTCTTGTCTTATTTTGGAACACAAGTTCCACAACGACACAGAATTTTTCTTCTTTTTAAATACATTTTTTGTATTAGAAGAGGACACTCTGATCTATCTTTTATATTTCACCATAAAGATTTCGTTGAGCCTTTACTTATGGAAAATAAAAACGTGATCTGGTTTATTTAGGAAAATAGCTGTTATGTTTGATCGTGGACACATTCCCCTACCCAAATGCAAAAGTGACTTTTACAAAGTTATGTCTTATCATTAAATAAAAAATTATTGTGTGTGCTTAAGACCACACGGCAGAAGTGTAAACTTCAACAAGGCGAAATTAATAATACTGGCCTTCATCTGCATCATCATGTCGCTCGCTGAATGTTCCTCTCACAGTCGACTCGAGCAGACTTCACCCGAATGAGCGTTACATTGCTGACCCTGACGGCTCAGTTCAATTCAGTACCCACAAAAACTGCTAAACGCGCCTAAAGAAGTTACACTTCAAAAATCAGTCTTTATGATATCGAACGGGGGGCAGATTGTGGTAGGTTTGTTGTGAGGGGGCTGGTTATGGGGGAGGGGAATATCTCACTTTACCCCTTCCCATAGAAATACAGGCAGTTATACTTTTTATGTAAGAATCTATTTGTATATTATTATTAAACTACAAAAACAGCAATTAAAGTAAAATGATGTTTTCTTTTTCTAGGAGAGCTTATTTTTTTATAATGAGTCACCTAATTATGTCACTAAAATTCTAGAAAAAACAGAGAAGGAAGGCCTAGTCCGCATGTTATTTGTGGACTTGGTCGGCGCCCCTGATAGATTATGTTCATTTCGTTTGAAAGGGGCTAATTTTGATCTTAGAGGGCTTACCCCCTTCCCCAAGCTACTTCCTTGGCGTATAAACATACATTTATTCCATTCTTTCAAAAAATTTTGGTTTTGTTAATATTTAGTTTTACCAAGAAAAATTGCATTTGGATATCTGATTTGGCCCACTGTGCAACGCTACCGTCAGTCAGTTCTGCATTTCACAACAAAAAAATAAGCTTGATAAAGACAAAAGTGGGTTAGGATTGCATTTTTCTGGAAATTTTTATTTTAATTTATATTCAACTAATTTATATTTATGTTCAACGTTCGATAGTTTTGGTTTTGTAGCTGTTGTGCGATATGTTCAAACGTAAGTATTAGTCTAGTTTTGTCTAGTAATTTCGCTAACACGGAGCCCCTTTGCCAAAAAAATATTTTTTTTTTCACTTGAAAATATTTTTAAAGGCACAGCTAAATTATTTCCTGTGCGTAAAATACCAGTAAAAACCGTAGGAATCAAGAACATTTCTGCTTAAGTTGGTCTTGAGACTCAGGCCTTAAAATTTAAAAAACTTTTGTTTGCATACCTAGTACTTTTAAAAAATAATTAGTGCTGGAAAATTTGCATCTTCTTGAAAAATACTAGTTTTTAATATAGGATTTTTTTTGTTACAGGTTACTTATGTGTCTACAACAACAACAAACTTCTCAAACTTGCAAGCAATACCTATCATCTGCTATGTTGGTCCAAATAAAAAACTTGTTGCAGAGAAATAAACATCCTTCAAGACCAGTAGATGCCACCCAAATCTCTTGTGTGGTTTATTCGATTATAGCAATGAATACACAACTCTCGTGTATTCTTTGATTATAGTAATGTAACTATGTGAATGTGAAATAGAATACAATGTATTATCAAATATTATTTGTTAATTATTATTAAAAATAATATTATTCATAAGAAAAGTGCGTAAAGTGATTACATTTCCACAAACAAAAACAGTTGAGCAATATGAAGTGAAGTTCAGTTTTATAATAGTTTGTGAGAAATAGATACCAGGCACATATATAAGGAGGGGGGGGTACTGGGGGGACATTTCCCTCCTCCTTGAACAAGTTTTTATTATGAAATTTTAGTGTTGGGCACTTCACTACTAAAATGTTCTGTATTCAGTGGACTTGTCTCCGGCAAGCATTTCTGCCTACCCTGTCCAAAACATCATGCCCCGTCACTGAGAAACAACACAGGACTTTCTATATGGGAGTATCCCCCCAGAAAGAAAAGCTTTCTACATGCCTGCTACATACTTTGAGTACATGTTTTACAGAACATTTTTTGTTCAGTTCTTCAGAAGGATAATTATTCAGTAAAATTTTCTTGAAAATATTTTTGAACAAATTTCTGTTCAAAGAAAATGTTTAGCACTAAATGATTTCATAATATTTTCCATTTAAACAATAAAATTAATTTTAAAAATGTTTCTCCAACCCACTCTTTTCTATGAGGGTTATCAAAAATAACTACCTACTACATACATATTTTTACTAAAATGTCAAAAAATGCTTCGAACATGCCCCATGTTCTAAAAAAATGTAAAATCTTAATTTTAAAAACTATTTTTCTATAATCCCCAAAAACAGTTGTTGATTTTAAGTAAGCACTGTATAGTCGTTATTTTAATTTAAAAAAATAAAGTACCTTATGAAGTTTTACATTAACATTTTGTTCAAAAGGATAATTATTCAATAAAATTTCCTTCAAAGAGAAAATTGTTCAAAAACATTTTCTTCAAATCGAAATTTGTTTGCACAAATTTCCATTTAAAGAAAATGTTTTTGGGGAAATTTCCATCCAAGGAAAATGTTTTAGGAGAAAATGATTTAGAAGAATTTTCCATTTGAACATATTTTTACACAAATGTCACAAAAACTGTAAAATCTTAATTTTAAAATTTATTTTAGGTCACACTACTACTGTACCTTAGTAGTGTGAGCTATGTTGATTTTTTTGAGAAAAAAAAAAGTTGTTCTGATAGTTTAAGTGAAAATATATCTTGTGTGATCTCAAACGAAAGGTAATTGAGTCTGGAGTTAAACAAAATACATTTTAGTTTTAAAAAAAGGGTGGGGGTAGATTTCAAAAATTAGAGTTTAAGTCAAAACATGGCTTGTGTGGTATCAAACGAAAGGTAATTGAGTCTGGAGTTGAATAAAATATATTTCAGTTTTAAGTTATATTAGCTTACACGTACCTACACTATAACTATAGTACCTAGTGTGAGCTTAGGTACCCATATATTGGCAGAGTATTTTTATAATCACCAAAAACACATAAAAAAAAATAAAGTACCTTATTAAGATTCTAAATCAATAATTAAATTTAAAAAAACATTTTTTTCAAAAGGATAATCATTCAATAAAATTTTCTATATACAGAAAATTGTTCAAAAACATTTTCTTCGATTAGAAGTTTGTTCGAACAAAGTTCCATTTAAAGAAAATGTTTTTAAACGAATTTTCGTTCAAGGAAAATATATTTCAAATAAGTTTTTCATTAGAACATATTTGTTACATAACTTTTTTTCTATAATAACCAAAAACTCAAAGTTTTTGATTTAAAATAAAGGACTGAAAAGTCATTATTCAATGACCCAATAAAAGTGAAAAAAAGTACCTACTGCATAAGGTTTCTAAATAATTTATTAACAAAAAAAAAATTGAATTATATTATACAAGTAAATAATAATTTATTCTAGCACTGTCGAAACAATAATTCTTCTCATCTCATCTCATTTTCCTGGATAGTATAGGTATGCAAAGTTAAAATTTAAAAAATACAAAAAATGGATATACCTACCTAGGTACCTATGTCACAGGCTTGTAGCAATAAATAATGATTTTAGTCAAATTAAATTAACAAAATAAGCACCTATTAAAAATTGGTATACTAACCATGTATAACATGGGCGTAGTCAGGGTCTCACTCAGGGTGGGGCAAAAAAGCAAAAAATTTTATAGCTCCCCTTTAATTCTTGTATTACTGAATGAGCTAAAGCCAGGATGGTGCAGGTGACAAGGCAGGGTGGGGCAAGTGCATTCTTGCGTTGCATAATTTAAGGATGTTTCCCTATACATATCCATTATTTTGAATTTTTATGATGATTTTAACTTTGTATACTAACTATAGGTAGGTACGTTTCTTTTCATATTTCATCAGGAGATTTTATGAGTGAAGCTTCAAGACTATGTAGAACTATTCATATCTTCTCGTCTTTTGTGAGGGGCATATTTCAAAGAAATGAAGCCCCTCTGGGATGGAAAACTTTGTATACTATGTTTCTCTTCTTATATCATCAGGAGATTTTATAGGTGAGGCTTTGTGTAGAACCACAGAGGTTATCCAAGTAGAGCTAACCAAATCTTCTTGTCTTTTGTGAGAGGCGTATTTAAAAGAAATGGAGCCCCTCTCTAGGATAATAATCCGCCCCACAGAACACCATATCCGCACGTGTGAGAAATCAACTTATCATTTTTTATAACTAGTAATATAAATATAATTAAAAAAAAAACTTCTGTTTGTTTATTGTGAAATTGCTTCATACTTCTGTCAAAGTAAGCATCATAAAAATCACCGCGAACTCGATTTTCTGAAATAAGTGAAAGAATTCTACCAAGCTGCACTGACAACACTGCGGCTCGCGATCACTGACTTATATGAACGATGAGAAATAAATTCGACGTACAATTCGTGTCGGAAAACGGTTTTTGTTTCCTTCATAGAATGAAATTCGTAAGAAAATTAGCTCTAGAATGTTGTGTTTACCAATATCTAAGGTTGTTTTGCCTTTTTGGTTCAAAATAATGAGCAGAAACCTTCCACGATATTTTGCCAGTTCTAGTTGAACTCAGTGCAGCCCAATTTTATATGGCTAAAAATTTTAGCTGGCTAAAAACGATCGGAGGTCTAATCTACAAAAATCGACCCTCTGAGATTAAAGATAATGCGCGCGAATGGTTTCGTTTGTTTAGACGGGACAAAATAAAACGGCGAACAGAGATCTGAATCTTGAAGGAAAATGTGAAAACAACACAAACACTCTGTTCAATTCAGCGCCGTAGCTAGGTCCAAATTTAGAGGAGGCAAACAAAAAAATTTGGCACCTATACCCCACGAAACCTAATAGAAAAAGTTAAGTAAATTTCAATATAAAAAAGCTATAGAAAAATTGAAAAAATTGCGTACCTTGTAGACAAAATTTTTAAAAAAATTAACTTCTTTTTTGAAAACTTCGTGCCACAGAAAAATATTTAAAAAAAGAAAACGAAAATTTTGACTTTTCGACAAAAATGTCGCAGAAGAAAATTTTTAAACATAAAAAAACTTTTGGAAAACTTGAAAAGGTTGCGCCACAAACAATTTTAGAAAGATTAGGTACACACTGAACTTTTGAGAAAAATAAATTATTTTTTGGAAAAAGTGGCGCCAAAATAGAAAGTTTTTGACTAATGACAAGCGAAAATTTTAGAAAAATAAATTTTAGAAAAGATGCCGCGGTCAAAAATCTATCATTTAACCAAAGCGACCAGAAAAAAAATTTCTAACCTTTAAATTCCAAACCAAAATGCGTCGAAGCTTGCAATTGCTAAGGTACTTAATCATGCAAATTCCAATTCTGCTTTGGCTTAAGCAAGCGTCAAATTGACGATGTAAATGACCCGGAACACACCCATATACCAAGTTTACACTTAGCTGGCTAAAAATTGATTGTAATGTAGCTTAATGACAAAACTAAGATTCGATACATGATGCATAGCAACATTTAACAACAATGCTGTATACTGTATATACTTAATTAATAGGTACTAATAAGGCATTCCAATATTCTGATGTTCATGCGTATACGTGGACCTACCTTAAAGGAAAGAATCATAAACTTTTGTTGGATTTTCCCAAATTTTGAAACCGGAAACAAAGATTGGTTTCCAAAAGGATTTAAAAGCTTCTAACTTATTCTCGCTCGTTTTCCTAGAAAAAGCTCTAAAGCCGCCTTATTGTAAGCTGCTGCGTAGCTTCCAGAATAATAGTGGCTTTTAGAAGCATATTAGATAATGGCACACACTTATAGTAATAGACTTATAGCACCTACATCTCGTAAGAATGTCTAATAACGAGCTTATTAGGCAGTATAAACGTCTTTATTTAGGTCCCGAGAAATATATACACTCGGTTTCACCAATAATATTGCAAAAATTTCCCCAGATCTGTCACCATAAATTATGAAAAGAGGCTTATTTTTTACCCAACTGCAGCACGGCGAAAGGAAGGGTAATGTTTTTCGATTGTTGAATGTATGTAAGTAAATATGTATGTTTGACAAAAAAGGTGTCGTTGAATTGCTACTGATCCCGAAGGTGCTAACGGCTATATTTTTTAAACAGGAATCAACATGGCGGCCTTCAGACACCATTTTGTCACATGATGTGGGCTTTAAGGCATACAAATTATCTAAATATCAGGCGCTTTTATTGAAATCCCTTTGATTACCCATTGCAAATGTCCTCTAATTTGCTATAGTTACTTTGTAGTCCTTTTCCAACATCATTTAACTAGTTTCCCCCTCCCTCTCTTCTTCCCTCCCTCTGTATTAGTGTTAGTACTAGTTGTAGCTATACCTTTCACAAATATAGAGCGATTTCAAAAATTATTTGTGCACACGGTTTAAGACTTTTTTTCCAACATCATTTTACTAGTTTCCCCCTTCCTCTCCCTCTCTTCTTCCCATCCTCCTTATTAGTAATAGTTGTAGCTATACCTTTCACAAATTTAGAGCGATTTCAATAACTCTTTCAGCTTTAAGATTTTTTTCGACACCATTTTACTAGTTCCCTCCTCCCTCTCTCCTCCCCCACCATTACTCATTGGAAGGTAACACTGTTCGCGTCCGTAGAAAATCTACACGTTCTTTTTGGGTAAAGCTAAATGAATTGTAAATACAGGGTGTTCGGCACATGAATCGTCAAAATTTTTTGGGATATTGTTGGGGTCATTTGCTACCTTTTCAACCTTGGAACTTGGGTCCTAAGAGTCACGGCTAAAGAAATATGAATTTTTTAATTTTTCTTCTCAAATTACCCAAAATCCCACCTTTAAACCCTCGTAAGCTTTTTATTAATGCCTGGAAAAGCACCATTTTTTTTAATAATTCTGTAATCTTATGCTTCTTCAACTAATTAATAGATTTGTTAAAATTGATGTACTAAAGGGACATACGAGGTTTTTTATTGAAGAACATTAGTGATTTTGTGAAAGAAAATCAATTTCAAAATTAAAAATCAAAAAAAGTATCGACAATTGAGAACTTCATTTTTCTTTAAAAACTTTTTTAGTTGATTTCTAACGGTTTGCTAAACATTGATAAAAAAAACATTTCTGCTTTAAAATACGGATATTCCGTCAGAAAGGCGAGACTCGTTCGGAATTGGTAAAAAAAACAATTTGATGTTTATGATCGTTTACCTAGTTATACAAAAGTTAAACTTTTAACAATAATGTATTGTGTTCTTTATTTATAAATTTTGTTCGAAACGATCGTAAACATCAAATTGTTTTTCGTATCAAGTCCGAACGATTATTGCCCGTCTCACGGAATATCCGTATTTTAAAGCAGAATTGTTTTTTTTAATCAATGGTTAGCATACTGTTAGAAAGGTAATCAACTAGAGAAGTTTTTAAAAGAAAAAAGTTCTCAAGTGTCGATACTTTTTTTAATTTTTATATAAGGCCCTCGATACATTTGACAATTGTTTTACAAACAATTGTCAAATGTATCGAGGACCTCTAGTAACTACTAGTCGTAGATGGGTACAAAAATTTCGTAGTGCGCTTTGGGCATCAAAACTAAAAGGTGAAGCATGTCGTACATTATAGGTATACCTAGAGTCCCTGTATGTTGTCATATTTGGATATTCCAAATATGTCAACATACAGGGAGTCTAGGTATACCTATCAATTTTGTATTCAACTGCGACTAGTACTTACAAGTAAATTTAGAAGTTGGGTGTTCTTTTATTTAAACATTTTTGTATGTAAATAGTTGATACAGGGCCGTACCCAGAAAAAATTAGGCGGGGGAATAAGTAGTTTAAAATAGAATTTTTAAAAATTTGCGTTTTGTGTTGTACGAAATGTTTTTTTTTCTACCAAAAATTTTGTCAATTTTGCACCCTGTCACTTGTGTGCTTTTATCAATAATAATGTTAATCCTGGATTAAAATACATAAACGGAGTATAATAAGGAATCTAATACCTTCCCAACTAAAAGTTAGGTATTGCAATTGAAAAATTATCATGGTTGGGTTAAAAATCTTGCTTTAAAATTGAATTTTGCGTTTCTATTTGATATGTGCAAAAGCAAAGTTCGTACAGTATTTTATTGTAAGTACTACAAAAATGGTTGCAAGAAATTTTTATTTTATATTTGTGTTTCTAATCTGCCATAAAAAAGATACATATTTTAATGATCTGTTTAGTGCTAAACAAAAAAAAAATGGTGCCAACAGGCGCGGACAGCAATTCATAAGACCTAGTTGTCCTGGGTGTGGAAGCTTCTTTTTTGTTGATTATTACCGCTCCGCTTTCTCACCGTTTTCTTCTATAGACGTAGGACGAGAGACAAAACGATCTGATTAACTTTGCAAGGGTGTCACATTGACCAAGCAGTGTTGTGAGGAGTCCTATAAGGACGAAACAGTTAACTGTCAACACTTATTAGGTGTCCATTAGGTCTTGGACCCCCGTGAGGATAAGCTTTCGAGCTACCCACGGAAAAATATAAGAGAATCAAAAACTTCTTTTTACCCGATTAGCCACGAAAACTTATTTGGTTTTGAATCAATATGTGGGACTACGTTACTTTAATTAATTAGAAAAAAATGATGCCCCGATTTTGGCACATGCCTAAGTAGAGAAGGATTTCTTAAAAGCTAAAGGATAGGTTCATTGAATATCTACCTAATTTGAAAAACTAATAAAAAAAATTAAATAGTGTTTGAAGTTTGTATTATAAAAAATCTAAAAATGGTAAAATATTGAATTTTGTTTTTTATAAAAAGGATCAAAATGGAAGTAATTATCTGACGAGTAGATGTAAACGACAAAAGACAAGAAAGAAAAGGCCCTTAATGTTGACATTGCAGTGTGTACGCTTAAATTTGTATATCTAAAAATTTTAGTTGCGATATTATGCATGAAACCGTCTCTAATGTTCCAAATTCGACGTTTTTGGGGGTTTCCAGTATTTCCGGACATAAAAAAAAACTGCCCTCGACTGGCGAGGCTCGATTTTCAAAAAAAGGAAAATTTTTTTATAAAAAATTTTTTTGGTGTAAACTACTTTTTTAAAGGTTTAATAAATATTACAAGCGTCAAATTAAATTTCACCTTTTTTCACCCACTTTTGGTTTTTGACATGTTAGACCAAGTTGGTATTTTTCTTTTAGAATGATTTCTTTTATTTCGATTTTATATTTTTATTTTTTAATGACCTTCTTTTTAATTAATTTTTTGTTAGAATATTTGAAATCCAGTAAAAAAATTTCTACGTTGTCCAAAACACCTATTCTCCACCTATTCGATCCTGACAATCATCTTCTGTCACGTTTTTTTGACTCTTTGTCTTTGGATTGGCTGTTGCCATTCCAGTTCAGGCCGCTTCCTTTTTCTGCGGCCTATTGGTTTTCATTCTAGGACCGTTTGGTAATCTTTCGTTGTTCATCCGTTGTACATGGCCATACCATATCAGTTGTCTTTTAATGATATCATTCGTTATGCTTCCCTCGATTCCCATTCTTTCTTTTATGATCTTATTTCTTATATGATCTGTTCTAGATATTCTTACTGATCTTATTGCATCCATTTCGACACTTTCCATTTTTGTTTTTTATTTTTCTGTTACACGACAAGTTTCTATTCCAATCAACGACGTGCTTATCTCTCTGCTCCATAAAATACTGTTTCGTAGGTGTATGTTAAATTTTGTATCATATATGTTAAATTTTACATTCTTTTTTATCTCTCTGCTCTATAACATAGTGTTAAGACATCCGATAAACTTTTTTGCTTTTAGTATTCTTTTTTTCAGTTCTTAACAGTCTCTTCCTATCTTTTCAAATGTTAAAGTATACATACTCATTGCATGGAGATATTGTTTGTCCATTGTCTAGTTCTCACTTGATTCGTTTCCAATACATTAGTAGGTACTGGGTCTTGTCCACGTTCACTGATAACCCCCACTTTTGGTATTCTTCCGTTAACTTTCTAATTATATACTACATGTCTTCTTTATCATTAGCTACTTGGTCGTCAGCAAACCGTAGTGTGTTTATGGTAAATCGGTCGTTAAGTTGTATTCCCATGCCGTGTACTTTACGTTTCCAGTTTTGTAATGCTACTGCTATATATATATATATATATATATATATATATAGCCTTTCTTTACCAGGAATTGTTTTGAAAGTCGATTTAGATGTTGACCTTTTGTATAGTTCTTTTATCGCTTTTATATATGTATGATTGATATTAGTTTGCTCTAACACTGTCCACAATTTTTCTACTGGAACGATATCATATGCTTTTTGTAGGTCCACAAAGGTAACATGATTATGACTATATTTCTGGCACTATAAAAACCCCCTGTAGGTTAAAAACAACTTGTGATATCCAGATGCGGCTTCTACCTTTAAGCTTCTCTTGAAAATTCAGCCTCGCTAGTGGAAGTAGGTTTTGTCTATCGCCCTCACTGCTCCCAGAAACACCTAAACCCCCAAAAACATCATAGTTGGGACAACCTACACAAACTTATAACCAAGGGGTGCAATTTAGCAACCTTACAATAAGAAAATTGTATAAGCATAATGGCTCTATTTGCTTTGTTTTTCACAGTTGTTGAAAACGGATTCCTAAAATGAGGCTTAACACGTGTTTTAAAATGTGCTTACATTTTGTGTGTTTCCAATTTATCATGCTACAAGCGATGTATTGATTTTGTGCCACTCATATTGAAATAAATAAGGGATTAGTACAAAAGAAATACTCAGAAAAATGAATATCAAATAATAAATATTTTAAAAATTCTACTTAAAGAGGTTGCGTCTTTCAAAACTTACCGTGGTCATATTTTTTAAAATACAAAATTTTTATGTTGATGTTGATCGGTAATAAGTAAAAAACCTATGGTCATGGAAAGGTCAATAACAGCACTTTTCACCACCAAACCTTTGATGTGTTAAGTGGCACCTTTTGGAAAAAGGCCTTAATTTACTTTCCTAATTTTTTATTTTTCAGTTTTCAAAATTTCCTATCTACAATTAAGGGTCAGAATTCACCCCTTTAAAATTCAATCGACATTCAACTAGAATTATTGTAAGTTACAGTAAAAATATGTCACAGTTTCTTTTTTTGTCAAGCCTCCCCTCCGAAATAGTCGAGAAAAAGAGATTTCTTATCAGAAAAAATAGGACAAGATAATTACACGCAAACTTTTATTGAAATTTTTAAATCCTCTCTCCGATTTTTTTTTCCTTGGTACCGCTCTACTTTGTCTCAGGTATCTAGAGACCCTGAAATCAAGAACTGTAAATATTACAGTTCAAGTGCATACGCACTTCGCACCGAAACGCGGGCTATCGAAACTATAGGATTTTTTCGCAAGCATTTTATGCTTACTCGTGATTACTAGTTACCAGAAAATATTCCTCTTTTACCGCTCTGTCAACACTGGAGAAACTACGTTCTTCAGTTAGAGAGTACAGTGGGGCAGAGCGGTACAGAATGAGTATTTTCTTTTATTATTGTGGTATGCTGTTTCTCACTGATAGAAATACACTAATACCCTGTTTCACCAATGCATGCCCACCCCGATTCAAAAAACGCATCACCTGATGCGCTTATTGAATCGGGGTGGGCATGCATTAGTGGAAACAGGGTATGAGAAAAGGAGAGTACTAATGCTTAGGGTCACCGCATCTTGCATGGAAGCCTGGCGTTGGAGACATCTCCTTACTAATGCTAGTAACCACGAGTAAGCATAAAAATCTCGCCAAAAAGCCTTTTGCCTACGGGCCTGGTTGAATACATTGGTACATACGTGCGACAATTTGCAACTGCGTATCTCATTAAGCTGATCACATACAAACTTTCATAGGCCGCAGAACGCGTAGCATAGGGCTTTCAACCAATCACCGATCGAATAGCCGCGGCCATATTGGATTTGCATGTGAAAAGTCCGTAGCCGATTGGCCGGAGGTTATGCTATGCGCTATGCATTTTTGTGTGTGATGGGCTTTAAGGGACTCGTAGCGACGCGCGACGTAGCGAGCTGTAAAAACACAAAGCTGACCAATAAGATTTAAGCATTAACGTCCAAGAACAATTAAACATACAAGCAACTCAATACAGGTGTTAGACGCTCTGGATCCATTTAACCGATGTCTGGAGTAAAGCAACTGTCAAAATATATTAAGGGCCTTTTACCAATGTCAAACTTCTGTATTTAGTTGCTTGAACTTTTAATTGTGCCTATGGTGTTGGAAAAAAATCTTAAAGCGTGTGAAAAAGGATTTTTGAAATCGCCCTATATTTGATAAAATTATGCGAATATAATTTTTAAAGAGGGTGGGAGGGGGATGACAGGAGGGGAGATGTGTGGGAGCAGGGAGGACTACAAAGTAATTACAGCAAATTAGATGACATGACATTTGCAATGGGTGGTCAAAGGAATTCTATTAAAATCGCCGGAAATTTAGGTAGTTTGTATCTTTATAGCACCTTTGGGATCAGTAGCAATTCAAGGAGACCTTTTTTATCAAAATCGGTTCAGCCGTTTAGCCTCTAGCGCGACACAAACATACATATTTACATACATATCCTTTCGCCGTGCTGCAGTTGGGTAAAAAGGAAGTAAATATCATACCCATCATATTTGTTGCATAAAGCATCCAAATGTGAATATAACATGTGGCCACGCAAATGAAAATTGCGTGACCTAGACTTAAAATTAAAAGTTATTATGATGGGCTTGTCGCGTGTGTATAAAATTTTAAATAGTGTCACACATAGAGGGTCTCTAAATTTACCCACCTAATATAACAGTCCACTGTCAGTTTGCGCTCTTCCACTTGTGCATAATTCAGGTAAGAGTCTGAGGGTATAAATGTGAGTCCCGCTTCCTACTAAAAGATTTAATAGGGTTGCAAATCCTGCAAATTTCCGGAAATATCAGCGAAAATTTCCAGAGCCTACACTCCAATGAAATTAAACTTTTAATCACAATAATTTATGGAGTAATTTAACATTTTCTCGTTATTTTTCTACTTTGGTAGAAACTAAAAGTGAAAATAGGAGCAATATATTTATATTATAACGTATCTTATTTTTTACTTAAGTTCCAAACAGAAAAAAAGACAGATTTTGTGTATATATACCCGCCACAACGATAAGTAACTATTGTTATTTCCTAAAATTTGCTTATTACCGATACAAAGATGCTTTTCTAGAATCGTTTCTACTCCTTACCCTGTAATGTTATCTCACACGAATCATCTAAATGATTAAAAAACCATTACGAGTGTTAATCATCATAATTCATACCGACACGCCGGCACGTATACTGAATACCATTTATTATATTGTTACTTACAAATTTAAGTTATTTAAATTTTATAGTTAGAATTTACTTAGGTTTAGTGTAGTATTAGGTTGATTTACCTTATGGTTGTATTCTTAGTCTAGGTTTTGTTGCGCTATCTATGACACGCTCCTGCTCGAATGGTCCGCGGTCTAGAAAAGCTGGTATAAGCGGGAATCGAAGAAGGATGGATGGTTCTCGAATAGTAGGCAGACCATATATATAGGGCCGGACGTCGCGCATTGAGTCAGTCAAAGATAACGAAAGGTCGTGATCGCTAGATGTTAACACGAAGTTAATAGGGCGATTAAAGTAGTGAATTATTAGCAAGTTATTAGTAAGTTTAAGTGCGTGTTTTTGTACATAATTTGTCGAAATAAATTGACAAATCGTTTTTGACGTTTGCGAGTTTTATTTGCAAAGTGAACCCGTAACAATATTTTCATTTATAGAGAGAAAAAATTAAAAAGTCCTATAGTCTTATTAATGTCATATATCTGTGGGCAAGGCAGCGCTCCGCCAAGTGTACCACCTTTTCTCGAAATATTTCAGCCCATATTTGACCTATCTAAAACTCTACTTCGGAATGAACTACGAAACTCAAACTTTGCACATTTGTAGATCTGTATAGGGTTAACAATCCCTTTAAGTTTCATGAACTTCCATTTGTAAAGGAGTTACGAAATTTTAAAAAAGGTCGGAATTGCCAGTCACTCACTCAAATCATCAAAATTCTACTGTACTTCCAGACATGATAAAAGGCTGAAATTTGGCAGACTAATAGAAATTATGACCAATCCCTTGAAAAAATCAAAAAATCCACTAATTCTAGTTTACTCCCCTCCCCTATACATGTAAAGTTATGTAAAAGTAACATTGTCTACTTCCAGAAACGCTAAAGAGCTGAGCTTTGGACGGCTGATAGGAACTATGATAAAACCATAGGAAAAAATTGAAAACTTCAAATATTTAAATAAGGCATTGCAAAACTTTTAAACAATATTCCGCATATTTTACTACCTTAAAACTTAAATATTATCCAAATCCTTTAAAAAATTAGTGAGTACGCAAAAATGGTATTCCGTAAAAAGAATTGAGCCGTAAAGCCAAGTGCTCTAATACAAAGTTCAAAATAAAACGCTCTTACTTGTTTGGAAATGTTTTTCTAAACTTGGCTATTAGGGCTGCAAATTGACTCTTAGGCACAGTGCTAAATTAAACATAAACATTTCGCTGTAATAACAAGTTAAAAAAAACATTTCCAAACTAGTAAGAACCTTTCATTTTAAACTTTTTATTGGAGAACTTGGCTTTACTTTTATCTCAATTCTTTTTACGGGATACCGTTTTCGCGTTCTTGGCTTTTTTTACATGAAATGTTTTTGTTATGATATTATATTCTGTAATCTTTGCTCAATGCCATTGCCAATGTCAAAAGCCACTGTTTTGTCAAAAATGTATTCCTCTCTAGAGAAAAATTACTTTCGTCTCTGAGAACAAAACTAATAAAAGTTAATTTTAATGGTCGTAGGAAAAATAGCGTACATAACTCGTTAGAAAGTAACTTTCACTCTTGTGTGAAGAAAGTCACATTCCTATAAACTAGCCATCTTCGAATAACACGCTTGCAAGCCCACCCAGATCGGTTTAATCTGGAATACCTTGTTTACTGTGACTGAACTTCCTACAAAAGTGTCATACTAAGTACTATTTACTAAATTACGGATTTTTCAGAAACTTATAGAATTTCGAAAATTATTCTACACCTACCGATTTTTGCCTAACTGGCACAAAAAACCTAATCCAAAAATAAAGTGGGTTTGTACCCTATCGAACGATACCGAATGCACTTGAATCCTTTCCACCTTCTTCTTTTTCGGTGCAGTCTTACGAAAACTATACCGGAGTGGGTTCCCGGAGAGTCCGTGGGAACCTCATTGTTTACCTGAGATCGGAGCGGAGAGTTTTTCGTCAGTACTCCATTTAACGAACTACCCAGATCGTATCCATTCGTGTCCGAATGTCCTTTAGAGTAATCGAAGGTCCACCAACGCACAACACACAACCGATACAAAACACCAAGACGCAAGCCCTGCACGCCCGGTTCACACCGTGTTTCAGTGAATACATTACATATTATTTAGATATTAGGGTGCTGTGGAAGAGACTGCCATGTTTCCATCGAACGGATTAGCACTAACGTCAAACACACAACCGATAAAGTATAGACAAAAAAATACGCTCTGTGTGTCCCTCTAGATCGGTTTAGACTGGAATAGACAGTTTTAGAAATTGAGCTACCTTCAGAAGTGTCAAACTAAGTACCATTTAAACTACTATACTTGGAAGTCATAAAAGCCAAAATAACCAATTCTGGAATCTAGAAGACTTTCTAAGAAAGTTGAGTAATGAATTAAGTTAATATATACATATCTAATACCTACCGATTTTTGCCAAACTGGCACAAAAAATCCATAATCCAATGATAAAAAGGGTTTCTACCCTGTGGAACGATACCGCAATCCCTTGGATCCTTTCCACCTCCTACTTTTCCGTTGTAGTCCCACGGGAAACACCCGAGTGGGCTCCCGGCGAATCCGTGGGAACCTCATTGTTCACCTGAAATCCGAGTGAAGAGTTTTTCGTCGGTACTCCATTTACGAAAATTCCGAGATCGTACCCATTCGTGTCCGAATGTCCTTTGGAGAAATCGAACGGATTAGCACTAACGTCGAACACACAACCGATGTAATATACATAAAAAAATACGTTCTGTATGCCCCTCTAGATCGGTTTAAACTGAAATAGATAGTTTTTAGTGATCGAGCAACCTTTACAAGTGTCAAACCAAGTACCACTTAGAACACATATTTAGGAGTCATAAAAGCCAAAATAACAAAGTGTAGAATCTACAAGAATTGCTAAGAAAATTAAGTAATGATTGAGTTAATATACATAGCTAATACTTACCGATTTTTACCAAACTGGCACAAAAAAGCCATAATCCCATGATAAAAGGGGTTTCTACCCTGTGGAACGATACCGAAATCACTTGAGTTCTTTCCACCTCCTTCTTTTCCGGTGAAGTCTCACGGGAACCACTCGAGTGGGTTCCCGGAGAGTCCGTGGGAACCTCATTGTTTACCTGAGATCCGAACGGAGAGTTTTTCGTCGGTACTCCATTTATCGAACTACCGACATCGTACCCATTCGTGTCCGAAAGTCCTTTAGAGTAATCGAATGGACTAACACCAACGTCGAACACATAACCGATACAATACAATAAAAAATACGCTCTGTGTGCCCCTCTAAATCGGTTTTCAAGGTTCTAAGGTATAAACTGGAATATATAGTTTTCAGTGATTGAACTACCTACACAAGTCTCACACTTAGTTCCGTTTAGACTACATATTTGGGAGTCATAAAAGCAAAAACAACAATTTCTATAATCTAGAATCTAGAAGACTTTCTAAGAAAGTTAAAAATTATGCTGAGTTAATATACATAGTTATTACTTACCGATTTTTGCCAAACTGGCACAAAAAATCCATAAGCCAATGATAAAAGGGGTTTCTACCCTGTGGAACGATACCGAAATCACTTGAATTCTTTCCACCTCCTTCTTTTCCGGTGTAGTCTCACGGGAACCACCCGAGTGGGTTCCCGGGGAGTCCGTGGGAACCTCATTGTTTACCTGAGATCCAACCGGAGGGTTTTTCGTCGGTACTCCATTTACCGAACCACCGACATCGTACCCATTCGTATCCGAATGTCCTTTAGAGTAATCGAACGGACTAGCACCAACGTCCAATACACAACCGATACAAAACACCAAGAAACAAGCCCTGCACGCCCGCCTAGATAGGTTCACACCGTGTTTCAGTGAATACATTACATATTATTTGGATATTAGGGTGCTGTGGAAGAGACTGCCATGTTTCCAGGGCAGTCTAGATGGCTGCGGAGTGCGTCGCGTCACGAGGTATAGATTTACGTCATGAGAGGCGTCCGCCACACGACTGGGCGTCGGGCTCAGCTGATACAATCGTCGTGACGCTTCTAGGGAATGAAAATCGCAGAGGGAGCGAACGAAAAAGCGTCATTGATTGAAGATTATATAGATAGCTGATATCTTAGTTATATAAATATTAAACTGATGCTTGAATTTTCGGAACAAAGCTATCGGTATCCACATAATCTTTATAATAAATAACCCTTTAATTGTATGAACTACTACTACTAAGTTAAAAAGTTTGGTTTTATTTGTGTCACTGCACTTTACTATCTGAATTTGAAATTGTTAACTTAGTTAGTACCTAGTCGCTTAGAAGGCTTCACGCTCTGTCAAACTCATACCATATACAAGATGGCGGCTCAAACACGAAAATCAGGAAAATTTTGGAGAATTCACAACTTTTTCATTTGTGATTTTTTTTTAACGCAACTTTATTTTGAGTGGTATGCCCAGACACCACAATTTCACTTCGTCAAACCCTAAAGCTCCCCTAATCAAGATAAAAAATAAGACGGAAACGGGGAGTCAGCAGACTTACTTAAAAATGGCAGCCATATTTAAACCTCCAAACCTCTCTAGTCAGTCAGTGTCAGCTACCCGCCATATTTTACAAGTTATTATTTAGACAAGTTGGCGATGATTAAACCAATTTTTACTTGTTTTGGCAGATGTTTAACTGAAAAATGATTCTTATGTCATGCTTATATTTAATCATTGACACGTATTTAATACGGTAACGCATCTACAGCGATAGTTTAAGTTATGTGTGTAGTATACCTTTGAAAATGTATATATATAATTTTTTTTATCGATCATTATTTCTATAGTTTCTCAAACTTTAAACCATCCCTTAGGGGTGGTACAACAATAGATTCTGGGAAAGATTTCCATTTCCAAGTTACAAAAATTGGATTTGGTTTTTCTTTAATTTTAAAGTTAATTTAAATTATTTTGAAATTAAGCTCACTGAGAAATGCTTGCTATCCTAATGCACGTTAGCATGAACTAAATCTTTCCAGTTATTTGACCTCAAAGTTGTAAAAAAATACACTTAAACCGGGCAAGGTCAAGTCTATAGATTTTGTACTTAGACCCTAGTCTAAGTGCTAAGTTTTAATATTTTAGTAAACACTTTATTTTACATGTTTATATAATAAAATTACTTTACGCCTTCAAACTAGGGATATTTTTATCATTGGACTTCCATCTTTCTTACTCAATGCCATGTGGTTGTATATGGAAGGGCATTGTGGATGCGCGCGACTATGCCGATGTTTCTTGTATTTGTTTGGGTGGCGGAAGGCGCCGAATTCTAATCCTTTAAAGAATATATCCTAGTTAGGCAAGAACGGGATAGAACGTTGAAAATATTTGTGCAACCATGAGGAGAATCCCAGTGAGTTTAAGGAGAATTTATTTGTTATTTTTGTATTTATAGCATAAGAGATCTATACATATTTCATTAGGGACGCGTAAAACCTCTCATTAAGAAAAGGAAGAAAGTATCGGATAGACTACTTCATCCTCCAAATAGAAAGACAGAAAGAAAGAAAGAAACCACAACGTTTTCTCGTCATTCTTATCTATTCTTAATGTAGTGGGCTCTATTAGGAGGCGTGGGGCAAAGAGTGTAAAAAAATTAGAGTAGAGGTTACTTCCCAGACTTTTGAGTCGCACGAGATAGGAATGGAAACCGCTAAAGTATTCAGGGTTTATAAATATTGTTTATAAATTTTGTCCATTCCGCTGTCGATCATGGCAGTTATCTCCTTGTTTGGTTTTTTTTTGTAAATTTTTTATTTTTGATAAAGAATCCGGCTCGGAGGACCAGATTATATCGAATCCATAAAAAAATTAAGGTTAATAAGGGTCGTTTGTAACTACTTATTTAAGGTCATAGGCCATTATAATCATATACGTAATATTTACGTATATGATTATAATACTGCGACATCTTAATATTGTTTACAAAATCAGTTGCAATTTGAACACCTCGTTGCGTAAATGAATGGCTATTAAAATGTAAGTACACATCTACAAATAAGTACGTGAGGAATTTGTTTGTTTAAAAATAATAAACTCAAGTATATGATGTGTTTTTTCTGTATTGCTAGTAAGACCCAGATGACATAATTGGGCAACAATTTGACAACACAAGATTTGTTAACTGTTAAAAATTGTGACGCGGACTCTTTTTGGCTACTATGTTGGAATTTTTAAAGAACGCATCTCCAATGAGGGGTAAATACCAACCAATTTCCCTATTCAAGTTCTACCATTGTGCGGATGTGTTCTCCAAAAATTCCTAAATTGCCAAAAGGGGCGCTCTCACAAACTAAACCCCGGAAATTTTCTAAATTCAAAATTTCAAATCAGTTTTCGAGAATAATTGGGTGAAATGTTTTCAAAATGTCACCCTGTAAATCAGCTGCAATCCGTCGAGGTCACGGATAATAGAACATTGACGGATTGGATTTGACTAAAGTAAAAGCGGCAAATCAAAAATGGCCGCCGGCCTTTGTACAGAGATATAAGAGGGATTGTAACCATTATTGACATTTCGGTCTATGGTTTAGAAATGTCAAGGGCTTGTCAACCGCTGATTCTACCCAGCTGCAGCACGGCGAAAGGAACGGTAATGTTTTTCGATTGTTGTATGTATGCAAGTAAATATGTATGTTTGTGTTACGCTAGAGGCAAAAAGTCTGAACCGATTTTGACAAAAAAGGTGTCGTTGAATTGCTACTGGTCTCGAAAGTGCTATAGGCTATATTTTTTTAAACAGGAATTAACATGGCAGTCTTCAGACGCCATTTTGTCACATGATGTAGGATTTAAGGCATACAAATTATCTAAATTTTAGACGATTTTATTGAAATTCCTTTGATTACCCATTGCAAATGTCCTCTAATTTGCTGTAGTTACTTTGTAGCCTCCCTGCTCCCCCCGATCTCCCCTCCTGTCATTCCCGCCACCCAATTCGAAAACCATATTCGCATAATTTTATCAAATATAGAGCGATTTCAAAAATTCTTTTTGCACACGCTTTCAGATTTTTTTTCGAAAACCATTTTACTGGTTCTTCCCCTCCCCCGCCTCTCCCTCTCTCCTCCCCGCCGCGTCATCTTTACTAGTAATAGTTGTAGCTATACCTTTCACAAATATAGAGCGATTTCAAAAAAAATTTCGGCACACGCTTTATGATTTTTTTGGATACCATTTTACTAGTTTCTTCCTCCCTCTCTCCTCCCCCACCTTCACTCAATGGAAGGTAACACTGTTCGCGTCCGTAGAAAATCTACACATTCTTTTTGGGAAAAGCTAAATGAATTGTAAATGCATAGTGCTTTTTATAAGACTGAATAAGAATTAAACCTAAAAGTGGAAAAAAAAAATAATAAGAAAAACACCCAACTGCTAAATTTACTTGTAACAACTAGTCGCAGTTGAGTACAAAATTACCCAATAACCTGATTATATATATATATATATATATATATATATATATATATATATATATATATATATATATACAAAACTATATAATTTCATAAGTGCGCTTTGGGCATCAAAACTAAAAGTTGAAGCATGTCGCATAGGTATACCTATCAATTTTGTACTCAACTGCGACTAGTACTTACAAGTAAATTTAGCAGTTGGGTCTTTTTTTACAATTTTTTTTTATTGTTTATTTGTTTTTTTAATTAAATTTGGGATGAAATCTCACTGTTAAACACTGCTAAGGGTCTTGAAACAATACTGTTTTCAGTAGAGTAGGAAAAGTCCGAAAATTTCTTCATTTTTCAACAGAAACACAATAAAAATAACAACAACTTGACAAGGCCGTGATAAAATCAAAGTATAAGTAGATTTGGTTAGGCTGCCTACCAGTGCCCAACTATTTTTACCACGTTTTCAATGGTAATGTCAAACGCATGGTGTACCTACTCTTTACAAGAGCGATTCTTGGTCAAAATCGAGAGGGATTAATAGTCGAAGAAAAAATTATTTGTAATATAATTTGTTTTCTAAGGTGGAGGGTAATTCTTCTATTTTCCTTTTAATTATTAACAAAAAGTGCATTTTTTTTCTAGGAAGGTTAATTACCACGTTAACCTCCCTCAAATCCGCGCTTGCTCTTTCTATTATGGTTGGTTGTAAAATCTAATATCTAGCTGTTCTAATCTTCTAATATCTCTGGTACACAGTGTGCCTGAATAAAGTATAGGTTACAAAAAAATGGTTCCAAAACCTAAATGCACATTTTCAATATGGACCCTTTCCTGACTTCAGAGCCACATTGATATAAATCCTAGCTGATCCCCTTCTCGAAATTTTATCACTTTTTTGCCATTTTTCTAGTTAGCCCAGGCGCTGGCTCCTGTCACATGTGACCTAATATGTGCGCTCAGTTTGACTGCAGGGCATTATTAAGCACCCATAGGAGTATAAAAAAAGTTTGGTCACGTGGTCTAACTCATGGTCGTTTAGCCGCCATCTTTGAAAATGGCCGCCAAATTGATAGTTTTTTTTTTGTTTAAGCGGATCTCCCTACCCAGTGGTCCAATTTAAATTTTTTAAAGCTTGTTATACTCCTTTTTTAAAGGCACATAAATTTTGCTATTACATATTTTGGATAAATTAAGTTCTTAAGATATACCAAGTTATTAGTATTTCCGCTCTCAAAAAAATTAAAATAATACCTATGCTCATTTTATTATAGCTACAATATTATTGACATTTGTTTTTTTTTTGTTACATAGAAGGCTTTAAACCTTTTATAGAAGAGGATATTGACTATATGTTTTTAGAATGGTACCCCTAAAGTCTGCCTTAAAGATGGTGGTTTCTAAAACCGTTCACAAGATTATAGAAAAAGTGAATTAGCAGCGAAACGACGCATCCTAGCAAAAACGTTAAGAGTAATTTTTTATAGAACTTTTAATTCCGCTCCTTCTGATTATTGTCATATCTTTTACAATTTTTAAGAAAAAAATCGATTTTGGAGCGAAAACATGAAATTTTTACAAAATTGTATATTTTAGCTGGTTTGTCCAGCTAACTATCGAAGCTAGGATGCTGAGTGATACATCAAAAGAAGCGGAATTAAAAGTTCTGCGAAAAATTAATTTAAGCGTTTTTCGCTAGGATGCATCGTTTCGCTGCAAATTCATTTTATCTATAACATTGTAGCTACAATAAAATGAGCATGGGTATTATTTTAATTCTTTTGCGAGTCGAAATACAAATAATTTTTAAATTATGTAATGAGAAAATTTGTTTGCCTTTAAAGAGGAGTAAAACAGGCCTTAAGAAGTTAAAATCGGATTACTATGTAGGGAGATACGCTAGACTAACTAGAAAAAAGGCAAAAAATTGATAAAATTTCGAGAAGAGGATCAGCTAGGATTTATATGAATATGGCTCTGAAGTTAGGAAAGAGTCCATATTCAAAATGTGCAATTAGTTTTTGGAACCATTTTTATGTAACCTATACTTTATTCAGGCACACTGTGGGTAGACGTCCGGCTTTTAAAATTTACCAATACCTAATATTCACGTGAATGTTAGTTTTAAACATTGACTTCTTTGTATAAAGGCCCTTTTTGTATAAAGGCCCTTTCAGGGCCTTTATACAACTCAATGGTTTTAAAATAATAAACTTTATAACATGGTGCATATGTATTGCATTATATGCATGAACTGGAGCTTTTATTATGGAAACAACACCAAAATAGAAAGAGGCATTCGCTGTTTTTATTAACTTTTTTATTTGTTTTATGTAGGCCTCTCTGAATGATCGGGTAATAATCATAATAAAAACTATATTAGACACTTTAAAAATTATTTTTTGGTGATATTGTACTTACCTACTCTGTTACACATAGTAAATCAAGCAGGTAATGAAGATGCGTGTTAATGTCATTTCTTTGTTTGCGGCATTAATTAACTGTCAAAGGAAAGTTACACAACGTCCATTTCCGAACATACTATAGTGGAGGAAATTAGTTACTCATAAGTGATCTCTATTTATGAAGGCCTTTAATCGGATTTTAACTGTAAGTAATCTTGAACCTGCTGTTTACTGCACCATCTTTCATGCAGGCGGAGATATTTTCTGTGCTAGAAGCAGTGGCGTCCCGTGAATTGTAAAGTTGGGGGGTCGCAAATGGCTTAAGAGTAGGGGTAATGGATTTTTCAAGCAATACTTAAATGTTTGAATATTCGTTTTATCTAACACTGCAAATCCAGTGTAAGAATTCATTTGTTCTCTGGAAGATTCATGTTTTGTTATTTTCTCAGGTCCGTTCGTCCCAATTAGGGGCAATTCTTGTTGCCGCAATATAAAACAACTCACACGGGAAACAGTACAACAGGTTGGTTAAATCACACTCCCAAATCCAGTGAAATCCAAATGAAACTTCTGTTTTGTGCCCTTCTTTGACTAATGTGAGTTAGGTTTAGATCCGGTAAAGGCCTACCCAGTTCTTTAATTTTGATTTTATCTTGAAAAGAAAAACTGGCAAAATTGGTTTTAATATTATTCCTGACGCAATTCATTATCCAAATCGATAATAAAAATTCGCGGTAAATTATAACACGACTAAAAAAGCAAAACAATATGAATAAGGTAACATATTAATCAGACTGGCCGCAAAATAGTTGCGCCTTTTTTTAATTAAAAGAGCGGTATGTATGATGTAAACCTCCGCTCCCACCACGTTCCCATGGTAACACGGGACGCGAGATGGCTTGCGACCCGAGAAAGCCGAGCGGCTACCGATTCATCGATTCGTACTTAATCGTGTCGGCAGCAGGGTCGAGGCGAAAGGGAAAATTGTAGAATAAGAAAATAATTAAATATAAAATATTTTTTAAATAGGATTTATTTTTTTGTATTTTTGAGGAGGGGCGTGCGGCCTGTCGGCCTTAAAGAGCAGCCGCCCCTGGCTAGAAGCAATTAATCTCCTTAACTTGTGCCTTGATGACGCGATGTCAAAGTCTGTCACTGCAAGGCTCTAAACTTGTGCAGCACCAACTTCAACCTTGTTCGAAGATCTCAGGAAAATTTAAATTGGTTGGGAACCGACATCGGGCATTTTTGACATACAAGGTAATGAGGCAGCCCATAGACCATAGCCAAAGCAGGTGCAGTTGAAGACGGTTTTCAAGTTAAGAATACGGTGACCATCTTAGTAAGCCTTGTCACCGTAACAAAGCTAGCTGAGAAAAGATGGGTAGGGTTAGAAGCCGACAGCATCTTAAGGCAGATGTGAACAAAATGGGATGTGAAGAGGACAGATTGGAGTTGGAGAGGACTGTCTTGTTACTTAGGTACATGCGGGAAATGCTGAGAATATGACTTATGTTATTACAATAACTTCTACACGGTAAAATAAATTGTCTTAGATCAAAGCAAATTGCTTTGAAGTAAAACAATTTGTGTTTTCCTATTCACCAATAGAATATTTTCTTGAAATAGCACAAAAAACGTCTTGCCTCTTATTTTAATGTGAAACAGAAATTGTTTCACTATAAATTAGAACTGAATTAATCTAGGGCACCGTTTTCTCTGGAACCAAATATTACTTATATAAAGTAATGCTGTGTTACAAAATGAAATATACTGAAACGAAACAATTAAAGAAGAAAAATAAAGTCTCATTTCAAGATTAAATGTTGCGTTGAACTAAAAAGAAATATTTTAAATCAAAACAAATTGTTTTGAGGTAAAACAATTTATTTAAGAAAAGAACGTGTTTTCATTCTAGACAAAATTTTTTACAGTGCCTTATTACAGGCCACTGCCTCTCTCTCGGGCCGCTTAACACCTGATTAAACATACTGGCAAATGACTACTGCTGTATTTGTAGGGACGAGAAGGAACCTGAGAGCACAAAACATACTACTATGTCAGTTTAGAACGTTTTTCTACGTTCTCCGACGCCTATTCTTCACCTCCTTCGACCGAAAGTCATCTTCTGTCAGATTTTTTTGACTCATTCTTCTTTGGATTGACAGTTGGCATTCCAGTTTGGGACGCTTTTTTTCTGCGTCCTATTGGTTGTCATTCTAGGATCTGCTTTGGTAATCTTCCGTCGTTCATCCGCTGTATATGGCCCTACCATATCAGTTGACTTTTAGTGATGTCATCCGTTATGCTTCCCTCGATTCCTATTTTTTCTTTTATGGTCTCATTTCTTATAGGATCTGTTCTAGATATTCTCAGTGATCTTTTTATTGCATTCATTTCGACACTTTCCATTTTTGTTTTGTATTTTTCTGTTGCGCTACAAGTCTCTATTCCATAAAACAGCGTTCTTTACACCATTGTTTCATATATGTTAAATTTTACATTATTTTTAACTCTCCATAAAATACTGTTACGATATCCAATAACCATTTTGCTTTTACTGTTCTTTTTTCCAGTTCTTTACAGTATGTTCCTGTCTTATCAAATGTGACACCCCAGTATACATACTCATTGTATGGAGACATTATTTGCCCATTGTCTGGTTCTGGTTCTCACTTGATTCATTTCCAATACATAAGTACTGTGTCTTGTCCACGTTCACTGTTAACCCCCACTTTTGGTATTCTTCCGTTAACTCTCTCATCATATACTCCATGTCGTTCGGTTCATTCAATTCAGTTCAATTACTTGGTCGTCAATATACTGTAGTGTGTATATGGTAAATCGGTCATTAAGTTGTATTCCCATACCGTGTACTTTACGTTTCCAGTTTTTAGAGCTACTGCGATATATATTTTAAAAAGAGTTGAAGAGATACAACATCCCTGTCTTAAGCCTTTCGTTACCAGGAATTCTTTTGAAAGTCGATTTTTAATTTTAATTCTAGATTTTGACCTTTTGTATAGTTCTTTTATCGCTTGTATGTATGATTAATATTAGTTTGTTCTAACACTGTCTATTATTTTTTCCAGGGCCGCTAACGTTTCCCAATTTAAGTATTTTAATACTATTCTTGATCTTTTTTTTTTCGATGATTACAGATCTAGGGACTTAATTTGCAGGGGGAAATATCCGCGGGAAATATAGCGGTGGCTCGATTGCCGATTTTTGTACACTTAAAGGAAACACCTACGGTATTTCCTGGTATTTCCCAGTATTTCCTCAAATTTCAATGGTATTTCCTAGCATTTCCTAAGCCCAGTATTTTCTAGTATATTTCCCAGTACTTCCCAAGTATTTCCTGGTATTTCCCCTAACCTGTACACCTAATGGAAATACCGAGCCACCCCTCGGAAATATCATAATAAATATTGCACAAAACTATTTTGCATAGGGATCGACAAGTGTATTCTTTGTGTAAAAACTAAATATAGTTTTAGATTTGGTGAGGGGAAATTTCCCCGTTTTCCCCTCCCGTAGATCCGCGCCTGTAAAAACAATCACTTATTAAAACATGACGGTTTATGTATGTGTTTCAAGTTGAATCTCTACCCTGTATAACCTTAAAATAAATGGATCCATGATTTTCTTTCTAGCCTATCAGCACACTCCAAGTGAACTCCAAGCTATATTGCCTTGGAAAAAGTTTTTCTAAATATCTCAGAAACGTAAACTCTTAAGACGTTTTTAATAATTTTTAAAGTGTCAAGAAACTGTTATTAGCATAAATGGATTAAAGCCGAACTCTAACCAACTCTTCGTAGTATTGTACACTATTTTACCTGAAATTTTTATGAAAATCAGTTCAGCGGTTTATAAAATAAATCGAAATCCACCCATATAAGACATTTCCGCTGTAATCTCAAGAAGAAGATGGTAAAAATAAGATCCCACAACTTTTTTTGTAAACTGTGATTTTAGTCACATGCAGCCGAGTCGAGAGAGATCCCATTCAATCAAATAAATTTGGTTATCCAACATTAATTCAATCTGAAATTCAGTGAGACAAGAGTTTTTACGTCAATTCAGAGTCGTAGTGGTTCTTCAAATTGTTAAACTTTTGAAAGGGAGACAAGTCCTGCTGGCTTCACAGATTCTTTTATTTAAAAAAAAAAATTATTTGCAACTGTAGTAGAAACCAACAATTCATCTTTTGAAAGTGAAAATCTAGAATAAGCGTCCGGCGATTTTCATAAAATTTTGGACTGAATCTACCTATTTGTAACAACTTTTACACACGGTAAAAAAAATTGTCTTAGATCAAAGCAAATTGCTTTGAAGTAAAATAATTTGTGCTTTCCTATTCACCAAGAGAATATTTTCTTGATATAGTACAAAAAATGTCTTGCCTTTTATTTTAATGTGAAACAGAAATTGTTTTATTATAAATTGGAACTGAATTAATCTAAGGCACCGTTTTCGCTGGAAGCAAAATATTACTTATATGAAGACAATTTGCTTTGTTACAAAATGGAGTAAAACTAAAACAAAACAAATAAAGAAGAATAATAGTCTCATTTCAAGATTAAACGCTGCGTTGAACGAAAAAGAAATATTTTAATTCAAAACAAATTGTTTTAAGGTAAAACAATTTATTCAAGAAAAGTACGTGTTTTCATTGTAGACAAAATTTTTTACCGTGAACCAGAAAATCATATTTTTAAAAAAAATTTAAATTACCACCGCCATATTAAAATTCAAGATGAATCGATTCACCCTCGTTTTTGTTAGGCTGTGAAAAAGCTAGTGTCTTCCTTTACAGGTATTTTTGTTAAAATAATAAGTAGTCGGTTAACAAATAAGAAAGTAATAATGCAATAAAATTTTCTTGTTTCAGGATAGAGGAGATATTCAGAATGAAAACGGTAAATGGTTGAAACGACATCTCAAAAAGTACATGACCCATTTCAACGGAATATAGCTTTGTGTGTACAAGAAACCAGCTTGTGCACAGCCTAACAATATTTTTTACATAACATAAACAAAACGAGTGTGTATTATCACGTGACTTTGAATTTGTCCGCCATCTTGGATATCAATATGGCGGTAGTCATTTTTTGTTTCCTTATAATACGGTTTTCTGACTAGGCAACTACGTCTTTTTCATCAAATTTGGTTTTGCGATAAAAAACTTATTAAAAAATACGTTTAATCCAAAATTTTATAGGCCACCTGGTATTATATAATAAAAAATACACATTCTTAATTTAAATAAAATTTTCATAGGACATACACCTACCAATAAAATTTAAAAAACAAACAACAGGACTCCAGTCCTATTAGGTACCTTATAGTTCTTGTATTTTATGAGATGGAAAAAGTGACAGTAAATAATTAGTAACGACAATGTTTTTCTCCGTGGCTTAAAAATATTTGTCCCCAAAATCGCATGCTTTGTTTAGTCAATCACTTTCAAGAGCTTTCGAAATTTGGGAGTCTCGGCAAAATAAAGCTACCGTAAAACGAGGTTACTTTGCTCCACTTTTTTCAGTTAATTCGAAAAATTCAAAGAAATAACCAAAAATTGTACCATAAATAATGTTTTTTTGGTTTTAATGAAAAACCCATGGTATAGGTAATTAACAAAGGACATTTTTATTACAAAATACTTAGGGCAGTAGAACCCCGATTATCCGTGCGCGGATTATCCGGGCTGCGGATTATTCGTGCTATGATTTCCCATCATCGAAATTGTATTTTTGAAGTTCTATCGAAATAGTGTTACCAGAAATCACTCGACCAAAACCTTATGTAGAATTATATTTTTTGTTCTATTATCTTTTTATGCAATACATATATATAAACTTAGTTTGAAATTATGGGATCTTTTTTTTTCTGTCATATTTTGAGTATATAACTTAAAAGACAGGTTTAGCCGAAACCGTTTTTAAAAAACAACTTTTATTATTTAAAACTTAAAACATCTAATCGGTCTTAAATCTAGATTCTAACTGATTATTATAACACATGTAAAAACTATTATTAATAAATCCGTAAGTGGGGAATAATGTCTCTGTCAGCATAAAGTTCGTACACCTTTGTAATATGATGGTAATATGTAACCGATAGGGTCATATAACTCCTCCACCCTTAGAAGGAAGCCTCCCCTGGGAGGGTGGTTTTCAGCTTTTCTAATTCAGTAGGTTGCATAGAGTGTGTGGATCGCAACTGCTTGCTCTTTCTCCTTTGAAAGTACTTATGTCCAAAATACAATAGTGTTGCGAGAAGGATGATGTAAAGGCAGATGGTCCAACCACTTGGTACTAATAGGTTAGGGGCTGTATTTTCTTCAAATATCGGAACCATGGGGTTGATAATAGATTTTTCAAATTCTAGTTTCTTAAGATCTATGCGAAATTTTGGAAATTTTTGGTTTTGCACTTCTAATTTTGGTAAGTTTATTATCGATGGACTTGCCATTGTTTTCTCTTTAAAATATATTTCTTTTCCTCTATAAAGTAATTTACATGGTGTCTTGTTCACTAGGAATATGCCAGTGAGTTCTTGAGTTATAGTTTGTTCGTTGCAAATAAATTGAAGTACTGATTTAATTGTGAAATGATTTCTAGGTGGTTTTCCAAAATGTTTAATTTAGTTATTTGGCACGTGCTGGTGTTTTCGTGCGAGAGGATATTTTTTTCGCATAACGCCCTTTGATTGCTTTGCAGATGTCTAGGGCAATGGAATGATTTGCCTTGGGCAATACACATGTCATTTAAAGGAATAATTTGGTCGTTTAATTTTGATTTTAGCAAGTATTGATTAATCGAAACAAATTAAATTGATCCTCAGTATCAATTGGAATTGATAGGAAGTACAAAATTTTCTTATCATCTACAAGACAATTAATTTTTATGAAAGATTCTATAAGATTTATGTTATCAACTTGTAAATCAAATGGGAATTGATCCCTATAGATTTCCGATATTCTTTTTAGCTCTGTGAGTAAATCATTTACCTTAATAATACTCGGATGCATTACGTTTAGTTTGCAAAATGTTAGAGAGTTTTCAATATCTTGAAAGATGCTTAATATCGCATTGTATAAAAGGATAAGTTCGTTATAAACGCTTTTGGTTAAAATAACGTTATCCAAGCCAGCACTATGTCGTATCAAAGAATGCAATTGTAAAATTTTTGTTTTTAACAGAATTTGGTTATGTTGAATACTTTCAACAGTTTTATTAAATCGGTCAATTAATTTTTGATTTACCGAGTATTGTAAGAATAGTTGATTTTGGGTACTTTTCTCATTACGTCGCAACTGGTCTAAAATATTGTAGATTTTTGAACCATCGTTGGCGTCTAGGTTTCCTGTTAGTCCCTTAACTATTGATCCTAAGCCATTTATGAGCCCTCGTTTAGATCTTTTTGACTGAAATATGATTATATTTTCAATTTTTTCTATTATTGATTGATTATAAAAATTTGAAATTTTTTCAAAGTTATTTATATCGCGTTCTAAAGGTGTGTTATTAGTATACGTCTGTTTCAGCGTTTGATGTTGTGAAATTATGTTTTTGTATTGTTGTAGTAGGGGTCCTAAATCATAATAGTGAACGAAGGTATGTTCTGACCTTTGGAGTTTCGCAGGTCCAAGGTTTACGGGTAGGACGCCTAAGTTTTGGGTAATGTTGGTTACTCCTGTTCCTCTTAAGCTAATGGGTGCGAACAACCTAAAAGATGTTTATTTTTATTTACTTTTTTTCTTTTTCGAGGTCTTTTAATGTTTAGGAGATGTATTTTTTTGGACGTGTTAGAGTTGGTCGTCTCTATTTTTTCCGTTTTTCGTTCAGAATTCACTGAAACTATTGTTTTCCTTTTATATTTGTTTTTGATATTTGGTTGTTTTTGTTTGTTTTTTGCATAAACTGTTTTAGGATTTTCATGCAATTCTTCACGGGATGCGTTAACTTGGTATACAAGTTTTTGTCTTTCTTCTGGGATGTAATGATAAACTATTGGATGCATTTTTATTTTTTCACGGTGATTTCCGACAAAATTATTTAGTGATTGTTTTTTGATTTTAACATAAAAGGGAGATTCTGTTGGGATAGGTCGATGTTTAACTTTATAGCGGTCAAGGTGAATGACGCTTAAAGGTTCAAACATTTTTATTTTTAAACTTTTTTCGGTAGGGTTTTTTTCTGTGTAGGTGGTCTCAAAACTATTGACTGTTGTCAGGCATTCAGAAATTTCTACTTCTGCAAATTTTGTTTGGGGAATTACAACATCACTGTTTTCTGTATTGTTGACCTTGATGTTAATAGGTTGCTCGGTCATTGGAGCCAGTACTAAAATATTCGTATTTTTAAGAGTGCTATGAAATTTCAGTTTTATTGTCGAGTTAGGAGTGATTAAAAAATTATTTTGAAGATTGATGTCAGCTTTAAGTAAAGACAAATTATCGATTCCTAATAAACAGTCAAAATAGTTATGAAAATCGAAAACGTAAAATTTTAAATGTTCTAGATCTGAATTAAAAACTTTTGGACAGAGTATTTTCGTACTATATTTTTCTATTGAATTGCCATGCACGGTTAAAATTTCGAATGTGTCGTCGGTTAGAGATTTTTGGAAATATTTCTGCGCTATAGCAGGTTTTACAAAGGACCTTGTACTTCCGGTGTCTATTAATATTTTTAGATTATACTCAGGGAAAATTATGAAAGGTAATTTATTTTCGCTATTGGTCAAGTTCATCAAGTGAAATTGTGGGGGCTCGAGGCTGGTTTCTGAAAAAACTCGCTCGATTCCATTTGATCTTTTGTATAGTCCGTGTCGTCATCATACTGCTGATGCAAATTGTCTTCGAAGGCGTATTCGATTGTAGGTTGAGTCTGTGATTGATTTTCAATATTATTTATTTCTTCGATTATATAGTTTGATTGATAATTAGGTTGTTGATTGAATTGGTGGTAATTTTGAAAAGGGCTGTAAGGGGTATTTCGGTTTTGGGAAGATTTTATTGTAGAGACTCCGCTCATTGGTGTTGGCTTTGGTAAATTGGGTTTAAAAGCGTTTGATTGATTAAAGGCGTTTGATTGATTAAAGGCGTTTGATTGATTGAATGCGTTTGATTGATTAAAGGCGTTTGTTTGATTCGGATTTCTGTTAAAAATCGGTTTATTTTGCTCCGGTCTATAAGTCACCTGTGGTGGTCTGTAATTCGAAGTAGAAGGGAGATTGTTAGAATAATTAGATTGAGGGAAACTCGTTAATGCCAAAGGGCTGTTACCTTTTGGTTTCATAAAATGCGCATTTGGTTTTTGTGGGGTTTTAAAGTGTTGGTGTTTTTGGTTACTGTCGATTTGAAAATCGTTTGTAAGCATTTTAAGGGCTTCATTCATGTCTTTCGGATTTTTAGTTCGCATTAGAGAGCCAACCGGTTCTTTTAATCCGCGTAATAAAATTCTTAAAGCTAACGCTCTGCAAAATTTACCCAAAATCATTTTTTCTTCTTGGCCCCCGTGAGTCAAGAGATAAGAAGTTTGATAATTTAGTTGATGTTGAATTTTATTATAAAAATCGAAAGCTGATTCATTGCCTTGTTTCATTTCTGTACCCTCGATTATAAGGGTGCAAAGATCGCGTTTATCCCCATAAGTGCTGACAAGGGCGTCTTTTAAATCGCTAAACTTCGTAATGTTACAGGAAGCAATATTAATTGCCGCTTCACCTTTAATTTTACCTAAGATGCTTGACATCAAATATTCATTTTGAAAATCATTAACGTCTTCTGTGTTGTAAAATTTGGTGATTAGTTTTTGAGATATTTCTATGAATCTGGGTAATAATTCTGGTTCTCCATGGAACTCAGGAATCATGCCTACGTATTCCGATTTTAATTGCGGAAGAGCCATTTTTTTATTTATTTCCAAATTTATAGAATTATCGAGTACACTATTATCTAAATCTAAAGCTACGTTTCCTATCAAGTCCGCTAAAAATTGATCAAGCTTTGAATTTTGATTTTGTTCAAAAGTATTGTCCAATTTTGGGCTTGGTGCGCGATGTTCTTCGCTTTGTGAGTCAGAATCAGAATTTGAGAGATCAGAATAATCAGTTTTTACGGAATCTCTAAATGACATGAGGTATTACTTACAGCAAAACCATTAAGACTTCCAGCGATGACATTAGTAATCCAAATTCCTCGATATCCTCTCGAAAAACACGAATTAATCAACTATGTCCTTTAGTAGATCTTTTTCGTTAGGCTACTTCAGTTCACCTAACTGGACAGTCTTAGATCTAGCACGCACTGCACGCAAAATTAATCAAAAATCCAAAATTTCCGATATGCTTTCGAAAATCACGAGCCGATTACTATGTTCTTTAGTAGATCTTTTCGTTAGATTAAGATCTGTTACGCACTGCACGCACAAATTGATCAGTCTTTTTAGTTATTTATTTGTTCGATTGCCAATAAATCGTTAAAACGAACCGTCGATTATATTATTTAATCTCACGTTTGGGCAATCCTACCGACTGCGCCACTTAAAAGACAGGTTTAGTCGAAACCGTTTTTAAAAAACAACTTTTATTATTTAAAACTTAAAACATCTAATCGGTCTTAAATCTAGATTCTAACTGATTATTATAACACATGTAAAAACTATTATTAATAAATCCGTAAGTGGGGAATAATGTCTCTGTCAGCATAAAGTTCGTACACCTTTGTAATATGATGGTAATATGTAACCGATAGGGTCATATAACTTATATACATAATATGTATGTAACATGTAATAAATGAATGTTCGGATTATCCGTGCTTTTCACTTACCCGTGCCTCGTCCGGTCCCGTGTAGCACGGATAATCGGGGTTCTACTGTATTATAAATATTTTTTGAAAAGTTTCCCATAGTCCGAGGTTACTTTGCCCCACTTTATAAAATATGAAAAAAAACATTGGTGTTTTATATGTTGGCGCAAACTGCGCCCAATATTTAGTTAGCTTTTCCCCAAACATTCAAAATCGTGAATAAAAAATTTAAAAATATTGGTTTTTTAAGTTTTTATTGCATAAAAATCGATAACTGCACTAGACACCAAATTTTTCGAGGTGAAATTTTAAAGGAATTTTAAGCTGCACTTCACTCTGGTATTAACTCGAGATGACTAAGCGGAAAACAGCGGCTACCGCGTCTTTGAAAAGTCAAATTCGCAACGGATAATCTACGCGTGGTGGCTTTGTGGTGCATGTGCAGATTTTTAATGTGGATTATCTAAGAACTTTTTTTCGCAATGGAGCAAAGTGGGAAAAGGGGGCGCAAAGTAACCTCGTTTTACGGTATGTCTAAAAATTTTGCCTGTTACTAATTACAGTTAAAAATAAACCTCAGAAAGCGTGTTTTTCCATACTAACAACCCAAATAACTGAAATGATTTGGGTTAGTTTTTAAAATTTTACATGTATGTCCTTTGACAATTTTATGTAATTAAATTATTTGTGTTTTTTATTATATATTTGTTTTAGCTCACACTACTACTATAAGTAGTGTGAGCTATGGTGATCCTAATTTTTTCGAGAAAAAAAAAGTTGCTCCGATTTCAAAATTTTTTATATATCTTTGCGTTTCAGATGATTTTGAAACTTTTTTGTTTTGCTGTCTGTCTGTCTGTCTGTCTGTCTGTCTGTCTGTATGTCTGTATGTCTGTCTGTCTGTATGTCTGTCTGTAACGACCAACCCGCATAACTCAAAAACCGCTTGTCCGATTTTAATGAAATTTGGTACCTAAGTTGGGTCTTGGGCCGTGATGGTCCCATTTAAAAATGAACAAAATCCACCGAACGCAAGCCAAATAAAAGGGTGGGGGTAGATTCCAAAAAGTAGAGTTTATGTGAAAATATGGCGTGTGTGATATCAAGCGAAAGGTAATTGAGTCTGGAGTTAAACAAAATGAATTTTAGTTTATTTAAAAAAAAAGGGTGGGGGTAGATGTCAAAAATTAGAGTTTAAGTGAAAATATGGCGTATGTGATATCAAACGAAAGGTAATTGAGTCTGGAGTTAAACAAAATACATTTTAGTTTTTTTCAAAAGGGTGGAAGGTAGATTTAAAAATTTGAGTTTAAGTCAAAACATGGCTTGTGTGGTATCAAACGAAAGGTAATTGAGTCTGGAGTTGAATAAAATATATTTCAGTTTTTGATTATATTAGCTCACACTATAACTATAGTACCTAGTGTGAGCTTAGGTGCCCATAGATTGGCAGAGTATTTTTTTTACTTTTGAAGATGAATGAATAATTGTTGGTTTCGACCACAATTAAAAATAATTTTCTTTCATCTATGAAGCAAGGAGAACTTTTATACATACAGGGTCTCTGTTCTAAACTAGTTACGTACTTAAAAAAATATAGTTGGTAGGTAACTCTCTTTTATTTTAATTTCTATATAGCTTATCTTTGGGGGTTATTGCACCCTTTTTGGACTGGCGAATGAATTTTAGACAAATATTTTTCGGGATATTAATGCCTTTCCTTCCTTTTGCGGCTGTTAGGAATGTAAAAAGAATCTGAACTGTTGAGACACCCGAAAATTTTCCATAAAGTCTTCCATTTTCTCTTTTTCTAAGGGCGATAACCCTTAAAATTGATCTTGCAAGCAAAGTACAAAGATCGGACGTAAACGTTATAAATTGAGAATTTAAATTTCTTATTTCCATAATAAGAAAAGTTCTTAATTTTCGCTGATATAAAATTCATCGATAAAATAAGGTGACCAAACGAGTATCAGACAAGATAATAAACCCTAATGGCAAAAAAAATTGTGGTCGGTAAATTTTAAAAGATCTTAATTGGTCTTGACTCAATCCTCGCATAATTTGGCCTCCATACGAAAGAATCGTGATAGTCCACAATACACCAGTCATTTGATACTGATACTAATTCCCTGCCCATTGCCGGAGAAGTTAGCAACTTATGTAAAGGAGGTTGTCCGTACAGTGTACGAAGATAACAATAGCACCAGGGTAACCCCTAGGCCTGTCGTAAGAGGCGACTTAAAGGGCCTTGACCCATGGGTAAATGGATAGTATGTAAGCAAAAAGAAAATAAAACTGGTAACATTTGGGATCAGACCAGATAACATCTATGGTAAAGGAGATGGCTTAATCTGGTGATTTTCTGAATGGATTCGGTGATGTGGTCATTCAGGAAATTACGATATGGGACAGCAAGCAAGCAACAAGTTCAAATGGGAGATAATTTGTGAAATATAATTCGGAAACTAAAAAAATATATTTTTTTTCATAAATGCATATATTAATGTAAATAAGTAAATATATATAATGTTTTTATTTTTAAAACGTATTTAGGAATAAAAAAAAACTAAAAAATATTAAAAAAAATTAATACAGGATAGGAGTAAACTGAATTGGGAATGTAAAATATTTTTTTGTGTGGCAAGTAATTACCTGTATAAGTTATTTCTGACTTTTGTCGTAATAGCAGATCTTCTTAAACTGTTCAAAGTAAAAAAATGTGTGTGAATGTGTGTGACCGATGTTACAAACTGTGACCAGTGCTGCGTTTTGGGAACTATATTAAAACATTTTTATTATATTATTATTATCTGTCGGTCTATCTGTCTGACTGTAACATAACTAAAAATTCGCTTAATCTATAACTATGGTATTCGAAATGATAATTAATAGTTTTTATTGGGTACGGGTAGACCCCACAAGATGTCTATCAGGGGAAATTAATCGACCTCTGCCTTCCGTAGATTTCAGGTACTCTCTGACCCCGAGGGTTAACACCTGTCTAGGATCCCTTTCCCAGGGACATGAGAGAAGACCACACCGGCACCGGTAAGAAAGACGGAGAGGAAGGACCTCGGAACGGTGTAGGTGGCAAGCCTGGCAAGCGTGGTGTTTTATTGCCAATAAAAACAAGAGGAATTGGTCCCCAGGTGGGAAGGAAACTCTCCGAATCCCACACCTCTATGCCTCACAGAATATGGGGGAGGCAAAAATTCGCTTAGGAGAAAAAGCATCCAACGCACAAAAACAAAACAAAAACTTGTAAAACTAACAATAGGAACATATAACATTAGGTCAATGAACACCGACGAAAAAATAGAAGAACTGGAGGAAGAACTGACAAGGATAAAATGGGACATTGTAGGCCTGTCAGAAACCCGACGAAAATCAGAAAATCAGATAAAACTGAACTCCGGTAATCTACTATATCATAAAGGTAATGAAGATAATAGCAACTTTGGAGCCTACTCTCTGAAATCCTAATTCATAAAAAATAAAGCAATTATAAGTAAGCACATCGATACTATAAAAGGAATCTCAGATCGCGTTGCCTATCTTACACTCAAAATGAAAATTAAAATGGAAATTTGCTGGTCATAATATCAGACAGAAAGACGATCGATGGAACAAATGTATTGTAAAAGAAGATCCCAAATGAGATGGACAGACGATTTGAAGAAACACGCGGGCACTAGATGAATGAACACGGCCACAGACAGAGAAGAATGTAAGATATTGGGGGAGGCCTATGTCCAAAGATTGATTGAAGGAGGCTAAATAGATAGATAGAGATAGAGTGAGGTGGAGCCTTGTAAGGTATTTATTTCTTAAAGTAAACAGAATATTTGGAGCAAAAATTCTGGATAGGTAGGTATTTTTCGTAAAATATTAAAAGGGGACAGCCTCCTTTAAAATCCAGCAAACGTAAAAATCACAACCTGAAAGCAGTCATTGTCGTAACCTGAATTTTGACACCCAAATTCATAACAGATTTTAAACAAGTAGAGTATAAAAAACATATGACGAAATTAGAAACTTAAAAAATTTGATTTATTGTAGGTTTTATCATTTTAGATTTTTTGTCTATATGGTTGTTGATATGGAAAAAACTGAACCTTAAAAATATTGTTGCCCACCAGAACTCCGTTACCCTTATCTTTTACAAAAATAAAATAATAGGAAAGCTGTCATAACCCCACAGCCTGAATTCCAACACCTTGAATTTAAAACACATTTTCAGAAAAAATAGCTGAAAAAGCTTGAATGTATTTTTCGCTTTTTGATAAATGTAGGTATGAAAAAAACTAATTTGAATAGACATTGTTTTTGTTGGGAATTCCGTCACTCCTGTCGGATTTCCGGGTCAATGCTAACAAATGTAACCCAAACTCCGCCACCCCCTTTTTATTGAAAATAATCGAAAAAAGGAAGAAAATTTTGGTTAAAAACTTATCTACGGACATCATCTAGTTTAGTAAAAAATACAAATATATTAGGTAATAATATAATAAAGGACCTAAAATCTTAGATTAAATGAGTACGTGCAAGCTTGCACGTACTCATTTAATCTAAGATAGTGGCTTACCTTATAATAAAATGCGACGTTCCGCTTCGACACTTGACGCACGACTAAAAGAATTTGTCGCGCGCAGCTTCCTTTTAAGCAATACAGCTGAAGTTTGCGCACAGTGTTGCAAGATATATAGGTGAACTGATAAAAGTATTTTTTTGGATTCCATTGTAGGATTAGCTTAATAATTCAAAACATTTCTAAAAAGTGACGGAATTCAGGTGGGTGACGGAATTTGGGTTGAGTCCGGTATCTGTTTTCATTACAAAGTTCTGAATTTACCCCCTTTACGCCTTTCACCCACCCCATACCACGTGGTTTTTTTTTCATAAAATGATATTGTTACCAGATCAAATGATAACCTGGAAACCGCAGGTTTGAATCTGTTTTTAATACCCCTTTGCACACCTCACCACCCTCCCTTCTGATTTTTTTGTACAAAGTGGTATTGTCACCTGTGAAAATCATACATCTGAAAACTGCATGTTGGTATATGTTTTTGTTCCAAAATTCTAAATTTCCCCCCTTTTTGCCCCCACCCACCTTCGTATTTCTTACCTCTTTTACATTCCTCACCCAGCCTCATGTTTTCTTAAATAAAATAATATTATCACCAGATGAAATCATAAATCTGAAAACCGCTTGTTTGTATCTGTTCTTATTACAAAGTTCTCAATTAACCCCCTTTAAACCCCTTATCATCATCCCCCTGATTTTTGTTTATAAATTGTGGTGTCACCTGATTCAATTATAAATCTGAAAACCGCATGTTCGTATCTGTTTTCGTTCCAAAGTCCTGAATTTCCCCCCTTTACACATAATTGTATTCTCATCGGAACTACATTACTGTACGCAAGATTTGATAGACAGGCATACAGCCAGGTCCTTTTCGTGTAAAAAAAATACAACAGATTTAAAATAAGGAACAGGCTACTGGGACATTTGTGACCGGAGTTAGATTTGGCTATTTAAAACTTAGCTCTTTTATATTTTTTTACAAAAAAGCTATCGTAATTTGTTTCTTACTAGAAAATATATATGCATTTATAATACACAAAAATGATTACCAGGTGATGCTGGAAAAATCAATCTTTTTTGTTCAGGGACTGGAAATGGTCTGTAAATAAATTTTGACCCTACATCAGTGGCATTATGTGGTATATCATAACAAGGGCGGTTCTGCAGCCAAATTCTGGGGGGGTAATGGTCAAGTTGTGACTGTAAATTAGGGCACAGGAAAAAAGGTTATGACAAAAGCACACAGGAAAGATCCTCTTAGGAAAAGACAGCACACGTCAAAAATCGCACACCAAAAAAGCGCACACGGAAAATAGCGCTGACGGAAAATAGCGCACACGTAAAAAAACGCACATATTAGAACATTGCACAATGAAATAAAGTTAAGCTTCTAGAATTCAAATATTCTATGTAAAAAAGTAACATGTTAGGTTATTGGACAACCCCCACAAAAAAGACGAGAGTATTTATATTAGCACTTTCATAAAATTTTGAAATTAGAATTTTTTTTTACATATTTGTGTTTAAAAAAAACTAAAATCTATGAGAGCTTACACCTAGAGACCCTGTATGTATGACATATTTTAATGATTTTTCATACATACAGGGCAGCGGCGTAGCGTGGGGGGGGGGGGGGCGCGGGGGGGTTCGTCGCCCCCCCCCCCCCCCCGCCTTAAGGGTAGTGGCGTCCCATAGGTGGCCGAAGCGCCCTCAGCTTTATTAAGTCGGGCCGGTAACGGCCAATTGAGTGGGTGCCAAAGGAAACTAACGACATGAAGAACTTTTTTTTTTTTTTTGGTCGCAAGAGTCGTGAGAGGCGCCCTTGTGACTTATCGGCCGCCCCCTCACACATGATGACCTTTTTTTTTTTTGGTCGCAAGACTTGTGAGAGGCGCCCTTTTGACCTTTTGGTTTTTTTTTTGTCACAAGATTTTTCATCAGTTTTCAGAGGCGCCCTTTTTAGCTGTCGCCCCCCCCCCCCCCCCCCCGCCCTTTCGGGCACGCTACGCCGCTGATACAGGGTCTCTACTTACACCGACACACGAAATTAAAAAGTGGTCTATACGGGTCTATACCTTTGATCAGATCTACCTATCTATTATATATAATTCGATTGCGGGGTTCATCTTTATTGCAACATTGCAACCTTAATTTTATATATGTTAGTTACTTACCCTATATTTAGAATGTCATAACAAGTCAATTAAAAATATAAATAGTTATCGACATCATAGAAAAAAGGTTTCGAATATTTATCAAAAATACAACAATTTTGGCGACGAGGATGCGATCTTGACGCGAAAGCAATAGGTTTTTCGACGCCCTCCATAACTTATGAAAGAACACCAGCAACGCATGTTGGGCTGGCATCGCAAGCTAAATCTTCCTACTAGCTATTTCTAGAGTCCCTGTTGACATATTTGGATAATCCAAATATGTCAACATACAGGGACTCTAGCTATTTCCTGCTTGATTTTGATAAATGCTGATTCAGGGCTATCAAAATGGACGGGCCACGATCCTCCACTTTGTTGACGTCACATCCGGGGCTGATTTTTTTTTTGATGGTCACGTTACGACACAGCTGATTGTCTTTAAAATATTGAAGTTGGAATGACGGTTCATGCATATTTGATTTTTTTAAAATAAAGCCGTTTTTGAGATTGTTTTTACTTTATTCTGGCAGAACAATTTTTTTAAAATGTATAGTAAGCCCTAATTTTTCATAGCCGCTTCATAAGCTCACACAAAAATTAAGTTTAAAGCAGAAGCGAATGTGACAATCACATATGACAAAGTCAAATACCTGTCAAATATAACAGTTGGCATGTCGTACATGGCGGGTAATTTGAATTCAAAATAAGGAATGCTAAATCTTGAAGATTTTAACCTTTTAATCATGTTGCTTCCTTACAAACCTTTGGTGGAATATCGGGATGGTGTATGAGCATATTTCACTGAAATTTTGCGGAAATCTGTAGTGCCATTTTGAAAATATCATGAAAAAACATCTGACCTCCCATAAGACCCAATGTAAAATTCAGCCCCGGGAGAACAGCTGATTTTTTCAGGGTCGTGGCCTCTATTTTTGTGTTGGCCTTGGCTGATTCACACTGGCTACTCCAAAAGAATTTTCTATCCTTTTGTAGAAGCTTTCTGAGTGGATAAGTCATTGTTGATGAATTCACAAGTTTCGAGATAACTTTTTGACAGTTATCAGCTGTCTAGCATAACAAATAGCATAGGCCAACGAAAAAAAGTTGTCTCAAAAATAATGATATGAACAATATGTAACCATACCAAGAAATCGCCGTACAGCAGCAACATCTGTTGGTCTTGGCATGTCCAAAATAGCACCAGCTTTCTTTGGAGACTTCAAAATTTGGTTTTCTTTGATAATATGCCCTAAATATTCAATACTGGTCTTAAAAAATTGACTTTTTTTCGGTTTAGGTGAAGGTCGTTTTCTTTTAATTTTTGAAGACATTTTAATAAATTTTGTAATGTCATCAAAATATGAGGTTGTTTTTTGATAAGCCGGATAAAATTTGGTCGATAATACGATTGAATTTCGCAGGTGCAGTCTAAATACCGAATGATAATCTATTCATTTGATATGTACCACGATTAGTGGAAATTGTTTAAATTTCATTTGATTCTTCATCAACAGGTAAATGAAGGTAAGCTTTATATAAGTCAAAAGAGCAAAAATATTTAGAATTTTAAAGGCTGTTAAGTATATCATCAATTCTGCGAATTGGATAGTTAGCTGATATTAACATGTCATTGACCCCAATTTTATAGTCAACGCATAGCCTGACTCCACCATCTGGTTTTGGTATGACTACCAGTGGTGATCCCCAGTCGCTATGGCTAACTTTTGATAATGTGCCCTAAATATTCAATACTGGTCTTAAAAAATGGACATTTGCTTCGATTTAGGTAAAGGTCATTTTCTTTTAATTTTTGAAGACATTTGAATAAATTTTGTTATGACATTCTAAATATAGGGTAACTAACATATATAAAACTAAGGTTGCAATAATCTCCCATGCTTAAAAAAATGGAACGTAAAATAATAGAAAACTCAATTAACAACAAAATCTCCATAACGCTTAGGAGCAGAATGATTTTTTTGAGATCGTCGTAACTGTATTTACTAGACTGGAGTAGTTTTTCTCGAATTGAATTTTCATTGATACCTCTAATGAACTGCGCTCGAAGGAATATGTCAGAGATGTTAGCTTTACAGTTGCATGATGAAATAAGTTCGCAATTGTTAGTTTCTCGACGCAGTGTCGTGACATAATTAGAAATAGTTTGATTTTCTAGTTGACAGGTCGATAAAAATCTATGCTGGGACACAAGTATGTTCTTTTTAGGACAAAAATATTTATCTCACGTTTGAACTAGACTACTATAATCAAAATCTTTTGGTGTTTGGGGTGCAACTAGACCTGTAAGTGTATTATGGGATGAGGAACCAATAGAATTTAAAAGCATTTGTGCCACATAGACCTTATCTTCAAAAACATTCTTAAAAGTTAGATAATTCTCAAATCGTTGAATGTAACCAAAAAAGTCTTCTTTCTGTGGATTGAAATTTTCAAATGGAGGCACAAAGACGTTGGGATCGATGGAGGGATTATTTTGAATGTTACCTTGTGTTTGAATTCGAAGTTGATCAATAAGTGCTTGTTGGTTCGCCGTCATAGCTGCTAGAATCTGCTCAAATTGTGCTGTATCCATTTCACTGGTATGTTTCTTTATCTCATCGCCAAAATTGTTGAATTTTTGATAAATATTCGAAACCTTTTTTCTATGATGTTGAAAACTATTATATAATAAGTCAATTAAAAATATAAATAGTTATCAACATCATAGCAAAAAGGTTTCGAATATTTATCAAAAATACAACAATCTTGACTGTACACCATAAAACTTCGGGAAAATTAAATAAAAAAACGTTGCAAGTTTTCTCGCACACAAAATCAGTTGCGCAAAACTCTGAAAATTGCAAAAACTTGCAAAAAAAATGATGAATGATGTAAACGTGGATTTATAAAGTAGTTCTGCGCAGTGGTCAAATATCCTCTGACTTTTTTAAATTGAGGTTAGTCATATCTAGAGAACTAGAGACCCACTATGTATAACATATTTTCTCTAGTCTTAAAATTTTTATTTGTATATAGGTCTCGTCAAAGGTACCGACCACTTCTTGATTTTGTGTACAGCGTTTTCCCGTATATTTTTACACCATATCCAAAATGTTTATTTGAATAGATATCAAAATATGATAAATACAAAAGTTTAATATTTTTTTGCGTAGTTTAAGGATTTTTAAGTCGGAATGTCAAAAAAATTCTAAATGTCATTATTTTATTCATTGGTTTTGGAGATATATGCGCTTAGTTGTTTAAAATACTTAAATTGATCTCCTTAAAACATCAAGGCAGCCATGAAAAAGACAATCGCATTTGCACAAAAAGTGATGCTGTTGCTTTTGTAAGGTATAAAATTAATTAATATTTACTATCCGGGGTGATTCTGCGCAGTAATGTGTGGCGCCGCAAGCCAGTAAAAACAAAAAATTATGCAATTTTTAATTTCTGATGTTGTCTTAGTGTATCGTTGTTACTATAAGTTTTCCTGAAATACCGGGTGTGGTAAGTCACAAGACACTATTTTAAGTGTTGCTTAATATTGATTTTTGAATTGTCGCTCTTTTGAATGTTGCTGTTTTGATATGTCACTGTTTTGAATGTCGCTGTTTTGATATGTTGCTCTTTTGACTGTCGCTGCTTTGATATGTCGCTGTTTTATTAGATGTCGCTTTTGAAGGTCGCCGTTTTGAAATTCGCTGTTTTAAATGTCGCTGTTTTAAATATCGCTCTTTTGAATCGGTGCCAAATGAAATACGTATTAATTATATTAATATATCTCCATATTTTGAAAGACAAATGAGCATATGTATATTACGTATATGCAAAAGAGCTCCTTCTTTTGAAAAGGAAAAATAAAGTTTTCGGTATTTAAGACATTTGTCCAAGTTAAGACATGACTTTTATTTTGAAACTTAATAATAAAAGATCTTTCCACGTGCCCCGTTTCCCGACTGATCTCTGTGCTATTTTTAGCAAAATCTAGGGCACCAAAGCTCTTCCGCCTTAAAAAGAGAAATGACGACGCAAAAATAAATATCCTTAAGCTATTACCTTCATATGTAGATTCAAATCACGCAGTTTTGGAGCGTACGCTCCAATCGCGAGTACCAAACGCGTGTCTGAATGCTCAAGAGACGCAAATGATTAGAACGCGTGATGCGCCGGTCAAACTAGTCGCGCGGGAGAAGTGTGGCCTAATTTTTTTATCGAGTTTGTACCGAGCAACAAAAATTTCAAGCTTGCCCGAAAATCCAAACGCCACGCTAATCATGATAAGAAAATATATTTCTGGAGATCGCATGCACGAGATTTAACCGTCCAGTTTTACACGTCATGAAAGAGAAAAGGATCAAACCGTGTTGATTTTTGCAGCAACAATCTTGGCGCGACTCGTTCCAGTCCTGTGAACGCCGGTATTCGGTTGACCTTGGATACCTAATATAACTGAAGCGGATTTGGCAAATTTTTTTTTGCTTTACGCTGTCAAAGTACACAAAAAAATTGCTCAAACACATTTAAATATGAGACAGTTGATGTATTCATTTGGGAAAAGTGATGCAGTCATTTGGGGCAACTAATGCACTTATGGAAAACAAATGAGTGCCCAACTCATTTGTCTTAAATGAGTTCACACTAGCTTTTAATGTGTTTTTAATGACTGAAACCATTTTTATTTACTATGCAGTTCATTTGGGTTAATTAGACAAACTCATTTGGCCCAAATGAAAAACTGTCTCATGTTTAAATGAACTTTTTTATTTTTAATCAGGTTTTTTTGTACAAAGTGTTCTAAGGACCAATTCAAATCTTTATTAGCTAAACAAATAAAAACATCTAAAATTTAGTAAATTTAAGATTATTATAATTTTGTTAAAGAATATATCACATTAAAATATTTTATTTGACATTAAAGGGTGATTTTTTTTCTATAACTACATGTAAAGGTTCCAGATTTCGTTGTGAAATTTTCAATAAAGCCATTTTAAGACCCTTAGAGCCGATTAAGGCTCCTTAGGGTCGGTTTATCAATACGGGTTTAGCCCTGACCCGTGGGTTATCTTTGATAGCTGTATTTTTTTGGCATGTGGTAAATATGTCCGTCTATCAGTGGCGGATCCAGGGGGGGGCACTAGGGGCACTTGCCCCCACCGAGAATTTTTTGAATATACAAAAAATGAGTAAAAAGTCATGTTTTTGCTAAAATTCAAAATTTTTGCCTGCGGCGCATGAAAGTATCTATTGTTATTATCATCGAAATTACAACCACTGACTAGTTCAATAAAATGCTGCTTAAAAAAATATATACCGTTTTTTACCAACAGAGATTGTCACCTAAAGTATCCCCCCCCCCGAGAAGCACCTCCGGATCCGCCCTTGCCGTCTATTGATAAACCGGCCCTTAACATATTCATAATATGAGGTAGTAGGGAGCTCTTTTTTGGACTAAGAAATGGTGTGATGGTTAGGTACCATAATTTTTATTTTTTCAAAACTTTCCCTGCCGAAAAAGTTTCTTTTAATTTGATAACATATTTTATGAGATTTTAGCAGTTTTTAGAAATTCGAAGATTTTAGAAGAAACACAATTTTCTTCTTAAAACCTGATAAATTAACTTACATTTATTTTTAAAAAACTAGAAGATTTTAAAGGATTCTGGGATGCGAAAACATGGATAAAAATTCCTTACATCTTCTAAAAATACGTGTGGGATACTTTAATAATCACTATGAGATTTGAGGAGACTATATCGGTAAAATATCACAACTTTTCATTTTGTTTAGAATTAAATCCAAAGATTATTGAATACAATATGTTATATCCAAATGTCAAACTTATCAAATATCCAGTTAGAAGAGTAATTGACCTAATTTGAAAACAGGGAACCATCTAAAAATTACTGCACAAAACTAAAGCTTCAAATTTTCATTATTCATCCCCTGGATAAGTATAAAAATGTTCTAACCTCCTATTCTCGTATCCTTAATTGTAACATATCTATTTCTCCAAATGGTGAAAATGTAAACTGAAGGCTAGTAAAATGGGAGAATAATTATAGGCCACTATTAGTATAAAAAGGCCTCTTGTATTCTCCTGTTTTAATATTCCTTCAGACTGCCTTCGCTGGCCACTTGTGACGTTGTTAAAACGTGTTACATTATTAATTTATCCCAAAGGCATCAAACATAGAACAAAAGGTACTAAGTCAGGAGAAGATGTGAGGACCGATGGCAATAAGGTCTATCGAAAATTCCAGGGGTGATGCTTGGTGATACCTGTGAGTGTTATTGAATAAGATTTCCATCCATTTTGAGAAAAAACGTTTTATTAAATATGTCTATCTAATCTAGAAATCTTTAATCTGTCCTAAACGTCTTACTACATTTTGTTAAAGATGTAAAAAAATATCCTGCTCCAAGCGCTGATTTGAGGGAGGGTAACGGGGTAATTACCCCCCCCCTAGAAAGAAAAATATTTTTTTCTAATAAAATAAGGGAAAACAAAAGAATTACCCCTCCCCTAGAAAAAATAATTATTATAATACAAAAAAAAATCGTCGAATATTACCCCCCCCCTAGATTTTGACACAGATCCGCGCTTGTCCCGCTCTAGACATTTTTGTGGAATTTGATATCCACTTTTTATTCATCAAGAGACGAACGCCACTGGTCAAAATAAAGAACTCATGGTGTACATCAGAAAATGCCTCCTGATGAATAGAAAGTGTTTACCAAATTTCACAAAGATATCTTGAGAGGAGTTTTTTTCTTAAATCTTAAACACCTTGTATCATAAAATTTAGGACGTTTAGGACACATATTTTTTGTTCAAACCGACTACTTCAATCTTTCGTTCATCCTATTCAATACAACCCTGTATATTAAAGAGTATAATCAATATCACACAACACCAAAGAAGTTTCAATTTGACCAAATGGTGGTTAATCTAGAATAAAGTGTACTAAAATGGGAGAGAATATTATAATGTGACGCCTATCTTTAAATACAGTGGTGACGATCACAAAGAATATAGCCTATAATATATTCTTTGTGTTGACGATGAACGATGAAAGAACAGTCCAAGGGCGCCGCTTGGTGATAGCTATATAATTGTTTTTCCTTCTTAGCCGATCAATGGAATGGGTCTGTTCTTGCTGAAGAATGAAGCCTCCCTCTTTTGTCTGTTTAAAACGCTCTCGACAACTTCCGGTTGAGAGTTGGTGTTGCCATTTAGCTCTGCGTGGTGTTCAACAGCTGCAGTTTGGTTTTGTTGCTGTTCTGATTTTTGAGCATGGTCAACAGGACTCGCTTGCGTCAGTAGCAGAAGAAGTGTTGTCATAACGAAAAGCACTGACAGTAGAAATTTCATCTATAGCAACAAGCAAAATTAATAGTATATTTTATACAGTTGCAACTAAGTTGGAATCATATTACCATATATATGAAAAACTTTTTTATTATTCATTTTAGGAAAAAAAGTTATAAAGTATGTCGCAAATATTTAGAGGATGATTTTAAGAAAAAACTTCAAATAAACATGGTTCCGCAAATGCTTAGTTTTCGAGATACAAGGTGTCAAAGTTTCAATTTTTTGTTTGTATTTTCTTTATAGGTCGTGCAGTTTTTGAGATGTTTGGCTCAAATTGATATTTTTTCAGAGGTAATGCTCTTTTTTCTCCCATAACTTTTTTGCAGTAAGCCAATAACAGATTCAAAAATATAAAATGGATTCTTTTTTTTATTCGAAAACTCTTTGATCTCTTGCGATTTTTTGTATATCACTAACCGTTTTCGAGAAAAAAGACAAAAAAAATTGTAGCCTGCTAAATGACATTAATATTTAAAATAGTCACTACATTACATTATTTTAATTTTATGCGAGTTTTATGTATTTCTTTTGTCTTTTTTTTCAAAAACGGTTAGAGATACAAAAAATTGCAAGATATCAAAAAGTTCCTGAATAAAAAAAGGAACTTCATTTATATTTTTGATTCTGCCACGGAAATACCCTGTAGTTTTTTCCTAATATTTGGCATGCTTAATGACGTAGGCCTTGTAGTTAAATAAATGTTCCAGATTTAAGCTAAAAATCTCAAAAACTGCACGTGTTATAAAGAAAAAACGAACAAAAAATAAAAAATTTAACAACCTGTATCTCAAAAACTAAGCATTTGTTTATATAAAGTTTTTTTCTTAAAATCACTCAAAGTATAATCCTTTGAAGTTTGACGACATACTTTATTAACACCCTATATAGTCGTATATGAGGTTTGTCAAAAAATATGAATTTTGCCTAAGAGTAACGTACCTTCAATTTTAGCCATATTTAAATATGCAATTACACTTTCACATTTTTTGTAATGTATGTCTACAATAACAATGCGAATTTAACTGTAGTTACACTTAACGATCGAACATGTTCGATGACATAACCTAGTCAAATGAATTATTGCGACCGACAAAACAAGCTAGATTTTATAAACACATAAAAATTGTGCGCTTGGTAACTTTTCAATTTATCATGTAGAAAAAGATAACTAAAAAATAGTTTTTTAATAACTATTTTCGATATTGTCAAAATCACTCTTGGGAAAAATTCATATTTTTTGACAAACGACAAAACAAATTGATAATTGATATTTTTTTAATATACAGAACTTTTTATGAATAATAACTTTTTTCTAAAAGTAATAATAAAAATGTTTTGCATATGGTTCCAACTTAGCTAAACCAAACCAAAAGATAAAAAGTGGCACTTTATAAACCAAGGCAAAAAGTTCGTGCTACAATTCGTCGATGAATAAAAAGACACTTTTATCATGAAGTTTTGACGATATTTTTCGCACATTCGAACTATCATAGTTTTTGTTTTTTTTTTGGTTTTTTACTTTTTTATCCTAATCTTACTTTTGATCTCTGATTTTTAATTTTTATCCCTGGTCGTCTAAAATAAGTGCACTATAAAGTGCAAAAGTTTTTAAAAACCCTAACAAACTTTTTCGCAAAACAACATCAATTTGCTAATTCATAAATTATGATTTAAAAAAATATAATTCAAAAAAATCAAGAGAGATTTCTGAAAAAAACTAGATGCCATGAATTTTGGCAAGGGTTTTCACGAAGTTTGGCAAATAGTTTCAGGGTTGGATGGACTCAAACAAACCGGCCCTGGCAATTTTTTTTATTTGGCCCTCGCTTCGGCACAACAATTTTACGGCAAAGAAAACCAAGCCATATTGTGTTATTTTTGTTTTTGTTATTATGGAGGTTTTATTATTAAATAACATGCTAATTTTAAAGGATGTAATTTGCATTTTTTAGAAAAAAAAAACTTCATATAAACATATGTATGCATGTCCTAAACATCCTAACTTGTAAGATACAAGGTGTTTAAAGACTTTCAGAAAATCTCCTTTTTTATTAATATTTGTGATACTGCTCTAGATATTTTTGCAAAGTTTTATATTCTGTATGCCTATATTAAACACTATAGTCTATGGACAAATCGGCCAAAAAGGGGGTTTCGTGTGCAAGTCGTGCCAACTTTTTGCCGATAAGCTAGGTTTGTTAAGGGCACTCCATAGATCAGGTTTTGACTTGTTGTCATTCTGGTAAATGCGTTTTTTAAAGATATGGCCCCCACCACTTTTTTTTGCACGATACTTTTTAAAACGATGTATCTTTCTTAAAAATAGTCGTAGAGGGTTGCAAAAAAAGGCAAATGAATCAGTAAACACCCGCAATAAAATAACTTTCTATTATATTTTTCGAAATTTTGCTTCCTTTTTTAGAAAAAATAAAATAACTGAATTTTTACTTTTTTTTGTATAGCTAGTAAAGTTTAACCTACATTTTTATTAACACCAACGCAAAATTTAGAAAAAAAGTTAAAATAAAAGTTTTAGATTGAACATTTTTCTTTAATTTGGTGTATAAAAGTCTTATATGAATGTATATTTTATATTTGTTTCAATAAAAAAACAACTCGTTGTCACCAAAACGACTACCGAAGGTGTATTACCGTACGCGGACGCCTATAAGGCAGCGCGCGGCTAGTATCTAGTATAAAACAGGTGATCTCTATTATTATTGTTATCGTTGTTTGATGGACATTAATAGATCACAGACTAACGATTTGGATGTTGCCGGGCAAGTTTTTGGTCCAATTGTTTTTATCCCCCCTCCTTATAATTATAGTCGTGTTCGAATTTCTAAAAATGTATCTAAGTTGACGCCCTAAAGACACAATGATATAGAAATGGATCAAAAATGTGTAAAATCTAATTTAAAAATAAATATATATTAGTTTTTTAAATTTTAGATGCAAAATCCCCCAAGACCTCCCAGACTCCCCAAGTCCTGAAATTTTTAGATTTTTTCAAATTTTCTTAAAAAGTAGGCTTAGGGAAAAATATGTACTAATCTTTATTGTAGACCATAAAATTTCCTTTTCAACAATGTATAAGTCAGTGACGACTAATGACAAACTCTCCAGCGGCGTCCGTTTATTGAGGTAGTGTAAAAAAATTTAAAAAAGGAACATGTTTATTACAGGTTTTACCCGCTTTTCTTAAAAACCAAGCTCTATATCAAAAATATATTGCACACTTTGTTATAGACAATAAAATTGCCTTTTAAATGATGTATAATAAGGCAATGGTAGTTTTATCTATAACAATTTAGGGGCGTCCGTAAATAAAATCAATTTTTAAAAATCTAAATTTATCAATTTATCACTTAAATAAAAAAAATGTTTTGCTGTTTATTGTAGAAAATAAAATTTCCTTTTTAACAACGTATTAGTCACTGAGGTCAGGCTAATGACAAACTCTCCAGCGGCGTCCGTTTATTAAGAAAATATAAAAAAATTAAAGAAACCACATAGGTTTTACCCGATCATCTTAAACAACAAGCTTTCTATCAAAAATTGTGACCTATAGTCGATTGTAGACAATAAAATTTCCTTTTAAACGTGTAATAATTTAAGATTTATCTTCAGATTAAAACTTCACAGGCCGGTACAACTTAAATCAATTTTTACAAATCACCAAACAAATTAATTCTGTTACAAGTTTTTTCCAATTTTTTCAGAAACTAAGCTCAATTGGCAAAAATGTATACTTTGTTGTAGGAAATAAAATTTTCTTTTTAACAATGTGTAAGTCAGTGGGGTTTAATTATGACAAACCCTTCAGCGACGTCCGTATATGGGGGTCAATTAAAAATAAAATAAGTAAAATCATTTTTGTCACTTGTTTCACCCAATTTTTTTTTCGAACATTAAAAAAAATAAATTTTTTAAAATGTATTTTTTTAATACATTTCAAATCAAGTAATTTAAGCTTTGTTGTTTTAAAATCGGATACAAAATAAAAAAGATACAATTTGTTTTTAAATATGCTTTTCCGCCATATTGAATCCGCCATATTTAAAAAAAAGCGCGATTATCACAATGACAATAAGTCAAAACCTGATCTGCTAGGTATGTTAAACAACCTTAATTTACTTTCAAAAAGTTCTTATGGTTTTCATTAAAAGCATAATTTTTAAATATACCCCAAAGACCTCTATTTTTTTCCAGTTATTTGGAAATAACCTAAAAACTAATTAACGCATTGAAACATTTGAATCAGATTTGAATAAAGAATCAAAATAGCTATCTTTTTTATATAATTTTTTTTTCTAGCTCCGATAGTTTTATAAATAAAATTAAAAAAAATACCTTTTTTTTATTTTTTTATTTTTTTGACTAATATAAAAAAATACATATTTTCTGACCAATATATTTTTAAATACATTACAAAGCAAGTATTTTAAACTTTGTTCCATGAAAATCGGATAAGAAATAAAAAAATTACAATTTTTTTAATGATACGCCTTTCCGCCAATTTGAATCCGCCATATCTTGCAAAAAACGCATTTACCAGAATGACAACAAGTCAAAACCTGATATATGGGATGCCCTTAATAAGGTTAGCTTATCGACAGAAAGTTGGCACGACTTGTACACGAAACTTGATTTGTCCATAGACTACTAACTACCTATTAACATAATTAATATCTAATTTTTTTCACCACAAAATGAAAACTCAAAAAAAAATAAAAACGTACAAAATTTCAACATACAACAGCACTGCCCCCGTTAGTTAAAAGGCTGCAAGTAATTTTTTTTTCAAGTTTAAGTTTTTGGTCTCGACGGATGTCATGTGATCATGTCTTATGTAATAAAATTTAAAAAAAAACTTAAAAAAAACAAATAGCAGTAACTGTAGTTTGATGATGTGATGATAAACAATTAAAACTTTGAAGTCGTTTTTTTCCGAACCACACTTTCGTGACTTGCGCCCTTTTAACTACCGGGGCGGAGCAGGTATGCTAAGTTTCAATATGGTAACGTCTTTTTTAATAATGAACTTGATGCTGCAATTTTATCTGTGATTTCCTTAATTTGAATTGGACCCAATACCGATTTTTCAATCGATTACTCGATTTCTTAGATGTTTTATGTATTTTAGCACCAAAAATGATCTTTTGCAACTAAGATATGAGATATTGGCAAGGCCGTACCGAGGGGGGAGATCAGGGGGATCAATCCCCACCAAAATAGTCAACAAAGTGTGTTAATAGAGATTTCACAACAGCACAAACAAGAAAAAAAATTGGACAATATTTTTTATAAATTTTTTTAATCTCCTGATTTTTTCTTCTGGATATTGATATTGTAAAAAGATATTAATAAGTTAGTGCCATTATCACATTATCCCCTTGATACATTATACTTATTTTAATATAAAAGTAACTGTAACAATCAAACGAGTAACGCAGGCCTGAAGTTACTACAATCAGATTTTTTAAATTTAAATGTTTAATGTTTTAATTAGTTCGTTTGTCAAATATACAAAAATAAATATTAATAATTGGAATAGGTACATCGGGCCTGCGGCCCAACTGGCCCTAAATGGTACCGGCCCACCTGGCATTTGCCCGGTTGCCCGCCTGTCCCATCCAACCCTGAATAGTTTGGTAAAGGCGTATTTATTTAAGAAAAATTAAATAATTTAGCGCCAGTTTATCGAGAAAATCAAATGACTAAGCAAAAAAGGGTTTCAAGGGCAAATCCCCAGAGGTAAAATTCAATATTAATAATAATATTGATTCGTTACCTATAGGGGAAAGGGGGGCAAAATCGGATACGGAGGTAAAACGGTATACCGCAGTTTTAGGTAAACTGCGTAAAAATTAAACCTCTTAATATATGATGTTTTATCCCCATGACTGATTCAACCCTCTGCAATATGATGGGTGCCGGTTGGCTGAGCTTAAGTTGGTTTTTGCTTAACATGTGATGTAGTGCGCTGTTTATTGTAAAAATAGCTTGCGCATTTTGTGACGGTAAGTGTATTTTTTACAGACTTTTTAAAATTTTGTTTCAATTAAACAATTAGTGGGTTTATATTATTCATAATTAAACGCATTGCCCGTAAAATTCGCATTTTACTTTGTATGATTTTTATTTGCATTTAGCTAGTGGTTTGAGACACAACGGGGTATTTTCATGGGGGCCACCACTGAGTTGTTTTTATATTGTTTTTGCAAAAAATTGGCGCGAAATTTATACAGAAGAGTCGACAGCGATGACTAGGTGACTGTAATTCTTTATAAATTTTGTAAATACTAAATTTAATTATTATAAATGTATTTTTTATTAAAACTTGCCATGCCGTATGTGGGGCAAAATGGGGCAAGGTAAACTTTTTACAAAAATAAAAATAAAAGTATGATTCTTATTTTCTAATTCTATATCGCTTAAACTGAAAACTGAAATAAAAAGATAACATATCTAGCCAACTTAATTTCAAATGACGAACGCGATGGTGATCATTTAATAGGAGAAATAAGCTTATAGACTTAAGTATCCCATTTTCCCCCCTAGAGAATTGAATTGGTGCTATCGAAATGGGTAAATGTAAATTATTTCGGGGAAGGGTCATAAAGGTACTTCTCTAAAAAAAAGTTTCCAAAGGAAAAAATTTCGTGGAGGGATAAAAAGTTTTAAATAAAATTCTATTAATTGTAAAAAGTATACGAAAAACTAATTTACCTTGAATATTTTTAATAAAACACACAATTTTTTTTACTATATTGAACAACCGATCACTCAACGATATTCAATTCTAAAGCTTTTTGTCACAAATGACTAACTTTTTCTTGTTTTATAGTCTTTCCCTGTAAACAGTTTTAACTCATGTGACATCGAAAACAAACAAATTAAAAACTAATTTTAAACCAATTTTTGCAAGGAATCAAATTTTTTTTGTCAATATTTTTGTACTTGAAAGGCTATTCTTGACGCAGGTCGCAACCAATTTCTTTGTTAACCAAAGGTGTGAATTAATTGGAAAATAGCCTTTTTTTTTATTGAATCATCAAGTTGACATTTTCGAAGATTTTCAATGCAGGGGTCGATTTGGGATATGCGACAAGTCGCATCGCTATCCAATTTATATGGGACGACTAAAATCGCAAAGGAATAGGTTACTTTCTTTGAAAATTTTATGAAGAAGAGGTGTTTTACGGGCTTGAATTCAAAGAGTAAGTGAAAATCATAGAGAAACGAAAAAACATGTGATTCCAGTGGCATGGATGCTTCTTATAGCACTCCCTTCAAACATTTAATTTTCTAAGAGCACTCTAGAAATTTAGTCGTAATATTTTTCTCCATTTTTAGAAACCAAATAATGTGTCAAATATATACTCAAGAATAGGGTAAGTATGCCGCTGTTTTCCAGGCAGAAGAAGACGCCATTCTGATGTGTTGTTATAAAAGCTTAGATACGTCTATGTCAGGAAAAGACATTTACATATACTCAGACAGTCCACCATCGAATCGGCCAGAGTAGGCTCTGCACTCGTAGCTCAGTGTAGGGATGTACTAAAAACCCTGACAGGACACAATAAGGTTGATCTTATCTGGGTTCCAAGACGTGAGGACTTTCCTGGAAACGAGCAGGATGCCCAACTAACTAGAATGGGATCCTCAGCTGATCCAATGGGGCCGGCACCCATGGTAGGCATCGGAGAGTGTCTTATCATAACGACCCTAAAACGTGATTAAACAGGCGCTCTCATGTGTTCTGGGAAGACACGGAAGGAATGAGGCATGCCAAACAAAACTCCATTTATTTATTCATACTCAATAATAAACAAAAAACGGTGCAAATCAACTTTATGCGGCGGCGAATCGCCTAAAGCGGGATTTACATGGGTCAATTTTTGGCCGTGCGGCTAAGTTGCACGCTCAAAATTGACCGTGTTTAAAAGCGAAATCATCTTCACCTCAGGACGTTTATTCTTGACTGCCCGTGAGGTGAGGTGAGCGAAAAGTTCACTTTCAGGGCGGACTTTGAATATTTCGCCACCTTTTTGCACGGGAAAATGAATCTCAGAGGTAAGCGCTCACCGCACAACACGTAGCCGTCAAGAATAAACGTCCTGGCGACTAGATCAAAATCGCCAAAAATCGTGTGTCTTTCAACCTTTGCCGCGCGCTCATAGGCCGCATGCAGCCAGCGGTTCTGTTAGAAGTAGACGAGGCAAGAGTTGATACCACGCACGTCATCAATTTTATCTGAGTATACGCCTTTGGGGTCGTATAGTGCTGTGCCGAATAAATAACACATAATAATTTATTAAACTAATTCCCAATATAAAACACTACGCCTATGGATCTCCGAAACAGTCAATCACAAGCTATTGCGGAGCCAGTAGATCAGCCGTGACGTGGGTGGCTTCAACTCTCGCCGCGCGAACTTTAATTTTTCACTGTTAAGGGAGATTTACACGGCCAAAAGTCGACCCGTGTCATGCGTCAAACAAAAATAAACCATAGTTTTCCCATTTTTTTTAGTTCCTGTACTCCTTTTAAAAGTTCGAAATCAATGTTATCCCAATCTTTGTTACTTGATCAGAAACGAATCCTAACCTAATTCCTCAAAAAACAGTGCACCAAATGGACAGTTTGCTAACAATTTCCAAAGGCTAGGATGACCCCGATTTTAAACTCTCAAAAGAAGTGCAGGATTTTCCAAAAAACATCCGCTCAAAAAAATGTTATTCAAAAACTTGTTTTTTAGAAAAATTGTTTTTGAAAAAAGTTTTTTTTTGATAACCGGTTTTTCCGCGACCCCTTTGGGTGAGTTCATTTGAAAAAAAAAGTTGCAGGTATGTGGTAAAACCGTTTTGGATAAGACCCTTTTGGAAATTGCCTAGCCCAAATTTTTTAAGATAGCGCCGTAAATGTGTTATTTGGGTGTATTTGAACCTATCTTAGCAATATCGGCTTGACGTCTGTGTGTGTTCGTGTGTGTGTGCGTGCGTGCGCGCGCTTTTTTGTGTGTATGTGTGTGTATGTGTGGGCGTGTTTGCGTGTGTGTATGTGTCTTTGTGCCTGTCCATAACACATAGTTCCCAAACCGCTAAACCGATGTTCATGAAATTTTCAGATAAAATAGTGTTCGCAACTGTAACGAGCTGATTAGATTTGACATTTTTATTTTGACAAATAAAAAATTGAAACTATGCTTACTTTTTAACGGAGCATTGTATTGCATAAATATGCGGTTTTGGGAATGTAGTAGAACATATTTTTCTAATAATAATAATTTGTGTTATAACCAAACACTTCATAGTAGCTTGCCTTTCTTAGATATTTACCAAAAAGTGTTTTCAATATACAGTAAAGTCCGCTTATAACGAACCCGTTTATAGCGAACTTCTGGTTAATACGAACCTTTTTTCTTTATACGAAACGTCATCCATAAATACTCATGTATTGTCTTACTGGTTATAACGATCCCGCTTATAGCGAACTTCCGGATATAGCGAACCTAATTTTAATAATCTAGAATATGTATTTTTCTTTTAAAACAAACTTTATATAAGCAGACAATGGGCGTTTTCACACTAGACGATACGCAACGACACGAATGGTTGCAAAGACATGCACAAGACCCAGAATATGATCACGAGTATGAATTCGATAATGATATGCTTAATTTAGTAGAAGAACAAGCTAAGAGAAAAATGTGTGACTTCGACTTTAACGATTATGTGACTATTGACAAAGACATTGTAGCAAGAGAAACGTTGACTGGTGAGCAAATTGTAATCTCTCCGTAACCTCAAACATGGTTTCAAGTGATAATGACGAAGATAATGATGATCCTGTTCAAGATAATTCTGTTGAAGTCACTAAGGTTTATGTTCCAACCATTCGTGGAATGGAAAACAAAATTTCGGAAACTCGTAATTTTTTGGAATCATTTTGTAACCTTGAAAGCTATATAAACAGGGATCATTTTTCAAGTAGAAATGTACAAACAAAAATTATGGATTTCATAATAATAAAAAAAAAGATTTAGGCTTCGTTTATGTATGTATTACATACCAGAATATTGTACTTTACATATTTCTATGTATAACAATAATAATAAACATCTTTATTTGTATGTATTTTGCCTTTTTTTTAAAATATGAGAAGTTATAGTATTTCTTGTAATATTTTTAGTTTCCTTAATCTTGGATACTATTAAAAAAAGAAACACAAAAAATTAAACAAAATTTATGTATTACTGTTTATAACGAACCTCGGATATAACGAACCGTATTTAGTTCATTTTTGAGGTTCGTTATATCCGCACTTCACTGTAAATATAACATGGAGTTTACTTGCAGTGTACTAATTAAGGTCACTATGTCACGAAGTTCCTTCTTTCGTGATATGGTGACCTTAATACTAATGGGCTAGGAAGGTATCAGATCCATCATGGATCCATTAATTTTTTATTAAAACAATAGTTTGTCAAAAATCATAGTTGACGTGTTTTTGGATTTTTCAAAAAAAAAAAAATATATTAATCTACTTTTATTTAAGGTCGCCAGTCCGTGCAGGTAAGCTATTTTCTTATCTTAAAAATTGCAAATTAAAAAAAAACTACATGTTCTGGTAATTTAAAATAGGCCTGTAAAAACGTTTTGATGGAGATCTATCAAACAACGGTAAAAAGCAAAAATGATAAAGTCCATATCACTATCACGCCTGTACGTACATTATACGGTTCTTATCAGTTATTTTGTTTAAGAAATAAAACAACAACAGCGGCCTACTTCAGTTGCACATTGAAAATATCTTCGGCTATACTGATAATTATAGTTCTAGACTTTATTAATGACTTAATAAAAAAATCTACACAAAAATAAGTAAATATAAAACTAGTAAATATCAATATTAGAAAAAAAATTGTGATGTTTTTATTTTGTGGTTGAAAAGTAGGTCAAAAAAAATGTCTGGTGTAGTTTTCATAATATCCGTTCCGACAGAAGAACATGAAAAAAATTTAAAGAAAAAACTAAAAAAGCGAGTAAAAATCCAAGAAAAAATCGAAATAATAAACTCGCAAAAACAAAAGAATACTATCAATGACAGTTTTGTTCAACATCACAATAAAGATGTTAAACCATTGTTCACTTCAAGTGAATATTTTAGCCATGATGAGAATCATGGGCAGAACCAGGATGAAGAGGAAGAGCTTTCCATGGAAAAAGTAAGTTTAGATAGTCCACAAGAAGAGTAAAAAAAATAAAATAATTTTTAAAAAAATCAATTTCTGTTAGGTTTTTTGTCCTTAATCAATAAATTTTAGATTTCTTAAATAATACATAGGGTAAAGCAGGGCAAAACGGGATAGGTGACTAAAGCGGGCTAAGATCTAGCTTCCAGCTATACGACCGCGACGTTAAGAAATTGTAATATATACAATAAAGGTAAAATTTTTACTGTCCATAGGTAAGCCAGCTTAGACAAAAAAAAATTAAATAAAAAAAACATCCAACTGCTAACTCTACTCGTAACTACTAGGCGCAGTTGGGTACAAAATTGATAGGTATACCTATAATGTACAACATGCTTCAACTGTTAGTTTTGATGCCCAAAGTGCACTTATACAGTTTTGTATTTTCATGAATCACGTTATTGGGTAATTTTGTACCCAACTGCAACTATTTTTTTTACTTAATTTTTTTTTATTTTCAACTTTTAGGTTTAATTCTTATTCAGCCTTATAGAAAGCAGTATGCATTTACCATTCAATTAGCGTTACCCGGAAAGTACGTGTAGATTTCCTACGGACGCGAACAGTGTTACCTTCCAATGAGTGAAGGTGGGGGAGGAGAGAAGGAAAAGGGAACTAGTAAAATGGTGTTGAAAAAAATCTTAAAGCGTTTGTAGAAAGAATTTTTCAAATCGCTCTATATTTGTGAAAGTTATAGCTACAACTATTACTAATAAGGAGGAGGGGCAAGAGGGAGAGGGAGGGGAAAACCAGTAAAATGGTGTTGCAAAAAAAGTCTTAAAGCGTGTGCAGAAAGAATATTTGAAATCACCCTACATTTAATAAAATTATGCGAATATGGTTTTTTAAGCGGTTGGGGGGGAATGACAGGATGGGAGATTGTTGGGGGCAGGGAGAACTACAAAGTAATTACAGCAAATTAAAGGTCATTAGCAATGGGTTATCAAAGGCATTTCAATAAAATCGCCTGAAATTTAGGTAATTTGTATGCCTTAAAGCCTACACCATGTAACAAAATGGCGTCTGACGACCGCCATATTGACCACTGTTTCAAAAAAATTACTATAGCACCTTCGGGATCAGAAGCAATTCAACGACACCGTTTTCGTCAAAATCGGTTCAGCCGTTTAACCTCTAGCGCGACACAAACATACATATTTACATACATACATACTTATTAAAAAGGAAAAGCGTTTAGACAAGAATAAGGGTTTACACTGACCTTAGGCAATCCCAACCTCCGTAGGAAGACTCGAAAGTAGAGGGCGAACATAAAAGAAGAAATTGTATTGTGATGGATAACATTTCGCAACAAAAATCTATGGGATAATAAAAGCACGGACAACCCCTAAACACGATATTTTCAACATATATCACAAATAAAACCAAAAAATAGCACCAACTACGTCATGATGGAGTCCTCCAAGCCATATTCTTGGGTGCTCCACTCGTTTTTAGTAAACAAAGTTAAAATATTGCTCGAGAATAAATTTATCGTAGGGATTAGTAAACCAATTTATTATTAAATAACGTTAAAAATCTGCTAATTTTGCGCAACGGGTTACTGCTCAATTAACACATAAAAAAAATCATAAATAAAGGAAACAAACACAAATTCCTCCTCATTTACCGTCCGATTTTACAAATTTGACGGTTCAGGTAGTGGTTAATCGAATGCAGTCAATTGACCTTCCTCATTAGGCTTTCGGTTCGGCGATCCAGGAACCAGGCTTGCCGAGTCATGCGCCCTGGGATCGCGACTTTAGTTACTTAAGTACAACGATTATAAACATGTGTTTATAATCGTTGACCTAAGTAGGCAACATAGGTCTGGACAGGCAACTACTGAGCTTTAGCTTGCGAGATATTACTGATATTAGCAAGAAATTCAAGAAACCAATAACCTACATATACTTTTATGGAAATTTTTTGTTTCAATAAAGGTTGATTTATTTAATTGTTTAATAAATAAAATAGATTAAAAACTTACTGAAACCAGAAATATTTAAAAATAACTGAGTATTTCGAAAGACACATCGTCCATCTCGTGCGAGCTTAATATACTTTGCTAAAAACAGCAAGTAAATTTATTTTTTTTTTCATGGAAAATTACTTTTAAAAACAATTTTTGTTTATTATTACAGAAATTCCTTAGCCTATCAGCAAGATCCCAAAATAGTATTATTCCTAACAAGTGCGGAATGTGTCACTTTTCCGCACATGATTGCAGTTGGCTGACCGACAGACGCATGGCGAAGTTGGACCAGCAATCAGGTGCGGAAAAGAAACTTTCCGCAAGAGTTAAGAACCCTATTTTTTCTTCTAGCGCGCAGAAAATATAAAAAACAAAAATAATAGGAACGATTTTAAAATTAAATATGACCACATCACGAAAAAGTGCCCTGACAACTATTTAAAAATTGGGTTGTTAAGGAAATCAAAAATTAAGGTACATATTCTTAGGTTTTTTTTTTTTTTTTACGGGTATGCGCACTTGCAAGGAGATCCCTATCACGCTCGAGAAGCGGCATGTGCGCGGAAATGTTGGTGTGTGTTGGTTTTGAAATGGTTCAGGTTGTAACCTGCAGGGAAAACTGTCGCAGGGAGTTTATTCCACCGCGATGCTGTTCTCCAGAGATATGAATTCTGATATAATGAGGTTCTTGGTGCCTCTATTTTGACAATAAATTGATGGTTACCGTCTGTTTGACGTGTTCGCCTAGTAGGTGCTACTCCCGGGGGGATCATACGTGCCAACTCTTCAGAGCATTTTCCGTGATAATACCTGTAGAAGAGAGATAGATCGCCCACAGTTCTTCGATGTTCGAGACTATCCAAGCTACGGGTAAGTGCGGGGTCATTGATCAGCTTGATAGCTCGTTTTTGCACGGTGTTCAAAAGCATTAAGGTATGTTTGGGTGCCGCACTCCATATATGTGAGCAGTACTCCATAGTTGGTCGAATCTGGGCTTTGTAGAGTGTCAGCAGTTGGCTTGGTGTATACAGATGTCTTGTACGAAATAGCACCCCAAGCTTTTGGGACGCCCTTTTAGCTATATCTGCCACGTGACTGTGCCAAGACATGTTGGTCTCTGCAGTGACTCCTAAGATGTTCAACTGGCTCTGCAATGCAACAGCACTTCCAGATAGCATGATGTTTGGCTCACCGGTGCTGGTCTTTTTTGATTTTGAAAACAGGGCTGCTTGGATTTTCTGCGCGTTGAACTGTACAAGGTTTTTGTTGCCCCAGTCCTCTATTATCTCCAAGTCGTTATTTATCTGTGATATTTCAGTTAGTCTAAGGTAATGGAATTCACGTGCGGAGAGACATGTGGGTGGTATGACTGAGGAGACTACATTGCCATCATCTGCAAAGCAATAAAGTGGATTTACTGTTTTATCTATGAGGTCATTTATGTAAATCAGAAAAAGTGTTGGCGAAAGGATTGCTCCCTGTGGCACACCAGCATTTATTTGGTAAGAGTTGGAGTTCCGGCCATCCAGTGCAACAAAAATGGATCTATCCTTAAGGTAACTTTCAAACCAAGTGCAAAGTCTCGGCGACAATCCCGTTGCTTTGAGCTTGTTGAGCAGATTTTCATGCCAGACTTTATCGAATGCTTTAGATATATCTAAGGCAATTGTTCTTGGTTGTTATTGGATTGTGCTAAAAAGTGGCACTTTCAAAACTAAAATGCGTGCGGAAAAGTGACACTTTCTGTAGGCTCGATAAAAATAGCTGTTTTTCTAACAAGTACAGAAAATTGATTTTTTCGCACGCTAATGCAGTTGACAGAACGATTTCTGTCAAGCAGTTAAATGCGGAAAAAAAGTTTCTGCAGGTGTTAAAATTACACATCACATTACGCAACTTCAAAAAAAAATAACTAGTATTTTAATAATTTGACATTTTTGTGCAGAATTCTTTTTTCGACGGTAGTGCGGCAGAGTAGAATTTCCTGCAATAAAAATAATGTGGAAATTCCCTTTTTCCACACGCCTGTAAAAAAAATATTCTAAAGAAATTTTAAATGTTGTAGCTGTAAAGGTGTTTGATCCGTCAAGAACAGTGGCGGATCTAGGCGTGGGAAAAGTGGGCACCTGTGCACGACGCTAGACGCCAGGGGCTCCGCAGGGGCGGGAAAATGTATCCGAAATCGTACAGTGGCGGCGCGAAATTTTATCTTTCCCCACGACGTATTTTACCCCAGATACGCCACTGATCAAAAATCTCTTATTTAGTTGTTTTTTTAGGTAATCAGTTCAATCCTGGAAAATCTGGACATCAACAATGCGGCTTGGACAAAAACAGAAGACAAGCATTTCCATCAAATTATTTTTTCCACGAACTGTGGAGAAAGATGTGAAGAAATATTGGAAATATTAAGGTATAGAGATTAAGAAAATATAATCTAATATTTCATTATTTACCTATTGGTTCTATAAAAAAATTCATCGAATTATCATAAAAAGTACAGTGTACAAGTGGAAGGAACATGGCAATGTATTTTATATGCTAAGCCCCACCAAACTCAAACTGAGCCCCCCAAAACGAAATCAGCAAAATTTCGCAGGGGCGAACTGACCCAAGTCCGTAAAAATGTATGCGACTGCGTCGCTTCAACTCTTGAAACTAACTAAAAATTTGGCCCCCAGTACCATTTTTCCCGAAATTGCGCGCCTTTCGGTTTTTAATTTCTTACATTTTTCTAAAATTTTTGCTTGTGGCACTATGTTTTTTCGGCTTTACCATTTTTTTCTGCAACTGTCGCAGTTTTTTGCATTAACTACTTACATAGGTAGGTACTTAATTTTTCTTAATGTTTCTAAAACTCGACGCCACTTTTTTGCTACATTTAAAAAAAAAATCCGAAAAGTACATATTTTCTTATGTTTGCCTTCGGCGGAATTTTGCAATATAGATGTTTTTTTCGGTGTTTTTATACATTTTTTCCTTTGGCGTAGTTTTTAATTTTTAAAAATGTTTCTCCTTTAGTACTTTTTCCATTATCTAGGTATTAGCCCCCCCCCCTTCCCCAAATGGCACGGCTCGTTGCGCCACTGATTTTTGCCTCTAGCGGATTAATACTTGAGTTTTTAAAAGGAAACAAAAACAAGTCAACTGAGTTTTTTTACATCGGCGTAGCTAGGTGGTCCAGGGGGGCTGGCCATCTTTAATGTACTGAGGCACTCCTGATGCCTCCCTTAACTCCCTTCTAAGCTAAAATATTATCTTTGTTACACAAAACATAGACAAGGGGAACTGCCCCCCCCCTGCAAACTAAGGCTAGCTATGTCGATCAGGGCCGGACTGGGTACGTAGGGGCCCCGGCGGAAGAGCAAGGGCAAGGGCAAGGGCCCCGTAACCAGAATAACAAGGTGTTTTTTCTCAAGTTATTCTAACCTTCTTACTCGAATTTGATTTAAATTGCCTGGGCCCAGTGGCAGATCCAATATGTCCGAGGGGGGGGGGGGGAATAAAATGTGCCGCAGGTGAAAATTATTTTTTTTCTGTAATGTAAATTTTGTCAAAAATTGCAATTTATGTATCGGTTATTTTTTACTAGAACAAAAGATTACATGCTTTATGTTAAGAAGGGGGGTCTCGGGCCCCTCAGGACCTCCCTGGATTTCGCCTATGATTGGGCTAGAGAATATATATATATATATATATACATATTTATATATATATATATATATATATATATATATATATATTTATATTTATATATATATATATATATATATATATATATATACCTAGACTCTCGAGGGCACGTATTATTGAATTTAAACAGATAGGATTTGACCAAAGTTAAAGTGGCAAATCCAAAATGGCCGCCAACAGATGTTTCAGTTTGTTTCAAGTCTTGTCTGCTCTGTTCAGGGTCTTAAAACGTTACTTTTTTTATTAGAGTAGGAAAAGTCCAAGCATTTCTTTCTTTTTTATCAAAAACACAACAAAAATAACTACAACTTCTCCGCCATTTTTTCATACCTTTGACAGTGGGAAGAAAGAATTATAGAGATCAGTTGGATGGCTTGGTCGAGTTAATACCCTGAGAGTTTTTCGTTCTTGTATTGAGACACCCCACACATGCATAGATGGAAGTTTTCCGAAAATTTATGTATGGTCTTCGGTGGCTTAATGTACAGAGCGTTTGCGAACAGAGCAACAGATTCTGGGTTCAAATCCCGGCCGAAGACAGAAAACTTTTTTCTTATTTTTCTTTCTTTAATTTCACTTGTTGTTTATAGTTTTAGGTTCTTGCATTATTTGCAATTTGGTATTTGAGAACAAAAGAGGTTATTTCGAATCGCACCATTTAGACAGTTTACATAAGGCCACTATAGACCATTCAAGAACCACAGATAGTAGTTATATAATAATAATAAAATTAAAGTAATCGTACTAATGTATTCAGTAATATTATCTTCTTAATTGTGGTCAAAGTAAGGTCACTCATCGTCAAGCAAGCTTTACTTACGATGAGTGTCCTTAGGTCAAAGGGCCCCGGCTTACCAAATAATGACATTCTATGACCAGAACAACCCGTTTACTTTTACATCCAAGTCCAAAGTAGTTCCTGGCCCCAAGTTGTCCTACCACCAGCGACCCCAGGGTCCCGTCTGGGTGGCCGGGGCCGCGGCGGGGATCCCGGCCCTCCCGCCTGATGCCGATGTTTACGAGCTTTCTTCCTGACACACAAAATTTTTCGTCCGACCTCCGAAAAAAAGTCTACTCACATACAACTTTTTTTGAATGAGATAACCCTACTTGTACTTAATACCTCATTCTCAAGCTTATAAAAAAAGAAAAACAAAAAAATATTTTTTTTCCTACATTAATTAAAATGTCAATTTTTTTTTCTTTTTTGACTTGTAGTAGTTCTTTGTAGCTTATGCCAAAAAATTATTAACAATTTTTTCAACATATGCCAATCAAAATGTCAAAAAATTATAATGTTTTTGTTCAAAAAAGCAAGTCAACAAAAAAATTGACATTTTAATTGTCGTACCTATGTCAAAAAAAGTTGGTAAACCATTCTTTTTTTTATTTATTTAACCCTTCGAATGAGTTACAAGTGAAAAATTTAAACAATTATTTTTTGACATTTTAATATTTTTAATTGACGTATACCAAACATTTTCGTAAAATCAACCCATCTAAAAAAAAATGTATGTAAGTGGATCCTTTGAGGGTCCGACCAAATATCTTTTGTGTCGGGAAGAAAGGTTGACGTGTTTTTTCCAAAACAAAAAATCACCCGCCATAAGCAGCGATCCTTTAATGACGCCACCCTGCCTGTCAGTGATCACCGCAGTTTTTTTAACGTTATCATTATTTTTTTTGTAGGGAGAACGATATTGGAAAGAAACTAAACTCAGAAGTGAGCGTAGTACCGTGCACCATCCACTACACGGGAAGTGAATACAAGGTGAAAAGAAATAACTCTACGTCCAAAAGTGAAGATGTCGAAATTTTGGAAGAACAAGAGTAGGTGTTATAAGTTATCATTTTACACACAGCCTCACAAAAAAAAATCGATAGATTTATTTCTGAGGTCTAAGTATGTTTACTTTACATTTTCGCGGTCGCTGAAACCGAATTCCTGTTTTATCCCACGCACCCTAAAAATTGACAACTCGATTTCTTCTTCTTGGAACCCTAAATTGAAAGCCGATCAGATTCAAAGAGAAGAAATTCGGTTAAAAACCTGTTAAATTGGTCCCGAAATAAACTGATTTGACCAATTTTTTAGGAAGAAAATAGAAGATACAGGCTGGAACTTTTTCGTCTCTTCAGTCAGGTCCAGGTTAACTGTGGCTGAAGTGGTAGAAAATGTAAGATCAAAAGCAGTGATGACTTTTGATTTTGTTGTGATGCTACTAATATCTACGTAAGTAAGTGGTAAACAAACCTAACACAACCTATTACAGTTTATACATAGTGGCAACTTTGAATGGAACGCTGTCTCTACCGGGAAAATTTTTGCTTTTTTTAAAAAAACCAAGAACACAGCAACTAAGTTTTTTCACGGGCTTTCTTACTAACGGAAACAATTTTTGGTGGGACCCCCGAAATAGGCTTAAGTCACTTATAACTTTTTTTTCAAAGGGGATGACCCTACTTGTGGTACCACTGGTACCTCATTCGAAAGCTTATGAAAAAAAAGCTGTAAGTATACATTTTTTGGACATACGTCACTTCAAATTTTTAAAAATTATTTTTAATTTTTTTTTCATGTGGTGCCTCATTCAAAAGCTTATACGAAAAAAAACGGTCGTATCTTACATATTGGTAGGTACTCTGTAGGTACCTACTTATTCTTTAAATTGGGGAAAAACCAGAAATCGCCATAGAATATACACACCTGTGTATGAGTTCTTGAAATTAAGGTCACTTCTTCGTGATCTAGTGACCTTACTTGAAATGGGTGATACCCTGTTTCCACCAATGCATGCCCACCCCGATTCAAAAAACGCATCACGTGATGGCCCATGGATTTGCACCGGTTTTAAATGCAGCGTCACCTGATGCCTTTTTTGAATCAGGGTGGGCATGCATTGGTGGAAACAGGGTGTAAGAGTAAAAAATGAGCATTTCTCCACGTCAGGACCAACAGAGATGCAGAAATCAAGTGAGATCGCATGCGCAGTTTGATTTTCACCCGATTTTGAGGGAGTACCTTTCACCCGTTCAAGAATTTATACACTGATTGGTTAATTCAGTTTATTTTTCTCAATATTATTGACACACACAGAGAACATACATAAACAGATGACATTATTTTCGATAAATGTTGTACCTACTGCTTCTAAGTAAGAGAAATAAAATCAAACATTTTATACAGGGTGTTTCAAAATTCAATAACATAAATTTAGTGTTCAATTCCTTAAGTAATCTCGAAAACTAAGCGTTTGCGGACCTATGTTTATATGAACTTTTCGTCGTGAAATCCCTCAAGGAATTTACCTTAAATATTATGTTATTGAATTTTGAAACATCCTGTATAAAATAATTATATCATTAGTATCCAAAGGGAGTGAAATTACTTACACAGACCAATCAGATGCGTGTATTTCAGGAAGATTTTTAATTTTACCCTAATAAAAATAATAGCGCTACTGACAGAGATTTTTGTCAGGAAAGTTTGCGAATTTCTATTAATTTTTTAGAACCCTGTGTGCCTTGGGTCTAGTCGAAAATAGCAACACTACGTTGGTTTCCAGTATGCTTATTTCTCCAATGATGGTAAGGACACAATATTTATTTTATAAATTTAATAATAATTTAATTCGTTGCGATAAATAGATTTTTGTTTTGCAAGATTACGTTTAATTCAATATACAGGGAGGGGCAGGCTTCTTCTAATCCTATTCACAAGTGCCTTAAACTAAGGTAACTGATGATGAGTGCTGCAGGAACACTCATTATCAGTTACCTTACCTAAAACTACCACAAAACAAGTTCAGTGCTGTCAGTAGATAGGTAATATGGAAATGTGTGTCTACTTCCAGGGCCCTGTAATGGCAGGAACATTCGGTTCGGTGATACGAGACAAACACCTGCAAAAAATTGGGGTTCAAAACGAGCTCATCGGTCTGGGCATAGCCACCTTGGTCGGGTTTTGTTACGGATCTGTCATTTGCATTTTAACAGATAAATATGGATCCGAAGATTATCACGATTGGCCTACGTATGAAATGTATTCAAGGTAGGTAGGTACATATACAGAGGGTATCATAAGCAATGCACTATAGGGTCACTAATGCACCAAACTTTAAGAGGTGGTTAGTAAAGGTTAGAAGAAGGATATTTTTTGTAAATTTAATTGGTCACAAACAATTAATTCTTTAAATTATTCACAAATTTATAAAAAGGTTATTTGGTCACAATAGATCTTCTTAACAAATAAATTTTTGGAAAAAAGCAATAGAACTTTTTAGCTCACACTACTATACCATAGTGTGAGCTATGGTGATCCTAATTTTTTCGAGAAAAAAAAAGTTGCTCCGATTTCAAAATTTTTTATATATCTTTGCGTTTCAGATGATTTTGAAACTTTTTTGTTGCGCCGTCTGTCTGTATGTCTGTCTGTCTGTATGTCTGTCTGTAACGACCAACGCGCATAACTCAAAAACCGCTTGAGCGATTTTAATGAAATTTGGTACCTAGGCTGGGTCTTGGGTCGAGATGGTCCCATTTAAAAATGAACAAAATCCACCGAGCAGAAGCTAAATAAAAGGGTGGGGGTAGATTAAAAAAATTAGAGTTTACGTCAAAACATGGCTTGTGTGGTATCAAACGACAGGCAATTGAGTCTGGAGTTAAAAAAAATATATATTTTTTTAGTTATATTAGCTCACACGAACACTACCACTATAGTACCTAGTGTGAGCTTAGGTGCCCATATATTGGCAGAGTATTTTTAAAGATATTTGAACATTTTGTTTACTTTTGCCCTTCATCGACATCCTTTAGGTTTGGTGCATCATCTAAATATAATAACATCCCGTATAATTTGATTAAAAACATAAATCGTAACTGGCTTTACAATCGAATTTTATTATTATTTAATCAAAGCTAAATTCATGTCTAGTATAGGTGGCGTGGGTAGTTAAATGATTTCTGAGACGTTTTAATTTCAGAATGGAAACATATGGGTACTAAGTATGGGTGGGTAGATTCGAATAAACTATAAATAATAAATAAATAAATAAGGTCTTTATTCAGGATTTGTTTTGCTTAACAAGATCAACTCTGAAAGGGCGAAATCTAGCTAAAAAGAACAGCTATTCAAATTTAACCCGGACTTAAACCTAAAACTAACTTAACCTAAAAATAGAAAATAGAGAAGGGTCAAAATGTTTATTATATAAGTAAATATATCTATAGTAACATTGCACGAGAAAACTTTTTCGTTAATTTCTAGGCATTCTGCCATGTTAAGAGGTGTTTTTTGAGCTCCTTTTTAAATACTAACAAGGAATTCTTTTTCACGAAAAATTATAATAATTGTTTCTTTGAAAAACAATATGGTGACGCACCTGACTGACGCAGGACAACGAAAGACGTAAATCAGGATAAGGACGAGTTTGTAAAGTAATCTAATTTTGCTCATCGATTAATAACATATATATTATTACTCTAAGGGTATGACGTTAAATTAAAATGAATGAAAAAATAGGGAAAACCCATTTATTCAGAGTGAAACAACAGCGAACCAAGGAAACTAAGTCCATGGCGGGATGAAAACAACATTTCGTCACAGTTCAACTAGACCATGATATCACCGTCTCCACGGAGTTAACAAAGTATAAAAGACAAACTACACGGTAAAAAAAATTGTCTTAGAGTAAAGCAAATTGCTTTGCAGTAAAATAATTTGTGCTTTCCTATTCACCAAGAGAATATTTTCTTGATATACCACAAAAAATGTCTTGCCTCTTTATTTTAATGTGAAACAGAAATTGTTTTATTATAAATTGGAACTGAATTAATTTAAGGCACCGTTTTCTCTGAAAGCAAAATATTACTTATATGAAGACAATTTGCTTTGTTACAAAACGGAGTATACTAAAACAAAACAATTAAAGAAGAAAAATAACTTCTCATTTCAAAATTAAACGCTGCGTTGAACTAAAAAGAAATATTTTAATTTAAAACAAATTGTTTTAAGCTATAATAATTTATTCAAGAAAAGAACGTGTTTTCATTGTAGACAAAATTATTTTTTACCGTGTACAAAATACAAAGTAAATCAAAAAGAATGAAAAAATACCTAAAACCCAATTATTCATTCAACGAGTAAAACGACAACAAACCAAGGAAACTAACCGTGGTCTAGTTGAACTGTGACGCAATGTCTTTCTTCCTTATAGACCGGTGGACATTTCGTCCCGCCATGGACTAGTTTCCTTGGTTCGCTTTCGTTTCACTCGTTGAACGAATTAATGGGTTTCACGTATTTTTTCATTCTTTTTTATTCATCTTGTATCTTGTAGTCAGTTTGTTTTACTGTAGTGAGGCAAGCCACACTGAGGATGGTTCGTTTCGAAAAATACCTTTTACACCAATACACCGGTGTCCGTGGTTGACTTTACCCCTTTGAAGTTGCCTTTTATACTTTGTTAAGGTATGACGTTCATCTAACATTTGTGTTCGGCGAATTCGATGACCACCAAAAAATAAAGAAGCACGCAATGAAATCAGATTTCTTAACCACGCTTTTTTCGATTTTTATTTTTTTTTTTAAGTAAACTTCAATCCTGGCATGCCGTTGTCAAAATTAACTCTAGATCTTCATCATCCGAATTTCACTTTCTATATCTTACAAGATGTCCATCGCAACTTTGCTTACTACACCGTGGAGCACTTAACAGAAAATAAACAACAAAATGAATCACCTAGCCGGACAAAAACAAAACAAAAAGCAGCTGATTTTGACGTAACTGAATTTATTGAACCGACCCCCAGAGTCGGTGAGTATTGATGCCATCAATTGGTGACTTGCTGGATTTCATTGATTTAAGAACTTAAGTGTTGTCTTCGATGAGCTCATCGATGACTTTACAAACTCGCTCTAAGTAACAACAAAGAAAATTAACTAATTAAAAAATATTATGTGGGGTGCACTTACTTATCCCTAAAATTTAAATACAATGACCTTTTTCAAAAGGCATTTCAACCGCCGAGATTAATTTAACAAATTCTACTTGCTCTCCCTATAAAATTAAATTTATTAGGTAACGGTTTATATTTTTTAGGGGTGAATTGAGGGCTCTTTGGGTTAACGCCATCTTGGCCCTTTTGGCTGGAGCAGCTGTCGCTCTCGGTATTCTCAACGACAACATAGCTTCCTTTGTCGGCGTAGCTATCTCAACGTCACTGATGCCTACAGCCGTTAATAGTGTAAGTACCTACGTGTAAAAACAAGACTAACAAGTGCTATAGCATCGAAAAAATAACTTATATTTTCTCTACTTATTGAAAACAAACGACCAACACGGTATTTCCTCTTTTCCCCTATTAAATGTTCTTGATTTATATCTTTTAGGGTTTACTTTGGTCCCTCGCTCTGGTATACTTTGTAAAATCCGGCGGATCAACCACGTACCCATCCCTGAGGTACACCGGATACTACTCGGAGAATAGTTTTCTTGAACTACTGTGCTTGGGAGCCATTAGCATCTGTTTGACGTTTATCAACATAGTTTGCATTTATTTTGCTGGAATACTGGTTTTCAAGGTAAGATATTATTTGTAACAGAATTAAAAAAAGTCCTAAATAACCTAAAACATAAAAAAGGCGCCAAAATGTTAAAATGTGGCAAGAAAACTACGGGTAACCGGTGGGATTTTGTTAAAAACTTGTCTTGGACTTAGTCCTGATTGTAGGTATTTTGGAACGACATTTCAAGACAGATGTTTTTTATTATCTATTTGACAGCGCAGCCAAATAGCTAAGGACATCTTAGAAAAATGTCGTATTTATGTCTGAAAATTTCAAGACTTTTATAATAATATCTATATGTGCTAAAATATTCCTAAAAATAAATTGCTTGTAAGACGACCTTTTTAGGATGGCTCTGTAACGAAATAGCGATGTACAAAATAGCGAGTATTAAAATAGCGGTATCGAAATAGCGACAATCAAAATAGCGATGTAATGAAAGGTCGACTATTAAAATAGCGATTGTAACAAAATAGCGATGTAACAAAATAGCGACTATTAAAATTCCGATGTAACAAAATAGCGACTATCACAATAGCGATGTAACAAAATAGCGATTAACAAAATGAAGAATCCATGTTGGGTGGAGGTGATTTATAAATCAAACAAGTTCAGTCGTTCTCCACTAGTTTTATTTTTTTTACAACTACATGTTTCGAGAGCATAAGATCTCATCTTCAGGTTGTACACTGAAATAAAATAGGAGAAATAAATGCCCGGTTCCTACAATTATTTATAAAATTAGAACAACCTAAACTTAAGACCTAAAAGAATGAACCCTACCTTGATGGAGTTATTCCATGGCCATTGCCTACAGTTTGTAGGCTCAAAAATTTTTACAGCAGCATGTGCAATGAAGCAGTACAACGCATTACAGCAGCATGTGCAAAGAAGCAGCACAACCAATTACAGCAGCAATTGGTTGTGCTGTTTCTTTGCGTTGTTCTAAATTTATAAATAATTGTAGGAACCGGGCATTTATTTCACCTATTTTATTTCAGTGTATGTACAACCTGAAGATCAGAGCTTATGCTCTCGAAAAATGTAGTTTAAAAAAATAAAACTAGTGGAGAACGACTGAACTTGTTTGATTGATTATCAAAATAGCGATATTTCGGTTCCGTTTTGGCATATAGTTCGACTAAAAGGTTTCTTGGTAAGAAATTTTTTCAAAAAAAAACCTTTCCTGACTTCTTTTCCGGAATCCTTTAGAGTGTGAATCCGAACCGAACCGAACCGAACCGAATTCGGTTCAGATAGGTTCGGTTCGGTTCATCAGGGAAGTTTTTTTTTTGAAAAAATAAGCTGGTATAGTCAAAATACCGCAGGATATAATAGCGCATTTCGGTTTGTTTGGGTTTGTATTGGTTTGATTCCATTCGGTTTGGTTTGATTCGGTATTTTGATACATCGCTATTTTGATACATTGCTATTTTGATATATCGCTATTTCAATACATCGCTATTTTGTTTGTCGCTATTTTGATATATCGCTAATTTGATTGTCTCTATTTTGATACATCGCTATTTTGATCTGTCGCTGTTTTGTTACATACGCTATTTTGATATACCGCTATTTTGATAGTCGCTCTTTCATTACATCGCTATTTTGATAGTCGCTATTTCATTACTCGCTATTTCGTACGTCGCAATTTTGTCCATCGCTATTTTGTTCCAGAGCCTTTTAGGATATTGTTACGGGTTCACAACGACAAATTAAAACTCGCAATTGTTGAAAACGATACGTCAATTTATTCCGACAAATTATGTACAAAAACACGCACTTAAACTTACTAATAACTTGCTAATAATTCACTACTTTAATACGCCTATTAACTTCGCGTTAACATCTAGCGATCACTACCATTGGTTATCTCTGACTGCCCGATGCACGACGTCCGGCCCTATATATGAGGGTCTGCCTACAATTCGAGAATTTTCCATATTTGTTCGATTCCGAATCATTCCGCCCTTTTCTGGAGCCGGACCGTTCACATACCAGTTCATCACAGATAACGCAACTAAAACCTAGATTAAGAATACAACCATGAAATACGTCAACCTAATACTACACTAAACCTAAATAAATTCTAACTATAAAATTTAAATAACTTAAATTTGTAACACTATCCTCCTCTTCAGGTTTGATCGTCTCGACTAACATTTCCGAGGTAAGGTTTTAGTCTGTCTAGATGAACAACTTTCATCTTGGACTTCGGGCTTTTCTGGATTCGGTAGACTACATCATTAATTCTCTTAACAACTTTATAAGGCCCTTCCCATGGTGGTGTCAACTTAGGTGATCTTCCTTTCTTGCGTTGAGGATTGTATAGCCAGACTTGATCATTCTCTTTGAACCCTGAAGAGTTTGCTTTCAGGTCATACCTCGCTTTCATGCGGTCACTGGCTATTTCTATTCGCTCTCTAACCACTTCATGAATATCGTGCAGCTTTTGCCTTAAACGTTCGACATAGTCATTAACCTCTAAGTGTTCTTCTTCAGGTGAACCAAACATGATATCACATGGTAAACGCAGTTCTCTACCAAACAGGATACTAGATGGAGTAGCTCCTGTCGTATTGTGAATGGCGGTTCTATAGGCCATCAAAAACAATGGAATATATTGGTCCCAATCTGTTTGGTGCTCATCAACAACTTTGCAAAGATGTTCTTCAATTGTTTTATTAAATCTTTCAACCATGCCATCTGACTGCGGATGTAAAGCAGTAGTCCGTGTTTTATGTATTCCTAAAAGGTCACAGAGATTTTGGAAGAGCTTTGATTCAAAGTTTCTTCCTTGATCTGAATGTAGTTCCAAAGGAATACCAAATCGGCTGAAAACATCAATTACCAGAACTTCTGCAACGGTAGCGGCCTCTTGGTTAGGCAAAGCAAAAACTTCTGGCCATTTGCTAAAGTAATCCATGACAACAAGGATGTATTTGTTGCCCCTTTTAGTTTCTGGAAATAGTCCGGCCACGTCAATAGCAATGCGTTCGAATGGCAGACCTACGTTATATACGTTTCATTTGACCTCTGGACCTTGTTTTGGGACCTTGGCTGGCTGCACAAGTCGAACATCGGCGGCACCAGTTTTTCACATCTTGAAAGTAATTGACCCAATAAAATCGGTTTCGAATTTTGTCCATGGTTTTATTTATGCCTAGGTGCGCGCCTGATTTTCCACCATGGCATTCGGCCATTATATTGTCTACCATGCTCCTAGGAACCACAACTTGATTAATCACAGTAAGGCCATCGGCACTTTCCCAGGCCCGTTTAAGGATGTTTTCTTCTACTATCAGTGAATCCCATTGTGCCCACAGTGATTTGAATATCACCCCTTGGTTTGCAATATCTTGCCATGATGGTCGTGGCTTGTTCTCTTCTTTCAATCGCAAGATAGGTCCTACATCTTTGTCGTCAAGTTGTGTGGTTCTAATTGAAGCCGACATCCATTCTTCATCTGGTTCTAATTTTATCTGACGCACGTAGTTAATTCCCTCTTTCTGGTCAATTTTCCTGCTATGTTTACAATCCTCAGGGCAAGGTCTTCTGGACAATGCATCCGCATTATTATGCACCCTTCCCGCTCGGTGCTTAATTTGATAATGGTATTGTTGTAGCTTTTCTATCCGTCTCGCGACTTGCCCCTCAGGTTGTTTCATTTTCATGATTCTACGGATTTAATGATGGCTAGGAGCTCCTTTCTGGTAACACAATAATTTCTCTCTGGTTTGGATAGCTTTTTGCTGAACAATTCGATGACCCGTTCTTCTCCATCTTGTACTTGGGAGAGTACTGCTCCTATGCCATCGTTGCTCGCATCAGTATCCAATATGAATTTACCTTTTGGAATAGGGTATGCGAGAATCGGACTAGAACATAATGCTGCCTTCAGTCTTCTAAATGCTTGGTCACATTCAGTATTCCATCTGTAAGAAGCTTTATCTTCTGTAAGTCTATGTAATGGAGACGCTATTTTGGCGAATCCTTCTACAAATCGTCTGTAGTATGTACACAGACCCAAAAAGCTTCTCAATTCATGTTTGTCACGAGGTTGAGGCCATTCTTTTATTGCTTGTAACTTTTTTTCATCGGTATGGATGCCTTCTCGGGAAACGACGTGACCCAAGAACTCAACTTTTTCTTGGAATAGAAAACACTTTTTTGAGTTTAGTTTAAGATTTGCATTCCTGATTCTTGAAAATACTTCTCATAAATTGTCTAGATGATCTTCAAATGATTTTCCCATTACTATGACATCATCTAAATAGACTAAGCAGGTTTTCCAAGTAAGGCCTCGCAGAACGACTTCCATTAGTCTTTCAAATGTAGCTGGGGCATTGCATAGGCCAAATGGCATCACATTAAACTGATAAAGTCCACTTCCAGCAGAGAATGCAGTCTTCTCTTTATCTCTTTCAAAGATTCCTACTTGCCAATACCCACTTTTCAGGTCAAGAGTAGAAAACCAATATGATCCTGCCAACGTTGTTAATGTGTCGTCTATTCTTGGCAGTGGGTAACTATCTTTCTTGGTCACATCGTTAAGTTTCCTGTAGTCGACACAAAATCTAGTACTTCCATCCTTTTTAGTGACCAACACCACAGGAGATGACCAAGGACTTGATGACTCTTCAATAACACCGTCGCTGAGCATTTTATTAACGAGATTGTGAACTTCTTCTTGCTTGGCCATTGGTAGTCTTCTTGGGGGCTGTCTTATCGGTTGGGCATCGCCAGTGTTGATAGCATGTTCAATGAGGTTTGTGCGTCCCGAACTACTCCTAGTTTCGAAGATATTACTTTGTTCTTCTATAAACTCCCTCGCTTTACTAAATTCTTCTGGAGTGAGATGTTGCCAAGTTGACTCAAATTGCTGAAGTACCTCCATTGGTAACTTGTTTGTATCCTCGGAAGTTGGCTCTTCACATCTTGTTACTTTCTGTACTGGTTCAAATAATGCTACCACCTCCCCCTTATTAATTTTGACACTATTTGGGAAAATATTGGGGACTCTAATCGGGATGTCTTTATCGGTTTTAACTAGTGATTTTGCAACGAGGTAGGTGTTGAGTGTGTTTTGTTGGCTTATGAGTCCGACGCAGCTTGATGTTTTACTTTTTAGCCTCCCAAAAATTATGGTCTCACTGTTACCGACTAGTCTTGTTGTGCATACTGCCACTACCTTTATTGGTTCTTTATTGATGTGACTATTTGACAAAATGAACTCTTCGTTCCCAAATCTTAGGGTATTAAGTTTATTATCAAACGCAAATCCATGTTTACTTATCAGGTCCATTCCCAAAATAAATTCGTCTTCTATGTCTGCAACTAATACCGAGTGGCGAATCTTCAACCTCCCCAGCTGCAGGTCTATGTCTGTCTGCCCCAACACGTCGGCGGATTCTCCAGTCACAGTTTTAAGTGTTATTTTCTTTTCTGTTGGTCGAATTTTATATCTCGTTGCAATTTTGAACTTAAGCAATGATATGGCAGCACCAGTGTCTACTGTTATATTAACTTTTCTTCCATTAATAAGTCCGTCGATGTTAAGACTGTCAGCAGTATGTTTTAAGCTCTTGATAGAGTAAATTTTGGGGGCTAAATTCCCATTAGCCAACACCCGCCCCTCTGCGTTGACTAGTTTTAGTTTTTCCTGATCTCTTCTTCGGTACTCTGTCCCACTAGATGGTGAGCGAGACCTCATTTGGACACGACAATCGCGTTGAATATGCCCTGTACGTCCGCATCTGAAACACTTTACATTTGGAGGGGATCGTCTGCTTTCTTTCAAAGAGTCAATCTTCTCTATCAGTGATTGAAACATTTGGTTTAGCGTTTTTAAGTTGACCTCATGTCCATTGCTCATTTCTTCTCCCTCCTGAATTGAAACAGCTCTTACTTTTGGCCTGGACATATTATTTGATGATTCGAATTCAAGGGCTCGAATCAACACTTCACTGCTATTATGGAAGCGTTCTCGACGAAGTAACTTTGCTAAGTCCGAGTCTCGTAATCCGTTAATAAAGCGATCTACCGTGAAGGGATCTCTGTAATTTTCCGGCATTTCTGGGTAAGCTAAATACATCAGCCTCCTAATATCTGCTTCATACTCTTGCAATGACTCTCCTGGTCTTTGCTGACGAATATTTAATTCTGACCAATGTAAATTTTGCAAGTGTTCGTCTCCATACCTTCTTTCTAACGCTGCCACTAAAGCGTTATAATTCTGTTTTTGTTTGACTGGAATGGACCGTAAAAGTCCCAGAGCAGGTTCTCGTAGAGCTACTAACAATGCTCTAGCTTTTTCCTCATCATCCCAACCATTTGCAGCAGCGGCAGCTTCAAACTGTTGTTTGTAAGTAGACCAGGAAGACGTACCATCGAAATTTGGAGGCTTAATGTTTTGGTTGGAATTCACAACACATCCCTGAGCTTTCATTTTGTTGTGTTCTTTTTGGAGCTGTACAAGCTGTTTTGACACGTCCTGGAATTTTTCTTCCATGGTTTGAAAAACTTCTTCCCTAACATTCTGTACCTTTTCTTCAAGATTATGTACCTTTCCTTCTACATTCTGCAATTTATTTTGTACCTTTTGTTCCACACTATGCATTCTTTGAGTTATTTCTTCCTTAAGATCTTCGGTTGCAGTCTTAAACTCTTCTCTCAGCTGTTCGGAGTTGCTCTTTATTTGGTCAAAGTTTTCCTGCATGTCGTTCTGGTTTTGTTCCATGGTCTGTCTTATATCGTTCTGGTTTTGAGCCATTTGAGCTGCGAGAGCCTGCATCATTTTAGTTAGATCTTCCATCTTTGCTGATCCTTGTCTAGTAAGCATCAACTTCCTGATAAATCACTTAAAACGTTTATTTTAGGGCTATAAAGCGAATGTCGAAGTCGGTTTTTCAATATCTCTTCCAATTCTTAAATAGAACCTAATGGAATGTTCTGGAATATACTGGTAAATGCTACTCTTTCTGCTACTAGGCAAATGTAGAAGTCACTTTCTGATTATCTCTTTTGGTTCTCGAATAGACCGTCGTAGAATGTTATGGAATATTCTAGAAATAATTTCTAATTCTTACTTTTAAAATAACTAAGCTACTGTCGAAGTCGGTATTTGTATATCTCTTCTAGTTTTTGAATAGAACGTCGTAGAATGTTATGGAATCTTCTAGAAATTCTTTCTAATTCTTACTTTTGAAATAACTAAACTAATGTCGAAATCGGTATTTGTATATCTCTTCTAGTTTTTGAATAGAACGTCGTAGAATGTTATGGAATCTTCTAGAAATTCTTTTTAGTTCTTACTTTTGAAATTACTAAGCTAATGTCGAAGTCTCTTTTTGGATATTTCTTCTGGTTTTCGAATAGAGCGTTGTAGAAAGTGATGGAATATTCTTGAAATTCTTTCTAATTCTTACTTTTTAACTAACTAAGCTAATATCGAAGTCGATTCTTAAATATCTCTTTTGGTTTTTGAATAAAACAATATCGAACTTCTTCGAATATTCTGGAAAAATCACTTACTGTTTTTCTGTCCAATTGTCCTAGCCGGTGGTACTATATAAGGGTAGTCTTTGCACTATTCAGTTCTGAATATTCTGGCAAAATCACTTACTGTTCTTCTTTTCAATTGTCCTAGCCGGTGGTACTATGTAAGGATAGTCTTCGCACTTTTTATTTCTTTTAATCCCACTTCTGACACCAATTGTTACGAGTTCACAGCGACAAATTAAAACTCGCAATTGTTGAAAACGATACGTCAATTTATTCCGACAAATTATGTACAAAAACAAGTTATTAGTAACTTGCTAATAATTCACTACTTTAATACGCCTATTAACTTCGCGTTAACATCTAGCGATCACTACCATTGGTTATCTCTGACTGCCCGATGCACGACGTCCGGCCCTATATATGAGGGTCTGCCTACAATTCGAGAATTTTCCATCTTTGTTCGATTCCGAATCATTTCGCCCTTTTCTGGAGCCGGACCGTTCACATACCAGTTCGTCACAGATAACGCAACTAAAACCTAGATTAAGAATACAACCATGAAATACGTCAACCTAATACTACACTAAACCTAAATAAATTCTAACTATAAAATTTAAAAAATTAAAAAGTGTAAAATATGTAAAATTTCATTAATTTAATTTTTCAGAAATTATTTATTTTCTTAGCCTGGATAGAATAACAAATGTAACATTTTATAATTACTTGCGTGCGGTAAAGTCTACTTTACCGCACTCATTTGCGTGTGGAAAGTAGTACTTTACCGCACGCGCACCACCTAGATACCTTAGCAAAGCATCAGAAAGGCAGCTTCAATATTTGTTTACATTTAAATTTCATCTAATTTCACATGTTTATTCATAATTACATTCAATTTTTTGAAAGAAAACGGTACTCATAGGTAAAATATGGTACCCTACACATGCGGAAAGTGTCTTTACCGCCCTTGACGGCTTGACCGAACTCCGCTCCGCGTCGTTCGGCCAACTGCCGTCGCGTGCGGTAAAGTATTAGTTTCCGCACTCGTTAGGTAAATAACTACTACCTGCTCGCGTGTATAAGACAGCGTCAATAAGACAGCTTCAATATTATTTTACATTTCAATTCCATCTAATGACATGTTTATTTATAAATTACATTCAATTTTTTGAAAAAAAAAGTACTCGTAGGTTAAATATTGTACCTAGCACATGCCGAAAGTGACTTTACTTGACGGCTCGGCTCCGCGTCGTTCGGCCAACTGATGTCGCGTGCGATAAAGTATTACTTTCCGCACTTTTTAGGTAAATAACTAACTTAACACTTTCGGAAAGTATCTTTACCGCACTTGACGGCTTTACCGGTCCACATCGTTCGGTCAACTACCATCGCGTGCGGTACAGTATCACTTTCCGCACTTGTCAGGTAAATACCTATTATTTCAATTGAAGCTTTACCAGTAAAAATTATTTTATTACCCGTCACACACACAACAAAAATGTGTCCATTTTCTAGACAAAAATTTGTCCCTTGCCCTGAAAGAAACCTTATATCCGCAGAACCTAAATACTTACCCCCTTTTTTATAGAGGAAAGATAAACCTTTTAATAACATTTGCAAAAAATCAAGGTCCTAGATAGAGCCAGATCAAAACTAGGTTACCGAGTTTCGCATATAGTCGTAATACTACTAAATCAATGAGGTACTAGTTTTCTAATATTTAGAAGGGTAACGTTGTTGAAAATGCTTTTAAAGGATATTTTATCATCAGTCAACGGGCATCGAATTAATACTTGGATATTTAAAAATTAAAGCGGAAATTCGAAAAATGTAAAGGCAACCAAACTCAAGTTTTTTATTACCCCGAAAATAATAACTATACAGTTAGCTGTGTTTGGGTTTTTTCATAGATTAGGATTGTTAACATTTTCAAGAAAAAAATTAGCCGTATTTTAGTGATTTTCAAATTTTTATACAGAGTGCCCAACAAACATTTAAAGTTGTAACGACGAAACCCCAACTAGAAAGAATTTCTTAAAAGTAACCGCAACGTACTCCCGCTACGTCTCAGTATACCATACAGCGACGTTATAATTCCCTAAGTGGGGAACCAATTTCTGGTTATAACTACTTGGCCAAGTGTTTAAAGTCACTGTAGTAACAACTACACTACTACGTCGTAGCCAGGTATCTACTACGTCGTAGAGGCTGTTTTTTTTTCGTAATGGCATAAAAGTTGCGATGTAGTTGCAAATAATATAATCGTTTCTTTTTGGTAGAATTGTTACACAATATGGTGGACACAACAGTAAACAGACTCGCTTAGTTTTTTGTTTGGTTATGGTTGTAATATGTACTATGTTATCCAAAAGTGTGAGAATTTACGAGCAGAGGATCAAAATTCGAGTGCGACACAAAGTTTTTTGTATAACATGCATTATATATATTGCAAAAAACCGGTGCGCCCGTAAAATTGAGCCGTTTTCTGGTAACTGATGGAATTTTTGTGTTGTGATTTTGGAGGTTATGTTTTCATAATCGACAGTTAACTCCAACAAATGGTGCTTAAGAAGAGCATTTTTGGTAAGCTTCAACTAATTTGTTTATAAAATAGTATAGTTCATTATTATGAGCTCATAAAACGACAACAAAAGTATTAAATTTTCTTTCTTACATAAAAACATGGCGTCCCAAACTATATTCCCTGATAGTCGAAAGGGTTACTTGAAAGTGAGCCTAAGTTACGGGAACGTGTCACTTACGACTTTTATGTCGGCATTCCTTTTTAGTTCTAGATAACACACTCGAATTTCTACTCCTTCGTTGCAGAAACGTATTATTAACTAGCTTTCGCCACTAGAAAACGTGTACAGAGTGATAGGAACCACGCGATAAGTATAACTACTACCCTCAAGTTATTGGGGTGTCGCCACTTGTCATTTGCCGTTTCTGTCAACAACAGCACCACGGCTTATAGGTTTTGTACCAGCGTGAATTTGTGGTAGGTTTTAAAACAAAAACAAGGTAAATTAAATTACATTAGAACAATAAATGAAGTGCCAATAAAAAGTGTTTTTAAAAAATGTATGTTGCAGTCGAGAGCATGATCCCTATTCTAGAATTTCTAGGAAGTGTTGGTCAAGGAACTAAAAGAACGTAGTCACATCAATGAAATCAACTTATTGTTACTTTTTTTATTTACACATTGCTCTCACCATTCGTATGTAGTATTTTTTATTGTTTTTAGATATTTTGGCATTGTCAATATTCAGTAATTCTTATTATTATAAGCCCTATAAGTAAAAAAAAAACAATCTCTGAGACTTGTTAGATCGCTTAGAAATCCACATGTAACCACGATATATCTAACTTGTTTTTTTATTAGCCGCAAACAGCGCAAAAGTTCCTAGATGAAGTCTAGCATATCCCAGAGGTTATTTTAGGGGCCGTGCATAAATTAGATATTAGGGACCTATTGCAATAAAGCCTGGCAAAAACACAGAAAAATTTTTTTCACTTCAAACCAAGCTTTAACAACAGCACAAATTTGAAGAAAACCAAAAAGAATTATTGACCCAAGCTCAACACATAAAATGAATCACAGTGAGACACGACACGTCAGCACAAGAGGCATAGATAAACGAATTAGGTTTAGTCCGCACAAGAGGGTTACGATGGCGATAGGGTGGTGCCACAGCACAAACCACGAACGACCGTAAAGACAGTACAAGAATAGAACAGCTACAAGTAGCGTAAAAGATTAAGGATGGAGATTAAGCATGGACCAGGGAATTCTTAAAATCCGTGTGCGGTACTCGATACTTTGAATCAATATTTTGCATTTGGATTGTTTTGCAAAATGGTCAAGCAATGAGCTCGAAAAAACGGACTGCTCAAGGTAGTTAAAAAAGTATTTGCAAAACTATTCCTAATATTCCCATATTATAAAAGGAGCCACAAAAAGTAGGGTTAAGAATGTGTGCGACCAAGATGCGACTTCAAAAAGTTTACGTTTTCAAAGTAGAAACAGGAAGGAGAGATTACTTTAAAAGATCGACATTAAAAAAAGTCAAAGTAGTTGCGGCTTTAAAGTTGATGCAAAAAGTTATTTTGTCTACATTGTTACATCAGATGTTACTATGATGACACAAACTTTTGTGGTAAAAATTAAAGTTATAATGTAGTTGTCGGATACACTTGTTTGGGACTCCAATGAAGCTTAACTTTCTAGTGGTAATTAAGTAGGATATAAAAGTGAGGGCGACTACGAAATAACGACTAAAAAGAAAGTAAAACTTTAGCAACGTCCTATTGTGGTAGAGAAGACTATCAGAATCGACTATCAAGAAACAATCCTAAGAAGTAGTTTAGAGGGTCGTTTTTACGAAACATCTACTATTTCCTGACACTAAATAGTAGTTAGAACTAAAAAGTAACAAATTTTGGTTGGGATCACCACATTTCTACTATAAGAAAGTAGCAAAGCCTTTAGAACATGTAGCCGCTACTATAAATGTTAGTTGGGTGTTCTCCCCAAAAAGTTACACCACGCATCATCCAACTAACCTGTGGTTACACGGTCCTGACATTTCTTCTGACCAAAATGACAAATAATAACTGAGCTGAGACCTGAGACGGAACCGAAGATTTTTTTTCAGTGGAGCTGTTGCAATGTGTCTTTTATTAAATTTTGAGAGAGAGGGTAGTTCAGCGGGTAGTTATCCCCCTTGGCCTTCCCTTATATGCGCTGTTGCTATACAAAGTGCAACGAATCCCGAGAAAAAGGATTTATGTCTCTTAAAGTAGCAAAGCCTTTCGTTTTATTTTCTGCCAGCACTTTATGCATGCGTTTACTCTGATAAAATTTTCACATCGAAAAGATTGTAGCAAATGAAGTAAAAGAACGAACACGCTTTTTAATATAACCACTTTTTACCTTCCTAGCCCGCGCAGCAATGGCTACAGAAGGTATTGTTTTCGATTTAAAAAAAATTGCGATAACGCCGAAGGCCGCGCTAGAGGTAGTTGAGTATGCAAAATATGAGGACCGTGGTCTGACCATGGATTCTAACTGAGAATCGGTCACAGATTAACGATCTGGTCGCATATTAATGCGACAAGGTTCAAAACCGGGTAGCATATTTTCAGGCCCTACTAGGTTCGATATTGCGTTTAATGATAGAAGCAAAACACACTTGTTATGGATAGACATAAGACTCGCCCGATCATTTTACGAAGGCAAACCACCCTCCCCCAACGCTGACAGGGGGTGGTTCCCCCACTTAAACATTCATTTTGACGGTTTTTTGCTAATAACTCGAACGGTCAAGTTTTCTAAAAATATTCTAAAGATCATTTTGCAAACGGATAAAATTTCCTTTTTAACCATGTACCTTAGTACCCTCTAGAGGCAGTGGTGCACGTTCCATAGGCCTACGAAAAAAAGGGAATGTTTAAAATATGATTTTTTTTATTTTTCTTGTGGCTTTTTTTATACTTAACACAATGGTTTTTCAAAAAAGTATTTTTGTTTAAAAACCCATTCTATATAGTTAAATATTTAATAAGTTAGACATAACTTTTAAAAGTAGCCGCCCTAAAATAAAAATAAATGTGTTTGTAAAAATCCTCAAATTAAACAAAAATTTCATTTTTGTAACTCAGTAAATAATACTCAAGGTGATATTTTTGATTAGTATTAACCTAAAACCCAATTTTTCGAGTTCAATTCATTTACATTGGAGGGAGGGGGCATCCCCCCTCTTGCCCCCCTCAAAAGTGATCTTTTACAGTATTTTTCTAATTATTTGCAAAATTTTAACTTGGCTAAAAACAACTAAGTAATAGTTATTGAAGCTGACCAAAAGTCCTCTCTAACACGCCCCCTTTTCATCAGTTTATAGACCATTTTTGGGGCGTCTATGCCAGATCTACTGCTGCGTTGAGGGGGGAGTGATGTACATCGTTGGAAAGGAAATTTCTTTGGCTTTAAAACGTACTTTTAAAGCCAAAGAAATATGGGACAGTGAAATTTAAGAAAAAAAAAGTTTTTTCGACACCTCTCATTTATTTAAATGCCTATAAAAGGTGCGCCACTGATGTAAGGGGTTATACATCGTTAGAGAGGAAGTTCCATCATCCTCAATAATTGTTACTTTGTTTTTTGCCAAGTTAAAAGTTTGCAAATAATTGGGAAAATACTGTAAAAGAGCACTTTTGAGGGGGTGAGAGGGGGATGCCCCCACTCCCACTTTAAAAAGGTTAACTAGAAAAAGTCAGTTTTAAGTTATTACTGACCAAAAATAATTTTTTACTCACTCTCATTATTATTTACTGAGTTACAAAAATGAATGTTCAACATTTTTGTTTGATTTAAGGATTTCTACAAACACATTTATTTTTATTTCAAGGCGGCTATTTAAAAAATATATGTCTAGCTTAATAAGTATATAACTATATACAATTGGGCTTTTAACCAAAAATATTTTTTTGAGAAAAAAATAGTGTTGATAAAAAATACCACAAAAAAATATTTTAAAAATTTTCCCCTTTTGTCGTACGCTAATGGAATGTGCACCACTGCCGTCAGAGGGTACTAAGGTACATCGTTAAAAAGGATATTGTATCCGCTTGAAAAATGATTTTTGGAAAAATTGACTGTTTTCGAGTTATTAGCAAAAAACTATCAAAAATGTTCGGGCGAGTCTTATGTCTATCTATCCCAAGTGTGTTGCTTCTATCATTAAACGCAGCGTATAGCTTGAATCTCGGATGTAAGGCCTGAACTATTAATGGATTTTGAGCAAAATCTAATCAGCTTGTTACAGTGTCGCACACTACTTTTCATACAAACCTCATAATAATTTATCCAACGGTTCCGAAGCTATCGTGGGTCGTGCAGACACGCGAACAGACGCCACGACGAGATTGCTAAGATTTATGGGGACAACATTTAAATTTTTTGAAAAACACAATTTTTTGCTCGGTAATTTGAAAACAACCAGTAGTAATTTTAATTTTGATACAGGATTTGGTTAAGCTGCGAATAGCGCAAGTTTTTTATTATTTAACAAAAATTATATTACTCAGCGTTTGAAATCCCCTGGGAAACACTGTTTAAGATCCAGCATAATCGGTTTATTTTAGATAAAAGAAGTTGCACCCCACACAACGCGGGACTCGGAACGTCGTCGATTTTGGAAGCACGACTTAAAAGTGGCCAGGAACTATAACAAAACCATCCAAGATGGCGAATTCGCCAACGCGTACCAGAGCATCTCGCACCAGATCAAGCAGTACCACAAGAGCAAAGACTGGGCCAGTCACTATGCCACAGATATGTCCAGAGAAAATTTCAAGGTCAAAGTTAAACGGCCGGAGTTCACCTGGTCACCATGTTTTGGCAGTAAGTCGATGTTTTTGTAGGGTTGCAGGGAATCCCTAAAATGTCATTCATTAAAACAAGACAAGAGCAAAATCGAAGTTTAGTCTTTTATCAAAACCGGACAAAATCAAAAATGACAAAAGCATAAAAAGGGGCCGAGCATGAGCAACTCTCTCCTTTCTTTTCATGTATATTGGTTCCGTCTCTCTCTTATACAAATCGGTCTTATGGAAGTTTGACGGCAAATTTAAATCGGGAACAAATAATATTGTTGTTTTTGGACCCAAAAACACATAAAAAATAAAAATGTCTGTATTTTTCCTTTAAGTTGCTCCGCAGTCCCGTACATTATAATTTAAAACTAATTAAGAGCTTTATAAAACTATATATCTTGGTAAACTGTTAGCTCCCGCTAAATTTCGCGGTTGTTTTTACTTTTTAAAACCACACAATTGGATGACGGACAGAGTACATTTTCGCGCATTTTGACATGCGCACCAAGAATCGGGGAGATCCTTTTCTACCGCCTCGAGAAAATGGCGTGTTAATTTACTTTCTCCAATTATTTCAAATTTCTACACTTGAAAGTGCTCGATTTTGGTGTACTGAAGCATAGAACTAGAAACTTCAGCCCTTCAGCTACGTGGTAACATCATTAGATCAAGACAGGGGCCCCTGGAACGTGGAGAAATTGGCTGCAAACTGGTGAGTGCTTTGTTGCTAATTTCCGTTGTGTGGTACCAGCAATTAACTATGGACCTTTTGATTATTTCGTGATTTCGTATCAATATATTTATGTTTGTTCGCGCTTTCATTTAATAAAATATATACAGTCCACTGCAGTTATCGTTTTTCTAATTGCGGGCAAACATAAGTGTTCCTTCGACCCGAATTATTTAAATTTACTCCATACGACGGTATTAATAAGTCGGCCATTTCACATTTTCACACGGCGACCACACGGCCTTGAATTTGCCAATCGTTCGACCTTCGGTTTCGGCGCAGTTCACCTGTTTTCGGCCCGCTGCTATGGTAACGCAGGGTCTACCGCGTGGTCACTTCAGTAAACAAAAATCGAGAATCAATCAAAACAAACAACATTTCTCATTTCTGTAATTAGATGTGTTCCATATCATTTCGATATTTAAAACAATTTTCATCAATTGCGATAAATTAGTGCATATTTTCGACAATTCGTCATTTTTCTATTTCAGAAACATTAATTTAGCGTTAATTGTATATTTACCGACATTTCTGTGATTAGATGTGTTCCATATCATTTCGATATTTAAAATAATTTTCATCAATTGCGATAAATTAGTGCATATTTTCGACAATTCGTCATTTTTCTATTTCAGAAGCATTAATTTAGCGTTAATTGTATATTTACCGACAATTTCGTCATTTCAAAGGTAAAAATCATGTCTATCAAAAAAGCCGTGCAAAAACGCAAGGGTTTTTTATCTGCGATCACCGAGTGTTATGTGTTTTCACAAACCGCGGCAACGGACGCAAAAGCGAGAAACGAGTTTCAAGTGAGGTATTCCGATTTGGATGAAACCTTCGATAAATGCATGTTGGCACATAATGATGTCATTATGTTGATAGACGACTCGGACGACGAGGAGTTTAAAACGCAGGATGCGATCCTTTCAGATTCTGGTAAATATTTTTATGCGTGTAAAGTGGTTTACTCTGAAATATTTCCGGTTGAGGCCCCATCCTTTTTGGGGATCATATGTTCGACAAAACGAAACTCCAAAACTCAAAAAGTTAGGTATTCCCATATTTCGAGGTGATAGAAAATTATGGCCAAGCTTTTTCGATCTTTTTAATAACATTATAGATCAAAATCAAAGTCTAAGTAACGTCCGAAAACTTCAATATTTATTTTCATATCTCGAGGATGAGCCTTTAAAATTGATATCAGGGATTAGCTTATCTGATCAAAATTATAAAATTGCTTACGACAAATTAGTCAATAGATATCAAAACAAGCGAGACCTCGCAAATGATGCTTTGAGCACAAATATGAACTCTACATTAAAAAACGAGTCAGTTAAAGAATTGCGTAATTTAATTGATACCTTTTCAGAATCCCTAGAAATTTTAAAATCACTTAGCTTTGACGTTGACAGTTGGGACTTTATTATTTTTTTCATTTTGTTAGAAAAATTGGATATTCCGACGAAATGAGTCACGCCAATACTAATGCCGAAATTCCCACTTTTCAGTCACTTTTTCAATTTCTAGAAAAAAGATGTAGAGTTTTGGAATCACTTCCTCAATCAACAGCACCCAAAAAGGTGCCTACCTATCAAAAATCAAATTCTATGCCAAATCAGTTTGGGCAAAAGCCTACCTATCAAAAATCAAATTCTATGCCAAATCAGTTTGGGCAAAAGCCTACCTATAAATCATCCAATTTGCCTTTTATAGGACTGGCTGGCACCTCAACTAATTCAAGTACGGGAAAAAAATGTTTCCGGTGTAATCAGGGGCACGTGCTTTCAAAATGTCAAACATTTCTTGACCTCTCACCTATCGATCGCCTATCTTTCGTCAAGCAGAAAAAATTATGTCTAGCGTGTTTTCATCCCTCGCATGGGGTAGACACGTGCAAATCAAAATATTCATGCAGGACTTGCAATAGTAAAAGGCACCACACTTTAACTCATATCTTAGAAACTAATAAAGAGTCTGGAAGCCAAGATACTAGTCCTGTCATTCACACACCACCTGTCAATAATCTTCATGTGTCATTAAATACCTCAGGACCTTCAGGTACCTTTCTTTTATGCACCGCCATAATAGATGTTATGGACGGTTGCGGAAATTTTCAACCTGTAAGGGCACTGCTTGATTCTGGATCACAGACAGGATTCATCAGTGAAAAGTGTATTCATCGTCTTAATCTTCCTAGGTGAAGTTACACCACTGAAATATTCGGATTAAATCAAATGTCTTCTCTTACTTCCAAAGGGCTCGTTCAATGTCACATTAAGCCAGGACAGGTCAATCCTTTACTTAATTTCGAAGCAATTGTTGTTCCACAACTATGTTCCAATATGCCTACATTCACTTTGAACGATAATCAGTGGAAACACTTGGAAAACCTTAAACTTGCCGACCCATCTTATTTCAAATCTAGACCTGTGGACCTAGTTATTGGTTGCGAGCTATTCGCACAGATATTCAAGGAGGGCAGGGTTCTTGGACAAATAGGGCAACCTTCAGCCCTTGAAACCATCTTTGGCTGGGTCGTCATGGGAAAAGTTGACGAAGTAGGTAATCTTACGGAACGAACCAGTTGTTTTTTAACGAGTCATTCACCTCCTTTAGAGGTCATTATCCCTAGGTTTTGGGAAATCGAACATTTGCCTAAAAAACAAATCTTATCAAAGGAGGAAAAACAAGCGGAATCAATATTTACTGCGAGTGTCGTACGACAACCGAGCGGTAGATTCATGGTAGGTAGATCTTCCGTTTAAAGATAAAATAAACCCTGACCTAGGAAATACTTATCCGCAAGCTTATCGTAGATTTTTACTTCTAGAAAATAGATTACTCAAAAATCCTGATCTGTACACTGCCTATTCTAGTTTCATGCAAGACTATATCGATTCTAATTACATGAGTCTGGTTTTACCTAGTCAACCAAAAGTCGACGTATCATGTTTTTTGGCTCATCATTGCGTACTGTTACTGCAATTTTCTTTAGTTTTATTTTATTTATAATTTATCTATTTCGCCTCAAAAATAATCAGCCATACAAATTCAAATTGTGGCACCTTGCGCCGTCGAAACAACGCGGGTGCTAAGGACATGCGCAAAAGGCGCATGAAATGACACATTCTGTCAAGCGAAAAAACACGTGAACTCGTGAAAAATCATTCTCTTCTTTTCGAAGAATAATTTTCTTTCGAAAATTAACTATTAAACATAAAAACCTTAGTTATTAAGTGCTACCATCCTCAATACAAAGACTGAACGTGAGACTACTTCCAGAGCAAGCAGAGAAATAGCCATCAAAAGGTAGGTGCCATTTTTTCTCTTGCTTTTGTATGGTTGCGCGATCAAGAAATATTAAATAAGAAAATTACACCTAAAGAAAGTTACAGTCCGCTATGAAATAAAGAAGAAAATCTCTTCACCCTATCCATTACATTTTATGGTCCTTCGAGCCAAATTTAGGCTATGAAAAAGCGTTTTTAAAAATATTCTAATTTTTCTTGAACGCCATATTGGGCTTCATTCTTATCAAACGGCGCACAGTTTAGTTGTAGGTAGGCGAGTTTCCTTGATACCTACGTATGTGTGCGTGTGTGTGGCCTCCTAAATTTAATTTAAAAACTCCACGGTCAGTCTTGTTTACTACCTACTATCGATAAATCAATGCATTTATTTATTCGGGAATTTTGTGTTTTCAAAATTTGATTTAATGCAAAAATAAAATACAAATCTTCTATCAAATATCGCCTTTCGGTTTCGCGTTTCCGCGATTTTAAACATATTTAGTGCGCTAAAGTGCAAAAAATAAAAGTGTTTAAATAAATCAAAATCCAGTAACCAAATACAAAAAATCAAAAACTGTTTTAAAATAGATACCTTACTAGCCTTTTGTTTCAATAATTTAAAACCAAGTCAATACAAAAAAAAAATACTTAACAATCAAAATGGGGGATGCAGAATTAAAAACATTTACTAGAAAAAGAAAAATCGCTTTGACTAGGATCACTGAAATCTATACTTTGGCGGTAAAAGCCAAGGATGATGAAGCCGAGCGCCCTATCTTTCAAATTGCTTTTGAAACTTTGGAAGATCAATATTTTGAGTTTAAACATCTCCATAACGAATTGATTGGGTTGCTGACCGACGATAAAGATTTCGATGCGGAAGATGCAATTAGAAAAAATTGTGACACTTTTTATTTTCAAGCAAAAGCAATATTTTGTAAGTTATTTCCAATTCCAGGCACTTCTAAGCCGCAGTCCTCTGCGCCTACTCCCACCAGTCATAGTTTTAAAAATTTTAAACCTTCAATTCCGGTTTTTACGGGCTCAATGCTAAAATGGCCAACTTTTCTAGATCTTTCTTCAAGCATAATAGACAAAAATCCTGCACTATCGAATGCCTCAAAATTTCGGTATTTAATTACTTTATTGCAGGGTGAACAATTAAATTTGGTAAAGTCGTTACCAGTTACTGATAGTAACTATTTAATTGCCTTTTCAAATCTACAAAAAAGGTACAACAATAAGCGCCTTTTAGCTACGTCATATTGGAATTCCATTGTGCATGTTTCCTCCATGAAATCAAATCAGAGCTCTAAAAATCTTAGAAATATTTTGGACACATTTACTGAAAATCTAGAGGCCCTGAATGCCTTAGAATTTAATACAAAAGATTGGCAGTTTCCGTTGTTTAATTTATTGCTGGGAAAAATAGATACTCCCACTAGATCAGCCTTTGAGGTTTGCCATACTGAAAAGGAAATTCCTAGTTACACCGATCTATATGAGTTTTTAGAAAAACAGTACCAAGCACTAGAATCGGTTCAGTATTTTCAGCCTTCAGTATCAAATATGGAAAAAAAATCTAAAAGTTTTGGATCTGGTAACTACAATAGTTCAAAACCAAATTCATATAATAACAATAATTTTAAAAACTCCTTTATGACAGGCATACCACAAAAACAACAAATTTTACCAAACTTATCATAATCAAAGCAACTTTCAAACAAAAATATCAAAACAATGCAAGTTATGTAACCTTTCGGTACATCCTTTTTCTCAATGCCAAGTTTTTTTACAAAAAACTCCAGCTGATCGTCTCGCTTTCGTGAGACAAAATAATATATGTGGCAACTGTTTAAGATCAAATCATTTTCTTTTAAAAGATTGCTTATCGCCTTTTAATTGCAAATCCTGCGGGTTACGTCACCATAGTTTATTATGTGACGTCACAACTCGATTTAACCCAGCCCAACCTAACATGCAAACTTCTTCATTTATTTCAAACATTCAGTCACCAACGCAGAATCAACAATCAAATTATAGTTTATATCCTAATAATATCGATTCAAATCAAATACCTTTCTATGATAAAAATATTCAGCAGAATATTAACCCAACCTTAACTAGCATGCAGCATTCTAATCAATCTAATTTTAAGTCATAAATGCAACCAATTCAAGATCAATCTCAACAACAAATCAATCAAAGTCAATATCCTTCTACTTCGCAACAAAATCAACAATTAACGCAAAATAAATCTCGACAACAACCTAACCAAACCAACTGTTATACCTCATTCACCCCAAACTGTCAAAGCACAGTACTATTGTCTACCACTATTGTAGAAATCCTCGATGCACGCGGGAACTATCAAGTAGTGAGAGCCGTCCTAGACAACGCCAGCGAAGCCTCTTTTATCAGCGAAAACTGCTTAAATAGGTTAGGTTTATCTAGGAAAAAATTATCTGTTCCTATTCTAGGAATAAATCAATCTTCTTCTTCAACAAAGGGTATGACGCAATGCACTATTCGTCCAGTGGGAAAAACTGATCCCACATTTTTCTTCAACGGTTTAGTCGTTCAGAGATTATGCTCTTCTTTACCTAGTGTCCAAATTAATCCAAAAAATTGGAATTATCTTTCAAACAATAAACTAGGCGACCCCCTCTTCTACAAACCAGCCCCTGTTGATCTACTTTTAGGCGCCGAGATTTATTCCCAAATTATTAAATCAGGTCGTATTTCTGGGTGTCAAGGTCAACCAGTCGCCCTAGAGACCGAGCTGGGATGGGTGTTGTTAGGCAGGGTCGAACAAAACATATCTTATCAATCCAATCCTTTAAAAATCGAAAACTACTTTACCGCTTTCGATAACTCTCTAGACTTGACTTTTAGGAAGTTCTGGGAGCTTGAATCGATTCCTCAAAAAAGCTAATTATCCCCAGATGAGAAAAAAGCTGAGGAAATTTACCAAAATACGGTATCACGTGATAGCACGGGACGATTCATGGTAGCTTTACCTTTTAGGCACTCTGAACCCGACTTAGGTGACACGTTTTCTAGAGCTTACCGTTGCTTCACTTCATTAGAATCTACTTCTTAAAAATTCTGAAATGTATTCCATGTATTCAGATTTTATGCTAGAATATTTAAAAAACAGACACATGAGTCTTATTTCAAATAATGAACCGAAATCAATGAATGTTTCATATTTACCACATCACGGGGTACTAAAACCCGATAGTACAAGCACGCGTTTGAGAATTGTATTTAATGGATCTTCAATTGGAAGTAAGAATTATAGAAATGAGACCCTTTTGCCAGGCCCTAAACTTCATGCAGATATTACAACTATTTTATTAAGGTTTCGTTTTCATTCTATAGCAATTCTTAGTGATGTTCAAAAAATGTTTTTGCAAATCAATATAGTACCCGAACATAGAGACTATCAGCGTTTATTGTGGCGTTTCCACCCCAATGAACCCCTAAAAGAATATCGTTTAAATACTGTTGTTTTCGGACTCACTTCAAGCCCTTTCTTAGCAATCAGAACCTTACGAGAGTTAGCCTTTCAAGAGAAAAATAAGTATCCAAATGCTGCAAAAGTAGTTATTCAAGACGTTTTCATGGACGATGTCTGTACGGGCAGTTCTGATTTGCCTTCTGCGCAAGCGCTACAAAAAGAGCTGATTGGCTTGCTAAAATCCGGTGGGTTTGAACTACGTAAGTGGGCAAGCAATGACCCAAGATTGCTATCATCATTGTCTCCTTTAGATTGTCAAGTTCCAATATCTTTCGATAAGGAACAACCTTCTAGTATTAAGGTCTTAGGGCTGCAGTGGAACCCTTCGTCAGACACATTTTCATATAAATGCAATCAAGATAATAGTCCGTTAACAAAACGTAAAATCCTCTCTGTAATTGCTAAAATATACGATCCTTGCGGATACATATCGCCAGTAACTCTTCTCGCAAAATCAATAATGCAAGAACTCTGGAAGCAAAAAATCGATTGGGATGATCAACCCCCATCCCACATCTGCGAAACTTGGTTACAATTTAACTCACAGTTTTCTAGTTTATCGGAGATTTCTCTCCCTAGATACATTTTTTCATCTAACATACAACGTTGCCAAATTTTAGCATTTTGCGACGCTTCAGAGCGCGGCTACGCATGCGCTATATATCTACGTATCGAATTATTAAACGAAATCAAATCTTCCCTTGTTATTGCAAAAAGCAAGGGAGCCCCACTCAAAACAGTTTCGATTCCTCGACTGGAGCTATTGGGAGCTACGCTCCTTGCTGATTTGCTTCGATTTGTCCTTGACATTTATTCGTCAATGATAACAATCGATGAGATCTTAGCATTTTCTGACTCAGAGGTAGTCCTGGCTTGGATTTCTAACTCTCCGCATAGGTGGAAAACTTTTGTGGCTAATAGAGTCAGTCACATCCAGGAAACCATTCCAGATATTCCCTGGTATCATATCCGAACTCTGCAGAACCCAGCCGACTGCGCCAGTCGCGGCCTAACTCCAGATAATTTACTTAATCATTGTTTATGGTTTACCGGTCCCCCCTGGATATGTTCTCCTCGCTCTGAATGGAATTTAGCTTCCCTGTCAGAATCGAATATTACTAGTTCTGTTTTAGAGGAAGAGAAAATACAGGTTTTGGCCACAATTCTGAATAATGATATTTTAAACGATCTTTTACATAATTATTCATCTATTTTACAAATTCAACGTATTATTGCTATTTGGCACAGATACTTTTTCAACATTAAGCATCAGGACACTAAACGCACTGGTTTTATTACGCTTTTTGAATTACAAGAATCTTTACTTGTACTTGTCAAGTACGTGCAAAATCAACATTTTTCTGATATCTTCTTAAAAATTCAAAATAATGAACTTTTACCAAAACCATATCGCAAATTAGCGCCTTTTCTCGACCCCCAGAATCGTATTCGAGTTGGCGGGCGGATTAGAAATTCAATCACATTATCATATGATGTAAAACACCCACTACTATTACCAAGTGATAGCACACTTACCAAGCTGATCATTCAAAATATTCATTTAACCTACTTGCACCCAGGATTTAATACAACTATGTATTTACTTAGACAACAGTTTTGGGTACTTTCAGCACGTAGAGTTATTCAAAAGGTTTTATCATCTTGCGTTAAGTGCTATCGCACTCAACCCAAAGCTCTTACCCCCTACATGGGTGTGTTAGCTCCCGCTAAATTTCGCGGTTGTTTATATATATTTTTAAAAACACACAACTGTATGAAGGACAAAGCGCATTCCGCGTATTTGGACATGCGCACCAACAACCAGTGAGATCCTTGTCAATCGCCTAGAGAAAAAGGCGTGTTAATTTCGTTCTCCAACTATTTTCAAATATCTACACCTGAAAGTGCTCGATTTTTGTGTACTGAAGCATAGAACTAGAAACTTCAACCCTTCAGCTACGTGGTGACATCATTAGATCCATCAGGGGCCCCTTGGAAGTGGAGAATTTGGCTGCAAAAGGGGTGAGTGCATTTGTCTGATTACCGTTGTGTGTCACAATATTTTTCCTATGGACGTTTAGAGTATTTCGTAATTTCATATCAATATTTATGTTTGTTCGCGCTATCATTAATTAAAATATTTACAGTCCACTGCATTTAGCGTTTTTTCTATCCGTGGACTAACATAAAGTGTTCCTTCCAGCCGAATTATTTTTAAATAATAAATCCATACGACGGTATTAATAATTATTTGCAGCCAAACAAGGCGACCTTGAATCGCATCGTATTTGCAACCAGAGAAAGTCGTCTGCACCGACGACTGCACGTGTCTTTCGCATGCTCGATTCAGTAAACAAAGCGAAGGGATCAAAACAAAACAAAACAAACGGGCAGAGTTCAGGTGTGTACCATATCATTTCGATATTTAAAACAATTTTCATCAATTGCGATAAATTAGTGCATATTTTCGACAATTCGTCATTTTTCTATTTCAGAAGCATTAATTTAGCGTTAATTGTATATTTACCGACATTTCTGTGATTAGATGTGTTCCATATCATTTCGATATTTAAAATAATTTTCATCAATTGCGATAAATTAGTGCATATTTTCGACAATTCGTCATTTTTCTATTTCAGAAGCATTAATTTAGCGTTAATTGTATATTTACCGACAATTTCGTCATTTCAAAGGTAAAATCATGTCTGTCAAAAAAGCCGTACAAAAACGCAAGGGTTTTTTATCTGCGATCACCGAGTGTTATGTGTTGTCAAAGACTGCGGAAAAGGATGAAAGAGCGAGAAGCGAGTTTCAGTGAGGTATTCCGATTTGGATGACACCTTCGATAAATGCATGCTGGCGCATAATGACGTCATTATGTTGATAGACGACACGGACGACAAGGAGTTTAAAACGCAGGATGCGATCCTTTCAGAAGCTCGTAAATATTTTTATGCGTGTAAGGGGGTTTACTCTAAAATATTTCCGGTTGAGGCCCCTTTTTTTTCGGGATCATATGTTCGACAAAACGAATCTGAAACTCCAAAACTCAAAGAGTTAGGTATTCCCATATTCCGAGGTGATAAAAAATTATGGCCAAGCTTTTTCGATCTTTTTAATAACATTATAGATCAAAATCAAAGTCTAAGTAACGTTCGAAAACTTCAATATTTATTTTCATATCTCGAGGATGAGCCTTTAAAATTGATATCAGGGATTAGCTTATCTGATCAAAATTATAAAATTGCTTATGACAAATTAGTCAATAGATATCAAAACAAGCGAGACCTCGCAAATGATGCTTTAAGCTCAATTATGAACTCCACCTTAAAAAACGAGTCAGCTAAAGAATTACGTAATTTAATTGACACCTTTTCTGAATCCCTAGAAATTTTAAAATCACTTAGCTTTGACGTTGACAGTTGGGACTTTATTATTTTTTTCATTTTATTAGAAAAATTAGATATTCCAACGCGTTCAAATTTCGAAATGAGTCACGCCAATACTAATACCGAAATTCCCACTTTTCAGTCACTTTTTCAATTTCTAGAAAAAAGATGTAAAGTTTTGGAATCACTTCCTCAATCAACAGCACCCAAAAAGGTGCCTATATATCAAAAATCAAATTCTATGCAAAGTCAGTCTGGGCAAAAGCCTACCTATCAAAATTCAAATTCTATGCGAAATCAGTTTGGGCAAAAGCCTACCTATAAATCATCCAATTCGCCTTTTATAGGACTGGCTGGCACCTCAACTAATTCGAGTACGGGAATAAAATGTTTCCGGTGTAATCAAGGTCACGTGCTTTCGAAATGTCAAACATTTCTTGATCTCTCACCTATCGATCGCCTATCTTTCGTCAAACAGAAAAAATTATGTCTAGCGTGTTTTCATCCCTTGCATAATGTAGATACGTGCAAATCAAAATATTCATGCAGGACTTGCAATAGTAAAAGGCACCACACTTTAACTCATATCTTAGAAACTAATCAAGAGTCTGGAAGCCAAGATACTAGTCCTGTCATTCACACACCACCTGTCAATAATCTTCATGTGTCATTAAATGCCTCAGGACCTTCAGGTACCTTTCTTTTATGCACCGCCATAATAGATGTTATGGACGGTTGCGGAAATTTTCAACCTGTAAGGGCACTGCTTGATTCTGGATCACAGACAGGATTCATCAGTGAAAAGTGTATTCAGCGTCTTAATCTTCCTAGGCGAAGTTACACGACTGAAATATTCGGATTAAATCAGATGTCTTCTTTTACTTCGAAAGGGCTCGTTCAATGTCACATTAAGCCACAAGGACAAGTCACTCCTTTACTTAATTTCGAAGCAATTGTTGTTCCACAACTATGTTCCAATATGCCTACATTCTCTTTGAACGATAATCAGTGGAAACACTTGCAAAACCTTAAACTTGCCGACCCATCTTATTTCAAATCTAGACCTGTGGACCTGGTTATTGGTTGCGAGCTATTCGCACAGATATTCAAGGAGGGCAGGGTTCTTGGACAGGTAGGGCAGCCTTCAGCCCTTGAAACTATCTTTGGCTGGGTCGTCATGGGAAAGGTTGACGAAGTAGGTAGTCTTACGGAACGAACCAGTTGTTTTTTAACGAGTCATTCACCTCCTTTAGAGGTCATTCTCCCTAGGTTTTGGGAAATCGAACATTTGCCTAAAAAACAAATCTTATCAAAGGAAGAAAAACAGGCAGAATCAATTTTTACTGCTAGTGTAGTACGGCAACCGAGCGGTAGATTCATGGTAGATCTTCCGTTTAAAGACAAAATAAACCCTGACCTAGGAAATACTTATCCACAAGCTTATCGTAGATTTTTACTTCTAGAAAATAGATTAATCAAAAATCCTGATCTGTACACTGCCTATTCAAGTTTCATGCAAGACTATATCGATTCTAATCATATGAGTTTAGTTTTATCTAGTCAACCAAAGGTCGACGTGTCGTGTTTTTTAGCACATCATTGCGTACTAAAGCCGGAAAGCTTAAGTACAAAATTAAGGGTAGTCTGGGATTGTTCGGCAGTCACCCCAAAAAATATTAGTCTCAATGACACATTGTTATCTGGACCGAAACTTCAAAAGGATATTGCTTCTTTACTCCTTACGTTTCGTCTTAATCCTATTGCCTACATTGCTGACATCAAACAGATGTTCCGTCAAGTCCTTATCAATCCTTATCACCGTCCTTATCAAAGGATATTGTGGAGGTTTTCTTCACAGGACCCACTTTCAGTGTGGGAACTTTCTACTGTCACTTTTGGCATGACATGCTCACCTTTTCTAGCCATGCGTACCTTAAATGAGCTGGCAGAGAGAGAAAAGGAACGTTTTCCTATGGCTAGTACTGTTCTAAAAACGTCAATCTATATCGACGATATCTTGGGAACTAGCCCTTCGCTTTCTGAAGCTCTCTCCCTTCAAACAGAACTCAATGATTTGTTGAAGTCGGGAGGATTTGAACTTAAAAAATGGGCAAGCAATTGTCCTGAGTTATTGGCAACATTGCCAGAGTCCGATCGTCAAATGCCTCTCTCTTTCGACAAGGAGGAACTCCACTTTATCAAAGTTTTAGGACTTCAATGGCATCCAAAAAACGACATTTTTTCTTATCAATGCCGAATGAAGGACAAACCCCCAACCAAACGTTCTATTTTATCTATCATAGGGACAATCTTCGATCCCTTAGGTTTTCTTTGTCCCTTGTTGCTACAAGCAAAATTTATTTTGCAACAGTTGTGGATATCGAAAATAGGCTGGGACGAAGAACCAGATTCTTCTATCATCGACTCTTGGAACAAACTTCGTTCTGAATTCCCGCTTCTTTCCAATTTTCAATTACCCCGACAAATCAAACTGTCAAAACCCAATACCTGTCAAATCATCGGCTTCTGTGACGCTTCAATTCGAGGCTACGCAGGCGTCGTATATTTTCGTGTAGAGGAAAACAATATATCTGTTTCTCTCATATCTGCAAAATCTAGGGTCGCGCCTATAAAATCACAAACTTTGGCTAGGCTAGAACTCCTAGGAGCATTTCTTTTAAGCGAATTAATTGACTTCGTTTTATCTAGCTATGAAGGAAAAATAACTTTTACAAATATCGTTACTTTCTGCGATTCGCAAGTCGTATTGCACTGGCTTTCATCCCCTCCTAATCGCTGGCAAACCTTTGTTGGAAATCGAGTCAGTAGAATCCAAGAAATCATTCCCTCAAACTCGTGGCGCTACATTCCTTCTGCTTTGAATGCAGCCGATATTGCGTCACGAGGGGCCACCCCTTCACAGCTCATGTCACATGACATGTGGTGGAACGCACCGTCGTTTTTGTGGTCTCCCGAAAACAAATGGCCCGATTTTCATAAACCAAAAATGCCGATTGATTTCGGAGATATTAATCTGGAGGAAAAGCCAAAAGTCTGTTGCAATGCGATAATTGATGTCAACTTCTTAGATCAGCTTCTTATCAAATATTTATCTATATCAAAAATTCAACGTATCATTTGTTATGTCCTTCGAATAGTTAACCTTTTTCAAAACCATTCCTATCAAAAACCCACTAAGCCACCGGACCAAAAAATTATTTTTGAAAATATTGTTTTTTCCTACCACCGGTGAGATGCAAAGTGCGTTATACCTTCTTATCAAACGCGTTCAAGGTTCTTGCTTTTCTGAGCTTTTTTCCGCGTTATCTAAGGATAAACCAATACCGAAACCTTTTCGAAAACTTTCACCTTTTCTTGATGAAAATAATATCATTAGAGTCGGAGGCAGATTACAAAAATCTGACCTTTTGTCTTATTCTGCAAAACACCCCGTCTTACTTTCGAGTAACCATCGTTTAACTACTCTTCTTATCGAGTCCACTCATAGACAATACCTTCATCCTGGGTTTAAAACATTACATAATCTGCTTTTACAGCAATTTTGGATATTATCTGCCAGACGGGCAATTCAAAGAACCATATCCAAGTGCTTGCAATGTTTTAGAATCAACCCTAAACCCTATAGACCGCCCATAATGAGTTCACTTCCCGCTCATCGAATCAATCAACTTAAACCTTTTTCGAGTGTAGCTATCAACTTTTGTGGACCTTTCTTTGTGATTCCTCATCGTTACCGTGGTTGTAAAGCTTTCAAATCGCATGTCTGTGTGTTTGTCTGTACGGCCACACATTGCGTGCATTTGGAATTAACCATGGAACTGTCCACCGAAGGGTTTGTAGGTGCATTCCATCGATTCATTTCCAGACGTGGAAGCGTGACGCAATGCTGGTCAGATCAGGGCAGTAATTTCATAGGGTTTCGTAACCAATTACTTGATTACGCAAGAAGTGCGTCCACAAGACTTTCTATTCGTTGGCATCTGGGACCCCCTCTCAGTCCACATTTCAATGGCCTGGCAGAAGCTGGCGTCAAAAGTTTTAAAACTCACTTTGTTCGAGTTGTCGGCGACCAGAAGTTGTCCATCATGGAAATGTCCACCCTTAAATGTCGCATAGAAGCTGTACTTAATAGTCGTCCTTTATCTCCTGCCTCTTCAGACCCACACGATCTTCAACCTCTTACCCCTGGGCATTTTTTGACCCTTGAACCCCTTAATTCAGAAATTCCGGAGTCAGATTTGTCCGAGGTTCCCCTAAATCGGCTCTCGAGATGGCAACTAATCCAAAAACTACATAATGATTTTTGGAAATGTTATTCTGTAGAGTATTTCCATACGCTACAACAGCGACACAAGTGGGCTGATTCGTTCCCAAATATCAAATTAAATGATTTGGTTATCATAACTAGTGATCACATCCAATCACCTTTGAAATGGCCAGTCGGTCGGGTTCTCGAATTGCATCCCGGCGGAGACGGTCAAGTGCGTGTTGCGACGGTACGAACGGCTACCGGTGTTTACAAGCGGCCAGTTGTAAAACTGTGCCTCTTGCCGATTTAAAACTAATTTTCATTTTTCTACCTATTACCGGGTATTACAATAGGTTTTTCTTTATTTTTATTTTTTTTTGAATTTTTGTTTGTTTGTTTTGCGTTTTTCGGGTTTTCGTTATCTCTAAGTAAACTTACGCTACTTTTCTGTTTTTCATTCATTTATATTTATCGGTCGATCATTTTTTCTTATATCTATATCTGTCCGGTTGCTATTCTAAAATTGTGTGTTTTGGAGGGCAGTTATGTTAACTCCCGCTAAATTTCGCGGTTGTTTTTTTTATTTTTTTTTATTTATTTATTTACGGATACAAATCCACTTACAAAAAAGAAAAATCTTACATAAGAACATCTAGAACTTTTCACCTATATAGTATATAGTATTAACAAAATATATATATAAATTTAACTATAATTTTAAAGTAGGTAGTCATAAATAATGCATTCATAAATAAAAGCAAAAGTAAAGTTAAGGTTTCATATTATACAACACTTTATTTTTCTTTAAATGGTTTTTTAAAGTATTCAATTTTGTTGAAAAGATATCAAGATGAATCTCTGAATTTCTCAATATCCTTGAAAATGAGTAATGCTGGCCATAATTTGTTCTATGTTGATTTGGAAGAAATGTATTGGTTTTACGTAAACGCACTATAGGTGCATAAAAGTTAATTTTTTCTACCAGTTCTGGACAGTCAATTTGATGATGTATCAGTTTGTGCAATAAAGTTATATCTGCGTTTTTCCTTCGATTCTCAAGTGTACCCAGATTTAAAAGCCTACATATCTGATTGTAGTCTATTATTTCTTGTGGAATTTTCAATTTATAGCCAACATATCTCAAAAATTTCTTTTGAATTCTCTTGAGAGCATCTATATGACTTTTAGAAAGAGGAGACCAAACATTTACATTACTTTCCACATGTGACCTTACGAGTGATGTATATAGAGTTTTTAGAGCAATTACATTATTAAAGTATGTTGTGTTTCTCTTTAAGAAACCTACAACTTATATGTTCAGAAAATGTGAGTCTTGAGTCAAGCATCACACCAAGGTCACGAATAATACCAACCTCCTCAACTGGAATTTTTTTTATTAAGTATTTGTTTGAGACTGGTTTTGAGCTACGAGAAAATTGAATATATTTACATTTTGAAACATTTAACACCATATCATTCAAGTCACACCATTCAGTAAATCGGTCAATATCTTTTTGCATTAATTCGGCATCACTCTTACATTTAATTATTTTAAAAAACTTTATGTCATCACAATAATTTAAACAATCACTATTAATAAAACATTCTACATCATTAATAAAAATATTAAAAAGCAAAGGAGCAAGATGTGCACCTTGGGGGACTCCTGATTTTACTAAAAAAGGTGATGATAAAAAAGCATTATTTATTTTGACTATTTGAGAACGGTCTGATAAATAAGAGTAGATCCAGTTAAGCAAAACTCCCCCGACTCCATATTTGCCTAATTTATTTCTTAATAGGGAATGGTTTACCCTGTCGAACGCCCTGGAAAAATACCCACTCTCCAAGGCTTCTGTCAAGACATTCTCATATACAAGAAGATTGGTGGTAGTAGATCTTCCGCTCATGAATCCATGCTGTTTTGTGGTTATGACATTTTTAAATATTTCCTTTAAGTAATCATGTTTTTACTTTTTAAAACCACACAATTGGATGACGGACAGAGTACATTTTCGCGCATTTTGACATGCGCACCAAGAATCGGGGAGATCCTTTTCTACCGCCTCGAGAAAAAGGCGTGTTAATTTACTTTCTCCAACTATTTCAAATTTCTACACTTGAAAGTGCTCGATTTTGGTGTACTGAAGCATAGAACTAGAAACTTCAGCCCTTCAGCTACGTGGTGACATCATTAGATCAAGACAGGGGCCCCTGGAACGTGGAGAAATTGGCTGCAAACTGGTGAGTGCTTTGTTTCTGATTTCCGTTGTGTGGTACCAGCAATTAACTATGGACCTTTTGATTATTTCGTGATTTCGTATCAATATATTTATGTTTGTTCGCGCTTTCATTTAATAAAATATATACAGTCCACTGCAGTTATCGTTTTTCTAATTGCGAGCAAACATAAACAGATTTACCAAACCAAAAAGATACTGTTGTTCTTTCATTTTGAACGACGTATGTAATTTTTTATGAAATATTTAAAATTGGCGATCCTTATTTACTATAAATCGATATACTACACGGCAATACTAGTTTTGTCAAACAAGAACCAACAAATAACTTTTTTATCTGAATTTCGGCCGCCGCCATCTTAAAATGTTAAATGTCAAATTGTAACTTTTTATATTTAATATGTCACGTGCGCACAAATAAAGAGGATCGTGAGATAGTTTAAGGGTTTATTAATACTAAGTACAAAGATACTTACTCACTAATCACTACTGTCTGGCCCAGTTGTCTGATACAAATATTATTCAAGTGTAGGTCGGGTTCAGCTCTCGATCAGAATCTCTTTACTGCTTCTCTACTTAACTATTGAGAACTTAGTTACTTAGCGTACTCACTGAACTGAACCCCGACTATCGGTTCTTGATTGGTTTTATAGAAGCATGTGATTACAAACGTACTTCCTAGGTTGACGTCCTAATACTTTTACATCAGGTCAACCAACTAAGTTCCGGATAGCATGCCCAAATTACATACATGACATATGCCACTCTTCAAAGAAAACTGGACCCACAGTTTTAAACAAAATAATTTAAAATCTGATTTAAGCAAAAAGAAAAGAATAAAAATTAACAATTTAACAATCCAATCGACAAATTAATAAATTAACCAAATAATACTCTGCACGAGCTATAAAGAAAAAACAAAAAAAATATTGAAATTTTGACATATTGTATCTCAAAGACTAAGCATTTGCGTAACCATGTTTATTTGAAGGTTTTTTCATGAAATCACGCAAAAAATCATCTCCTGAAGAATGGCGACATACTTTATTAACACCCTGTATGTATTGTTTTAGATATTTACGCATGCCCAGAAAGTATTCACAGAAAAGAATCCAGCAATTTTCAAGAAATCGAACAGAAACAAAAGTCTAGCCATCGAAGGCTGTCACAAATATTTGTGAGAAGCCCTAATGATAGAGAAAGTGCCTTTAAGAACTATGTGCCTTTGGAAAAGAATCCAGAAAATTTAGGTAAGATTTTTTCCTTTTGCTAACAAATTTTTTGAAACACAACTTTAATCAGCGCCGATTTATCCTAAAAACTTGCCTAGGGCCCGCCGCATCAAGGGGGGTCCAAAAAAATAATTTAACTTTAAATTATTGTGAGGGACAACAATGCAAGAATAAATTGGAAAAAAATTAAGTTTTTTTTTTGGAAAACTCCTATTCAAATCCAGGTCTTTAATAGAATTGACTAAATTATGGTGTCAAAGCAATTTTGTATAGGCAATCATGCAAAAAGTGGCAGATTCAAGGGGGCACATAGGAAGTGCATGAACCGTATTATCTTATGTAAATCCAGAGACAGATGAATCATCTGTTTTTGGCAAATCTGAATTTCTTTTAGTACATATTTCAGCGAAATTTGAAGTTTTTTCAAAAATTAATTTGAAAACAATAGTTTTTGCTAGAGTTAATATATACAAAAAAATATTAAAATCAAAGCTGCCAAACTTAATTTTTACCTTCCTAGCCCGCGCAACAATACCTTCTTGTTTCCGACAATTTTTTTTTTTGAGATAATGCCGAAAACGTATTATTTCGGTATATTTTGACCTATTTTAGCAATATCTTCGTGACTTCAATCTGTGTGTGTTCATGTATGTCTGTTCGTAACACGATAGCTCCTAAACCGCTAAACCGATGTTTATGAAATTTTCAGGTAAAATAGAGTTCGACACTGTAACGAGCTGATTAGATTTTGGTCAAAATCTATTAATGCTAATGACAGTATTTTGACAGTTTTTCGGAATATAGCAGAACACATTTTTCTCAATAATTTGTGGTATAACCAAAAACGTCGTAGAAGCATTCGTTTCTGAGATACATACAAAAAACTGTTTACTTGGAGTGTGCTCATCCATCCATTTATTTTTGTTAATTTCGTATAAATTAACTTACTGGCGAAAATTCTAGGCGTCTAGGGACTTCTTTGACACCGGATTCAGATTGAGCATCGAAAAATACTTAGGAATATCAAGGTCTGTCTTACGGATCTCGAAATTTTTTCGTAAGAATTATGTAATAATAATTGTTAACATTTAAAAGTTTAGTTTCACATATTGAATATCCATGTTGTCTGTGTTGTTTGATGGCCAACAATGCTGTCTGTCAAATATTTTACGTGAATTTTTTTGTTAAATTCAACTTGTCCCACTAAATATATTTCTTTTTTTAGCGGCTTTGTTAAGGAGGAGGGGGCCCGTCTTACCGCTAGTGCCTAATCCTCAATTACTCTCCTTTACCTTATATTTTGATAGAAAAAATTTTATATCAACATAAAAAATATTGGAAATTAATAAGAAAATGTCACAGCTAACAGGAAAACAAAGCTAGAATCAATCCGAGTTATAAGGGTGAAATTGGGTATACTCTAAGTATATTTTTAAGGGTGGATAAAGGTTTTTCAAGGCTTTTAACAAAACTAGGACTTTTATCGAATAAAGTTAATAACAAAAGTTATATGGAATATAAAGGTCCATCACTTTTAAATTAACCATTTTTTATAACACCGTAAATTGTCCGAAAAAAATCGAAAAAAAAAGTTTTTTTCTATTTTGAATTTTATCTTTCCAACTTTTTTTATTGTTGTTCACGAAATTTGATATTTTAAATCAAAATATTTATTTTGACATTTTATTTTAATTTTAAACCTAATTTTTTCATCCGAAAATACCCAGGTTCTAGAAGCAGGTTTAAAAAAAACAGTGGTATTTTTTTCATTAAAACTTAATTTTAATAATTTTCACCATGTCAATTTTTTGCATATTCTGGCAAATTTTTCCATAGTGGTGAATATTATTTTTACATCATCTAATCGTTTTAATGAAAAAAATTGACACTATTGTTTTGCAAAAAACTGCTTCCTGAACTTGGGAATTTTTATATCAAATCTTATTAGGTCTTATCAAAATATTTATTTCTGTTTATTTTGAGTTAGGATTTAAAAAACTACGTGTTAAGGGCCTAAAAAGTTAAGCTTTTAGAAAATTTCGTGAAAAACAAAAAAATTAAATTTTTCTCGGAAATTTAGTTAGGTACAAAAATGGTTTATAAAACAGTTGTAGAACTTTTTTATTACCTATAACTTTTGTATTGAACTTTTTTCGACAGATGTTATGAAGAGATAAGAAAAATTTTAAGACTCAACAACTATTTATGTAAATAAAGAACATTGTTTTTCCAGTATACCTATTGACATGAATGAATTTTTAATTTTTTTCAAAAGCTACTATAAAAAGAAACCTTAATAATTTGTATTTTAAGGAAAAATGTTTTCTTTTAATTTAATTTTTTGTTGCTTTTAGAAACTGTTACTAGCGAAAGTCAACTGACGTCACAACCGAATGGAGAAAAAACTAAAAGTTTGCTGGATATTTCAGAGAGCAGTAGTTACCAGTCAACTTCCAATGGCAGAAGTGGTGGTAGAAAATTCTTAGTAACTCCTTGTTCGGAAAAAGATCCGCTGCTTAAAAATATGGTTTAAAAATCTATTCAAAGATATTTCTGGTTTTAGGTAAAAAATTCAATTAAGCAATAATAGTTTTTAAAATGTCTAAAAAATTGTTTTAAAAAATCTTTATCCCGTGTCTAATGTCCTACCTTACACTTATATAAACATTTGTATCTTTCTATTTTCTTTAATTTATTTTTAGTATTAAAAAAAAAAAAATTATTTGATTGTAATCTCATTTTTATGTGATATCAAGGATATATGAAATTATGTATCCTTGGTGATATTTTATATTGTATTCTATATTTTTAATATAATGTCGCTTTTAGAAAAGTTATAGACTTTTGGTATTAAAATATTTGCCCAACTTAATGATAAATAAATATATTGGATTTTTGAATTTTCGTCAGATTAAACATAATGAAAAATACTTATAATGTTATTGTACGTTAGCTTGAATCAAATCTTTGTAGCTATTTGACCTGCAAGTATTAAAAAATACACTTAATCCGGTCGGGATAAAGGACTTAGTACTTAGACTCTAGTCTAAGTGCTAAGTTTTAAGAACTTAGTATATTGCTGCAAAAATTTAGTAACAAAACATGACTTTTCTAGTAGCCTGTATCTGTAACCGAGAATTTTATCGCAAAGAAAACAAAGTTCTTTTTTGTAAAAAAATTTTGATTTTAATATAAACTTCTCTCCTTATACCAGGAAGCCTGAGTTCCACTCAAAAATTTACCTTAAATTATTTACATCCTTACGTAATTTTTGCCTTTAGTAAAAAAATAACAAACGGCAAAAATCTCCTTTTAAAGAATTACAACATTGTTTTACAAAAAAAATAATAAGAGTTATTTAGTATATAAATTAAAAAAAAAACTACAAAAAAAAACAAACTTAAAACTTTACATTTAAATAATTATCATATATCTTTATAATGATACTACTAAATGACGACTTTGTTTTTAAGGAAAAAATTGAATTTTCATGAAAACAATCCAGACACACAATAATGTAAAAAAAATATTATGACATGATAAAATTGTACCTATTATTGACAGATTTAAAATAAGCCTATGTCTTAAACTGAATCAATTTCGTTTACCTAACTATCTATCAAAAACACAATTACAACAGGTGGACACTGCCATTTTTTAGCACTCGGGAAAAAATTATGAAAAAAAAAGTGAAAAAATGATCTTAATGAAAAATCGTTAAAAAACGACTATAGAAGCTCCTACAAATTCAGTCGTAAGAAAAAACTTACTTGTTTTTGTTTATTCGGAACCTGTGGTCCTTTTGCGCTGCTTTGGGCTCTGAGCTGATTTTGGCGACTTTGGTGATTTTTTGGCTTTTTGCGACTTGTCTTTGTCTATAAACAAAACAAAATAATCTTTAAGACGGAGCTCTGAGTATGGAATATAATAAGCGCGTAAGGGTTTTGAAATAACACTTTTACGGGAAAACTTAAAATTTGCTGAAGTCGTTAAGTCTGTGTAGGCGGTGCAGAGTTGTTAGCATTTAAAACCCCATTGCGATAACTAGACAAAATAATGTATCAAAAAATTACTAAAAATTAGGTCATGTTTTTTGAGGGTTGAGGTTTTTTTATTGAGGATTTAAATTCGCGCTAAGGAACTCATGCACTTTTCGTGTTAATGCAAAGTTGACCCCAGGGGTTGAAAGCCCTTAGCTTTTGGAACACAATTCCACACGAACATCTGTCAAACTCATGCCAAATACAATATGGCGGCTCAAACTTGAAAAACAGAAGAATTTTGGAAAATTCACATTTTTATTTTTTAACCGATTACTTTAAAATTAATTTTGTATTTGGATTATACTGCGCTTTTATTAAAACTATTAATCACTCGCATTTTTTAAATTGCTGTGTCTCAAAAAAAAAATATTTCTCAATATTTTTTTTGCTGTTGTGTGCGTTTTATAGAGAAATTTCTGATTTTACAAAAAAACACAGAATACAAAAAAGACGTGTATTGACAAGTTGTATCCATAGTGGGTCTCATTTTTATCATGTTACCAAGTTTTCGAGTTATGTACCCCTAGACTTCAAAATTTCACTTTTGCATAAAAGTTTCAAAAGTGGAAAAAATGCTTAGAAAAAGCTCTACCATTATAAATAACGTGAGGTAAGTTTTTTATATTCTGTCAAACATGACGGTTTACATATGGCCGACCGACGATTTTGCAGCAATGTTTCCCCGACTATTTTTTATACCTCTAGGAACTTAAAAGGCACATTGGTGAAAAGGTAATTTAAAGCTCTACAAGAAACTACTCAGCCGATTTTCTTGCAAAACAATGCTACCACATATATTAAGCTATAGGTACAGCACATCCAATAATTAACCACCAAGAAATGGTAAAAATACTACTTTTTTGCTTTAAATTCCACCGAAAAAAAACTTCAAAACTTACACTTAAGTAGACAAAATTCCAGCACTTACACTTAGTGAAAGAAATGTTAACTTAAGTGGAACTTTGATGACTTGATACTTACTCAAACTAGCCAAAGTCTGGGCTGGCAACCAGTCGTAATCGACGTCGTTGGGGTTGTTGGTGCCAGTTTCGACAGGCGCGGCCTTCTTGGTTGGACCCCTTTTTTTGCCGACCGACAATAGGGTTTGCTGTCCAATAACCAGGAGCAGAATAGCTCCAGCTGCCAAGAGCACATAGAGGAAGAAGGTTTCTCCATCAAGACCTAACAAGAAAAAAAAAACAAACATTGTAGAACTAGAGCTTCCAGATGCCACGATGATTTTGGCGTGATTATCACGCTTTTCCACTTGCAGCCGCGCGTCACGCGAAAGTACCCGATTGCCACGTAAACTCCCTTCTTTCTCTAGGGTCCCCTTAAAATTCCGTAGGGAAGTAATGTATTCGTGCAAAAATGACATTCGAATTTTCAAAAATCCTTTCTAGGCGTTTCCATGATAAGAAAACTCATTTCCGTTTTCATTCCCATTAAAAACAACCTTCTACAAAAAAATATCAATTAATAGATAAAATTATTCAATAAAATAATAAGGATATTACGAGGAAATAGTCAAAAGACTTAGGGGTGATCAGCTGCCTACAGTAGGTGTACAAAAATTATCTACAGGACTATACAGGACTCCACAGGACACTCTACAGAACGGTAAAATACACTACAGGACCAAGAATTTATTTAAAAGTCCTGTAGGATGGTGTACAAATTTGGTGCCGCTAATCACCCCTCGCAAAAGACTTAACAAAAACAGGTTTGCGGGCAGTTCCTTAAAAGGGGGACAGGGTAGCTCGTAGACACCAGTGTTTCGTCCTTTTTGGGATACATTAGTTTAACTATATGGGATGGTGATAAAATAATTGGTGATATCTGAAAAGGAGCCATGAAATGCGAACATTTACTAAAAAAGAACAATTGTCAAGTGAAGCTTGAGTCACAATCGCCCACTAAGCGCGGACATGATTTAACGTCACTACGGAGACAGATATAATCAGTCTAAGTAAATATCCTAGCCCAGAAATATACAATGAAATAATAGGGATATTGCGAGGAAATAGTCAAAAGACCTAACAAAAACAGGTTTGCGGGCACTTCCCCAAAAGGGGGAAAGGGTAGCTCGTAGACACCGGTGTTTCGTCCTTATTGGGATACATCAGTTCGAGCGTAACCATATGGGATGGGGATGAAATGAATGGTGATAAGTGAAATGGAGTCATGAAATGCGAACATTTACTAAAAAAGATCAAATATCAAGTTGAAGCTTTAGTCATAATCACCCACTAAGCGCAGATATGATTTGACGTCACTATAGAGCCAGGTACAATTAGTCTCAGTAAATATCCTAGCCCAGAAATATACAATAAAATTATGGGGATATTGCGAGGAAATAGTCAAAAGACTTTACAAAAACAGATTTGCGGGCAGCCTCTTAAAAGGGGGACAGGGTAGCTCGTAGATACCGGTGTTTCGTCCTTATTAGGATACATTAGGTCGAGCGTAACCATATGGGATGGAGATGAAATGAAGGGTGACATCTGAAAAGGAGTCATGAAATGCCGAACATTTACTAAAAGAGATCAAATGTCGAGTTAAAGCTTTAGTCACAATCGCCCATTAGGCCCAGACATGATGTGACGTCACTAAATCAGTCTCAGTAAATATCCTAGCCCAGAAATATACAATAAAATAATAGGGATATTGCGAGGAAATAGTCAAAAGACCTAAGAAAAACAGGTTTGCGGGCACTTCCCCAAAAGGGGGAAAGGGTAGCTCGTAGACACCGGTGTTTCGTCCTTATTGGGATACATCAGTTCGAGCGTAACCATATGGGATGGGGATGAAATGAATGGTGATAACTGAAAAGGAGTCATGACATGCGAACATTTACTAAAAGAGATCAAATATCAAGTTGAAGCTTTAGTCATAATCACCCACTAAGCGCAGACATAATTTGACGTCACTACGCAGACAGATATAATCAGTCTCAGTAAATATCCTAGCCCAGAAATATATAATAAAATATTAGGGATATTGCGAGGAAATAGTCAAAAGACTTAACAGAAACAGCTTTGCGGGCAGTTCCTCAAAAGGGGGACAGAGTAGCTCGTAGACACCGATGTTTCGTCCTTATTGGGATACATCAGTTCAAGCGTAACCGTGTCAACACTTATTAGGCGTCCATTAGATTTTGGACCCAAGGTTAAGCTTTCGAGAAACCCATGGGAAAATATGAGAAAAAAACCCTTTTTTTACCCGCTTTAACACGAAAACTTGTTTGATTTTTAATTCCCGAAAAATATTCTGTTCTAAAGTTTGGTTCCTAAAGAAACTTACTTTACTTAACTGTTTGGAAACGTATAAAAACTAGAAAAATCTTAAACGTCAATATCTTAAAATCGGTAAAAATTTTGTTTCTGTTGATAGCAAGCGTTTTGGTCTACAATTGTTGGTTTAAATCATTGGCTATTTTTAATGTAATGACTTGAAACGTTGTTGAAAATGAGGCACTGCATATGTTCAGAAAATGTTCTTGCATTTTTCTGATCTGGCCCAATTTCACCAAGCTTCTTTAATATACTTAAGCGTATATTTGTGCTTAATTTCTGGTTAATGCGTTAATTCCTTGGACAATTGTCGCCGATCGCGGAAGCATTATTTACCATTGGCTGCATCGCAATTTCGCCATTTTTTTATCTACATGACGTCACGGAAAGACGAAGTGACAATCAAGCGTCATCCCCGGTATATAAGGATTCGCGCTGACATACCGTGTCTTAGTGCATCGTGGGTATTTAATAATTATTTAATATTTATTTACCTTCTTCCAATTCTATGATGGAGACAGTCTCATTGAAAAGAGCTTCTTGGAAGTTGTTACCAGCAGCATCATGATAAGCCAAATTTATGTTTAAACCAAAAGGTCTTCCAGCAAAAGCCTCTGATGGGATAAAACTACAAAAAAAAAATACAAAACCCATAAGAATCAAAACACTACAAACAAATTCTGATAAAAAAATAAAATTTAAGAATAGTGAAAATTACACAGTTCTGAAATGATTTTTTGCTTGCCTATTTGTGATACAATATTGTGTGATACATCAAAATGTTCAGAAAAAATCGTAGAAGAACCACTCTGCACCCCCTCCTAGAAGGGTGTGGGTGACGTTTTTTCGAAAAATGAAAACTCGTGTTAGTTTTACCTCAGAAGTCTTACTTTGGTTTTTTTAATTCACTATCTTTCAACCATGGGGTGGTCAGCAACCCCAAAAGTAGGTGTAAAAACGGTTTTTTGTTTAATTTTGGCAACTAACACCCTTGAGAAAGGGATGCTGATAAAATTTAGTAGCCACATTCAAAAATACAGGATTCAAGCTATAATTTGGTGAATAGCTTATCTTTATTTTCCCAAAAATAATACCCCTACAGGGTGTCAATTTAGAAGTAGTTTCTTAAAAGTGAAGTGATTTTTTTATTAAACAATTTTTTGTCAAAAACCGTTTTTTTTTAACTTGTAGACACCAATTTTGTAAAGATTAAAACTATCTACAAAAAAACATATAAATTAGCTTTGTAGTTTGAATTTGTAGCTATCCAGGACAGCTTCAATTTGTGACTTTAGGAAAAATCTATGTTTTTGTAATATAAAACCACAATACAGCCACCCAATACAGGGGCGGTTCCAGATTTTTAAAGGGGGGCATTGAAATTTTTTGAACATGTGTATAATTTTAGCTCACACATATACTATACTATAGTAGTGTGAGCTATGGTGATCCTAATTTTTTCAAGAAAAAAAAAGTTGCTCCGATTTCAAATTTTTTTATATATCTTTGCGTTTCAGATGATTTTGAAACTTTTTTGTTGCGCCGTCTGTCTGTCTGTCTGTCTGTCTGTATGTCTGTCTGTAACGACCAACGCGCATAACTCAAAAACCGCTTGGCCGATTTCAATGAAATTTGGTACTTAGGCTGGGTCTTGGGTCGAGATGGTCCCATTTAAAAATGAACAAAATCTACCGAACACAAACCAAATAAAAGGGTGGGGGATAGATTTCAAAAATTAGAGTTTATGTGAAAATATGGCGTGTGTGATATCAAACGAAAGGTAATTGAGTCTGGAGTTAAACAAAATACATTTTAATTTATTTTAAAAAAGGGTGGGGGTGTATTTCAAAAATTAGAGTTTAAGTGAAAATATGGCGTGTGTGATATCAAACGAAAGGTAATTAAGTCCGGAGTTCAACAAAATACATTTTAGTTTTTGTTTTTTTAAGGGTGGGGGTGGATTTCAAAAATTTGAGTTTAAGTCAAAACATGGCTTGTGTAGTATCAAACAAAAGGTAATTTAGTGTGTATAGTTGAATAAAATATATTTCAGTTTTTAGTTATATTAGCTCACACGTACACTATAACTATAGTACCTAGTGTGAGCTTAGGGGCCCATATATTGGCAGAGTATTTTTTTTGCTTAGGTGTGTAATACACCAGAATGTGCCTCTTATATTTGAAGTTCTCTGGACACTTCTGGGACGCCCATGACCAATACGTCAAAATTGGTTAAAAATTTTTATAGCCCGTAAAATTTCCAATCAATTGATGTATGCTACATAGCTATATTAACACCACTAAGACCAGCACTTATACTTGAATTTTTTTTTATGCAAAAAATCTGCTGCAAATAAAACTTTTTTCTTGTATGCTAGTATAAGGGCTGCTCTTAGTCGTGTTAATATAGCTTATGTAGATGTGTTACACATCAATCGATTGAAAATTTAAAGTGCTATAAAAATATCATGACCAATTTTGGCGTATCCAATATTGGTTGTCCAGAAATCTGTGTTTTATATAACAAAAACATATATTTTTCCTAAAGTCACAAACTGAAGCTGTCCTGGACAGCTACTAATTTATACTAGGAAGCTAATTTATATATTTTTTACAAGGCAGTCTCAATCTCTACAAGATTGCTCTCAACAAGTATTTTGAAAAACTTATGGTTTTTGATAAAAAATTGTTTAATTAAAAAAATCACTTTACTCTTAGAAAACGACCTCTAATTCGACACACTGCAGGGGTGTTATTGTTGAGACGATATAGATAAGCGATACACCAAATTAAAGCTCTAATCCTGTACTTTTAAATGCGCCTACTTAATATTATCAGCATCCATTTCTCAAGAGTGTTTTTTGTAGAAATTTAAAAAAAATAAAACCTATGGGGGCTAGATGGCTAAATCATATTCGAAAATGCTGAAAAATAGTTGATTAAAAAACAAAGAGAAGCAAACCCGAATTTTTCTTTATTAAAAAAAACGCCACCCCACGCCTTTGGAGGGGTCCAGAGTGGTTCTGCACCATATACCAGATCTCTACCATAGAAACTCGTATTCTACGATTTTTTTCTGAAAAATTTGATCACACAATATTGTATCACAAATAGGCAAGCTAAAGCTAAAAACGATCTATTTCACACCTGACCAAATACTTGCTAGTAACTAAAAATTTATAATAAAAGAAAGGGACGATGATTAATGATGATCATTCAGTTGCAAGTAGGCTATGCAGGGTTTTTTTTTAAGACAGAGGCTGGAACCCTTGATTGTTTATGAGGGGGACACTTTTTTCTCAACTTGACATTTTTGTTGCAAAATTTTACCCCTATAATTTGAATAGGGAACAATCGCGGATTTGAGGGGGGTAACCTAGTAATTACCCCCCCCCCTAGAACAAAAAATATGCTCTTTTTGTTATTGATTAAAGGGAAAACAGGCACCCCCCCTAGAAAAAATACTCTGCCAATATATGAGCCCCTAAGCTCACACTAGGTACTATAGTTATGTGAGCTAATATAACTAAAAACTGAAATATATTTTATTCAACTCCACACTAAATTACCTTTTGTTTGATACCACACAAGCCATGTTTGACTGAAATTCAAATTTTTGAAATCCACCCCCACCCTTAAAAAAAACAAAAACTAAAATGTATTTTGTTGAACTCCGGACTTAATTACCTTTCGTTTGATATCACACACACCATATTTTCACTTAAACTCTAATTTTTGAAATATACCCCCACCCTTTTTTTTAAATAAATTAAAATGTATTTTGTTTAACTCCAGACTCAATTACCTTTCGTTTGATATCACACACGCCATATTTTCACATAAACTCTAATTTTTGAAATCTATCCCCACCCTTTTATTTGGTTTGTGTTCGGTGGATTTTGTTCATTTTTAAATGGGACCATCTCGACCCAAGTCCCAGCCCAGGTACCAAATTTCATTAAAATCGGCCAAGCGGTTTTTGAGTTATGCGCGTTGGTCGTTACAGACAGACATACAGACACACAGACAGACAGACAGACAGACATACAGACAGACAGACAGACAGACGGCGCAACAAAAAAGTTTCAAAATCATCTGAAACGCAAAGATATATAAATTTTTTTTAAATCGGAGCAACTTAGGATCACCATAGCTCACACTACTATAGTATAGTACATGTGTGAGCTAATACTCCTCCTAAGCTCACACTAGGTACTATAGTTTTAGTGTTCGTGTGAGCTAATATAACTAAAATCTGCAATATATTAAAATCTACCCCCACCCTTTTTTTAACTAAAATGTATTTTGTTTAACTTCAGACTCAATTACCTTTCATTTGATATCACACACGACATATTTTCACTTAAACTCTATTTTTTTAATGTACCCCCACCCTTTTTTTTTACTAAAATTTATTTTGTTTAACTCCAGACTTAATTACCTTTCGTTTGATATCACACACGCCATATTTTCACAGAAACTCTAATTTTTTAAATCTTCCCCCACCCTTTTATTTGGCTTGTGATCCATGGATTTCGTTCATTTTTAAATGGGACCATCCCGACCCGAGACCCAGCCTAGGTACCAAATTTGATTAAAATCGGGCAAGCGGTTTTTGAGTTATGCGCGTTGGTCGTTACAGACAGACATACAGACAGACAGACAGACAGACGGCGCAACAAAAAAGTTTCAAAATCATCTGAAACGCAAAGATATATAAAAATTTTTGAAATCGGAGCAACTTTTTTTTTCTCGAAAAAATTAGGATCACCATGTTCGTGCAACTTTAATTTTAAATTCAAATTTTGCGCCAAATTCCCGTATACGAAAAACCCACACAATTTCAATTTGATTGGCACAAGCAAAACGCCAGCGCCATCTACGAAAAATGAATCTGCGCAAAAAGGCGTAACCAAAAAAGATTCGTCTGTCGTATTTTATCGAGATCACCACGCAGCATGGTGATAAATTCTATTAACCAAAAAATCCAATAAAATTCTTAGAAAATCAAACTAAACCATTACACAAACAAGTGATTCTAGTGTGGATCGACTGCAACGACTGGGCCAGCGAGAGGAGCTCCTCTGGACGACGGAAACAGCGGAAAAGGTGAGTGCCAATCCTCTATATTGTCTTTGTGTGGCTCGGAAAAATTAATATTTTTACATCGTCCTTTTAAGGATTTTTGCACCCAGATTTTATAAAACGACCAGCGCGCTTACAGTCCCACGGCTCTACCCCTCAAAATAGCAACATTTTCTGGTCCCACGACCCAGATAGTTTTTTAAAATTTGTTTGCTAAGAATATTAGATTTTTCGCCTCGCCATTTTGGTTTGTTTGTTGCCGTGTCCGGTTTAGAAAGGAGGTTCCGTCCCCCCTTGCGTGGCTTAACGGTTGCTCCACCCACATTTCATTGCAGCCGAAATTGGCACTTCGTACGTCGTTTGTTTTGATTCAAAAATCGAAATTTGTTTAAATAATAGTTATTTATTTAAATAATATGTTATAGTTATTCAAAACAACAAAAGTGCTTGTGAGTTAAATGCTTTATTCTTATTTAACAGGTAAACAAACACATCTAGTAGAATTAGTATTTACCTGTAATTAATAAGAGAAGCGGTAGTAGGTACAAGTTGTTCTGTGTGCATTTATTTTGGGAGAAAGATCGCGACCTAGGATAACAGCTGTTGATAAGTTTTTGCATTTATTCGAGAAATCGATAATAAAATATATGCTGTCGGACTCTTTTGGACTGATTAAAGTCAATAGGGGTCAAGTGTTAGTTTTATTCCTTTTAAATATTTTTTATTTTTTTAATTAACAATATGTCGTTAAAAAAGCTTGAGAATCAACGCAAAGTTTCAATATCTCGTATTACGGAAACGTATAACTTGGGAACAAAAGCTAAATCAGATAGTTCTTCCTTGCCAATTTTTAAGGCGTTTTACGAATCGTTAGATGATCACTATGAACAATTTAAAAACATTCATAATGACATCATAGGTCTCTTGAAAGACGACGACGATGGTGAATTCGAAGTACAGGACAAAATTAGGAAAGATACGGATCTATTCTACCACCAAGCTAAAGTTCTTTTTTCGAGTTTATGTTCCGATTCAGTTCATTCAAATTTTACCCCCGCAACTTCACACTATTCACGTAGCGATGATCTGGGCCCTTTAAAGGTACCTTGCTTTAATGGAAACGTAAAAAAGTGGCCAACCTTTTACGATGTTTATTCTTGTTTGGTTCACGAAAACTCTAATTATTCCGATATAAGGAAATTTCAACATTTGCTAACCTTCCTTGAGGGCGAACCACTTAATATTTTAAGTTCTATAAAATTAACGGCAAGTAATTACGCAATCGCCTGGAAGGTATTAACAGATCGCTATCAAAATAAAAGACTTTTAGCCAGTACCTACTGGAACTCAATCTACTATGCAAATTCTTTAAAGGGAAACCAGTCAGCAAAGGATCTTAGAGTCTTGGTAGATACCTTTTCCGAGAATATTGCGGCGCTCGAAAATCTTGAATTTCCAGTAACGTCGTGGTGTTTTTGTTTATTTTCAATTTTATTATCAAAAATCGATCAAACCACAAGAACCGCTTTCGAATTAAAGTATAGTACTACCGAGATTCCAACATATCAAAATCTAATTCAGTTTCTTATTAACCAATGCCGTGCTCTTGAAACAGTACAGCTATCTCCCCAAAATACGCAAATGCAACCTTCGACTTCAAAACAGCAAAAACCAAATTATTCGAATTCTAGTAACCAAAAATATAATTCTTATTCAAATAATCAGTACAAATCAAGCCCTCCATCAAATTTTTTAGCGCATACGCACTCACAAGTAGCAAATAAACAATCCAATATTCAATTTCGACAAAACCAACAACCCTATAAGTGCAAATTATGCAATAATTCTTTTCATCCACTTTCCCAGTGTGGTGTTTTTATTTCCAAATCTCCTTCAGATCGTTTTACTTATGTAAAACAACAATCGTTATGTATCAACTGTTTACGTTCAAATCATCAAGTAATCGACTGCAGTAGTACCTACAACTGCAGGGTATGTCGACATAGGCACCATAGTCTTATTCATCTATCGCAAACGACAGATTCAATCCGTCAGAATTCAAGTCAATCCTTTGTTAATTCAAGCCAAAATTCAAATCCAAATTCGAACTTAAATCAAGGTTTTAATTCAAATCAAGTGGCCGTGCCTAGCACAGGCACAAACTTATCGTATCAGAATTCAAATTCAAGTCTTAGCCAACAGAACCCTAGTTTTGTTCAACCCAGTTCAAATTAAATTCAAATAAATTCGAATCCAAATACATCTACAAATCAATACTCTACGTTATCCACCTTGACGCCCCGGACGACAGTGCTTCTAGCGACTATAAAATTAGAGGTACTGGATAGTCGGGGTAACTACCAACCTGTCCGAGCACTTCTGGACAGCGGTAGCCAAGCTAACCTGATAAGCGAAGCTTGTCTTAACAGGTTAGGCTTGCCAAGAAACAAAATTTCGATCCCTGTTCTGGGACTAAATCAATCTTCATCGGCCACTAACGGCATTTCTACTTGCACTATTCGAGCCCTAGGCCAACAAGAGCCTACCTTTTCTATTCAAGTCTTCGTTTTACCGAAACTCTGTTCGAATATGCCCTCAGTACAGGTAGATTCATCCAATTGGAGTCATATTTCAAATCTAAAGCTTGCAGATAATCAATTTTACAACCCTGGTCCAATTGACTTACTCTTAGGTGCACAACTTTACACAGAAATCGTCCAATCAGGACGAATTCCAGGACCTCACGGCCTACCCTCCGCTTTTGAGACAGTTTTTGGGTGGGTCTTGATGGGCCAAACTCAAAACATAAATATTTCACCTCAAGTCAATTCTTACTTTACTTCCTGTGAGCAGTCTCTCGACTTTAATATTCGCAGATTTTGGGAACTAGAATCAATTAAGTCAAAAACGTTTCTCTCACCCGAAGAAAAAAGATGTGAAGAGATTTTCCAAAAAACTACCACTAGAGATATTTCGGGCCGATTTACTGTAAATTTGCCTTTTCGTCACATTGACCCTCCTGACCTAGGAGACACATATTCAGTGGCCTATCGTCAATTTTTGTCTCTGGAATCTCGCTTAATAAAAAATTCAAATTTCTATAGTATGTACTCGGATTTTATGAGAGAATATCTCAAAAACGGGCACATGTCTTTAATTCCAAGATCCGAACCTAGACCTCAGTTATGTTCTTATTTACCACATCACGGAGTCCTTCGTCTTGACAAATCAACGACTAAACTCCGGGTGGTTTTTAACCCCTCGATTAAGGGTTCGAAAGGCCTAAGCATGAACGAAACTCTTTTAATAGGACCAAAATTACAAGCCGATATTTCCGAAATTCTATTAAAATTCAGATTTTATTCTATCGTATTTTTGACTGATATAAAACAGCACTTTTTACAAATTCAAATTAATCCAATTCATCGGGACTACCAAAGGCTACTTTGGCGATTTGATCCCAATGAACCCCTGCAGGAATACAGGCTTAATACAGTGACGTTTGGTGTTAGTTCAAGTCCCTATTTAGCTATTAGAACTCTTAGAGAACTAGCCATCCTGGAGGCTAAGAATTATCCTGAAGCATCCCAGGTCCTTTTGAATAACATTTTCATGGACGATATTTGCTGTGGAGCTAACTCTCTAGAAGGTGCTTTATCACTTCAAAAAGATCTCATAGCGTTGCTTAAATTGGAAAAATTTGAATTAAGAAAATGGGCATCAAATAATCCGAAACTTCTTTCACATTTGTCGCCCGCTGATTGTCAGATCCCTGTTACCTTTGAAGACGATTCTTCAACATCGATTAAGGTGTTGGGCCTTCAGTGGCACCCTTCTACAGATACTTTTACCTATTCTTGTACCCCTTATGAAAAACCTTGCACCAAAAGGAATATTTTATCAGCTATCGCTAAAATTTGGGATCCTATAGGTTTCTTATCGCCTGTTTCATTTTTAGCCAAAGTGATTATGCAAAAACTTTGGTTATGCAAAACTGATTGGGATGAAATACCCCCCGATCCAATCAAAACTCTTTGGAATCAATTCAATAATCAATTAACCACTCTTTCGAATCTTTGTATACCTAGACATATTTTTTCGAATAATATTCAACGATGTCAATTGCTAGGTTTCTGCGATGCATCCGAGCTAGGATACGCTTCTTGCGTATACGTTCGCGTCGAATTACCAAATAAAATTATCAAAACTGCTCTAGTCATGGGCAAGTCAAGGGTTGCTCCCTTACACACTATTTCAATCCCACGTTTGGAACTACTTGGAGCTACTCTATTAGCTGATTTACTCGAACTAGTTATTCGCACCTATTCATCATTAATCGTAATCGATGAAATTCTTGCGTTCTCGGACTCACAGGTCACGCTTCATTGGGTCACATCTTCACCTCACAAGTGGAAGACCTTTGTGGCAAACCGCGTAAGTCGTATTCAAGAAACAATCCCCGAAGTCCCATGGTATCACATTACTTCACTCGAGAACCCTGCCGACTGTGCTAGCAGAGGGTTGTCGCCCAATAACTTAATAAATCACCCTCTTTGGTTTCACGGCCCTCCATGGATTACCTTGCCCACTACGGAGTGGCAAATTCAAAGGTTTATAAATGAACGTTCTTTGGGAATTCCAGACGAGGTTCTCAAAGAAGAAAAACCGGAAAATTCAGTGGTGCTGACGGCAGAAATTCAAAATCAAAACTTTTTTGATAGATTAATCGATAAAATATCCAATTTAAATACCATTCAAAAAATCATTTGTCATTTTCTAAGACTTATTCACAATCGAAAAACCTCAGTTGACCCTTTATCCGGCGTTTTTTCCGCTTTTGAACTACACAAGGCTCTACTTGTTTTAGTTAAAAGGGTCCAAGAAGAGTGTTTTTCGGATGTCATTCAAAAAATTCAAAATACTCAGCTATTACCTAAGCCGTTTCGCAAACTCGCGCCCTTTTTGGACGAATTGGGTTTCCTTAGAGTGGGCGGACGCTTACGGCATTCTCAACTCTCCTTTGAGGCAAAACATCCCTTATTATTGCCGAAATCTCATAGATTAACCCAATTGATCATTATTCAAACTCATAACGAAAATTTACATCCCGGAATAAACACAGTCCAATACTTAATTCGTCAAAAGTTTTGGATTATGTCATCACGTCGAGCTATTCAGAGGGTTTTATTGCAATGTATTCCCTGCTTTCGCTTAAAACCAAAACCGTATACTCCGTACATGTCGGATTTGCCTTCTTTTAGAACGTCACAATTAAAATGTTTTTCACACGTTTGCTTAGACTATGCAGGCCCAATCAAAACCTTTGTAGGTCAGAGACGTCGTGGAGCACAAGTTGGTAAATCATATATCGCAGTCTTTGTCGATACTTCTGTCAAAGCAATCCATATCGAGCTGGTTTCGGATTTAACCACAGAGGCGTGCATCGCTGCTTTACGACGCTTTGTCGCTAGACGTGGCACTTGTGTCCAAATCACAAGTGATAGAGGCTCAAACTTTGTTGGGGCTATTAAGGAGCTCCATAATCTTTCGAAATTAGCTTCTGAGAGCTTAAAAATCAAATGGTGTCTTAATAGTCCGGGAGCCCCCCACCTAAATGGTCTAGCAGAAGCAGGAGTCAAATCTATAAAAACACATTTGTATCGGGTCATCGGTGACCAGATACTAACCTTCGAAGAGCTCTATACTCTCCTCGCCCAAATAGAGGCATTACTCAATTCTCGACCCCTTTGTGAGCAAAGCTCTGACCCAAACGATCTTACGTCTTTGACTCCGGGTCATTTCCTCACAATGGAACCCCTTAATTCGTGTCCTGATCCTGACCTTTCTACCCTTAAGGTTAATACCCTTAAGCGTTGGCAACTTATCCAACGAATTCATGCCGATTTCTGGAAGCGTTGGAAACTCGAGTACTTAAATACTTTACAACAGCGTTCTAAGTGGTCGGACCCTTCGGTTGAAATCAAGCTAGATACGCTTGTATTAATTAAGGATGAAACTAGGCCGCCATTACACTGGTTGCTGGGTAGAATAGTATCTGTACATCCTGGTCGGGATAATCACATTCGAGTTGCTACTGTTAAAACACAACACGGACTTTTCACTCGTCCCGTGGTCAAGTTGTGCCCACTACCTTTAGATGCGCACTAAACTCCCAAGCAACTTCTTTGTTTCGTGTGTCGTTATCTAGAATATATATATATTTTTTTTTTAATTTTTTTTTCCTTTTAATTTATAAACCTAAAACGGATTTTAATTACCTACCCTTTAAGGTTTTGAATTAACTTATATTTTTTTTTATATAGCCATTTGTTTATTCAATTAATCTCAATGTAAAACTTCGTTTTAAGTGGGCGGAAAATGTTCGTGCAACTTTAATTTTAAATTCAAATTTTGCGCCAAATTCCCGTATTCGGAAAACCCACACAATTTCAATTTGATTGGCACAAGCAAAACGCCAGCGCCATCTACGAAAAATGAATCTGCGCAAAAAGGCGTAACCAAAAAAGATTCGTCTGTCGTATTTTATCGAGATCACCACGCAGCATGGTGATAAATTCTATTAACCAAAAAATCCAATAAAATTCTTAGAAAATCAAACTAAACCATTACACAAACAAGTGATTCTAGTGTGGATCGACTGCAACGACTGGGCCAGCGAGAGGAGCTCCTCTGGACGACGGAAACAGCGGAAAAGGTGAGTGCCAATCCTCTATATTGTCTTTGTGTGGCTCGGAAAAATTAATATTTTTACATCGTCCTTTTAAGGATTTTTGCACCCAGATTTTATAAAACGACCAGCGCGCTTACAGTCCCGCGGCTCTACCCCTCAAAATAGCAACACACCATAGCTCACACTACTATAGTATAGTAGTAGTGTGAGCTAAAAAGTATGTTACAATTAATTTTTTCGTCGACTATTACCTCCCCTAGATTTTCATCCAGATCCACGCTTGATAGGGAAAGTGAGTCGAGTGATACCTTATAACAAGGTATGTCTTTACAACCGGGTGAAAATTTCGAAAATCATCATCAATCATTTCGTTTTTGAGATGTTTGCCTCCAAACCATGAAACGATAATAAAAACATTTCTGGGAAAAAATGTGAAAATTCAGAAAAACGAATTTTTTCCTTATTTATTTTTTTCGTTATTTTAGCTCACACTACTACTATACTATAGTAGTGTGAGCTATAGTGATCCTAATTTTTTCGAAAAAAAAAAGTTGCTCCGATTTCAAAAATTTTTATATATCTTTGCGTTTCAGATGATTTTGAAACTTTTTTATTGCGCCGTCTGTCTGTCTGTCTGTCTGTCTGTATGTCTGTCAGTAACGACCAACGCGCATAACTCAAAAACCGCTTGTCCGATTTTAATGAAATTTGGTACCTTGGCTGGATCTTGCGTCGAGATGGTCCCATTTAAAAATGAACAAAATCCACCGAGCACAAGCCAAATAAGAGGGTGGGGGTAGATTTCAAAAATTAGAGTTTATGTAAAAATAAGGCGTGTGTGATATCAAACGAAAGGTAATTGAGTCTGGAGTTAAACAAAATTAATTTTAGTTTAAAAAAAAGGGTGGGGGCAGATTAAAAAAATTAGAGATTAAGCGAAAATATGGCGTGTGTGATATCAAACGGAAGGTAATTGGGTCTAGAGTTAAACAAAATATATTTTAGTTTTTTTTAAGAAAGGGTGGGGGTAGATTTCAAAAATTCGAGTTTAACTTAAAACATGGCTTGTTTGGTATCAAACGATAGGTAATTGAGTTTGGAGTTGAATAAAATATATTTAAGTTTTTAGTTATATTAGCTCACCCGTACTCTACATCTTTAGAACCTAGTGTGAGCTTAGGTGCCCATATATTGGCAGAGTTTTTTTTTAGTTTATCGCTCCATGTAAATTTGGAAATTCAGACAAAAATCTCTCAAAAACAAATCGATGGATTTTCGAAATTTTCACACAGTGATAAAGACATTCAAGAGACCCTCAAAGTAAGGTAGACCATTCCACCTATTTTCTCTATTCAAAATAAAGAGGTAATGTTTACCCCTCGAAGGGGGTGCATGCTACAAAAATTTTAAGTTACCCAAAAACTTAATCGAGGGATTTTCCAAAAACAGAAAAAAAATACCCGAAAGACCTGGTATAATGGAACAAAATAATAATCTTTGTCTATAAGGATTCATTAATAATGTCGCAAAAACTTCCCATTTTCGAGTCATTTATAGGAAAAGAGCGCGATTTAACATTAGAGAAAGATAGACCAATATCAGTTCATATTGCAAAATTATTTTCATCCCTTACAAAGGATACCTACAGGTCAAATCCCCTGATCAATGCATGCCGAGTAGGTGTAAACGACAATAAAACAACGAAGGCTGAGCGATTGCATTGCTGTTGTTCGTTTAAATTTGTAGGATCAGTTACCCAGTAATTGCCCAGTTAAGGAATTTTTTGATTTTATTTCCTTTGGTTTTTAGTTTCAAATACAATCATAAATATCCTCAAGTTTAACTATATATATATATATATATATATATACATATCTATATATATCTATATATATATATATATATATATATATTATATTATATAGGTATGTTCAAAGATGTAATAACAATTACGAAAGAGATTAAGAGGTTTTATGTTAAAGGAAAAAAATTAGGTGTGCAAAATTTCATGATTTTCCAGGGGTTGACCACTCAGCAACCAATGGTTGACCATATTTTCTTCAGTAGTTGACCAGTTGCTAGAAATATTAAATTAAACCACAAATTACATACAAAATACTCTGCCAATTTATGGGACCTAAGCTCACACTAGGTACTATAGTTATAGTGTATGTGTAAGCTAATATAACTAAAATGTGAAATATGTTTTATTCAACTCCACACTCAATTACCTTTCGTTTGATACCACACAAGCCATGTTTTGACTTAAACTCTAATTTTCAAAATCTACCCCCACCCTTTAAAAAAAACTAAAATGTATTTTTTTTTAACTCCAGACTCAATTACCTATCGTTTGATATCACACACGCCATATTTTCACTTAAACTCTAATTTTCAAAATCTACCCCCACCCTTAAAAAAAAACTAAAATGTATTTTTTTTAACTCCAGACTCAATTACCTATCGTTTGATATCACACACGCCATATTTTCACTTAAACTGTAATTTTTGAAATCTACCCCCACCCTTTTTTTTTAATCACCTAAAATGTATTTTGTTTAACTCCAGACTCAATTACCTTTCATTTGATATCACACACGCCATATTTTCACATAAACTCTAATTTTTAAAATCTACCCCCACCCTTTTATTGGGCTTGCGTTCAGTGGATTTTGTTCATTTTTAAATGGGACCATCTCGACCCAAGACCCAGCCTAGATACCAAATTTCATTCAAATTGGGCAAGCGGTTTTTGAGTTATGCGCGTTGGTCGTTACAGGCAGACAGACATAGACAGACGGCGCCACAAAAAAGTTTCAAAATCATTTGAAACGCAAAGATATATAAAAATTTTTGAAATCGGAGAAACTTTTCTTTTCTCGAAAAAATTAGGATCACCATAGCTCAGACTACTATAGTATAGTATATGTGTGAGCTAAAAAAATAGTCTAAACAAAAAATATTAAAACATATAAATAAAATATGTTAAATCCCTTTATTTATTTTTGTTCATATTATCATGTAGTTTCTATAAGTCAATACCTAGAAAATTGCGTATTTCCTTTTTCAATAGCTTTTTTATAAAAATCTTCTTAGATCCTAAGCATCATATTTGGTATTTTTTTAGGCACTTATGATGATGAATTTATACTTCATCAGTGAGAATGTGCCATCTAGAAGTCAAAGGGAGAACACTATGCATAAGTGACTTTTTTGCTAGAGGACAAAGGGATCTTTTTTATCCTTTAATTGGTAAATTGTTTATTTACTGGGTGCTGGTCAATTACTGGGTAACTGACCCTATCCCTGATCTGATCTTAGTGTACATATTTGAACATTAAAGAAGACATACTACTATATACTACTATTACTACTCCCTTGTCTATGAGCTTCTTTGTAGTTGAGTGATGGAAATTCATACCTGTAATGGAAAGTTGCTTCCTGTTCAGGTTGGATCAGTTTATTGTAAGGGATGGCAGAGAAGTTCTGGATGTAAAAGTTAAAGTCCATGGGATATCTAAAGGAGGCTTCCAAGGATTCAATCACAAAGTCTTGGGATCCCTTGTTGCGGAAACCCACTAGGAATTCGACTGGAACACCAGCAGGAAGTTCTGTAAATAAAAAAAATTGTACAGTTTTTCCCAAATTCAATGTTTTTTGGAGTTTCACATATTTCTAGGGAAGTGCAAGCTATTTTTAAGCTTTGGGAGGTTTTCGAAATCTGGATTTTGAAAGGGGATCCATGGGCGCACCCAGGGGGGGGGTCCCGGGCCCCCCCCAAGCCTTAGAGTTTTTGACATATTTGCTACATATTCATGATAAAACACAAACAATAGCTTAAAATTTGACATCATGAGGCTTCGGGCCCCCCCCCCCAAGCAGCGGCGTCCCCTCAGACATCATGATGACCTTTTTTTTTTTTTTGGTCACAAGGTTTTTGAGGGGCGCCCTTTGGAGTTGTCGGGGCCCCCACACATGACCTTTTTTTTTGTTTTTTTTTGTTGGTCGCAAGATTTGTGAGGGGCGCCCTTTTTAGCTGTCGGCCCCCAATAGGCCTCGGCCCCCCCCCAAGACACATTCCTGGGTGCGCCACTGGGGGATCTATTAACTATTTTACTTATAAAAATTTAATCATAGTGTAAATTGCTTTTTTATAGCTTTTTAGCTCACACTACTACTATAAGTAGTGTGAGCTATGGTGATCGTAATTTTTTCGAGAAAAAAAAAGTTGCTCCGTTTTCAAAAATTTCTATATATCTTTGTGTTTCAGATGATTTTGAAACTTTTTTGTTTTGCTGTCTGTCTGTCTGTATGTCTGTCAGTAACGACCAACCCGCATAACTCAAAAACCGCTTGTCCGATTTTAATGAAATTTGGTACCTAAGTTGGGTCTTGGGCCGTGATGGTCCCATTTATGGCCGTGATGGTCCCATTTAAGGGACAAAATCCACCGAACGCAAGCCAAATAAAAGGGTGGGGGTAGATTCCAAAAATTAGAGTTTATGTGAAAGTATGGCGTGTGTGATATCAAACGAAAGGTAATTAAGTCTGGAGTTAAAAAAAAATGAATTTTAGTTTATTTTTAAAAAAAGGGTGGGGGTAGATGTCAAAAATTAGAGTTTAAGTGAAAATATGGCGTGTGTGATATCAAACGAAAGGTAATTGAGTCTGGAGTTAAACAAAATACATTTTAGTTTTTTTTAAAAGGGTGGGGGTAGATTGAAAAAATTTGAGTTTAAGTCAAAACATGGCTTGTGTGGATCAAACGAAAGGTAATTGAGTCTGGAGTTGAATAAAATATATTTCAGTTTTTGATTATATTAGCTCACACTATAACTATAGTACCTAGTGTGAGCTTAGGTGCCCATAGATTGGCAGAGTATTTTTATAATAAATCCTACTGTCAAATTTAATTTTATCTTTCTTTTAGTTTTTGAGATATAACATATATTTTATTCGGATATTAAAATCCGCATGAAATTGTTATTGCACTCAATATTCTATTTTTAAAATTTATTTACGGTTTTTTATATTTTTACTTTTTAACAAACTTTTTACTTTTAGTAAATTTCTTATTTTGATAATTTTAAAATATTTTAAACCTAGAAAACTACAAAAAATACAAAGAACATAAAGAAATAAAGGCCGTAATCGATAAAGAAATAGCAATTTTATGTGATTTCTCAAAAACTGAAAATGACAGATAAAATTCTTTGACAGTTGGACTCTTTACAAAAACATCTATATAATATAATAACACCAAAGTAAAATTTTCATAAATAAAAAAGTTATCATCCCCCATCCCTAAATGCACACTTTTTCAAAACCCCTATAGATTCAAAACAGCTTTATAAGTATATACAAATGTAATTTCTACCTTTAAGCAGAGAAAATATAACTATATATTTTCTATGCTTTACGCTTCCCTTGAAAATCGAGTCTCACAAGGCACAATAGAAGGCAATATGTTAAGTATATTCAAGAACTTTCCGACACTTCACATGTTCCCTTTGGTGTTCCACAGGGAAGTGCATTGGGTCAATTATTGTTTTTGATTTTTATCAATGACATTGTAAAACAAATAAAAAAATGTAAAATCAAACTGTTTGCCGATGATACTATGATTTATATTATTGGAGAGCCTAAGAATATAAAACAAATGATGCAAAAGCTTAACTCTGACCTTGATAATGTAACAAAGTGGTTCGAAAATAATGGACTTAAACTAAATACAGAAAAAACTAAATATATGATTTTAGGAAATAAGTATAACTTACATAAACTTAATTTAGTAAACACCTCAGTAAACACTGAATATAAAATCATCATTGATGGAGAACAAATTCAAAAAGTAAATGAGATGAAGTATTTAGGCTTTATAATTGATGTGGAATCTAATTTTAATGCACATTGCCAGTATGTGAAAAAGAAGATGGCTAAGAAAATCGGGTTTCTTTTTAGATTAAGTAACAAAGTGTCTATGTTTGCTAGGCTTACTATTTATAAAACAACAATAGCTCCACAATTAGACTATTGTGGAACATTTATTTATTTGATGAATGAAACCCAAAAACACAATTTGCAAAAATTACAAAATAGAGCTATGCAAGCCATTCTATTATGTAGAAAATGAACCCCTATAAAGATGATGCTGGACACACTCAACTTCCTTAATGTCTCACAGAGGGCTGCATTTAATGAGCTGAAATTTGTCTTTCACTTAAGAAGGGGCACCTTACCTAAATATTTAACCGACGAAATTAAATATATACATGAAATACACCCTGTAAATACAAGAGCAAGATCAATGAGTAATTTCTATATTGATTATGCAAATGCTGCTGGTAAAACAGTGTTTACCGAGGGATTAAAACTGTTTAATTCTTTGCCAAGGGACACCAAGGAAACTTCAAACATAGAGAGTTTTAAAAGACTTTGCCTAAACTTTGTCAGGACCAATGTAGAATAATAAAATATTTTTACAATGCGGATATAATAAATTTAACCATTCGTGATTTGGAGAGATATCATGTTTTTCGTGTTTTGTGTGGGACTTTTGAATGGTAACTAACTAGTCAAAATTATGAAACAAATATTATCTGTAGTTGCTAAGTCTTAAATTTTTAAAAATTTACATTTTAAACTTGGTTTTGATTTATATAATTTACAACTTTAGGATGTTTGCTTAAATACTGACATATGTATAAATTTAAAGTTGTTTATATTTTGTTTTTTGTTTGTATCACAAGTTTATTGTATTTTTTACTGATTGTACTTTTTGAGCAGGTTTGCTAATAAAGACTATTATATTATTATTATTACAAGAAGGGGTCTGCTTTCCCCTAGAAGCACCTGAAACACCCAGAAACCTCAAATTTGGAAGACCCTGTACAGGGGTACCAGCCATCTCTTGATTAATTTTTTTTAGTTTATTATTTGAGAAAGAGCAAAAGTGTTGTTGTATCATTTGTAGGAGAAAAATCAGTACATATTTTGATAATCCATCTTAAAATTCTTATACAAGGTGTGCAAAAAAACTAATTAAAAAAAAACATTTTACAAAAAGGTTTCATTTATTACCTTCATCAATATGTTAATAAAACTGAATAAAAATCACACCATTCATACTGAGGTTCCTACAGTGGTGGCCAAAGTAATAAGAGTGCTCCAAAACTGTATGAAAATCTGATCTTTTTGCTTTTTTTTATTTGTTTGCAAAATAATTTTGTCACAAAATTGCTTTTTTAAAAACTTTTTTGGTAAACTCTGTATAAAAAATTGCAGGATTCATCAAAATATGTGCAAATTTTTAACTTTTGCTTAATGACAAAAAATAAACTCGCAAGAGTCAAATACAGAGAAGGCTGAGAGGCAACCCTATAGAAGGATCAAAATTCCATGATTCTGAACTACAATACAATTTGCATTGCTAATTTTAGGGATGTTTATTTCCCTGCCAAAAGAAAATATATAAATCAGATAATTTTGTAATTTTAAAGTTAAAATAATTTTTTCCTCTCCCTTTTCTAATTTATGAAAACATTTTTAGGTGTAGGTACCCTAATTGTTTTTTTTCTTTTAAATGAAAGATAACAAAGTGTAATATGATTTAACTAATTTAATAAAAAATAGTAATAATAGTAAGTAGGGGCAAATTACTCAAATATAAATTACCTAGTTGGGAAACTCCAGGAGTATTGGGCTGGACAAACAAGAGCACAGTGTCTGCATCTGGTGAAGCTGTTGACTTCTGTCCCTCATCCTCCTCATCCTCTGTGTCTCCAGCAACCATATCAGATTCACCTTAAATTTTAAAAAAAACTTAAGTACTAAAAAACAGCTTACTAATAATTTAGGTCAGTTTTTTATTGATTCTAACTTCAAATATGAGTAGTACTAAAGCCAATATCTATCATCAAAGGAGGTATTCTATTATGTTGGGACACATGTGACACAACAATTTTTTTTCCTCTAATCGCCCATTGTGAATTTTAACACACAAAAAAGGTGATCTCATTTTCATACCTTTGCCAGTGGGAAAGAAGAATTATAGAAGTCAATTAAATAGCTTGGTCGAGTTAATACCCTGAGAGTTTCTCGTTCTTGTATTGAGACACCACACACATGCATGAGTAGAAGTTTTCTGAAAATTTATGTATGGTCTTTGGTTAATGTATGTTTGCTTACAGAGCAAAAGATTCCAGGTTTGAGTCCCAGCCAAAGACAAACTTTTTATAATTTTTCTTTCTTTAATTTTATTTGTTGTTTATTTTTTTCTCTCTTAAAAACACTTGAAGGTGTCAAAAAACATAGTGAATGCATGAGAGACATGACATAGGTAGAATTTATGTATTGGTTCACAAGCATGTAAGTTTTGCTCCCTACATCTTGAGTTGGTGTCATTGTAATATACCACTAATTTAAAAACAGAAATCTTTTACCTTCAACATCAACATCAGCTTCTTCATCTTCAATAGGGTCTTGAGCAGCTTGGGCCATCATTTTGTTGCCTAAATAAAATTGCAAAATAACATATTGCCATTGCCTCCTGGCTAGATCTAACCGACCATCAAGTACTTAATTTTGGTATCTGTTTGTCAAAAAGTTGAATAATCTCAAACATATGCCACACTGAAAACCACAAACAAAATGTTTAAAATTTTTCTTAAAGATGTTATATTATATTTAACCAGAAATATGTGAAATTATAATTTTACATTAATATTAAAGAAATGGTTCAACCAAATATGTTCAAAAAGTATATACAACTGTCCTAAATGTAGTTTTTAAAAAGCCGCAAAAACAAAACAAAGTTAACTTGCGAAAACTTACCATTATCAAACATGAAAATAACGGCTGGTAAAACTAGCAGGGAGAGTAGAAAAAAATACTTCATTTTCACTAAAAATTTTTAAAAATTTTACTCAAATTCAGTCTTGAAACGGGGCCAAAAATTTGCGGAGAGAACTAACCCTACTCTTACCACTTTTTTAAATGTTCATTTCGTAAAATGCTTGACGCCTCGAACACTTTTTGATCCATCCCGAGTCTTTTCATTTATTTAAGAACTGTAAACACTAAAGAAGGATGGATATATCCTTGATGACTACAAAATGGTTTAAAGAACAGTGTATACTCTACCCTACGTGGAACTTAACGTACACATGGCAAAATGATGACGTTGATATATTTTCGGGGCAGTGTCATCTGTAGGACTTTCAGTCAACCAGGGTGGAAGCAGGACAACGAGATACGTTGCTTCTGATCACGGTGGATAGAATATACCGGTGTTCGGATCTTATAAATATATGTCGAATTCACGTCACTGGTGGTCCAGCTGATTTTTAGAAACGAAAGTTAGATATGATATGAACAACTAATATTTTTTGATTTTTTTGAAAACTAAGGCAATTTTTGTACTATTTTTTAGTATATTCTTATAAAATACTATTTTTCAGACATACCAGTCGTTAGTTTTTTTAGCCCGCTTCATTTCTCTTTACACAAAAACTAAAATTCGAAGAAATGAATGTGTTCATTTCAGCTTCAAAAATTATCCGCTGACATACCTCTTTGTTTAATCCCAATAGTCCTCGGTTCACCTTTGATATTAAACGATCACATTCAGTTTGACTTGTAGTTTAAGTTTTGTGTAATAAAAAATAAAGCGGGCTAAAAAAAATAACGACAATACATCTAGAAAATTACATTTTTTAAGGATGTACTAGAAAACAGTAGAAAAATGGCATTAGTTTTCAACAAAAAAAAAATCAAAAAATATTAGTTGTTCCGTTGTTCATAACAGATCTAACTTTTGTTTACAAAAATCAGCTGGACCACCAGTGACGTGAAAATTTGACATATATATATAAGATCCGAACGAAGACGTAGTGTCTTCTTTGGGTAGTGACACGACAGCTAAATATTTTTGGTTATATGACGAATCTGACACTGTCACGTGCGTAGCTTTTTTTTGTATTTAAAAAAATAAAATGGTTTACAAATGTTACGTAAATAACTGTCCGTCACACTCGGTATATATATTTAGACTGTCCAAATAAACAAACCATTCAAATAATGCTTTTCAGATTGTCGAATAAAAACGATGTTTTTTATGATTTCAATATTTACCCACATAGCGCAAAAAACCAAAAATTATTTGACATGTTTTATAAAATATAGAAAACTATTGTTGGATTTATTCTAGGGCATAAAAGTGTACGTTTAATCCCTTTTTTCATGGACTTAGGTGACTAAAAGTAATTTCTTTAAAACTATAAAGGAAAAATTATAGGTTTTTTGGATCATTTTATTTTATTAATATACAAAAAACAAAAAGCTATCATAATACACGATAACGGTTATTCTGTTGCTTCCAGCTTGGCAGAAGTTACTGTACTTTGTTGTACTTGACTTGGTTGGTTTCGATTATTATTGTGTCCTTTGGCATAGCCTTCATATAAAGGAAGCATTTAACTTTCTAGACTTCTCCAGGATAAAAAACAGGAATACCCAAAGATTATAGATTATAATATATATTATTAAGATGGGCCACTCAAAATTTTATTATTATTATATACAGTGTGTCGAACGTACATAAGTTCGGGTAAGCAGTCCAAAGATGGCGCTACACACATTTTCGAAAATCGCGCACGGGTGATATATTTAACTTTTTTAAAAAATACTAAGTGATTCAAAAATATTTTTAATATAAATTAAAGATTATTTATATTCCATAATCTTTGAATTACATTAAAAATTATTTTAAATGTTTTAGGTAATCATTTTGGTGAAATGAATCCAAAATGTCTCAACCACTACTTGTATTGAAAAGTCTAAAATATTTTAGATCATTTCAACGATATATATAAAAAAGCAACCCAATAACTACACATTTATTTTTTATTTAGCTATGTTCATTATTCCACCAGTCCAGTTTTTTTTAACTGTAATATATTTTATATAATAAATCAATGTTAATTCAGGCACAGGCTAGTCATTTAAGGAATGTTTTACTGACTGTCGTCGGTATCTCAATCACAGTTTTTTTTTAATTTAGTTAGATATCTAAATATCAAATCAGGAAAACGTTAGAGAGCTGAGCTTTGGAAGACTGATGGGAACTATGATAAAACTTTAGGAAAAAATTTAAAACCACCAAAATTTTATACTTCCAGGAACACTATAGAGAAGGCTGATAGGAACTATGATAAAACCATAGGAAAATATAAAAAAAATCAAAATTTTTAATAAGGCATTGCTAACAATATTCCGCATATTTCACTACTTTAAAACTTAAATACCTATTATCCAAATCCATTAAAAAAGCAGTGAAATCATAACAAAACCATTTCATGTAAAAAAAAGCGAAAGTGATATTCCGTAAAAAGAACTGAGACAAAAGAAAAGCCAAATTCTCCAATACAAATGTCAAAATGAAAGGTTCTTACTAGATTGGTAATTTAAACTATGCTATTCCAGCCAAACTTCTTTATGTTCAATTTAGCACTGTGCCTAAGAGTTATTTGCAGCCGTAATAGCCAAGTTTAGAAAAACATTTCTAAACTAGTAAGAACCTTCATTTTGAAATTTGTATTAGAGAACTTGGCTTTACTTTTATCTCAATTCTTTTTACGGAATACCATTTTCGCGTACTTGGCTTTTTTTTACATGAAATGTTTTTGTTATGATTTCACTCCTTTTTTAAAGGATTTGGATAATATTTAAGTTTTTTAGTAGTAAAATATGCGGAATATTGTTCAAAATTTTAGCAATGCCTTATTAAAAATTTTGAGTTTTTTTTTATATTTTTCTATGGTTTCATCATAGTTCCTATCAGCCTTCTCTTTGGTGTTTTTAAATTTTTTCCTAAAGTTTTATCATAGTTCCTATCAGTCTTCCAAAGCTCAGCTCTCTAACGTTTCTGGAAGTGGAGAATGTTGCTTTTACATAACTCTACATTGATAGGGGAGCGAAGTTAATTAAAATTTGGGGTTTTTTAATTTTCTTTTATAGTTTTATCATAGTTCCTATTGGCCTTCCATAGCTCAGCTCTCTAGCGTTTCTGGAAGTGGGCAATGTTACTTTTACATAATTTTACATTTATAGGGAAGGGAAGCAAATTAAAATTTTGAGGTTTCTAAATTTTTTCCAATAGTTTTATCATATTTTCTATCAGTCTGCCAAAGCTCAGCTCTCTAGCGCCTCTGGAAGTGGGCAATGTTACCTTTACATAACTTTATATGTATGGGGGAGGTGAGTGAATTAGAATTTTGGGTTTTTTGATTTTTTCCAATCCAAGGGTTTGGTCACAATTTCTATCAGTCTGCCAAATCTTAATTTTTGATGATTTAGACATGAGTGAGTGAGTGGCAACTTCGACTTTTTTTGAAATTTCGTAACTACTTTAAATACAACTTTATGGAAGTCTATGAAACTTGGAGGGATTGCTAACTCTATAAAGATCTATGACTGTCCAAAGTTTGAGTTTAGTAGTTCATTCCGAAGTAGAGTTTTAGATAGGTCAAATATGGGCTAAAATGTTTCAAAAAAAGATGGTACAGCAGTTTCCGCGCGAACTTGGCGGGGCACTGCCGGTGCCTCTAGATTTTGTATAAGGTCGATAGGCTTTTTCATGTCCAACGGCATTCACCCATTTTTGGCGGAGCTGAAAGTAATTAAAGTGTTTTTCATAATAAATCTTTATATAAAACAAGCTTATATCACTGTATACATACTAAAGGCAATGCTTATATAAATATATATTTTTACTTACCTGAAAATACCTTGGGAATCTATGAAAGGGTTTCATTTTGAAAGGGCAATTGAGTACGCAACAGGTTGAAGCCATTTTCAAATAAGGATCTTATTTAAAATACGCAATAAATTAAGAAAAACAAACATTTATGAATGACAGAAAAAAATTGACAAATATAAAAAGTTGATAAATTTGAAATGTTTGACGGTATAAAAAAATTATACTGGGAGGTAGCAACAGCGCGGGTATATTTTGTGAAAAAAACTGTAAAAATTATGGAATTAGTGCCATCTCGGGAATGCTTACCGAACTATCAGTGTGCAGGCTGTGGGAATACCTTTTCGGTGAAATTTTTAACATTCTTTTTATTGCATCATTTTCGGTACTCTGAAAGCTGCTTTCTTTGGCGGCGTTTTTAATGTCCATCTCAAAGTAGGAATTATTCTTTGGTCCCTCGTTTTTTCAATCTTTAAGAAATTTAATTCAAACTTGTTCTTATTTAGTTTGTTATGAAATAAATATTATTTTTTGCACATTTTTTTCTATGTTTGTTAGCGTCTGACTGACTTTTGTTTAATATCTACCATAGCAACGCGCCCAAAGCTCACCAAAAAAATGAAAACTATCACTGCCCGCTGTATTATTATATACCGGGGGTTGGCATGCTAAAACTAGAGTACCGGAGTAAGTGGTTTAATATTTATTTATTTTATGATTATTATTATTTTTAGTATATAAACATTGGCATTAAAGTCCCTTTTAATCACTTAACAAATTATAGCCGTTCTTCCGGTCGGACTTAAAAAATCTTGCCGTGGAATTAAAAGTAAACACAGCATATACCTACTATTATTTTATTACGGTGTCCAAACAAAAGCGGGCGGCGAAGAAAACGTCGAAAGAACAAAATGTCAAAGACACGAAAGGTCGAAAGTGCAAAAGGTCAAAAACATAAGGTCGAAACTACAAAAGGCCGAAAATACAAAAGGTCGAAAGTACAAAAGGTCGAAAAACAAAAGGCCAAAACTTCAAAAGGTAAAAATACACAAGGTCGAAAGTACAAAAGATCGAAAATAGAAACGGTCGAAAGTACAAAAGGTCGAAAGTACAAAAGGTCGAAAATACAAAAGATCGAAAAACAAAAGATTGAAAAACAAAAAGTCCAAAATCGAAAGTAGCTATACCGTAACGATTTCAAAAAAAGGCTTTACAATAGACACAGAGGCACACACACACACACACACACACACACACACCTAACGCACACACACTCAAACACATACACGCACACACACAGACGTCACGACGATATTGCGAAGATAAGTCAAAATACACCCAAATAAACACATTTTCGGCGTCATCTCAAAAACATTTTTTTTCTTCGAAAGCAATACCTTTTCTAGCCATTATTGCACGGGCTAGGACGGTAAAAAAAATTCAACAATTTAAAAATTGAAGGTCTAAAAATTTTTTTGTACCATCTCTAGGTATTTTTTGGGTAGCAACACGACGGGTCGCGGAACTTTGTTCGAAAGCATTTTCCTCGAACGGAAAATTGTCAAAAACGGTTGTTTCGAATGGACATTTCTTTGAAACAAAAATTTGCGATCAATCGGTGTTTTCCTAACCTTTCTCAATTGATCGCAAACGTATTCTAACCGGTACACTCTCTGATCTTTTCCACCAAAACACTGTCTTCAAATCACAGGTTTGCTATCAATTGAGAAAGGTTAGAATAATAGAATAATAGAAAATATGTTTCGGTTGGTTCGGTTTAGTTTCACACTCTCTACCCAGACAGCACAAGTACGTACTATGTACGTAAAAACTCGTACATGGTACATCCAATTAAACGTAAAATGTACGTACTCTAGACGTACATGGTACTAACATGGGACATCAAATTAAAATAACAAAAGTGTGGAATTAAGACTAGGTACCATTAAAAACTATTCTGGCTTCCTGAACATTCCTACTTTAGAGTGATCCTCCAGGTTTAAGGCTCGAAGTCTCGATAGTTTTGAAGTTTGTTTTACTTGATTTAATATTTAAGTAATGTATCTCTCTAACAATGCCGTTAAATGTTATAATTTAAAGACACTGTATGTTATTTTAAAAACAAATAAAGACTTACTGATCGATGTAAAATACAAAAATAAAAGTTTTGGAATATTTTTCAAAAAACCATGTTTGGCAGAACCACAGAAATGACTTTAGAAACTATAAGAAATTTACAAAAGAGGCAAAATTTAGGGTAACCCCACAGAAATGATATTTTTTATGATTGTAGTTAAGTACTATAACTACTATTATATCTAATAGTAAAAGTCTATGCATTAAATTGTTGTAGTATTTTTTGTATTAATTTATATTATAAAAATAAAAAGTTGGTCAAAAACTTAAAATATAAGTATGGTCTTTAATTTTTTTTAAAATATTTTACGGTAGGTACTCTAAAAATTCCGAGGTTAATTTACAATATTGTATAGAAATTGCGTGTAGGTACTCTAATTATTCCGAGGTAAGTTGACGAGTCGCCCATGGAAATTCCGAGGCAGGTCACGTGGGCTTGTCGCTACCCATGGAGACGCCAGGCTTCCAGGATGCAGTGACCCTAACTTTATAAGGGCAATGAATACACAACTCTAGCCAGGGCTATCAAAACGGACGGGCCACGATCCTCCACTTTGTTGACGTCACATCCGGGGCTGATTTTTTTTTTGATGGTCACGTTATGACACAGCTGATTGTCTTTAAAATATTGAAGTTGGAATGACGGTTCATAAATATTTGATTTTTTTTAAATAAAGCCGTTTTTGAGATTGTTTTTACTTTATTCTGGCAGAACAATTTTTTTAAAATGTATAGTATTCCTTAATTTTTCATAGCCGCTTCATTAGCTCACACAAAAATTAAGTTTAAAGCAGAAGCGAATGTGACAATCACAGATGACGAAGTCAAATACATGTCAAATATAACAGTTGGCATGTGGCAAGGACTGTACACAGAGTCAGTCCTGTGTACAGTCCTTGGGCATGTGGTACATGGCGGGTAATTTGAATTCAAAATAAGGAATGCTAAATCTTGAAGATTTTAACCTTTTAATCATGTTGCTTCCTTACAAACCTTTGGTGGAATATCGGGATGGTGTCTGAGAACATTTCACTAAAATTTTGCGGAAATCTGTAGTGCCATTTTGAAAATATCATAAAAAAACGTCTGACCTCCCATAAGACCCAATGTAAAATTCAGCCCCGGGAGAACAGCTGATTTTTTCAGGGTCGTGGCCTCAATTTTTGTGTTGGCCTTGCTCTAGCAAACGGAATGCAAAAAAAGCTGCGGTTCGGTCTGCGTGGCTACCAGAAGACCAACTGCAATGCTAAAGTCTGAAACTAAGTTTTCTCGTTATATTGATCACGTCCGAAAAAATTTTAGTTGACAGTAGTTCCGCTCTGTGCGAAGAGATGGCGCTGGATGCGGAAATTTCGGTCGGGCAGGATTGATTCAAAAAGGACCAATATGTAATACGCCCGAAAAATAAAAGAGTTCAAAAGGGCCAATAAAAATTATTGCGATTTTTTGTCCTTTTGAAATCTTTTTATTTTTCAGTCGCATTGTAATCAAGACAATTAACTTTTTTTATGTTAAAATTATGTCTGAGTTGGTCCTTTTTACAAAACCTTTTTTTTTCTATATTATTATAAAAGGTTGGGTAAAAAGACAAAGGAAATAATTAAATACATAATTTATTAAAAAAACAGAATCACTGAAAAGTGGAGAAGAAAGTTATTAATTAAATTCAAATGTATAAAAATACTTAGATCTAGATCTCTTTTGTTTTGCTTCCCATTTGTCAAAAGCTGATTCCTTAAGATAATCTCATTGGCATCACCTGCTTCATAGTCAAGGTTCATTTCATTCTTTTCTGAAAATAAAAAAGTTGTAATTAGTAAAAATGCCCCTGTGAACAGTATTTAAATATTATAGAAGATTTTTTTAGGAAAATTTGACCCACTTATTATGTGTCTTACACAAAATATGAATAGTTCCATAAAAACTTCCATCAATTCTCATGTGCCAAAATCATGATAATTTACAAGATTTAATAGAAATTTTATGTTTGTGAAACATATCTTTTAAATCTGTTACTTTTGTGAAATGTGAAGAATCATAAACCAAACATATAGTACCTACTAACAAGATAAGATTGTATTGATTTTTCCCGAGGTTTTTCCAGAATTGTGAACCAGTTTTTAGGCAGGATAGTTTTAAATCTTAAACTTATTTTAGTCTTTATTTTTTCTCTTTATCTTATCAAAGTAACAGTAATAGGGATCGCTAAAGAGCTGGACAGATTTAGTTGTAAAGCATATAACTACATAATTACTAGTAGTTATTAGTTAATTAAGTGAACTATATTTTTATTACAAAAGGTACTTACAAAGTAATTAAATATTTATAAAAAAGTAGCTAAAAATAATTGAATATAACAACTTGGAGAAAAAAAAAGTTACTTTTGTAGGATGTCGCAGATTAAGTGTGCACTATATTGCGAACTTCACTTTTATTGGGGCTACAAGCTTAGACCAGTGGTGCATAGGAACCTTTCTGTATACAAAATTATTTGCTATCATCTTGTGTAAAAATATACAGGGTTTTCCTTAAAAAACACCTACCTCCAATTAATAGTGATGTTAGCAATAATGCTAACATAATCTAGTACACCCAGTATAAATTAAGAATAAATTTATGCAAAAAATTAGGACTTGGAAGATTGACAACAAGGACTAGGGAACCTTACAGCAAAATTTCAATAATTACTTATTTGTTTAATTGTATAATTCCGATGCCATGTCATTTCAAAACCAAATTGCTACATACTAAGCTTACCTGCATTGTAAAGTACATCTTTTTTAGACCAAAAATCATCCATTATGAAGCCTTATGAATTTTTCTTTGTTTACCGATAAATAACAAACACGAAGAACTAAGTTTTTTATGAAATTTCACAAAAATAACAACCAAAAGTAACAAAACACTCCTTTTAGGATGCCATAAAATTTTTTTGACTGTCACGTCATCAATCTGTGACGCAAGGCGATCAATAGTTTAAGCTATGCTGGTTGCCAGACCACTGCCAGAAGTGTAGATGTCAGCGCCATCTGTCTAATCACCGCTATATAAACTCCCGATTTAAACTTAGGTTTAAAAGCCTCCATTAGAGAAAAACAGCTGGCAAGTTGTGAACTAGCCGCTCATGTCTCCAGGGGTAGCGACACCTAGTGATGGGCAATCCGGGTCTTTTTTGAGATCCGGCTCAACGGATCCGGTTCAGTACAAAGAGCCGACTCACTGAACCGGCTCGCGAGTCCGGATCTTTCTCATTTATGACGATCGTGATTTCTGCGTTCGGTTCTCCGCTTCGGTGTCAATTTGCGCTCTTGGCCTTGGCTTGGATACGTGGCGCCACCAAACCCTTGGCGGCACATAAGAAAACCATCACAACGCCATTGTAGTTATGAATCATCTGATCGACCATAAACAAGACATCAAGAAACACGTCCTTTTGTTTTCAAGTAATTAAGTAAATAAATGATCATAAAATTGTGCCGTAAAAAATAAAGTTTTTAAGTTATCAACGTGCTCTTTTTCTTTGCAATTCGTGCGATTCAACGCATTCAACCATAGACTAAATACATATCTTTGTGATTCAACGGATCTCGGATCTGTTCGGTCGCTTGATCTTTTTGAGCGGTTTGAACTGCGGTTCAGTCGAGAGTTCTGTGGTCGGAAGAGTTCGTGAATCTTCGGACACTTTCTTAATCGCCAGACTCGCGGATCCGCGAACCGGCTCTTTGAAAATCTGAGAGTCGGTTCTCGCGGCTCAGTATAAAGATCCGGATCTTTGAACCGGTTCATTCGCGAACGACCCATCACTAGCGACACCAAACATAACCTCATTTACGAAAAATGCAAATCTGACACTGTCAGGAGCGTAGCTTTTTTTATGTTCAAAAAAATTAAATGGTTTACAAATGTTACCGTCCAAATAAACAAACCTAAAAAAACTAAGTCTTTTATGATTTCAATATTTATTAGGACCCTGTGTTAGGACCCACACAGCGCAAGAAACCCAAAAATATAGTTTGCATGTTTTATATATCTTCTAAAATATAGAAAACTATTATGTTGGGTTTTGTATAATTTAATAAATTTTTTATGCTCTCTAGGGAATAAAAGTGTACGTTTAATCCCTTTTTTCATGGGCTATGGTAGTATTTCTTGTCCCCAGTGATTAAAAGTAATTTCTTTAAAACCATAAAGGCAAAATATAGGTTTTTGGATTATTTTATTTTATCATAATACAAAAAAACAAAAATGAATCGAGATATATACACCAAAACGATTATTTTGTTGCTTCCAGCTTGCCGTAAGCTTACTGTACTTTGCTGATGACTTGGTTCGTTTCGATTGTTATTGTGTCATACTTATTTACCTAATCAGGGCTATCAAAACGGACGGGCCACGATCATCCACTTTGTTGACGTCACATCCGGGGCTGATTTTTTTTTATGGTCACTTTACGACACAGCTGATTGTCTTTAAAATATTGAAGTTAGAATGACGGTTCATGAATATTTGATTTTTTTTTTAATAAAGCCGTTTTTGAGTTTGTTTTTACTTTATTCTGGCAGAACAATTTTTTTTAAATGTATACTAATCCTTAATTTTTCAGAGCCGCTTCATTAGCTCACACAAAAATTAAATTTAAAGCAGACGCGAATGTGACAAACACAGATGACAAAGTCAAATGCATGTCAAATATAACAGTTGGCATGCGGTATATGGCGGGTAATTTGAATTCAAAATAAGAAATGCTAAATCTTGAAGATTTTAACCTTTTAATCATCTTGCATCCTTACAAAAATTTGATAGAATATCGGGATGGTGTCTGAGAATATTTCACTGAAAATTCGGGGAAATCTGTAGTGCCATTTTGAAAATATCCTAAAAAAACGTCTGACCTCCCATAAGACCCAATGTAAATTCAGCCCCGGGAGAACAGCTGATTTTTTCAGGGTCGTGGCCTCTATTTTTGTGTTGGCCTTGACCTAATCTGTGATTGTGTCCTTCGACATAGAATATTGCTTCCATGCCGTATTTAAACGCTTATTATTGTCGTGGGACGTAAAAATGAGTGAAAATAAAGTTGTTAGCGATTTTTTATTATTTTCTTCGCTGCTAAGTAGTAGCAGCGATGAAGATGAAAAAGAACAGTTCTGTGCAATAAAAACAATGAGAACGGAAACCAAAAAAATAAAAAACTTTATTGAAAATGCGGTTTACCGATTTAACAACAAACAGGTAAGTAGATTTGTATGGATCTGGTTGACTGGGGCCCTGGGACTAATTTTCCGACAGTTGGGGTTTTCTGGCAGCTATGATTATAAGTAAAAATAAATGTATTTTTTAGTTCAAGAAACACTTTCGGCTCGAGATGAGCACTGCAGAATTCCTCATAAATAAATTCAAGTTGCCTCAATTTTGTCCAAAAAAAGAACAAAGGGGACGAAACCCCATTAGCGCTGAGGCACATGTCTTGCCATTTTTATGGTATGTTAAAACACCCTTACGCTTAGCTGTTAGGTTAAGTTATGTTCTTGTTGAATGGAAATTTGTTCAAAAATATTTTCTTCTAAAACTTTTTTGAACAATTTTCCTTATGAAAAAAACTTTCAAAGAAAATGTTTTTGAACAAAAAATTTTTTATAAAATGTTTTCAAACAATTTTTTGTTTGAAGGAAATGTTTTTACATAATTTTCCTTTTCAAGAAAATGTTATTGAAGTACTAATATTACTTTCGAACAAATGGATTTTGAAGAATGTTTTTGACCAAATTCTGCAAGGCAGGAAAGTTAGGTTTAGTTGAAAGAAACTTGTGAAATATTATATATGTGTACAAGGTGTTTCGAATACTTAGGTTCAAATTTTGGGAGCATAAAGTACACTTCTGGTTAGGGTTTCTTGAAAAACAAGCGCGAAATATAGATAACTATTCTATCTGTTGGTATACGAGCACAAGCCTGCATTCAACAAGGAGGTGGGCATTTTTAAAATATTCTTATTAACTTTTTTTAAATAAAATCATTATTTATTTATTTGACGAATTTTATTTATCTTAGGATAATATTTATCGGCGTGTAACTTTGAAACAAATAAAAATGGATATCGTCGTTGGCCTGATAAAACTACAGGTTGTGTGACATTTTTTTCAAAAATGAGATTTTTGCATAATCAATTTGCCCTATTCATAATGGATATACTATAAAAAATTATTTGCAAGAAAATGTTATATTAACGTTGCTTAAAGCAAGAATAAAAAGAAGTTCTACAGCTCATAATGGCATACCATACTAAGGTCACTATATCACGATCTTAGGAACTTCGTGATATAGTGACCTTATACCACACGAGTGCGATTTTTCATTTTCCGCGTGTTCCATTGAAACTGCACTCGGTGCAAATTTTTGACAGCACCGTTTCAGTGTCAGTGCACCACCAGTGCTGCACTCATTTTCCCAATGGAATACGGCATAAGCATTTCACTTTCTAGCACAGAACACCTAAGGGAAGAAATGCAAACTACGTGTTAAACCGTTGGTAACACGAGAATAACCTTAACACGGTCCAGAAAGAGAGAAGACTATAGCTCTCTGTCTAGATCAAACATGTCGGGACACAGCTGATTTTTGTCAAAATAAATCAGTTGAAATCACAGAACACCAGCTGAGCTGATATTTGTTAAAATAAATCTGCTGCTCAGTGAAAATCAGCTGTTGATGGGAAAAACGTTTGTTTTTGTTAAAATGTATTTTTTCAGAACCATCCCATTTAAATCATGGCATACTTTTTCCATCAAATTTGCACAAAAATATCGTCAAATAGTAAAACTTTGTGGACAATAATTTTTTTACAAAATTTATGGAAAATACCAAAACTTTATATGAAATGGTTCTGAAAAAATACATTTTAAACAAAAACAAACTTTTTGTACCATCATCAGCTGATATTCAATGAACAGTATTATATTAAAATTTAAAAATTAATTAATAAACATATTATAGTACTTACCAGCTTTTTTACTGCTAAAGATACATTTATATGAACTGTGATATTGTTATTTCAGTGTTGAGCAGATAGTAAACTAAAACACTTTCCGTGATAGACACAGTTTATTGCACTTAACCACATTTCCGGATAGACAGTTCGCTCAACTAAAACCCTGCCCAGGACAGATCCTGCGCCGAGGGGCTGATCAATGCGCTTCGGACTAATTAAAATCAGTAAAAATTAGGTCCTGGCAGGACCTTTGGTTTGGTATTATTCGTTAGTCATTTTTGTCTTTTTTTTATCACTTTATACCTAAATAAGACCAAGGACTTACAGGACCAACAAAAATATGGATTATGTAAAGAACTGTACACAATTTTTGCTATTGATCAGCCTTTCTCCCTGCAATGAATTGCAAGACAAGCAGTGATAGAACCACCATACAGCAAGACCTTCTGCAGGGCAGAGGTGCTCTCACCAACTAAACCTTTTTAATTTCGCTGAAATCATTTTTTACTTACCACTGTGTGTGTGTGATCACTCCAGCCCTTCGGGCTCTCTATGGAGCATACGCCTCTCAGCAACCCTGTGCCTTGCTGCATTGTAGTTCTGCCGCTGTTTATTTATATATTGAAATAAGTTTTTATAAAATACACATTATACAGGGTGTTTCATAATTCAATAACATACTTTTAGTGTTGAATTCCTTAAGTGGTTTCAAGGCAAAATTTTTATATAACCTTAAACGCCTTGTTTTAAAGTTTCTTTTATTTAGTTTTTTATAGCTCTTGTGCTTTTCGAGATATTTAGTTCAAATTTGGCATATTAAGCTATAGGCACTACACTTTTAGACATGCCAAATAATAGTTAACATGTACAGAGTGACCCTTTTTCAGGGGTCATGTCGCCTTTTCCCCCAGAATTTTTTTGTTTTAAGCCACTGGTAGGGAGAAGTAGGGATTTTAAAACAAGAAATAAAATCTTTGTTTCATTTGCAAACTTTTTTGTTTTTCTGAAATTTTTTTGCATCTTTAACCATTTTAGAGAAAATCGCTGTTGCACCAAAGGCTGCTATCATTAAATAAAAAATGCTCCAGTATGGTATGGCGAGGATATCAAAATAAACAAATTAATTAAAACCTATTTGACATGCCTTAACTTGTAGTGCCTATAAGTAAATATACGAGCCAAATTTGAGCTAAATATCACAAAAACTGTAAAAGCTATATAAAAAAAGTAAATTTAAACACCCTGTATCTCTACTACTAAGTGTTTGTAGACCTTTGTTTATATAAACTTTTTGTCTTGAAATCACTCTAGGAAATTATCTTTAAAAATATTTTATTGAATTTTACAACACCCTATATAAACCATTTTGGCTTACATGCATTACGAATAATGTTTCAATATTGCACTAGTGCTATAATATTTGTTGTAGTCAGCAGTTTTTTGTAGCGGTTGACAAAAATATGCCTGCTTCCCCCCTTAAAAAACAAGCACATTGAATATAATGCAAGGCTAAATCCTCTCCCCCTTGAGCATTACATATTTCGAGAATGTAGTCAAACTCATTAGGTAATATAGGCACAATATATCCCCAAATGTTAAATACAATACAATTAGGAGGTTTCATTGGAGCAATATGAACTCACTATTATATGTAATAAAAATAAGACAAAATGGGCCACTTGTATATACAGTTTGACTTATTGTATCTGATCCTTAGCACAGAAATCAAAAAATATGTTTTTACACAATACACAAGTCAAATTTTATGAATTTATATGATTTTGTGGATGTCCTGATATTGTATAGTTTAGAATTTTACACAAATGGGCTTTATGTTTTGTGTAAAAATATATTTTTTCATTTCGGTTCCGAGGGTCGGATACCATTAGTCAAACTGTAGATAAGATTACTTAACAAAGTAATGTGAACTTTCTATTTTATGCCTAATTTACCCATAACATAATGCACAATGGAAAGATTTAGTGTTTAATAAATAATAAATAAATAAATAAAAAGGACTTTATTTTATACTCAGCGAAGTTAAGCGTGAAGCTTCTGTTAACTGTTTATACTTTATGTCTACAATACTAAGGAGATGGAAACAGAGATATTAAAATTAAGCAATGAGCTTGTTCATTGTGCATTAAGTTTTTGGGTAAACCAGGCTTTACTTAGAAAAATGCCATGATAATATAAGTTATGCGAATAATGACCTGTTCTAGTTTAAAGATTTCTGAAGTTTTGACATGTAATAGAATTTGCAGACAAAATAACAACTACCTTTTTCAGATAGAACAGACACACCCCCCACCATATTCAAAAGTTTATAAAGGTTATATAAAAATTTTGCCTTGAAACCACTTAAGGAATTCAACACTAAAATTATGTTATTGAATTATGAAACACCCTGTATAATGTGTATTTTATAAAAACTTATTTCAATATGTAAATAAACAGTGGCAGAACTACAATGCAGCAAGGCACAGGGTTGCTGAGAGGCGTATATGCTCCATAGAGAGCCCGAAGGGCTTGAGTGATCACACACACACAGTGATAAGTAAAAAATGATTTCTGCGAAATTAAAAAAGTTTAGTTGGTGGGAGCACCTCTGCCCTGCAGAAGGTCTTGCTGTATGGTGGTTCTATCACTGCTTGTCTTGCAATTCATTGCAGGGAGAAAGGCTGATCAATAGCAAAAATTGTGTACAGTTCTTTACATAATCCATATTTTTGTTGGTCCTGTAAATCCTACTTGGTCTTATTTAGGTATAAAGTGATAAAAAAAAGACAAAAATGACTAACGAATAATACCAAACCAAAGGTCCCTCCAGTACCTAATTTTTACTGATTTTTATTAGTCCGAAGCGCATTGATCAGCCCCTCGGCGCAGGATCTGTCCTGGGAAGGGTTTTAGTTGAGCGAACTGTCTATCCGGAAAAGTGGTTAAGTTCAATAAACTGTGTCTATCACGGAAAGTGTTTTAGTTTACTATCTGATCAACACTGAAATAACAATATCACAGTTCATATAAATGTATATTTAGCAGTAAAAAAGCTGGTAAGTACTATAATATGTTTATTAATTAATTTTTAAATATTAATATAATACTGTTCATTGAATATCAGCTGATGATGGTACCAAAGGTTTGTTTTTGTTTAAAATGTATTTTTTCAGAACCATTTCATATAAAGTTTTGGTATTTTCCATAAATTTTGTAAAAAAATTATTGTCCACAAAGTTTTACTATTTGACGATATTTTTGTGCAAATTTGATGGAAAAAGTATGATTTAAATGGGATGGTTCTGAAAAAATACATTTTAACAAAAACAAACGTTTTTCCCATCAACAGCTGATTTTCACTGACCAGCAGATTTATTTTAACAAATATCAGCTCAGCTGGTGTTCTGTGATATCAGCTGATTTATTTTGACAAAAATCAGCTGTGTCCCGACATGTTTGATCTAGACAGAGAGCTATAGTCTTCTCTCTTTCTGGACCGTGTTAAGGTTATTCTCGTGTAACCAACGGTTTAACACGTAGTTTGCATTTCTTCCCTTTGGTGTTCTGTGCTAAGGATTGAAAGTTGGCAACTCTTAAAACAAAGACTAATCAAAAACAAAAGCAAAAGCATTGTAAAAACACTCCCATAAGAAACAGTGGTTTTAACTTTCTTATGACAAGACATATGACTAAACCAAGACAAAAGACTAGACAAAAGACGAGTATGAACGATCCATTAGACTCACAAAATATGCCGATCTAGTACACAATGATTTGATTTTAGTTTTTTTATCAAAAATAAGATTGAGGGGAACACCCGACAAAAATGACATTCACCACAGAATAAATTCAGGTGTGTCGCGTGTCTCTCTTTCTGTCTGTTCTGGTGGGCTCTCTCTCTTTCCCACAACAGCAGTCAAACCACAGAACAGGATGACACTGTCAAACGTCATTATGTTTAGTTCCAATTTAGTCCATTGTCCAGATCGCAGGCGCTGTTCGCGCTGTAATATTCCGTATGACATTTTCACGGGGGTGAATGTAATGCCATGACAACTCTCACTGCCCACTGTTTTATTATATACGGGGGGTTGACATGCTAAAACTACAGTACGGTGTGGTTTAATACCTATTTATATATGCCGTATTCCATTGGGAAAATGAGTGCAGCACTGGTGGTGCACTGACACAAAAAAATTTGCACCGAGTGCAGTTTCAATGGAACACGTGGAAAATCAAAAATCGCACTCGTGTGGTATAAGGTCACTATATCACGAAGTTCCTAACATTGTGATATAGTGACCTTAGTGTGGTATGCCATTATGAGCTGTAGAACTTCTTTTTTATTCTTGCTTTAAGCAAAGTTAATATAACATTTTTTGCAAATAATTTTCTATAGTATATCCATTATGAATAGGGCAAATTGATTATGCAAAAATCTCATTTTTGAAAAAAATGTCACACAACCTGTAGTTTTATCAGGCCAACGACGATATCCATTTTTATTTGTTTCAAAGTTACACGCCGATAAATATTATCCTAAGATAAATAAAATTCGTCAAATAAATAAATAATGATTTTATTTAAAAAAAGTTAATAAGAATATTTTAAAAATGCCCACCTCCTTGTTGAATGCAGGCTTGTGCTCGTATACCAACAGATAGAGTAGTTATCTATATTTCGCGCTTGTTTTTCAAAAAACCCTAACCAGAAGTGTACTTTATGCTCCCAAAATTTGAACATAAGTATTCAAAACACCTTGTATACATATATAATATTTCACAAGTTTCTTTCAACTAAACCTAACTTTCCTGCCTTGCGGAATTTGGTCAAAAACATGTTGTTCAAAATCCATTTGTTCGAAAGTAATATTAATACTTCAATAACATTTTCTTGAAAAGGAAAATTATTTAAAAACATTTCCTTCAAACAAAAAATTGTTTGAAAACATTTTATTAAAATTTTTTTGTTCAAAAACATTTTCTTTGAAAGTCATTTTTTTTTCATAAGGAAAATTGTTCAAAAAAGTTTTTGAAGAAAACATTTTTGAACAAATTTCAATTCAACAAGAACATAACCTAACCTAACAGCTAAGCGTAAGGGTGTTTTAACATACCATAAAAATGGCAAGACATGTGCCTCAGCGCTAATGGGGTTTCGTCCCCTTTGTTCTTTTTTTGGACAAAATTGAGGCAACTTGAATTTATTTATGAGGAATTCTGCAGTGCTCATCTCGAGCCAAAAGTGTTTCTTGAACTAAAAAATACATTTATTTTTACTTATAATCATAGCTGCCAGAAAACCCCAACTGTCGGAAAATTAGTCCCAGGGCCCCAGTCAACCAGATCCATACAAATCTACTTACCTGTTTGTTGTTAAATCGGTAAACCACATTTTCAATAAAGTTTTTTTATTTTTGGGGTTTCCGTTCTCATTGTTTTTATTGCACAGAACTGTTTTTCTTCATCTTCATCGCTGCTACTACTTAGCAGCGAAGAAAATAATAAAAAATCGCTAACAACTTTATTTTCACTCATTTTTACGTCCCACGACAATAATAAGCGTTTAAAATTAATGGCAGGAAAAAGTTTTCGGTGCGGCACGAGCCCTCAGAGCCGGTGTCAAAAAAGCCGCACTCAGTGCAAAACTGAATTCATAAGTTCCTCAATGGAATACGAAAACTGAAAAAGTGCATGTCAATGGAATGCAAACACCGAGCCAGTTGTGCACTAGTGCTGCACTCATTTCCCCAATGGAATACGGCATTAATCAGGGCTATCAAAACGGACGGGCCACGATCCTCCACTTTGTTGACGTCACATCCGGGGCTGATTTTTTTTTGATGGTCACATCACGACACAGCTGATTGTCTTTAAAATATTGAAGTTGGAATGACGGGTCATGAATATTTAAAAAAAAAATAATATAAAGCCGGTTTTGAGATTGTTTTACTATATTCTTGCAGAACAATTTTTGTTAAATGTATAGTAATCCTTAATTTTTCAGAGCCGCTTCATTAGCTCACACAAAAATTAAATTTAAAACAGAAGCGAATGTGACAAACACAGATGACAAAGGCAAATACATGTCAAATATAACAGTTGGCATGCGGTATATGGCGGGTAATTTAAATTTAAAATAAGAAATGCTAAATCTTGAAGATTTTAACCTTTTAATCATCTTACATACTTACAAAAATTTGGTAGACTATCGGGATGGTGTCTGAGAATATTTCACTGAAATTTCGCGGAAATCTGTAGTGCCATTTTGAAAATATCCTAAAACAACGTCTGACCTCACATAAGACCCAATGTAAAAGTCAGCCCCCAGAGAACAGCTGATTTTTTCAGGGTCGTGGCCTGTATATTTTTGTTGGCCTTGATTTCGTTTATGATTATTATTATTTTTAGTATATAAAAATAAACCTTGGCATTAAAGTCCCTTTTAGTCACTTAGCAAATTATAGCCCTCCTTCCAGTCGGGCATGAAAATTCCCGCCGTGGGATTAAAAGTAAACACTGTACGCCCCAGATTTATAATATACCTACTATTATTTTTATTAGTGTTCAAAAAAACGCGGGCGGCCAAGAAAATGTCCAAAGTACAAAAAGTCGAAAATACAAAAGTTCGAAAGTACAAAAGGTCGAAAATATAAAAGATTGAAAAACACAATGTCCAAACAAAGATCGAAAGTAGCTATACTGTAATGATTGCAAAACAAAGTAGAAGTTAGAGGTATACACACACACTCATAGAAAAGTTTTAAAAAAATCATTTTCCAATAAAAACTCAAGGTCTAAGAATTTTTATTTACCATCTCTAGGTATTTTTTTGGGTAGCAACATGACGGGACGCAGAACTTTGTTCGAAAACATTTCCTTCGAACGGAAATTTTCTTCCTTCGGAAATTTGTTCGAAAACATTTTTTTCAAACGGAAATTTGTTCGAAAACATTTTTTTCAAACGGAAATTTGTTCGAACACCATTTCTTTGACGGAAATTTGTTTTCGAACGGACATTTGTTCGTAAGCAATAGTTGTTCAAAAACATTTTCTTCAAATAGAAAACATTTTCTTCGAAAGCAAACTTTTCGAAAAAAGACGCTCTAGACCTGGTTTTCCAAACCTCACACAATTCATATAGTTTGACTAAGGCAAGGTCTTTCTAACATATTATTTCAAAAAAACCCTGACTTCTTTCCCGGGATCGTAAACATTCTGAAAATTTGTCTACTTTCCTCCTTTTGGAAGGTCGCAATTGGTATTTTCCTAAACTTTGTCAATTGATCGCAAACGTATCCGAACCGGGCCAGATACCCCCTGATGTGCTCAATTGACAAAGGTTAGAGTAACACCGATTTCAACCTTCCAAAATGAGGACCGGAAAGCTAATTTAGGGAAATCATTTTTCGAAAATAGGGGTCCCTATAAAAATGTCGAAAATAAAAATGTCGAACCGTAATTTGATCGAAAATAAAACAATCGAAAATAGAATTGACGAAAATAATTTAAACGAAACGTAATTTTGTAGATCCGTAAAATTGTCGAAAATAATATAGTCGAAAATAATTTAGAGGAATCGTAATTTTGTCGATCTGTAAAAGTGTCGAAACGTAAAAGCATCGAATCGTAAAATGATCGAAACGGAGTTAAGGCGAAACGTAAAAAGCTCGAACCGTAAAAAAGTCGAATCGCAAAAAAGCCGAACCGTAAAAAAGTCGAAAAATAAAAAAATCGAAAAATAAAAGAATAGAAAGCAATTCAAGCGAAACCTAATTTTGCCGAACCGTAAAATTGTCGAAAATAATATAGTCGAAAATAATTTAAACGAATCGTAATATCGTCGATCCGTAAAAATGTCGAAACGTAAAAAAGTCGAAAATTAAACGCTCGATACGCAACGGAGAAGAGACGCAAAATCATCGAAACGTAATTATGTCGAAACGTAAAAAGCTCGAACCGTAAAAAAGTCGAATCGGAAACTCGTCGATTCTATAATTAAGTCGCTACGGTGCCAAGTTTGCTGTTACATTATAGCGTTGTTTGATGGATCAAACAACGATTATCGATTATAGTTTAGGGTCACTGTATCACGAAGACATAGAGTCTTCTTTAAGTAGCAACACGACAGCTCAATCTTTTTGGTTATATGACGAATCTGACACTCAGGAGCGTAGCTTTCTTTGTGTTCAAAAAAATAAAATGGTTTACAAATATTACGTAGAGAACTGTCTATCACACCCGGTATATATATTTAGACTATCAAAATAAACAAACCATTAAAATAATGCTTTTTCAGATTATCGAATATAAAAAATAAGTTTTTTATGATTGCAATATGTGTTAGGACCCACGCAGCGCAAGAAACCAAAAATTAGTTGACATGTTTTATATATCGATACCCTAATTCTGACACGTCGAAAAAAATAATAAAACGGTCATTCCCGCGATTTCTTATAAGTCGCATAATGTTTACGCTATGTAATTTGCTTCTAACTTTTCTTATTCTTGTAATATTTTGTTGAGTTGGGTTACGATGTTTCAGAATTAGGGTGACGATATATTATAAAATATAGAAAACTATTATGTTTTTCTTTATGCGCTCTAGGGAATAAAAGTGTACGTTTAATCCTTTTTTTTTCAGGGACTAAGGTAACTAACTTCTTTAAAACTATAAACGCCAAATATAGGTGTTTTCGATCATTTTATTTTATTAGAATACAAAAACAAAAAGCTATCAAGATACACGATTACGGTTCTTATGCTGCTTCCAGCTTGCCGTAATTTTACTGTACTTTGCTGATGACTTGGTTGATTTCAATTATTATTGTGTCCTTTGGCATAAAATGGAGAGCGTTACTGGAAAAGGAGCCAAGCGCCAAAACCTAAATTTTGCCTTATAAGTGCCAAGCGCCTTCAATAAAAAAAAAACAAAATTCTGCCAACATTTTTAAGGGCATAATTAATTAGGAGTACTCTATTCAGAGTATATCAAAACATAATTTGATTCTCTTTTAAACGATTTAACATTTAATCTTAACTTTAACTCTGATTTTTCCAAAATATAAATAATGGCGCTTGGCTCCTTTTCCAGTAATGCTCTCCAAATATTGCCTTCATAGGAAGAATTTAACGTTCTAGACTTCTTCAGGATGTAAATCAACCTTTTGAAATTTTCGACATTCTGTTTATTGCATCATTTTCGGTACTCTGAAAGCTGCTTTATTCGGTGGCCTTTTTAATGTCCATCTCAAAGTAGGAATAGCCTTTATTCTTTGGTCCATCTTTGTTCCATCTTAGAGAAATTTAATTCGAACTTTTTCTTGACTAAACCTATTTAGTTTGTTACGAAATAAATATTATTTTTTCCACATTTTTTCTATGTTTGCTAGCGTTTGACTGACTTTTGTTTAACGCCATGCTATAGCAATGGGTCCATAGTCCACCAAATAAATGAAAAATCACTGCCCACTATATTATTATATACCGGGGTTTGATATGCTAAAACTAGAGTATCGGTTAGTGGTTTAATATTTATTTTATGATTATTATTATTTTTTGTTTATAAACCTTGGCATTAGTTTTAGTTACTTAGCAGAATATATAGCCGTCCTTCCTGTCGGGCTTGAAAATTCTCGTCGCGGGATTAAAAGTAAACACTGTCGTCCCCAGGGTTATAATATGCCTACCATTATTTTATTACGGTTTAAGAGGTTAAAAGTACAAAAGGTCGAAAATACAAAAGGTCGAGAACATCAGGGCGACACTACAAAAAGTCGAAAAACAAAAAGCCGAAACTACAAGAGGTCGAAAATACAAAAGCCGAAAGTTCCAAGGTCGAAAATATAAAGGATCAAAAATACAAAAGGTCGAAATTACGAAAGGTCAAAAAACAAAAGATTGAAAAACAAAGGGTCCCAATAAAAAATCGAAAGAAGCTACACTCTAATGATTAAAAAAAGGCTTTACTACATACACATAGGCACAAACACACACACACACTCACAAACGCACAAATAGTACTTTTTTACAGTTTTTCCTGACGGAAATTTGTTTCAAAACATTTTTTTCGAACGGAAATTTGTTTAAAAATAGTTTCTTCTAATAGAAATTTGTTTGAAAATATTTTTTTCAAACGAACATTTGTTTAAAAACCATTTCTATAAAGGGAAATTTCTTCGAAAACATTTTCTTTAATCAAAAATTTGTTCGAAAACAGTTGTTTTGAATGGAAATTTATTCGAAAGTAATAGTTCGAAAACATTTTCCTCGAATAGAAATTTGTTTAAAAATAATTTCATTGTAAAAAAAGCTTTGTGAAAAAAAAAGTTCTAACCTGGATTGCCAAACTTTACACAACTCGTATAGTTCGACTTTCTAACATATTTTTTCATAAGAAAACTTCCGTGAATTCTTACCCCGGATCTTAGAGAGTGTGAAACCAAACCGAACCAAACCGACACATATTTTGGAAAAATTATTTTCATTAGCTCCACTGTCCTCCTTTTAGGAGGTCGAAATTGGTGTTTTCCTAACCTTTGTCAATTAATCACAAACATTTCCTTACAGGTTCGGATACCCCCTGCATGACTTTTTTCAACCAAAAAACTGTCCCCAAGTTTGCGCTCAAAAGAGAACCTCCCAAAATGAGGACCGGAGAGCTTACGCCCATATATGTACGTCGCGTCGTAGGGATTTGTACGTACTATGGACGTACTATCTACTAACATTCGACGTATTTTCGATGAATGTACCTACTATGTACGTAAAAAACTCGTACTAGGTTATAACATGGTACGTCCAGTTAAACGTAAAATGTACGTACTCCAGACGTACATGGTACGTATATAGTACTGAAAATGTACGTACCTCAGACGTATATGGTACGTACATAGGACATCAAATTAAAATAAAGAAAGTGTAGCATTAGGGCTAGGTACCATTAAAAATTATTCTGGCTTCCTAAACATTCCTACTTTAGACTGATCGTCCAGGTTTACCTCGAGGCTCGAAGTCCCGATAGGTTTGAAGTTTGTTTTGCTTGATTTAATATTTAAGTAATATATCTTCAACAATGCCGTTACATGATCGCGAGTCTAACAAACTTTAAAGATACTGTGTGTTATTTTAAAACAAATCGATGTAAAACAATATCGATGTAAAATACAAAACTAAAAGGTTTGGAATTTTTTTTTTAAATCATGTTTTTGCACAGAGTCTACCTGATTGAAAGCACGGCAGAATCACAGGAATATGACTCTAGAAACTATAACCATTTTAACCAAAAAGGGCAAAATTTAGAGTAATCCCACAGAAATATTATTTTTTTTATCATTGTAGGTAAGAACTAATATTATATCTAATAGGATATATCTTCCAGGATGCAGTGACCCTAAATATGTTTGCTGAGTTAAGCCATCCAGCGGCCAGGTATGAAAGCTTGCGAGAAAGCAACGATTATAATAATCGTTGGCGAGAGAGATCACTGCATAATACATAAGTTTACATGATGTACGATTAGAAATAATTCGTTTAATAATAATATTAAATAAATATAAAGCTTAAATCTGGAAAAGCTAGCGGACCTGGAGGAATATATGCTAAAATGCTCAAATATGGATCAGAGAAACTAATCGAAAATCTCACATATATTATCAATCAATGCATAAACGGACATCCAGTACCTGATGATTGGAAAATTGCATTCATATACTCAATACATAAAAAAGGAAACAAGCTGAATTGCAACAATTACAGAGGAATTTCAGTAACCATTACTCTAAGTAGATTGTACGGTAGGATTCTTAGAGATCTAATAGAGAATGATTTTCATGAGCAAGAAGAAGAAGAGCAAAGTGGGTTTCGTGCAGGCAGATCTTGTAGTGATAATGTTTTTTGTCTTAAACAAGTCATTGAGAAAAGGAGCGCCAGAGATATAGAGACTCATGTTGCCTTTGTGGACCTACAAAAAGCATATGATACCGTTCCACTAGAAGAACTATGGACAGTGTTAGAGCAGACTAATATCAGCCATATACATACATAAAAGCGATGAAAGGACTATACAATGGGTAAAACTCTGGAATTAAAATTGGAAATCGACTTTCAAAAGAATTCCTGGTAACAGAAGGCTTAAGACAGGGATGTTGTATCTCTCCAATTCTTTTTAAAATATATATCGCAGTACCTCTAAAAAACTGGAAACGGAAAGTGCCCGGCATGGGAATACAACTTAACGACCGATTTACCATATACACACTACATTTGGTAAACTTATCACGTCCTTGCAATACAACTATAGGTAAATTTAGTGGGAATAAGGACACTGTTGTTCTGGTAAATATACGTTTTAATCCATCGGTAACGTTTCGACAATGGTTTTTGTCTTCATATAGGTCTGATGAAGACAAAAACCATTGTCGAAACGTTACCGATGGATTAAAACGTATATTTACCAGAACAACAGTGTCCTTATTCCCACTAAATTTACCTATAGATACACACTACAGTTTGCTGACGACCAAGTAATAGCTAATGATAAAGAAGACATGGAGTATATGATGAGAAAGTTAATGGAAGAATACCAAAAGTGGGGATTAACAGTGAACGTGGACAAGACACAGTACTTATGTATTGGAAACGAATCCAGTGAGTTAGAACTAGACAATGGACAAGTAATCTCCATGCAATGAGTATGTATACTTGGGTGTCAAATTTGATAAGACAGGAATAGACTGTAAAGAACTGGAAAAAAGAATAGTAAAAGCAAAAAAGGTTATTGGATGTCTTAACAGTATTTTATGGAGCAGAGTGATAAAAAAGAATGTTAAATTTAACATATATGAAACAATGGTGAAAAGCACGCTGTTGTATGGAATAGAGACTTGTCGCATAACAGAAAAAACAAAACAAAAATGGAAAGAGGCATCGAAGGAGGCATAATGGATGCAATAAGAAGATCAATGAGAATATCTAGAACAGATCACATAAGAAATGAGATCATAAAAGAAAGAATGGGAATCGAAGGAGGCATAACGGATGACATCACTAAAAGATAGATGGTACGGCCATGTACAACGGATGAACGACGAAAGATTACCAAAGCAGGTCCTAGAATGGCAACCAATAGGGCGCAGAAAAAGAGGGCGTCCTAAACTAGAATGGCAACAGTCCATCCAAAGATCAATGAGTCAAAAAAATCTGACAGAAGATGATTGTCAGGATCGAAGGAGGTGGAGAATAGGCGTCGGACAAGAAAAACGTTCTAAACCGACTAAATAATAATAATAATAAGTACAATACAGTCCCAGCAGAATTTCCCTCACACGCTATATCTCTGTTAATAGTGAATATAAAATATTATAAAACACGGGGTTTTTAATGATGCCTACTAGCCCTTATAGCATCAAGTCGTCAATAGCTATTTTCCTATCAAGTGTGGAAAATCCACTTTTTCCGCACGAGACTGTCTAGTTGACCGTCGAAAAAGATTTTCCACAAGAGTTAGGAAAAATTGTTTTTCTACAAGCGTCAGAAAAACATAAAAAAATTAAATGATATAGAAAAATAGAGTGTTATAGTCACGCGACTTTTTTCAAAAAACAAGTGTTTTATAGAAATTTAAGATCTTACCTTTTCACCATAGCAACCAAGGCGTTTTGTTGGCATTATTGTTAATAGAAACTTCAAACCTATACAGGTTTTTTTTTTAATTTGACATTTCTCTGCGGATATATTTTCGACACTAGTGCGGCGAAGTAAAATTTTTTGCACTAAAAATAGTGTGGAAAATCAAATTTCCCACACGCTTGTAGAAACAATATTTTTTCATGCATCAACCCCTAAGTAGCCACCACCAAGTTTTTTTTCTGAAATGGCAGCTCCTATTTTTTTTATTAAAATACAGGTACATAATTTAGATGGCTACGATTATCATTTTTTAACAAGTGGAAACAGTGTAACTACAAAAATAAAAAGTGGGCCAATTTTTAATGACATTACAGAAAATGACAATAAAAGTATAAAATTAAAAAGGACCTACAACAATTATTTAATAACACGCGTGTATACACGGTGTCCCCGAATAAGCGGCCAAAGGAGCAGAATTTTAACATTGTAATGGGTCATAATAAAAATAGTATTAGTCTATATATATTTTATAAATACTTTTTTACTTAAAGCAAAATACCTATTTTAAATAAAAACAAAACATACGGGGTTGTATTTAGAATTGGCAGTAGATTTAAGAGTGCAATTTGAAAAAAAAGGTCGGTAGTGGCTACTTAGGGGTTAATGTAAATAAGGTACTTATTTGGGTTTTTTAGAAGAAAAAAACAAAAACACGTCAGCTTCGTTTTTTTACGGGCTTTTTCTCAGATGCAAAAAAAATTAAGTCTGTTAATAGGATTAGATGGGATCTAATCGAAAAAAAAAAGTTGTGTGCTAGCAAAACGAAATCGACCCAGATTGGCTCAATCTAGTCTTATGTCAATATACCAGCGCAAATACTAGAAATTTCTTCATTTTTTTCCAGAAAAATTTTGGTTTAGATATCGTCTATTTTAAACATAATTAATAGACATTGCGAGGTTTGAATTTCTTTACTATTCCATGGGCTAGCTACTGGCGTATAAGATTTAATTAATACTTAGGTGCCTACATGTGTATTTTATTTATAATATTAAAGTATTTTCTAATAATGTAAGAGTTTTAGAAAACTATACCTATTATTTAATAATAAAATAATAGGAACTGAAATTATACTACTGGAGAACATGTTAAAAACGATTTCGATTACCTCAGCTAATTCATAAGCGGCCCCTTCGTTCTTTGAGATGACCTCAGGTGCCATCTAACCATATATAGTGAAACTTTCAGCGTAAGTTCAACGAATTCAGCCAAGAAATTTTGCAAAATAAGGCAACATCGCACCCGCATTTTCGACTTTTTTACGGTTCGAGCTTTTTACGTTTCGACATAATTACGTTTCGATGATTTTGCGTCTCTTCTCCATTGCGTATCGCGCGTTTAATTTTCGACTTTTTTACGTTTTGACATTTTTACGGATCGACGAAATTACGATTTGTTTAAATTATTTTCTTCTACATTATTTTCGACAATTTTACGGATCGACAAAATTACGTTTCGCTTAAATTGCTTTCTTCTCTTTTATTTTTCTATTTTATTATTTTTCGACTTTTTTACGGTTCGACCTTTTTATGATTCGATTTTTTTACGGTTCGATCATTCTGCGAATCGGCTTAACTACGTTTCGATAATTTTACGTTTCGATGCTTTTACGTTTCGACATTTTTACGGGTCGACGAAATAACGCTTCGTCTAAATTATTTTCTACTATATTATTTTCGACAATTTTACGGATCGACAAAACTACGTTTCGTTTAAATTATTTTCGTCTATTTTACTTTCGATTTTTTTATTTTCGACCAAATTACGGTTCGGCATTTTTTTTTTCGACCTTTTTACGTTTCGACAAAACTTTTTTCGATGTTTTTGTGGCGAGCCTTTACGAAGTTTATGCTTTCGAACAATAATATTAAGATATTTATGTGAAATGTACTATAAAATTATAAGTAATTAAAGCCGAACCTTACTAAAACTCAAACTGTTTTTGGGCTTTTTTTTGTCTTTTGATAACATGTAAAAATCGGGATAAAAAGTGACTAAAAAAGAACCACAAAACCTAAAAACACCGAAAAAATAGAAAAAAACTTGAAAAATAAACTAAACAGTGCAAAAAATAGGGTATAAACCTTATGATTAAAGTTTCATTTTGTCCCTTGATATATTATATAGTATTAATAAACATTTAACATACAAATGTATTTCTGTCCTGTTTGTTTATTTAGTACGTATTATTTTTATACAAAAAACACAAATAATATTTAAAATAAAATGATTTTTAACAATAAATATAAATAAACATAACGCAAAAACTCAAGGAACATATTTTTTATTTTTTAAGCTGTTTAAAAACGAGTTCTTTTTAAGTTTTATTAAAACATTTTTTTTTCTCAGACTGTATAAAAATGAGTATTTTTCACGAACGTCTCTGGAATTATAGTACGGTTTTGACACTCGTGTCGCTACCCCTAGGAGACGCCAGGCTTCTAGGATGCAGTGACCCTATACTTTATCTAGGGTCAATGCATCTTGGAAGCCTGGCTTCACGGGGTTCGGTAATGTGACCGCACTCATTTATCCATAGACGTTCGTCAAAAAAAAAAAACTCATTTTTATACATTCTGAGACACTGAGATAAAAAAAAATGTTTTAATAAAACTTAAGAAGAACTCGTTTTTATACTTCTTAAGAAGAAAAAATATATCCCTTGAGTTTCTGGGCTGTGAATATTTATTGTACCTATATTTATTGTTAAAAATCATTTTCCTTTAAATATTATTTCCCTCTTGCGCGGGAGAACGGAGAAGTCGAAACATGTGCATTTTGAGTTAACTAGCTTTTGGGGGTTTTCAAGGCCGAAATTTTTACTGGGCCATTAAGATTAGTAGATTTCACTATCCTAACCAAAATTTTTGTTTTGTGTTTTTTTTTTGGTCAGGAAATGAACTATATGAAATGTGCAAAAAACTTTAACTGGCAATTTCTCAAGAATGTGTTTTTTGACTTATCTCCGTTCTCCCGCGCAAGGGGTTTTTGTTAAAAAATAATACGTACTAAATAAACAAAGACAGAAAAATTTATTAATAGTATCTAGCTATCAAGAAATAAAATAAATTTTTTATCACGCGGTGTATACGCCATTTTTCGCACTGTTTAGTTTATTATCCAAGCTTTTTTCTATTTTTTTCCTGTTTTTAGGTTTTGTAGCTTTTTCAGTCACTTTTTATAAATATATCTTATTACCCATTAACGAAAAGAGTGAGCATGCAGTGCCCTTATTCTTTGACGTAAAGCTTATATTCTTTTAGTTCTAGCAGGGCTATCAATTGGTTTTATCAGTTCTAGTTAAAAAAATGCATAAACCGCAATTTTTTACCAAGTTAAATTTTTTTGGCGTCTTTCACATAAATTAAAATTTTTACACAAAAATTTTCGCGTGCGGCTCTTTTTATTTTTATTTTTATATTATTGTTACGGGTTCTCCACAACAATTAAAACTCGCAATTGTTGAAAACGATACATCAATTTATTTCGACAAATTATGTACAAAAACACGCACTTAAACTGACTAATAACTTGCTAATAATTCACTACTTTAATTCGCCTATTAACTTCGCGTTAACATCTAGCGATCACTACCATTGGTTATATTTTACTCCCCGATGCACGACGTCCGGCCCTATATATAAGGGTCTGCCTACTATTCGAGAATTTTCCATCCTTGTTCGATTCAGGATTATTCCACCCTTTTCTAGAACGCGGACCGTTCGCACACCAGTTTGTCACAGATAACGCAACTAAAACCTAGACTAAGAATACAACCATAAAATACGTCAACCTAATACTACACTAAACCTAAATAAATTCTAACTATAAAATTTAAATAACTTAAATTTGTAACATTATTATAGTTCCAAACTTCTTTGATGCCTCCTTGGCCCCTCCACATCGAACATCTTGGACCCGCCACTGCTTGCAGGGCCTACGATGATTCATACCGTACGGAAGCAGAACTGGCAGAACAAGTGGCCAACAAAAAAATCACGAAATTCTTTTGACATTTCTTTTGAGGTTGACTTCCATCTTTTTATTTTCGCACTTGCGGCGTACACGTGTTTTCTTGACAAAAAAGTCGAAAAACCCAAATAAAAAATGGATAAACCCGTTGTTTTGGCACGCGTAATGAAAGTACTGGGTCGTACCGGCTCCCAGGGCCAGTGTACCCAAGTAAAGGTAAGGGCTAATTTATATTTTGAAGGCTTTGACCTCTCAAGTGTTCTGCCTTGTAAGCTGGGTTTATGCATGTAGTGCCTCATTTGTTGTTCAATTAAGCACAAATTTAGTGTTAGTTATATATGTCTATCTCTTTATTTTGATAAGGAGTAAAAAGGAGACACATAAAGAATTAACACTAAATTTGTGCTTATTTGATGAGTAAATAAGGCATTATTACCAAACTGTAATACTTATCATTTTAATCAGTAACTACTTTTCTAATAATTATTTGTATCTTTTTAGGTTGAATTCATTGGAGAACAAAACCGTCAGATTATCAGGAATGTAAAAGGACCAGTCAGAGAAGGTGATATCCTCACTCTCTTGGAATCAGAAAGAGAAGCAAGAAGATTAAGATAATTGCTTTGTTTGATTTAAGGTGAGATTTACAAAAAAAAATTAATTTTGCCTCTTCCTATTGCTTTTTATTAGATTTTTTTCTGTTTTTTTTCTTTCCTTAACTCATTGAGTGTAACATAAAGCTATATCTCATTCTTCCTCTACTAGTATTAATTTATTGATGCCTCCAAAATATAAACATTTAATTTTTAGGAATGCCCTTTTTGGTAAAAATTGTTTTTTGTTCCAGGTCACCTTTCAAAAAACTCATGGTCAACATGTAAGTTTATTTTTAAAACCGAAAATATGTTTTAATGATTTTTAATAAAAAATAAATATCCTCCAACTTCACTCGTTTTTTTTTAACAAAACAAATTTAGACATAACTTCATTTTTTAATTTTATTTTATAAAACCACTTTTTTAAATAGTCTTAGCATGATTAGTAGGTAATAAGAGTAAATAATATACTTTGTTGTTTAAGGAACAGTAAACTTTATTGACAATGCTAACTTTAGTCTAAACCGAGGGGTGAACAGCTCTCACAATCGGTGTACACATTTCTCACAATCTGTTCACAATCCTTCACAATCTTAACACAATCCCTCCCAATCACCCACAATCTTACCACAATCCCTCACAATCTTAGCAAAAGATTGTGGAGTTTCGCCATCGGCGTACACATTTTGGGGTTCCCTCACAATCTTAGCAAAAGATTGTGGATTTTCGCAATCGGCATACACATTTTTGGGTCAGCTGGTCACCCCTCGGTTATTAAGCAGCAGGACCGGTAACGGTAAATGAAGAGGGCGGCAAAGGAAACTATAGACATGATGACTTTTTTTTTTTTTTTTTGTAGCAAGAATTTTTGATGGGAGAGTGCCCACCCCGCCCCTTTAGGCGCGCTACGCTGCTGCACAGTCCTCCACCATCCCTCACAATCTTTCACAATCCCTCCCAATCACCCACAATCTTGCCACAATCCCTCACAATCTTAGCAAAAGATTGTGGATTTTCACAATCGGTGTACACATTTTGGGTTAGCTGTTCACCCCTCGGTCTAAAGTTTACTAATTTTTAATATAAGAGAATTATATAATAGTCATAAATAGATAATGACTGTGGATAAAAATACTGATATAACATAAATAATAATATAGTGTTTTTTTTAATGGAACAGATACTATTACAAGATATGTTTTTGGATCAACCCTCAAACATGTCGATTTAGTTTAAGAGGGGGACACTTTGGCTATCCTAAAATTTTTTGTACCACACCTTTGAGATGTAAACTTTACCACTATATTTTGAAAGTAAAAATTTATCAATTTGTTTTTGCAAGGGGTGATCAGCTGCCCACAGAAGTGTAGAAATTTAGTCTAAAGGACTCCACAGGACCCTAAAATACACTACAGGACCAAGATTTTATTTAAAGTCCTGTAAAGTCCATTTCATTATTTTTGGGACAACTTTTTATGATTTTTTTTCGCTGGCCTATGTTATTTTAAACATCTAATTACCATCAAAAAGTTATCTCAAAACTTATGAAATGAACAGTTATTTGCTTCCAAATAGGATTGACAAAAAAAATAGATTTTATGTACATTTGCCAGAAAATTTTTAAAAAAATCCCAAAACACTGATTCATTTTTTATCATAGGGACATTTTGCAATGGCTCTTATTTTATTATTATTTTTTTATCATTTCACATTGAAGGCAAATATCAATGGATTTTTTAAATTTTAACATGGTTGCAAAGACATTTACGAGGTCTTCAAAACAAAGTATGACTTGACCCACTTTCTCAATTTAAAATATAGAGGTAAAGTTTACCCTTCCAAACATTTTAAGAGCCAAAAAATATGTCTCTCAGCCTCTGATACCTCTGATACTTTGAGTAACTTATAGTTAATTTTCCTTAAAATATTGGTGCACTAGTTCTTCAGCTTTTGGTCTGTTTATCATTTTGGCACATTTAGCATTGAATCTGTTACCCTTGGCAGCTCCCTTTCCTTCAAGCAATTCACATATTCTAAAATAAATACTTAGTATATTTTGAGTTAAAAAAACATCATATTTGACTCTCTGGTATAAAATTTTTATATAGTTTACCAAAAATGTTATTAAAAAAATTGTTATGCAAATTGATACATTTGCAATTGCCAAAAATTTACAATTAACTTGTTAACTAATATTTTACACAATCTACAGGGTGATTCAAGAAGTAAAAAAGTATTTGTAGATTTTTGAAAAATAATAAACTGAAAATATGTAAAAGATATCTTCAAAGTATTTTTGAATAAAATATTTTTTTACATAATAATTAATTTTTAACATCCTAAAAAAAACTTTAAAAACTTACTTTGGTCCTAAATCATTTATGACTTTTTCATCTCCATATAAAACAACACTGCCATTCATTTTCTCATCTCCTATGCTCAGAAACAGAAATATATCTTTTCTCTCTCCTAACTCCTTTATAAAAATACTCATGAAGTCGGGTTCTGCTTCCTTACGATGCATAGAAAAATATGGAGGCACAGGGAGTTTGTCATTGAGTTTTTGAGCTTCCAACAGGGCAAGATCTTTAAGGACACTTTGGAGGTTTTTAGTTTGTGTTTTTACATTTTTTTGTAGTTTGTCCACCAGGGTTGGATGCATTACTGCATTGTTACTGTAAATAATAAATTGATTACTTGAACAGTTAGCTGCTTTTTCCAATAACTAATGGCCTAGGTTAAGCATCTGGAACGATCAGGGGACAAATAGCAAAATTGTTTTTATTGAAGTCTTTAATTGAGTTTTTATTATTTTATGAGCTGTGTAAGATTTTTAAAAACTCATAAACAACATAGAGGGTGTGACTCTTGGTGTAACTTAAATGATGCCCCCTTGGGACCTTCAAGGGATGGTGGGGAAGGTCAAAAGGAGACAAAAAGTTCAAACAACTCTTGGGCTAAAGTATTTTGTTTATAAGCATTTGAAATTTCATAATATCAAACAATTTTGTGATTTAGTGTCATAAAAAATGTTTTATATTGATTTTTATCAAAAAGTTAGCTACTAAATTTATTTTTAAAAATTAGATAGATATATATCTAAAGCCCCTTAATAATTACTGAAAATAAAAACATTAGCACCACATTTAATAAAATAATAACATTTTTTATAGTTTGTTGAAAAAAAAAACAGATCATGTAAAATGTAATTTCAAAAAATCCTTCTTTTTACCTTTTCCACCAATACTTAAAGTTTGGTGCATTATTTAAATTAGACCCTGTATGTATGTTTAATTTCTATTAAATTTTGAGCAAATCTGGAAATAATCTAATATTATGTTACACTTACTTTAAAAGAGTCACTAATTTCTGTTCCCTTTGAAGACACTCATCCAATCTTTTTAGAACTCTATTACCAACCAAAAAGTGCAGTAAAATTTGACCCTTTCTCTTACTCTTTTCTGTGTGTAAAATTTTGATCACCTAAAAAATATTTTTTCTTAAACAAAATTATTCTTTACCTTAACTCATTCCTAAATAGTTTGAATATTTAAAAAAACAACAGATGTTTTGCAAAAAAAGATAAAACCCCTACCACTCTTAATAGAATTTACAGTTATCTTTTTTTAGGGGTTCTAACTGTAACGTGTCATTTTTACGTTTAAGGCAACGTTACATATTTGTTTATTTAGGTAAATAATCAAGGCTCTTTGACTCGTCTTTCTGTACACAAATTAAGGGTATTTTATAGAGCTAGGTTTGGAGGTTATATAGTGTCCAAAAAGTTACCTTACAAAGGAGACATTCCATCGAATTACTGTGGACACTACTCACATCGCATTATCTGGACATCGTAATTGGAATTTAGGATCACAGGTTTCGGGAAAATCACATAAAAACTTTTGATTGTTTTGTTTTTATCTGTGGAATTTTGTGATTTGCTTGTCGTTCACGAGAATAAACAGCTGGGGAATAGCGGCGTTGCCGCATCACACATGGTTTCAGTAACAGGAAGGAAGCATTTAGATGAACATTTCATTCCCTTACGTTTATTTTCGAGGATATTGGGACAATCCGAACCTCATATCCTTCACGGATTAACTAGTTTTGATAGTACGAAAACATATTTGGGTTGACCAGTAACAACCGAGGCTCCGCCCCTTTGATATCTTTAATAATTTGATGAGGAGAAGATTAAATACGAGTTATGCACTTTTGTAAATGGGAGATAAACGAGGGATAAAAACCAAGACTAAAAGAATAAACGAAATCGTGTGAGTTAACATCTGAACACTCTTGTGCCGAGTTAGGGCAGTAGTTCAGTGTGTATTATTAGGTTCAGGTTCAGAAACAACTTTATTAATGTAGAAATGTTTTACAAAAATGGCGTCAAACCATATGAATCTTAGAGAAAACATTTATAAAGAGCAAAGGAAACTTTTCACTAAGACTGTAACTAAAATACAACTAAATTCTACACTCAGTATAGCTTTACTCATATGGGAATCGGTTGAGTGTTCGAATATTCCTGGGTTTGATGCAAGCTCTGATCTCCAGTAATTGATTTTACAGTTGATGGTTTCAATGCTGAGCTTCTTACAGTCCGTCTGGTTATTTTCTTCCTACTTGATATGTTGGCAGGGGTCCGGTAGGCAAATGTTCGGTCTATGTATGGAGGGTGTCTCGACGTCCTTGTTATAAAAATTTCAACCGTGGAAATAGATCCGACAACACCTCAAGGTGCGTTTTACGTATTTTTCAATATCCCCTTGGTCAATGCTGCCCCCTATAAACCGGTATAGAACTATTGGTGTATTTCCTCATTGGTTAGTTTGAAAACCGCGGGTCTTTTCTTCCAGTCGTGTCGTTTTACTGTCATTTACAAAACGGTTTCCGGCCACTTCATTTTTTGTGTTCTCAACGGAGTGCCTGGTCTCTTTGCTAACGAATTTTGGCTGGGTCGGCAACAGGTCTCTGGGATCGCCATTGTTTTTGGTTATTGGCACTGCAGCGATTGTAGGAGATATCCCAGAGACTGTGAGGAGTGAGTCCGTCGTGTCTAGGCGAAATCTAGAGTGACGCTCGCACCCTGTTGAAGGGGATTTAAGTCGGCCTACGCCATTTCTACGGAAAGAGCAGCGGTAAGTTCGATTTTATTTTTTTCATTTTTTTTATTATTTGAGGACTCTTCAAGATAATATTTGCCTCCCAAATTGTAATTATTTTTCGTGTGAAATGTACTTTTTTTTGACAAAAGACGTGGGGAATTTTTGGCGTTTTTATATTTTTCTTTTAACCACGTGTTGGATAAAAACTATATATTGTTTTTCTCCTTTGTCTACAGCCCTGTCCATTCCATCGACAGCTGTGCTGGACGCTGGTGGGAAGCCGGACGAGCTAGTTGTAACCCTGGGAAAGGCACGTTAGGGTTATTTTAGTTCATCTGTTTAAATCTACTTTATTTTATTGAGTCGACATGGGGTTCTTGGTTAAATTACTCGGTGTAGGGGAACTTCGTGCAAAATTGACGAATTCCAGGAAACTGAAACATTTCATTTTCCACAGGGTTTTACGCTCGGGCAAGAATCCCACAACCTTTTAAGACCAAAGTGCTGGCCTAACATCATGTGCTAAGCGAGCACGAGGGAAGGCGCGGGCAGAATTGAACCCGGAGTAGCAGGAGGAGAACAAACCAGAGCAGCAGTAGTAGGGGAATGTCTGGACAACAGAACGCCAGGTTTACAAAATAAAATATTTTTTTTATTTACCCATACAATAATCCAAGACCAAGGTAGGAGCAGGCTTAGATATAATTTTGTTTACATATAATTTTTTCATCAAGCACAACTTTTGCATTTCTTGTAAACGCAAGATAAGGTATGACGTCATAACCCTAGTTTTGCGGCATATTTACTACATTGACTTGTTTCCTTCATTTCATTTATTTAAGATAATTTTACTGTCAAATTTAAAGTGCCTTGCTATTTTGGCCCTATTTAATGTGCCTTGCTATTTTGGCCCTGACTTGTTTGGTATTTTTCTCAGGTTTTACAATCAAAATATACAAGATGAACTAAATTTCTGTGTTATTTGTACAATCCAGTGAACCAACTTTGCAGAGACAAAAGAGAGATGAGGTTATATTTTTTTTAGCAGTTTCCTTACATTGTTCTACCTCATGGGGTAGATCTCGGACTGGGTTGCTGTCTTGTCTCATTCTACCTAGCGTAGAGTGATGACAGCAGATATTTGGTCCAGATCTCCCCTATGACAGAGCGGTTTTGGAAGTGTATTTTTTTTACAATCATTTATATAATGGAGTCTCACACTACTGACTCAGATGTAGGTACACTATGACCTGTTAAAGGAGTCCATCTACCTGTAAAGTGCTTCTATTTTTGTCATCTTAATTCAATCTTTTGGAATTTTATTCTGTTTATTAGTCAATTTTTTTTGGTTTTTATTTACACAAATACTCTGGAAGCCTCGGAAGTAGCTAGAATTTCATTGTTTGGCTACAACGTTTGGGTTGAACTGTATTTTATTTAAGAACTTCTTTGTAAAACATTGGTATTAAATAATGTGGCGCACTTAAAATTTTCTTATTTCTGAACCCCCCCCTTCTCCACTGTATAAAAGTTACCGGGCATATCAATGTTTTACCTAGCTGGAAAATACAGTTCTGCTTCCAGATATTTGTTTAATTATTCAGTGGGTTTTTGTGTCACAAATTGGCAAATTGTTGTTATTCTGGTTATAGTGTTACAAAATGGCGGCAACGTCTTTAAGCTGTCACAAATGGCATCCAACGCATTTTAATAGGCCACATAACTATTCAATTTCAAATAAAAATCTAATTTTTTTAAAATAATTCAAGAGTTCTATATCTTCTATATAATTTAAATTACTTCCTAAATTTAAACAGATCCTAAAAAAACAAAGGCTACAAAATACCTGCAATTGGCTTAAATTAGTTACATGTGTTCCACAGCACATATTTTCATCAATATCTTCAATTACAATTACTCTTATGTCTCCTTTATGGTCTTCAGGTAAACCCTTGGCACTCCTAAACTAAAAGAAAATATTTTTACAAAGTTTTATTTTATGCAGATGTAAATAATAATCTTAGAGTAAGAAAAAATATTTTGTAAGAAAAAAATTTTCTTACCCTAAGATAATAATAATATATTTCTTCTTACTGTTTTTATATCTTCCTCTGGTGTATCTTCTGTAAATACATTTATTTTTACTGATTTTGCTTCTCTGATTAGACTGTTAACAATGTTTTCAGCATTTTTTAATTGTTCTTCTGAAATCTCGGGAGCATCTAAGTAAAATAATAAACATAAACATTAAGTACATACTTAAAAAATGGCTACTAAAGAAAACGGTGGCACATGCATAAAAGAGTATTATGAAACTTTAGTTATATCATTGAAGACTTCAGATCTTCTGAATCAATTTTCTGAATCAACTGAAAGTGTTCTGACATTAAAACTGCAATAGCCAAACAATTGCACAGTACATGTCTGACTAATGTGTTAGTCCCAAAACAGTCTTATTGCTCTGCCGCCCACTTCCTTTTAGCGTTCAACAGTCGTCATCGAATTGGCGTGTGATGCACACAAAATATGTTGATCTTGAACATTGCGAATATACGCAGGTGTAGTCCAGGAGCCAACACGCAGCCAGACGAGGAGCCTGTTATAAGTGCTCTATAGTCGGTACTAGAGGCCCTCGATACATATTTGGGTCATAGAGGGCCTCTAGTCGGTACCAAGATGACGCCAGCATAAATCTCCTTAAGTCAACTTACGCCGACGATGACGACGATTGTTGCGCTGAAAAGAAAAGAACTCTATCGTCTATAACCAAGTGGTAGGACGATAGCGATGTTAGATAGATGCAAGTCTAACATGTAGCAGGACCACCTTTCGGAAGGGATGTAAAAGCGTCGATCTACTGTGTATACTTGCTACGCAGCATAAAGATCCCTGCCCTTCACAAAGAGGTACCAGGCAAAATTAAGTCCTCTTAAAGAAAGAAAACTTACATTCTAAGGGACATGCATCAGTTTGGTATATGGTGTACAGACCAATCGGGGTTCGCGAAAAGTGTGCCTAGTCGCTAGACCAAAAATGGTCTCCCCACTTCAACTACTACTAGCGCTACCAAGCGCACTCAGTAAGTCCCTGCTCCCTGCAATTCCTCAGGGTTTTCAATGAGATTGTGTAGGAATCAAGCGCTCTTTTGGCTGCTGAACTGTCGAAATGCACAGATTACTAACATCATAAAATGACAAGTTGAGGAGATATATAAAAAATACATTTTCTGAAATATTCATACCTAATTCAACATATGAATCTTCTTCACCTAACCACCAACTAACACTGTTCATTTTGTATTCTCTCATTAAAATTGCTGAAAGTAAATGTTGGCCAGAATGTTGTTGCATATGGTCAAACCTAAAAATGTGAAATCCTCTCTTTGTAAACCTCAAGCAAGAATATATTTTTTTAAAAATATATTAAGGTACTTATAGTCTTCTTCAACTACCGTCTGGTCGGTTGACTTGGGAGAGTTTTTAATTTCGCAAGCAGCTGCCTGCTCTTTGGTATATTTTTGTTACCAAATTTTTAGTCTTGATCGGTAGTTATAATGGGTACAGTGGTGGACTCGATTATCCGTACACGCGATAATCCTGATGCTTTGGTAGTCCGGATAGTCTTGGCAGCCCCTAAAGGTATTCGGTAATCCAGATTTTACTTGATTCGATCAATAATCCGGACTTCTGTTTTTCCAGAAAATGCCGCATAATGCACATAATAATGCAGGTTTTTGTGTTACATGTCATTTGGTTGGTTTCATGCGGCGAGTGGGGTCAAAGGCCGGATTTAGTAGTTCTCATCTAGCTTTTCGGAGAGAACAAGGTTCATCGAAATTAATGCAGACAGGATTGGCAATGCAATCGTATAATCTGTAAAACAATGGTTCAAACAAAAATAGATTTTTTTAGAACCATCACACCGATTTTAGTAACTTGTGCCTCATTGTGTGGGAGAAAAGTAGTGCTTTTCTAAAAATTAAAAAAAAAAGACTAAAACATCTTCGGAAAATAAGAATAAACACGCCATTTTGAAGAATCAAGTATGATTCTGTCCACTATCTTAAATTTTAAGATGGCGATAAACTTTGATCATGATCTTTAGACAGAAATCAATTCTAACCAGGATGTTTTTTATTTCATTAAAATCGGTTCGGTAGTAACGAATTTATAAGGAAATAAATGCAGACATGATTGGCAAAGCAATCGTATATGCCAGACAATGGTTGAAACAAAAAAATATTTTTTAAAAACCACACAACCGATTTTGCTGGTTCTTACGTTGTTGTGCGTAACAAGAATGTAGCTTTTTTACTAATTTAAAAAAATGATTAAACCATGTTCGCAATATAAGAATAAACGAGCATCTTTGAAGGGTACATTTTGTATTTTGAGATGGCGGAAAAAATAAATATCTAGTTAAAACTCTGATTAATTCTCTGTAAACTGCAGTTTGTCCCATTCAAATTGATTATAGGACATTTGAAGCCTTATATCTAGTGAAGCTTAAGGAGGATTTTAACGGAGAATATGTGGGGATGTATCCTAGATGCTAGGGAATAATTGTACAAAAACTCAGCTTGCGCCTATTTTTTTGGAAGTGATTTCCTTATTTGTCTTAGACCAACAGTGAAATTCACTTTCTTGTAAATAACAAAATGTTATTTTTTTTGTAGGTTTTACTTGATGGACCAGGTGAACAAATTTTTGAAAGAATGCTTAAAGACCAGTTCGCCAAAAATACAATCCCATATTGAGATCATTTGCATTAACACCGGCATTTTATTTTCCAAAAGCTTTCTTTTTAATTTTTGTAAGAAATACTTTTAATCGTAGTTTGCCACATTTGGGAACCATTTCCGGATGGTTTCGATCTATAGACGGTAGTCCAGGTTTTACCAATGAAGCATTAAATGCTTTAAAATTGAAACAAAAGAGTTCCTCTTATCCTATATTTTGTAACATAGTATTAGACGAAATGTCAATAAGGCAGCAAGTTGAATGGAATGAGACAAAGTTCACAGGATATATGGATGTTGGAACCACGTTTTTAAAATTTTGATAGCGATTTAATACCTGAAGCTAGAGAAGCATTAGGTTTTATGCTAATTCTTATTCTTCATGGAAAATACCTGTGGGGTAAAACATAGAATTTTTGCAAAGTTGTAACTTTTAGCTGGCTCGGACAGCTACCTACCAAAGCTAGGACTTAAAGATACTATAACAAAGTTTTTTGATGTTTTTTGCTAAGATGGGCTATTTCACTGAAAAATCACCTTTTTAAAAAATGTTTTGAAAATTTTAAGGAACCACCCCTATTAACGCAGTTTGTAGGGGTACCTTCTACCAAACATTAAAACTTTATTTAGAAAAAACAGGGTAGGATAAGCATAGAAAATTAAAACTTATCTTCTTCCAGGAAGGGTCTGTATTTATTAGAAAAGCGTATTTTGACGTTGATGGACATTAAAAAAGCAACCTCTTTAAGTACATTTTTCTCTCTGCATCTCTATCGGAGGTAAAAAATAAATTTTTGGCTTTTAGAGTAAAGAAAAGATGCAGTATAAAATAAAAATAAAAAATAATTTTTAATTACCGTTTTTAACATTTTTCAATTTTTAAGAAATATCCGCCATCTTTAATTGGCCACTATTTGTTTAAGCTACCACTTCGAGATCGCCATCATTCTAGAAAATAGTGGAAATGTTGTGAGCAAGTCTGGAGAAGTCTGAATGTGTACAGAAAATGTCTAAATACGTCTAAGAATGTTTAGAAAAAATCTCGTTCGAAGATATCTATCATTTTGAGTTTGGAACTTGGAAATGATCAGGAAAATTCTAAGAAAGTGTGGCAATATTCAGTAAAATCTGTATATGTTCTGGAAATGTGAAGGGAAAGTCTGAAAAATTTTAAAGAAGTCTGCAGTATTTAAAAAAGCCCGGAAATGTTTTGGGAAAGTTTAAATGTTCTGAAAGAAATTCTGCACAAGTCTGAAAAGGTCTGGTAAAAATAGTAAGTTTTCTAGAAAACTCTGTTTGTAAAGTCTGGAAATGTTAAGCAAAAGTCTTTTTCAGAACATTTCTAGACTTTTTCCTGGAAAATTGAGAAATAGTTCGAAAATAATCGGGAAGTCTAGAAATATTTTGGCAAACACTGGACAAATCTGGAAATGTCCTGGGAAATTCTAGAAATGTTCATGAAGTCTGAAAATGTACATAAAAAGTCTAAAAATGTTCTAAAAAAGTCTGAACAAGTCTAGAAAAGTTAGGTTTGGAAGTGTCCTGGAAAAGTCTGCAAATGTTCAGAGAAAATCCGGATGTCCTGAAAAACTTTGGACAAATCTCGAAATTTATGAATGGTTTCTAGAAAACTCTGGAAGTCTAGAAATTTTCCGTAAAAGTGGAAATGTTGTGGGAAGGTCCCGATACATTCAGAAAAAACTGGACAAGTCTAGGAAAGTCTATAATTGTTCTGGAAAACAAGTTCGGAAATGTTCTTGAAAACTCTGAAAATGTTCAGGAAAAGACTGGGAAAATCTAAAAATGTTCATAAAAGGTCTGAAAATGTGGAAAAGTCTGGAAAGATTAAGAAAAATTGTACGGTGTCCTGGAAAAGTCTGCAAAACAAAAAAAATCCGCAAATGTTCCGAAAAACTCTAGAAATGTTCTGAATAAGTCTAGAAAAGCATGAAAATTTTCTTGAAGTCTGGAAAAATCTAAAAATGTTCTGGAAAATCTGGAAATATTCTAAAAAACATAGGACAACTCTGGAAAAGTATGGAAATATTTTGAAAAGTCTAGTGAAGTCGAGAATGGCTCCAATCAAAAGGGAACATTAAACTTTGACTATAAAAAGGAACTCAGAGAATATTGATGCATTAAAAAGTGGTAGCGTTACTAGAAAAGCTTTAGCGATATTCAGAAAAACTCTTAAAGAATTAAAGGGTTTGTATCCAATTTTCTGGAAATCCATGTAAAAAGTTTTTCCACTCCGCTCTGAAAATGGGTGTGGAAATGGATAATTATTGAAATTTCTGCTTGATTTGGACAATGTAGTGACTTTTTGAAACAACCACTGTAAACCTATAATGCTAACTGTTTTTTTTTTTAATTTAAAATATTTTTAAAAAAAGTTGTAAATTTACTGTTTTTTTACTAGGTAATAAATTTTTCGGTATTAAAAAAGTTTTAATTGATTGGGATTATCGAGTCTCCAGTGTATTACTCAATAAGTGAAATGTTTCATTAAAATTCCAGTTTAAAAAAAAACCTGGGGTCCCAAGTCACCCGCGAGGTCTGGTGACTTGGGACACCACTTGGTGTCAAAAGAGGTAAATTAAACTAACCTACGTTCCCAGTTGATACTTTGTTTTACTTCATCTCCGACACACAGAGGCTTTCCAGTATAATGAATGGCCTTGTCAAATTTACGCACAACCTGAGTGACTGGGATATCATTTAGGAAACCATGGTCTGAAGGCTGAATAAAAGAAGTTAAATAAATACTCTTCAAATGTCATATTAGCGAACCAAAATCTTGAGAATTTAGTGGGTTAGTTTGAAACAAAAAATACATTTTTTGACACTGATCATAGCCTACAAAAGTAAAGCGCCTGGAATTTGATCCTGTTATATGCAGACATCTAATGCGCTAAACCCCATGTGCAGAAAATTAAATTAATTTAATTATTTGCTATTATTAAAAAAGATATATTATTGTTCACACAAAACTGACTAGTAGGTACTAGTAGTAGTTTGTGTTTCAATAAAGTTTATGCCTTTAACATCATAATAAACAGATCATGGAGTGTTTCAACATTTATTTTGTTTCAATCTACCCCACCAGCGTTTTTTTCCAGTGGCGAAGAGTCGATGTACCATTGGTAACAGTTAAAAATCTTGAAAATAAATTTTTGATGTGAATCAATTGATTTTATGATTTTTTTTTACCAACATCAATATGTAAAAGCAATTCAATATAATACGTTTTATACAGCCCAGATTATGCGTTTATAACGCGATGGAATGGAATGCTGCCATTGCTACCTCGACTCGATTGCATTTTGCAGGTGTTACCACTTTTGTTTGTGGATACCGCGTGATGGTCTGTTGCTTCGGCTCGAGTCTGTTCACGTGCTTGAATTTTACAGCACGAAAGCGTCGATGGGCCGCGAGATTTTGTATGCTTGTTACAATTTTTTGTTTTGGTTACCCGTTCGTAGGCTGCCGTGTGCGTGCTATTAAAGGTGGATGAGTGTCTCTTGATAATCGATCTACAACCCGGTTCCCACCTACGACTTTCTCGTTCGTGCCCGCGCACGTCTCTCATGACTGTCATAACATTTCATATTGAGATCATGTGACCCGTGAGCGGGCACCCACGAGAAAGTCGTATGTGGGAACCGGGTGTACGACTTGAAAAGTCATCTGCCTTGCATAAAAAAAAACACCCATTTTAAATAATTTTAAAGTAGTTTAAATAAAATGCCCAAGATAAGCAAAAACCTTTATCTATTTAGGAGGTTCATTCAAATGATTTAATGAGACATAATTTGTACTTAAAAATCATTAAAGATTTTATGAGTTTTCTCACAGTTTTGTTTTTTTTGCAGGGAAGAGTTATAACTTAAAACACCTACTTTTTAGTGTGCTTGCCTGTAAATAAGTAAAAATATTCTCCCTATTTTTCACCCCCTTAGCGATAGTTTTTAAGCCTCTATTAAAACTATTTCAATCTTACAGATTTCTTTTCTTTTTAAGAAATCTCTGTTCACTCTATACCTGTCCTCCTCCTTCAGGAAACAATATGGTATTCTCTAAAACAATTTCATAGGCATCAGACTTAGTTTTCTTCCCATCAATGACCTTGTCAAGTTGGGTTTTTTCACAAGAGACAACTCTTGATACAAACTACAACAAAAAAAAAGTGTTTTTGCCAAATCTCGGTATACTTAAAATTCAACTAGATTATTGATCTACCTATACTTGATATTGTACCGCGTCATCAAAACCGTGATGGGCGGGAAGGGTGTAAAGGGGTACATACAGTGGCCCACACTTCCTGTTATTTTTTTTATTGATATTGATTCCCAAAACGAGGCACTGCACTAATTAGTCATTAGCTTACTATTTTACTTGCTTTTTATTTATGTTTTCTTCTAAACGATTTCATTAGAAATGAACATATATACTTTTATCTGGTTGTTACAAACATATTGATTTTGCTGAGCTTTGATGTGTTCTATTCATTGTTGTTTTGACTGTTTTAATGTCAAACAAATTATGACCGAGCTTTTTACAAAACAAATGACCGTTTTTGCAACTAAGTCAATATTTGTACATATTTTAATATAATTTTGGATTCTCTTTTATGTTTCGGATCTTTATTTATTAGGTAAAAGGTCTCAGTGTTTTATCATACACATATGTATAAAGCGGCACAGTGCATGTACAAAGTGAAACAACAATTTTTTAAGGATTCTTTACTTAGATACTTAGATTTTGCCGCAAAATTTGGTTTACCATAGCTATGATGTGGTGCCACTTATATACATCCTCAACTATAGGATTACAGATGTTAAGAAAGAGATTTGTAAGTCTCTCACATTATATAGGGGATGCTAGTTTGGTACTCATGTACTGTGTGCAACCTGAATTGGATAAATAAAATAAATAAATAAGTACAGGGTGTCTCATTATATTTTTGCCACCCTTTTAGACCATTAATAATTGATATAGGAATATACACGAAATTGTGTTTGAATTCGCGAAATTCTTACTTTTAAATTGCATCTTGACTTTATTCCTGATGCTTACCATATTTGACAGGCACTCAAATTTATAATTTTTGTAAATTAGATGTTCTTATATTATTTAATTAATAGTTTAGCCTTCAGGTACTTTTGGAAAGTATATTACAAGCCTAATCTATTAATTAAATAATATAAGGAGCATCCAATTTACAAATGTTATAAATTTAAGCGCCTGTCAAATAGGTAAGCATCAGGAATAAAGTCAAGATGCAATTGAAAAGTAAAAATGTAGCAAATTCAAACACAATTTGGAATTATCTTTTGGGGAGGATCTAGTCAGTGTGAGAGCATATTTCTGACACAAAAAAGAGCCCTGAGGTTAATGTTAGGATTACGGTTTCTTGAGAGTTGTAGGGGCAAATTCAGGAACTTACAGGTATTGACAGTGTATGCAACCTACATCTATGAATGTTTAGTATTCTTGTTTAAAAATAGAGACAAATTTATTGAGTTGAAGTGAACTCAACATGAATATAATACTAGAACCTTAAATTACAACTTTCCAATACATAGATTATATTTAACTGAAAAGATGCCCACCTATGCTTGCATACCTAACTTTTTTTAACAAATTGCCAGAAAATTTAAAAAAGCAAAATAGTTTTAATATCTTTCAAAAAAATTGCACAATTTGCTTTTGGAAATCAAACCTTATAATATCTCAGAGTTCCTTAACTATGCAATGTGATAAATTAGCATCTGTGATAAAAAATAAAAATAGAAAAATTGTGATATAAACTTGTTAAATAATAATTTTAAAAAAAAGTTGCTAGTTGCCATTAAATGTTAAATGTCTTATTTTAATTGTATTTTGTGGTTTTGGATGTCTACATTTACTTTTAAATTTTGATATATGTGTTTTAAATTTTGATATGTTTTTTCTTTCTTTTTTAAACAATTTGCTTAAGTTAGGTATAATAATTGATCAATTAAAATTTATTTTTTTGCTCTTTTTGACTACAATTCATTCTAACAGTTGTGCATTTTTTGTAATTGTATCAACATTCTTATGAATAAAGATATTTCTATTCTATTCTTTTATATTCCTATATCAATTATTAATGGTCTAAATGGGTGGGAAAAATATAATGAGACACCCTGTACACAGACTGTAATGAGTCTGTAGTAAATCATTCTAAGGTTCTATGTGTTCCCTACCTCTTTTAAATAAGAGTCTTCTTGACACTTGAACACCATGGTCCTAATTCGACGATAAAATTTACCCAAAAAATTTTAAAAAATACATCAAAATGTTTGGTTATGTTGGTGACCAAGACCTACGATGCTCTCAAACTTTACGGAAAGTGAACCAGGACCAGTGTTGCCAACTATTGGATAGCGAAAATCCGTAGCGTGAACGCGAAAAATCTGTAGAAATCCGTAGGTTCAAAGAAAACAAAAAAGGTGCTTTTTTTACAATTAAAAAGTTTATATTGGTTTTATTTTTTTCTTTTTTTGACAGTGACAGGAGTGCACAACTTTTTTGGTTCGGAATTGCACGAGAACGGTACGGTACCTACTGCTCCGTTCCAACAAATCCAAATAAACTTTTCTGCAGTGCCGCCAATTTTTTAAACGGATAAACCGTTATAATTAGAAGAAATAAAAAGTACGTACTTTTTTAACCTTTTTTATTTAGTTAAGGTACGTACAAACACTAATATTTTCTAGTGCAACATACATAACGTAAAACATAGTTTAACTTTCGTGGCGCGAAGCGTTGTTTGACCCCCCATCAAACAACGCGCGAAGTAATACAATGGGGCTTTCCCACATTTTTGAGACTAAGCGGATTTGTGTACTTTAGTCCAAGCTATTTACTGGAAATTTATTATTTTTTTCTAAAACTTCTTGGTTTTGGAGAAAATTAGGTTTAAAGTTGGAGGTTTACAAAAATCTTCAAAGAATAACATGTAGGTAACCAACTTGACAAGAAAATAGGTCTACCAGTGTCCTGCGTGGGCCACTCATGGATAAAAATACCATTGATTTCGGATGTCATGACGGGTCATGACAGTTGTGTCAGTTATATGTCACATTTGTTTCTCTTTTTCAAGAAATGTTTTGATTTTAAAATTATTTTTAAATTTTTAAGTTTAGTGTGTATAGATTTGATTTTACGGCTGAAAAATGTTTGCGAGTGGTTGTAACAACACGAGCTAAAATCCTCCAGGGCCAATATTATTGTCAGTCCCTTCAACTGAGTCCAGAAGAAGGGCTAGAAGATATGCATGATTGGAATGAAACCCACGTCCTGTGTGTCCTAGCTGTCGAGCTAGAGAGAATAAAGTGTGCCAAGATTATTGTAAGTAAGAAATGAATGTGTACATTTATAGAAATAAAAGTAGGGATGCAAGGTTTTCACAGGGTAAATCTATAAAACATCATCAAACGACTAGGGGTCAGAAATTTTCGAAATATTTTAGCCAGTCTTAAGGTAGACTTCAGCTATGCCAAAATCACCAACTTTTTTCACCCTCCTCTTTCATTCATTTTTGAGGAGTTAAATTTTTGTTATAGTTTTGCAGACCTAATTAAAAAAATATATTTCTCACACTAAGTTACATAGTAACATGAAACAAATTTTACTATTCAAAGGAAGCAAAAGCCTTTAACAGCAAGTAAAAGGTATTTTGAGCTTGGGTTTTTAAAGTGCCTTAACAGAGGCATTAACTCTTTTTCAAAACCAATTTCTCAACAAAATTGTATGTATTTTTACAATGGTGAAAGAAGAGGGTGATCTGGGTTGTTACTAATTTGCCTTGGTAGCCCTTAACCTAAAGTTAAAAAATAGAATTTTAATAAAATGTCAGTTAAATAAAACTTTTTATTTTTTTATTGTTTAAACTACAAAAACCATTAAAAACACTTGAGTATTTTCTGATGTTGGCATGAAAACATATGAAATAAAATCCATGGTGGTTCAAACTTATGTTATATAAAATAAATACTAGTAAAATAATTTTTAAATAACCATTTCACTGTTTGAAGTTTATGAGAGTTTTTGGGGTGTTGATAGAACACTTGGTATCCTGTCCCCATCCCCTCTCGTTTTGTATTTTTCTTTATACCAGTGTGAGTACAACAAACATTTGAGCACACCTAGTGATAAAAATCATTACATTTTCCAGGTTGGGTTAATTAAATCCCTTTTTTTAAGATTTTACAATTTTTATTGTTGTCCCCAAAATTTTAAGAACAAATAATGCTTGAAATAATGAAATTAATAAAAGAAAAATTTTGGAATGGAACTTTTGTATTTGTTTTTCTTCGTTAATAAACTGATATTATATAATGTGCATTTCGATTTCATCTTAGTTTTATTTAAAAATAGAGTGTTCTGTCGGTAGAGTTTTACACCAGTATTTATTATGATCTTAAAACTTAGCACTTGGATCCTATAGACCTTGACCAGTTTAAGTGTATTTTTTTTTAATACTTACAGGTCAAATAACTGCAAGGTTTGGTTCATGCTAATGTGCAATAATAACATAGTAAGCATTTCTCAGTTAGTTTAATCTCACAATAATTCTAATTAACTTTAAAAATAAAGAAAAAACATAAAATTTTTCGAATATGTCCTTTTTTAAAAATCTAGTCTTTGCATTTATAGGATTCCTTATGGGGTGGTTTAAAGTTCCAAAAAGTAAAAAAATAATCTATGGTCAATAAACAAAATTATATATAAATATTTTTCAATGCCAAATAATACATAAATAACTTAAAACTGTCTCTGTAAATGCATTAAGTACCATATTAAATATGTATCAATAATTAAATATTTTAAAAATTGCAAGATATATTAGAATCCTTTTTCATTAACACATCTCCTAGTACCGTTTGGAAGTTAAAATATGTCTGCCATTTTCAAACCAAAATATTATAATTTTTTAAATTTATTTTTTAGTTTTGTATGGATATGTCATTGCTACAACAAAAAAAGATGGCCTATATTGCAAAGTATTTATAAACAAATTACCTAAATATTAAAAATTATTGCATCCAAGGGAAAAAGTGACTTGCCCCTTCAACCAAAATCTAGACTTTTATATGTAGGAATTTAGACCCTTTAGTAAACACTGGTGTTAAAGTTTTAGAACACTTTGCAGGCTTTTTGTTTTATTTATTTCATTATTTATAATCTTGAAATTATTGGAACCAAAATAAAAAAAGGAAATTATAAATAAAATGACAAAAAGGAATACATGTTCATAGAGTAAGAAATTGTAAAATCTCTTTCAAAAATTACCTCAAAAAAGGAGTAAAGAAGGGGAGCAGGAGGCAGATTTTTTTTAAACTTGAATAATTTCACTTAAATTTAAACAAACAGCATGAAATGATTGCTTAAAAAATATTTTAGTAGGATTTATTTCATTTTACATGTTTAAAGCAGCATGGTCATCACAATAAAATTTTTTTTGGTTTTCATAGCTCAGTGTCAAATCCATAAAGGTAGATTAGCAGTTCGAATTTGAAGATAGCTGAAAAATGCATTATTAAAAAATCTTCAATCAAAAAATTTTATTTTTTGGTGTAAAATTTTTTGGTTCAGTTCATTTTTTAAATATCCATTTTTACCGTCCTAGCCCGCGCAGCAATGGCTAGAGAAGGAACTGTTTCGTTTAAAAAAAAATTGAGATAACATCGAATTTTAAATTCATCTTTATTGGTCTAAGTATTCAGTAAGTACAATTATTAAGTTTAGCAAAATTAAACATTGGTACAATAAAAATATAACGTTGATATACGATCACAAAATAACGGTCATTTATGTTACAAACAAAAAAAAATGCAAAAAGCATTTATGTAAATTCATATAGGTAAATGGTCAAATAAAATTCATACATTATAACAAACATAAGTTTAACAATAATATTATTACCTATTTTTTCAAAATTAAGAAAATGTGTTATGTGGGTTTATTTGGACCTATTTTAGCAATCTTGTCATGTCATCTGCCTAAAAACCTACAACTAATATTAAGACAAAAGTTATTTAAATTTTTTTATTCCAATGTCTAGTTAACATCGAACCATACACAATGAATGAGATCTTAACTTACAGGGATATATATGTTTTTTATTGTTTTTGCTTTATTTAAATCCTAACTTTTTTATCTTTCACAATGGTACATTGTATAATAAATTATATATTTCAGATCCTGGGAATCAGTCAATAAAAATCTATATTTTTTGTTTGTGACGTTTCAGTTTATTATACCTACATTCTTCTCTGTACATTGCACTTTATCATAATAATGATTCTGTATGTCTGTCTGGTCCACGATTGCTCTGGAACTGCTGGAACAGTTTTCATGAAAAAAAGTGTTTGACACTAACGAGCTGAGTAGATTTATGTCTAAAATATTAATGCTAATGACGGAGCATCTCATCAATATGTGGTGTTCGGAATATTTATATTATATTTAGTAGATAACATTTTTCTCAATAATTTGTGTTATAAACAAAAACTTTGTAGAAGCTTTCATTTCTGAGATATTTACAAAAATCGGCTAGGAAGGTATAATCCATCATCCGATCCATTTATTTTATTTTAGGTAAAGTGCTCTTAAGGAAAAATAATAACAATACAAACATTTCTCCTTTAACTGTTATGTAAAAAAAGTTTTTTTAATTTGTCAATTTTTTGAGAAAATTGTTATGAAAAAGTTAGGCCAAGGCCTTTTGGAAACTTAAAAAATCAAAATAACTTCTGCTTGGTATTAAAGGCTGCAGCTTCATTTAAACAGGAAAATGTGTCTCACATTGCTATCTTACTTAGCATATAGTCCTTGCCATAGGCAGTTACACTTTTGTGGCATTTCGAACCTCTCTATTTATCATATGCATACTGACAGCAACAACAAAAAACATCTAAAAAATTGCATGTCTTTGAGTTGTTTTTATCTGTGAGTTTTTTTCCCTCAACCTACAGTCAGGAACGTTTTATCCAATTATAAACATATAAATATATATATATATATATATATATAATAAACAGTTTTAACTTTAATTTTATACCAACCATTGAATTATATACGAAGTAATATATATATAGAGATCATTGATACCAATATATGGAGATCATTGATACCAACTTGACATATTTACTTTTTAATATATTTCTGGTTAGGAAATATGTTTATTTCATGTCAGTGACAAAAGTGTAACTTCATATAGCAAGGACTATAAAGATATAATTTTTTGAAATTAGGTCTGTAAAACGGCTATAACATGATAATATCCTTTATTTGCACTCAATTCACAAATTTTGGTTTCTTAAAATGATTATTTAAAAAGAATTTAAAATAAGGTAATTCAAATAAAGTAAAACAGATTAGTCGTCAATAGGACAACATTAAAAAGTTTAAATCATTTTAAAAAAAACATTTAAAAACAATATATATTTTGCAACTCGCGTTATTACAACTACAGGCACATCACAACACTGGCTAATAATGCAGGCCTTAATGGCATATCTTTGAGCCAAAGTGTTAAGCCTAAATCATTTATTGTTGTAATCTGAGTTTTTTGTGCTAGGTGGAAAAAAATATGCCACTTCAGTCAAACTCAATATGCAGGCACGTGGGCACAATAGATCCATATGTGGTCGCCGTGCATGGAGGTCCAGTTGGGCCTGCCACCACTTTCGAATACCTGATAAGTATTTGTTCAGTAGTTTTGCTATTATTTCATAGATTTCTTGTGTGGTTGCTGGTTTAAGAAAAACACTATTCGGAACCTGCCTCCGTGAAAAGGAATCCTCTCCTATTTCACCATGTGTTAAGTGCAACTCCTCCTCAAAAACCAACCAAACAGGGAGGTGGAAAAAGTTGGGTCTTATTTAACACTAAAATATTTTGAAAATTGCTGACTAACCCCTAGTCGCTTGCCAATATTTTATGGGTTTTTTTCCACAATGTACAAAAGATAATTTAAGGACATAGTTTTATACTTTTAGATTTTTCTTCCATAGCAGAATGTTGGAAAGAACATCACGCAAACATTTAGTCTAAATGGCCCTATTTAATTTGGAAGCAATCTTCAAAGATGCTCGTTTATTCGTGTGTTGCGAACATGTTTTAATAATTTTTTTAAATTAGTAAAAAAGCTGCATTTTTGCCACGCACAACAAGGTACAAATTAGTAAAATCTAAAAAAAAATAATTTTTGTTTTAACCATTGTTTTGCATATTATACGATTGCATTGCCAATCATGTCTGCATTTATTTCCTTATAAATTCATTACTACTGAACCGATTTTAATAAAATAAAAAACTTTCTGGTTAGAATTGATTGCTTTTTAAAGATCTTGATCACACTTTATCGCCATCTTAAAATTTAATATGGCGTACAGCATACATCATACTTGATTCTTCAAAATGGCGTGTTTATTCTTATTTTCCGAAAATGTTTTAGTTTTTCTTTTAATTTACAGAAAAGCACTATTTTTCCCACACACAACGTCGTACAAATTAGTAAATCGGTGTGGGGGTTCTGAAAAAAAAATATTTTTGTTTCAACCATTGCTTTACAGAAAATACGATTGCATTGCCAATCCTGCCTGCCTTCATTTCTTTATAAATTCATTATTACTGAACTGATTTTAGTGAAATAAAAAACTTCATGTTGCAAACTGATTGATCTCTAAAAATCAATCAGTTTGCACCATGATGTTTTTATTTTACTAAAATCCATTCAGTAATAATGAATTTACAAAGAACTTGTAAAAAATGGTTAAAACAAAATCAGATTTTGTGAGAACCACACCAGTTTTATTACTTTGTACCTTGTTAATTTGAAGAAAGTAGTGCTTTTCTATAAATTAAAAAAACTAAAACATTTTCGGAAAATAAGAAGTATGATTCTGACATCTTAACTTTAAAGATGGCGGCTAAATTATTATTATATTATAATCTTTAAAGAATAATCAATTCGAACCACGATTTTTTTCATTTAACTAAAATCGGTTTAATAATAACGAATTTATAAGGAAATTAATGCAGACAGGATTGGCAATGCAATCGAATAATCTTTACAACAATGGTTGAAACAAAAATAGATTTTTTTTAAACCACTACAGCGATTTTACTAGTTTGTACCTCACTATATGGGGGAAAAGTAGTGCTTTTGTATAAATTAAAAAGAAAATTAAAACATTTTCGGAAAATAAGAATAAACACGCCATTTTTAAGAATCAATTATGATTCTGTCCGCCATCTTAAATTTTAAGACGGCCATACATTTTGATCATGATCTTTAAAAAGCAATTAATTCTCACCAGGATGTTCTTTGTTTCATCAAAATCGGTTTATTAGTAATGAATTTATAAGGAAATTAATGCAGACATGATTGGCAAGGCAATCGTGCAAGCCAAGTGTTAGAACCACCAAACCGATTTTGCTCATACGTGTGCACGGCAAGAATGCAGCTTTTTCACTAATTTAAAAAAATAATTAAAACATGTTCGCAACATAAGAATAAAGGAGCATCTTTGAAGGGTATAATTTTATTTCGTCCGCCATCTTGGATTTTAAAATGGAGGAAAAAAATATATATTTAGTCAAAACTCTGATTAATTCTCTGCCTAGTGCAGTTTGTCCCATTAAAATCAATGGTATAGTTCAAAAGTTATAATGAAAAAAAAATGTCCGGTTTTTTTTTGGCCCACCCGGTATCCTCTTTCCCTTTAATTGTTAGCAAAAAGTTAATTTTTTTCTAGGGCGGGTTTTTACCACGTTAGCCCCCCTCAAATCCGCGCTTGACACCCACACAAAATTTTGTAGTTAGGAGGTATTTTTTGACCCAAATAACTTTAAGCTTTGGCAAGAATAAAAAATATATTTTAATTATCAGAAAAAAAACAATTTGAACTTTTTTTATTTTGTAGAACCCTGGACGATCAGAGATACAAACTGCAAACAAACTCGCAGCTTTTGAGATATGGTGCTATACTGCCGCATGCTACGAATATCTTGAACTACTGTAAACGTAATAAATAAGAAAATATGTTAATGGAATTTGTTTTTATGTTTTTGTCATAAATATACTGCAAACCTTATTAAGAACATTAGTTTAATGTACTAATTTATAAAAAAAACTTAAATAAATATAGTTTTTAACTTAGGTATACATTTTAAACTCTTAACCTAGACCAAAAAATTTCATTAATAAACTGTAGGGTTTAAATCGAGGTTTAAATGATAAAATAAATGGATTCATGACGGATCTGATAACTTCCTAGCCCATTAGCCCACTCCAATTAAACTCCATGCTATATCAGCCTTGAAATCGGTTTTTTGTAAATATTTCAGAACCGAAAGCTCTTATGAAGTTTTTGCCTACAAGACAAATTATTGAGAAAAATATGTTCTACTATATTCCGAAAAGGGCATATTGATGCGACGTTCCGTTAAAAAGTTAGTATATTTTCAATTTCTTAACTGTCATTAGCATTAATGGATTTTGACACAAATCTAATCAGCTTGTTACACTGTAGAACACTATTTTACCTGAAAATTTCATGAAAATCGGTTCAGCCGTTTAGGAGCTATCGTATTACGGACAGACATACAGACAGACGTCAGACTGATATTGCTAAGAATGGTCCAAATCTATATAATCTAATCTACTATATGCGGTTTTTGGAATATGGTAGAACATTTTACCAATAATTTGTATTATAACCAAGATATTTATAAAAAAAAAACCTGTTTTTAAGGCTGATATATAGAGTTCACTTGGAGTGTGCCAATGGGCTAAGAAGGTATCAGATTCGTCATGAGGTTTACCTTGTTTGTGCCTTTTTATAACTGCGACATTCACTTTTCTTTTCAGAAGATTTGACGATCTCTTAAAATAAGCGCAGTAGACCTTGGTCGAAATATATGGAAACACCCTGTAAAAACTTGGAATAAAAATAGTTCAAAAAGGGACTTTGGTTAGCTCATTTTAAATATGACATTTATAGGTTATCTAAGCAACATATTAGTTTTAAATTGAACAGCGTATATATTATATTATTTTGAAATTTGATTTAATGAAATTCTCGACAAATCTTACAAGTAATTCGGTTTTTAAATTGTTAAAGTTATTAATATATTTTAACATAAATTACAATACTTCTTTTGACTGACATAAGAATGGCATTAGGTTTGATGTATTCTATTATTATAAATATGTCAAAACAAATATCAATTATTATAAGGTTATTAATTATCGGATTTTAAATACTGCTGGAGAATATATTTATAACTTGACTAGATTAAATATTTGAATTTATAAAAAATATTGTTAAATTAATAAATATTAATTCTTTAAGAATAATAGAAAATATAGAGGGGTGTTCCATTTAAAAAATATGTTGGTCACATACCTAACTAGAAGGTTATAAATGTTATATTTGACAGCTATAGCTTAAAATTAGCTAAACAAGGTCCCTTTTTAAACTACTTTTATTCAAAATTTATTTTAAATGTATTACCAGAAAAGCTTTAGTGTAAGTTTATAATCGATCACACTGTATGAATAGTCCTTGCCATACACAGTTACACTTATATGACTTTCATATGATATAACATTTCCTAACCCGAAAGATGCTGACTGTATTTTGACAAAAAAAAACGGACAGATAAAAACAACTCAAGACATGCCGTTTTTTAGAACTTTTCTTGTTACATATATACATATACATATGGCAAGGACTATACAGGGTTATTGGTTATATATGCTTGACTTTTATCAAGGGTTAATGAAGTTGATGAAAAAAACTTTAAATACAAAGTTGCATAATTATCTCCATATTATCTTTTGGACTATGTCAAAAGTGTCAGATCTTATTCCTTATACCAAATTTTGACGGCAACTTTCTTAAGTTAAAGGGAATACCATGTATATTTTCTGTAACAACGAATTCCCTGGTTTTAGAAACGTATAGTTTAATAATATTTAGTTAAGCCGCTTTTAAGTTATTTAAGCTACAAATTTACATTGAAGTATACGGAATCCTGTTTCAAGTCGATTATGATTAGAGCAGTTTAATAGTAAATTAAAAATAATGTAACTCAAAAACGGTCTACCCAAATGTTAAGAAACTATATAATTTTAAAATGAGGACAAATATATCTTTCCTGGTGACCAATAATTTACAGGGTGTTGCCTTTAACTTAAGAAGGCTGTCTTTGTCACTCCTAACATAGTCCAAAATAACAAAATTTGCCACGCAAATATAACCAATCAACCTGTACATAAAATACAAAAATGGAACAATACCTTCCATAGAGGCACCCAAACTTGTTGAATTTGTATATCACCAGGAATCTTTATTTAAAACTACAGATACTACATTTAGTAAAATAAATAACACGCTTGGTATGGATATATACCTCCAAATATTTAACAAGGAGGCATCACCTCCTCCATCATTGCTGAAGGGGTGGTTTAATTGATTGTGATTTCTGGGCATATAAACATTTTAACATTTTTCGTATGTCTATAAGATGGATGAAAAATACCACAGGGCCATAGTGTCAAAAATTGGCGTTAATGGTCTTTGTGATGAAGATTTTATAACACCTATTTTGATCGATTACCAGATTACCAATGATCCCCCCAACACTGCCTAAACTGTTAACAGACCCAAAAATGCCTCAGTAAGATGTACTGTAAAGGTGTCTAAATTTTTTTTTAATTATTAACAGTTTAAGCTTGAGTAGTGATACCTAACGCGCATCGCACTGATTCTTTAGCTCTAAAAAAAGTCGATTAAAGTAAACTTACTTTAGTCCGAAATTGCTCCGTTCCCAAGATACAGGGTGGTAAATTTAAAAGATAAAATCTATTTTTGTAAATATTATGCAGTTTTAAATGTAATGCTTTTAAAATTCGTACCCGGGGGTTTCTTGGGATGCGAAATCCATATCTTTTTTCTCAGTGTATTTTCTTACTTTTTTGGTTAGGAAAATATTTGACTAAACATTTTAAAGCAAAAAAGTTATTAGTCCTGGATCAAAAATCGGGACACTAAAACTGAAATAGCACAAAAGCGGCTTACTATCTGCAGGAGTCAGCGAAATTACACCAAATGGGCCGCTTCTTAATTTTAAACTCGTCAATCACATATCACAAAAAAAATTAATTTTGTAAAGATCGCTTTGCACTTTGCACATGTAATTATTGTCAATATAAATTGCCACAAAAATAATTTAGATTTGATCAAACTAGTCGATTTTCACATTTACAGCACCTATCTAGAGGCTGCCCTGAGGATCAAAAATTTTGCATTTAGTGATATATGACCCACTCAGGTGCTGAGTTTATGAGATCCAGAATGATTTCCAGATTATGAAGTGGGGTTAAAATAAGTTGTCGCTCCTTACAGCCCTAAGGGACCAGGGGCAAAGTATTAAGTATTTAAATTTAAAAAATAGCCCACCGCAGTTTGTGCAATTTTGCTGACATAGGGAAGAGAATAAGTCAAACATTTTTTATGACAAAAATTTGTTGCCCGTTCGATTTTTTTGTATGACTGACCTGTAAGTAATGATATAAACTACCAATTCAGTCAAACCTATAGATGTGCAGGTGCAGTATAGAATACTTGTAGGCCTATATACAGTGTGTCCACAGATTAAGTACATGTAAGGTATAAATGACATAAAAAATTAGAATTAGATTCTTGTTTTCTGGGAATTGCTCTTGCTTGGTCTCTAACTCAAATGTTAAAAAATGAACCAAATCAATTAATATACAGGGTGGCTTGGTAGGCTGATTTGAAAAAAAAACTGTTAAGATTATTTGTTTTAAAAATATCGGAAAAGGTTATTATTAAGAGTTGTTTAGAATCAAAAGTTACGTCAGATTCTCAATTTGCAGAAAAATCAGCTTTTTTTGATTTTTTAAGTCGGTTATAAAAAAAAAATTTACGATTTTTAGCTGATTGTTGTGAAAGTTGAGAATTAGCCGAAATTTTTAATTCTAAACAACTTTGCTTAATAACCTCTTCGATATCTCTTAAAACAAGGGTACTTTATTCTTAACAATTTTATAAAATTAACCTACTAAACCACTCTGTATATTAATTGATTTGGCTCATTTTCTTAACATGTTAGTTTAAGACCAAGCACGAGCGATTACCAGAAAATCTAAATCGATTTTTTTTTTTCATTTATACCTTACCTGCACTCAATCTGTGGACACAATGTATGTGCCAAATTTCATTACTCTAGCTTAAACCGTTAAGAATTAATAAAATATTTTGACACCTTAACCTTCTTTTTAATTAAGGTATTTTTGGGTCTGTTAACAGGTCAGGTCAGATGGGATCATTAATAAATAATAGATCAAAACAGGTGTCATAAAATCTTCATCAAAAAGCTAATCAATGAAAGATGCTATGGTCCCGTTTCAAGTTTTTAACAAAAACAGTAAAAAAACCCATTTAAGGTGGAGGGGGAGGGTTCGTTGCTTTCTTCATGAAGCGCCGTATTCGCTAAATTCCGGATGTGGCTTGAACCAGGCAGCCTTGTGGTTCTCGTCAAACATTTTTTGGCATTTGACATTTCCAGCATCAGATAAAAACTATTTTTTCCAATACCATGTGGTGGCGGTGCAGGATGGTTCTTCACTTCTTTTGTTAAGCCAAAACAGAAAAGCTATTCCATACTTGCAGCCCCCTGTGTTTCTCATTAGCATTGCATTAAAATAAAATGGACAACCTGTTAAAATTGGTAAAGACAGCTTTCTTTTAATATTGCCAGCCAAAAATTATAAAAATTAAGATATTGACATAAAAATTAAAAATACTCTGCCAATATATGAGCCCCTAAGCTCACACTAGGTACTATAGTTATAGTGTGCGTGTGAGCTAATATAACTAAAAACTGAAATATATTTTATTTAACTCCAGACTAAATTACCTTTTGTTTGATACCACACAAGCCATGTTTTGACTTAAACTCAAATTTTTGAAATCTACCCCCACCCTTAAAAAAACAACTAAAATGTATTTTGTTAAACTCCGGACTCAATTACCTTTCGTTTGATATCACACACGCCATATTTTCACTTAAACTCTAATTTTTAAAATATACCCCCACCCTCTTTTTTTAAATAAATTAAAATGTATTTTGTTTAACTACAGACTCAATTACCTTTCGTTTGATATCACACACGCCATATTTTCACATAAACTCAAATTTTTGAAATCTATTCTATCTATATTATTTGGTTTGTGTTCGGTGGATTTTGTTCATTTTTAAATGGGACCATCTCGACCCAAGACCCAGCCTAGGTACCAAATTTCATTAAAATCGGCCAAGCGGTTTTTGAGTTATGCGCGTTGGTCGTTACAGACAGACATACAGACAGACGGCGCAACAAAAAAGTTTCAAATCATCTGAAACGCAAAGATATATAAAAATTTTTGAAATCGGAGCAACTTTTTTTTTTCTCGAAAAAATTAGGATCACCATACTACTATAGTATAGTATATGTGTGAGCTAAAATACATAAACGGTCAATATATTTATGTTCAACTATCTTAAACCTATTTACTCTTAAATAACGCCATATTTTAGACAAGAAAATTTTGTTGCAATTCCCTAAAATTTTAAACATGAAACTTTTTGTATTTTGATAAGTTTTCAAGTCTATTTCTATTAAAATAATTACAAAAATATATATAAAATTTTTTTTATATATGAGTATTGAACTACACAAAAATACCAAATTTTACTAATTTTGCAATTTTTTACTTTTTTAGCTGCCATAACTCAAAAACCTACTTTTTTATTTTTATCAAATATGACAATTTTTTGTCTTACTTGACCACCATTCTATGTGCAAAGTATAGATATATATTTTTATTTTTTGGGTTATAATTGTCTTAGAAAACCGAAAACCATCCAACAATAAAGTTCTCCTTTTTATTTTCAGTGTAGTTTTATAAAAATATTTGGGTATATTTTTGGTCAATACTAGTTGTTAATGAAGAGAAGTTTAAAATACATTTTTTTTTAAATGCTTGTTTCTATAAAAAAATATTAGAAGCAAAGCAGTTTGCATAAAATGAGAAATTAGTGTAATGATAACACTTTAATGTTTCTATATCAGCAAGACCACTTCAGGCAACTTAGGTAATATCTCGTTTTATATAATTATGAATCATACTTAATTTTTTGTGTTTAAATATTTTTAAAAATTTTTTATTTCAAAACCTCCATAAACGTAGCAAGCCCACTTCAATAAAAATAAATAAAATACATTCCAGAATTATGTGCTAATTTCGTCCACTTTTTAAAATTTTGGTGCTCCTTTGGTTCCATGGAAATTTAAAAAAATTATTGGCATGCTAGCTTTATATAAAGCCCATACATAAATAATAAATATTTTTATAATATTTATATGCGAAAATTAAGTGCTTTTTATGTGCTCCCGTGTGCTGAAAAGGAAATTTCATTTAGCAAGGTTTTAAACTTAAAAAAAAAATGTGTGGGCGAGCTAGCTTTATATAAAGCTAGCAAGCCAATACAGAACTAATAAGGTTATGTATATTATTTTTACGCGAAAATTAAGTGCTTTTTATGTGCTCCCGTTTGCTAGCAAGCCCATCCCTTTAAAATAAAAAATATATTCCAGAATTATGTGCTAATTTCGTCTACTTTTTAAAATGTTTGTGCTGGTTTGGTTTCCACGGAAATGTAATCAAATGATTCGAATGCTATCTTTAGATAAAGCTAGCAAGCTAATACAGAACTAATAAATATTTTTATAATTTTTATGTGTTCCTGTTTCCTAAAAAGAAAATCCAATTTACCAAGTTTTTTAAGCTCTTTTTTAAAGATGTGTGGGCTTGCTAGGTTTATATAAACCTAGCAAGCCCATAAAGAACTTATAAGTATTTTTATATTATTTAAATACGAAAATTAAGTGCTTTTTATATGCTCCCGTTTCCTGAAAAGAAAATTCCATTTACCAAGTTTTCTAAGCCTTTAAAAAAAAATCTGTGGGGTTGCTAGGTTTTATAAATCTAGCAAGCCTAAAAAGCACTTAATTTTCACGTATATATAATATAAATATACTTACTGAGTTCTGTACGGGTTTGCTAACTTTATATAAAACTAGCATGCCAACATATTTTTTTAATTTTTTTTGGTAACCAAAGCACAAAAATTTAAAGAGTGGACGAATTAGTACATAAAGAGCACATAATTCTAAAATATATATTTTAGCTCACACTGCTACTATCCTATAAGTAGTGTGAGCTATGGTGATCCTAATTTTTTCGGGAAAAAAGTTGCTCCGATTTCAAAAAAAATTGCATTTCAGATGATTTTAAAACTTTTTTGTCCCGCCGTCTGTATGTCTGTCTGTAATGACCAACCCGCATAACTCAAAAACCGCTTGCCCGAATTGAATGAAATTTGGTACCTAGCCTGGACCTTGGATCGAGATGGTCCCATTTAAAAATGAACAAAATCCACCAAACGCCGGTCAAATAAAAGGGTGGGGGAAGATTTCAAAAATTTGAGTTTATGTGAAAATATGGCGTGTGTGACATAAAACGGAAGGTAATTGAGTCTGGAGTTAAACAAAATACATTTTAGTTAATTTAAAAAAAAGGGTAGGGGTAGATTTCAAAAATTAGGGTTTAAGTAAAAACATGGCTTGTGTGGTATCAAACAAAAGGTAATTGAGTCTAGAGTTGAATAAAATATATTTCAGTTTTTAGTTATATTAGCTTACGCGTACACTATAACTATATATTGGAGTATTTTAATTTCATTTTCAAACATTTAAAAAAAAGCTTAAAGACTTGAAATTTTCTTTTTAGCAAACGGGAGTACATAAAAAGCACTTAATTTTCGCATATAAATGTTATAAAAATATTTATTATTTCTGTATGGGCTTGCTACGTTTATACATACAAAGCCAGCATGCCAATCATTTTTTTAAATCTCCGTGGAAACCAAAGGAGCACAAAAATTTTAAATAGTGGACAAAATTAGCACAAAAAGAGCACACAATTCTGGAATATATTTTTTAAATTTTTATTGAGGTGGGCTTGCTAGGTTTATGGAACTTATTTCAAAAGTTAAAGGCAAACTTTTTAACCCATAACTTCAAAAACTATAAGTCTAATATACCAGATTTTTTTTTGGGAAGTTTCTGTTCTTTAACATTTATTTAAAACTTTTTCTAAATTATCTAAATTAATAAGAAAAAGAGGTTAATCTCAATAAGACAGAGTATATGTGTATCGGTGGAATCAAACAGGATCTAATCTTAAATACCGGGCAGCGAATTCAGTCCTGTGATGAGTATAAATACTTAGGTCTAAAAATTACAGCTGACGGAACACTAGACAAAGCTATAAAAGAATAATTTGGGACCAAAGTATATCAAAACATAACAAAAAGCTTATATATAAAACCATTGTAAAAAGTATTATTACATACGGCTCAGAAGTATGGCCAATCAAGGATAGAACAGAAAAAATGCTTTCCGCTACGGAGATGGACTATTGGAGAAGAGCAGCAGGGAAATCCAAAAGAGAAAGAGTTACAAATCAAAGAATAAGAGAAATTATGACAGTGGGGGAATGTACTTTAGTGGATGATATAAGAACAAAGGAACTGGTGTGGTACAGACATGTACAAAGAATGAATGATGAAAGACTACCTAAACAAATACTACAATGGAAACCAACTGGCCAAAGAAAACGAGGACGGCAAAGGAGAAGCTGGAGAGAAGGAATAGACAGTGAAATAAGAATAAGAGGCCTAGATGATGAATTATGGGCCAACAGAAACAAGTGGAGATTGGGTATCGGAAGACGTAGAACGTTGTGAAACGGATAAATATATAATTTTAAAAAATTCAAAAAATTATTTTGTATCAAATTACCAAAAAAAAAATATTTTTTGGGCTTTACTTACTTTCCACTATTATTGTGTTTCATTTCTGTACTAAAGAAATCATATGTTCTAAATAATGGTAGTAATTCATGTTGTTGATTGAAAATTGTTGGAACAACCTTTTGTGAATCCTTTTAACACCTAATCCTAAAAAGTAAGATAAAAATATTGTCAGGTTTATTTAAAAATAAATGGACCCATGCCAGATCTGATACCTTCCTAGCTAGCATATTAGCACACTTCTAGTGAAGCCATAATAATACATCAGCCTTGAAAATAGTTTTTGTAAATATCTAAGAAACTAAGGCTCTTACGAAGTTTTTGGTTATAACACAAATTATTAAGTAAAGTGTAGTCTACTATATTCTGAAAACTGTATATTGATACGATGCTCAGTTAAAAAGTTAGCATTTTTTTAGTTTCTAATTGTTAAAATCTAATCAGCTTGTAAGAGTGTCGAGCACTATTTTACCTAAAAATTTTATGAAAATTGGTTTAGGAGCTATCGTGTTATGGACAGAAATAATATACACACACATACAGACATACATCACGACGATATTGCTAGGATAGGTCAAAATACACCCAAATAACAAATTTCCGGCGTTATCTGAAAAAAAAAAAATTCCTCGAAAATAATACCTTCTCTAGCCATTGCTATGCGGGCTAGGAAGGTAAAAAATTGATATATGCAATCATCTGTTCATTAAGAGTACCTAAGGCGAAGTTGAGTCCATTTTCTGGTGACCTAAGATTATTATATGAAATTGGCATTATGATTAGATAAAATTATTTAATTAATAGCAAATAGAAGTGTCCTAAACTAATTAACCGAACCTAGCCACCTAACACAACCTATATAAATCGACTAAGGGGCCCTATCCTGACTTAGTTTTTTTAAATCAATTATATTTATCCTGTCTCCTTCTACATTTGTGTTTTCCTAACCTTTGTCAATTGCTCTCAAACATATTCTTACCTTGTAGATAAGTGTATATCCCTGACCATTTTTCCCACCCCCCCCCCCAAAAATGTCCTCAAACACAATAACACCCTGTATATAATATAGCCAGTACATGTGCAGGTCATAATAGCTGACACACTAATGTGTTGACCATATTCTGATTTCAAGTTAACATGTCTAGTTTTGGTAAAGTTTGTCTGGAAAATATAAGGTCAAGGTTTTTTAACAAATTAATAAAACTATCAGTAATTTATGTATTTTTTTAAGAATCACTTGCACCAAGTTTAAACATCTCAAATCTACCACCCAAATATAAATATGCTTCTATTTTACTGAGTTTTTTATCCATTGAAGAATTGTATGTAGCTATTGTTCCCTTAGTGAAACAACTAGAGAACTTGAGATAGTTTTGAGAAATTCTCAAGATGTTTTTTTATAAATTGTGCATTTTCTTTTTAGCAAATGGGAGCACATAAAAAGCACTTAATTTAAGCATATAAATATTATAAAAATATTTATTATTTCTGTATGGGCTTGCTAGCTTTATATGCCATTAATTTTCTAAAATTTCTGTGGAAACCAAAGGATCACAAAAATTTTAAAAAGTGGACGAAATTAGCACATAAAGAGCACATAATTCTGGAATATATTTTTTTAATTTTTATTGAGATGGGCTTGCTAGGTTTATGGAACATATTTCAAAAGTTAAAGGCTACTAAAAAAAATTGTCAAAATTTAACATGGTGACGAACTTTTTCACCTTTAACTTTAAAAACTATAAGTTTAATATACCAGAATTTTTTTTGGGAAGTCTGTGTTCTTTAACATTTATTTAAAACGTTTTTCTAAATTATCTAAACTAATAAAAAAAAAACAATAAATTATTTTGTATCAAATTACCAAAAAAAAAAAAAATTTGTGGGCTTTACTAAGTAAGTCTTAAGTCCAATTAATTTTTCGTTATTTTTTTAATTCAATGTCCAAGATAACATCTAACTTACTTTCCACTATAATTGTGTTTCATTTCTGTGCTAAAGAAATCCATATGGTAGTAATTCATATTGATCACTTCATAATCTACTTTTGGAAAATTGTTGGAACAAACTTTTGTGAATCCTTTTAACACCTACTCCTAAAAAGTAAGATAAAAATATTGTCAGGTATATTTAAAAAAAAATTGATATATGCAATCATCTGTTCATTAAGAGTGCATAAGGCAAAGTTGAGTGCATTTCTTGGTGATTTAAGATTATTATATGAAATTGGCATTATGCTTAGATAAAATTATTTAATTAATAGCTAATAAAGTGTAATCTATATCTCCTAAACTAATTAACAGACCCTAGCCCCCTAACACAACCTATATAAATCAACTAAGGGGCCCTATCCTGACTTAGTTTTTTTAAATCAATTATATTTATCCTGTCTCCTTCTACATTTGTGTTTTCCTAACCTTTGTCAACTGATCTCAAACATATCCTTACCTTGTAGATAAGTCTATATCCCTAACCATTTTTCCCACCCCCCAAAAATGTCCTCAAACACAAAAACACCCTGTATATAATATAGACAATACCTACATGTGCAGGTCAGCTATTAGTGTTGTTTTTTTGTAACATTAGACATGTTTTGGTAAACTTTGTCTGGAAAATACAATGTCAAGGTTTTTTAACAAATTAATAAAACTATCTGTAATTTATGTATTTTTTTAAGAATCACTTGCACCCAGTTTAAACATTTGAAATCTACCACCCAATTATAAATATGCCTCTATTTTACTGAGTTTTTTATCCATTAAAGAATTATATGTAGCTCATATTGTACCCTTAGTGCAACAACTAGAAAACTTAAAGATAGTTTTAAGAAAATCTCAAGTTGTTGTTTTATGAAATGTGCATTTTCAGAGTTATCTATTTCTTGTCACTCTTTAAGTCTTTAAGTTTGGTTGCTCATACATGATATCTAGATGATGCATTAAAAAGAGAAAATAAGAAAAATAGGTCAGCTTTAACTGGATAACTCAAAAGGCATAAATTTCGAGTTATCTAGTTGTTGCACTAAGGGGGTGATATTATGTAGGGTAAACAGCTCATGCCACAAATTCTCCACAGTTGCAAATTTTATTAATTGGTGTATAATGCCTGGTTTAAACAGCCAACATAATGCACAAACCTAAATTTAGTAATATAGGTTTGTCTTTTTCTATGATACCAAAAAAAACAAAGTCAAAGATATCACTAAATCAAGGGGTGATCAGCTGCCCACAGTAGGTGTACAAATTTTTCTACAGGACCCCACAGGACTATACTATGAACCGAGGGTACTAGCGCCTAAGGGGTGCCCGAAGTACTAAGGCCGGCAAAGGCAAATCGGCTCTCTAAGAAAAACGAGAGTTGAGAAGTTATGGGCGCCTTTTCAGCCACAGGACTATACAGGACCCCACAGGCAGGACTATACAGGACTATACAGAACTTGTACAGGAAATGTACAGGACTATACAGGACCAAAAATTTATTAAAGTCCTGTAGGATGGTGTACAAATTTGGTTCAGCTGATCACCCCTCACACTAAATTTACGTTTGTGCATTGCGCTGCTGCGTAAACTAGCCATAATATTATAACTTATTTTACAGTGGTATTTTTTAAAATGTTCGTTTTTTTTTCTCCCAGACGTTTGGCCACGCTATCCTGTTACACCCTCGCTTATGTGTAACTTAAAAACTTACCTAGATTTGTATGCACACAGTGGAAAATAACAATGTAAATAAATCCTTTCAAAACACAGAATTCAGCGGAAAAATCACTTAAAACGGTAAAATTTAAAAAAAAATTAATTGATAAACACGACAAACACAGATTAGGTAAACGACAAACGCATAGCTTAATAATTAATTAACGCAGACCGAACCGCAGCTTTTTTTTCTGTGGACAAACGTTTTCTGTGGCAGAACGTCATTTTCTGTCAATTAATTTTATTCGAAAACTAAAAGGCCAACACAAAGAGTCATCCAGATAAATACTCTACTTTAAAAATTATTCCAATCGACCAGTTATTTAATGACGTCACCAGCATTGAATGACGTCACAAGCATTCGTTTCCAAAAATTCCGTGGGGCACTGAATCGGTGATTTAAAATCGTTTTTTTCGGGTAGAAAAAATAACATTTTTGGAAAAAAAAGTATTGGAATGGCCTCTAATGGCCTTTCGGCTGATCTATATCCCAAAAAAAAAGATATTTTTTTTAAATGGGAAAGCCCCATTCGTTCTAACAAGGCCAACACAAAAATAGAGGCCACGACCCTGAAAAAATCAGCTGTTCTCCCGGGGCTGAATTTTACATTGGGTCTTATGGGAGGTCAGACGTTTTTTTATGATATTTTCAAAATGGCACTACAGATTTCCGCAAAATTTCAGTGAAATATTCTCAGACACCATCCCGATATTCCACCAAAGGTTTGTAAGGAAGCAACATGATTAAAAGGTTACAATCTTCAAGATTTAGCATTCCTTATTTTGAATTCAAATTACCCGCCATGTACCACATGCCAACTGTTATATTTGACATGTATTTGACTTTGTCATATGTGATTGTTACATTCGCTTCAGCTTTAAACTTAATTTTTGTGTGAGCTAATGAAGCGGCTATGAAAAATTAGGGCTTACTATACATTTTAAAAAAATTGTTCTGCCAGAATAAAGTAAAAACAATCTCAAAAACGGCTTTAATTAACAAAAAATCAAATATCCATGAACCGCCATTCCAACTTCAAAATTTTAAAGACAATCAGCTGTGTCGTAACGTGACCATCAAAAAAAAATCAGCCCCGGATGTGACGTCAACAAAGTGGAGGATCGTGGCCCGTCCATTTTGATAGCCCTGGTTCTAAATAATGTTGCAACGACCGTCCGCTAGATGTCTAGAAAAATAAGGTCACTGATCCAAGCAAAACCTTTTTACAAAATGATTAAAATGTAGGAAAAAAAGTAAAGATTGAGGACTGATAAGGAGGAAAGAGGCGCGGCCGCCGTTGTGTTTCGATGTTTATCGTTTTTTAGTAAAATTTCCAAAAATCTGTAGATTTGGATCCAAAATCGGATATCGAAATCCAAAATCCGTAGATCTACAGATAAATCCGTAGGGTTGGCAACACTGACCAGGACCAACATAAAAAAACCATAGCGCCAGCGCCATCTTATGCTAAAATTGTTATGCTGTGAGTGGTGAGTGTGAAAAACTCACTGAACCGCGCCGCAAATCCCTTTGTCTATAGGGCTGTCTAACAAAACATATGATCAAATCCAAGATGTCTTCCATAGGACAGACAAACCGATTTCCCATAAGCCGTAATGTTAACAAAAACGTAAATTTTACAAAAACGACAAGAGCTTTAGTCTCAAAAATTAATCAGTTTTAAGAATAGATCCTTTGTGCATATGGGAAAAATGCGTTTTTCTTAAAAATATTAAACTAAAGCGAGAAAATCTGAAATAAAAGGGACCATGTTTTCTTCAAAAAAGTAGGTTATGTTTTTGTTTATTTTGTTTTTTTTTTAACTTTTTTTCTAGTTTTTTCACTTATTTTGAATTACTACATGGGCGCACCAAGGGGGCGGGGGGCTAGGGGGCCGGACCCCCCAAACCACATATTTTTTTAGATATTTTCCATATATTTCATGAGTAAACAGAAAAAATAGCATAAAGTACATCATGAGACCTCTGGGGCCCCCCAAAGGTTTTTGAAGTTTTTTGACCAATGAATCAATGAACTAGCAGCCCAAGGTAGGGGAAAGTAGTTCTATTCAAAGAGCTCACTTCAAGGCTCACTTAACAGAGACGAAATTGAAATAGACTAAACTTTTCTCATCAGATTCAGGTTTTCTATTAGGATCTTTTGTTGTACTTGACTAAACCTTTTGCTAAGTAATAGGCCTTCTATAGCATTAAACTGTGAAAAATATTTCACTATGATTTTTAGGTTTAGACAAAGTTTAATCACGGATCACCTTAACAAAGGTGATCCGTGGTTTAATTGTTTTAACCCTCCAGTAGTAAAATGAAAAAGAGGCACAACTTATAGGTAGGTCAGTCCAACAGATCAATATGCACATATAAGTTCCAACCAAGGTTGGTCAAGCAAACTTCTAATAAGTACTTTACAAAATATGTTTATTTAAAAAAATATAAGTAAACATTAGGTATATAAAAAAAACTTGCAAAATTAAAATACAGTTTTTTCTTGTCATTGGCCTCACACACCATACATCACCATATGATTTTCCATGAACTATAATACATAGGGCTTAAGTACGGTCAAATTCATCAGCTCACAACAGTAAGTATTGTTCAAATTTTACAACAGTACAATATTCGTTGTTGTATTACTACTGTTACTATTACTTTTATTACTGTTTTTTTGTAACAATATTTGCTCAATTATGTATCTAAAAGTTTATGCAAATAAACATATACTCTACTCTACAATTGGGCGTAACAGCATATGACCCATTAGGAGTATTAAAAACCAAATTTTTTTGAGAGAAATTGAAAAAAATATCTGAGAGAACTTATTTGTTTTTCTTGTGGTCATCAAAGTCAACAAAGATTACTTTTTTATCCATCTATTATTAATGATGCCAAAAAATTTTTTTTTGGTAATAAGCTCAGTACATTACCGGAGAAATTTCACAACAGGACTTGTAGTAGGTCCAGTCAGATACTATACAAATTTTACGGTGCACAAGTTTTAGGTGTCAAAAAGCATGGAAATAAAGGAAAATTTGCACCAAAATAGTTTAAGATAAAAAGAGGTTTGAGTTAGGGAGACTGTCAAACACACCAGTTTATTCTAAACTGTTTTGAGGTCTGTAAAATAAATATTTATTAAAGAAAAAGAAACTTTGATGATACAGGACTTCACTCGACACTATACAGGACGCTACACTACCAAAAGTTTATTTAAGGTTCTGTAGGATGGTGTACAAATTTGGTTCAGCTCATTATTCACACTTTAACCTCATATTGTTTTCCTTTTCTTTCTTCTCGGGACCCTTTTTTCAACCATCATTTTTAAAATTTTTCAACCATTTTGAAACAATAATCCATTCAGGAGAGACCCAGTCATGATCATTGCTGTATTCTAGTTTTGAAAGTTGCTTGCCTAGAATAGTAAAAAAATCATAGTGCAATATTTCTTACAGTTTAACACAATTCTATGTTACACTTCTGCAAAAGGTCCACTCAAGCACAAAAAAAGATCCCACTAGAACATGTTGCCAAAATGGCAGTTGCACATTTATCCAAAACAAACCTGACAAAAAACTTTCGAATATTTCAATTTATCCTCTGTTAAGTCAGGTAATAGAGCACTTATCCACTTTCTTTTCCCTTCTTTGAGCTGATACCTAGTTCATTTAAATCAAGATGATTTTTTAAGGTCAAAATACTTGGCATTCCATCAAAACTAACATTATCAAGCTCTCCCCAGCTGCCACAATTCATAACAGCACAGAAACTAATAATAATGATTCAAACTGAGTAAAAAACTGGAAAAAAAGTAAAAAAAAAACAAAAGTAAATAAAAACATAACCTGACTTTTGAACGAAACATGGTCCCTTTTATTTGAGATTTACTGGCTTCAATTGATTTTTTTTAAGAAAAACGCATTTTTCCCATGTGTACAAAGGTTCAATACTTAAAACAGCATCTTTGTTGTAAGTTAAATCGTTTCACTTTTTTTTTAAAATTACGTTTTTGTTAACATTGCGGCTTATGGGAAAACGCTTTGTCTGTCCCATGGCGACCATCTTGGATCGAAAAACAGCTGATCGTGACAGTTCGTTAGACAAGCTAATGGTGAGTGTGTCATTTGTAGAGTTGGGCAAAACAGTGATTTTCGACTAACCGGTGAAGTAGCGACAGCGATTTATAAGTAACTAGTGATTTTTAGGGTCGGTTTATCAATGGAGGGATACCCCTCGAGTTAGAGATAGCCCGGGGTTAAAGTTGTCAAAAGTGTTTATTCATCCAAAGTTAACTGCAAACTCGAGGGTTAACCCTAGGCTAACTTGACCCGCGCTCGAACGGCAGGGTAGCGTATTTAGCTCTGGGTTAACGTCAAAATTTCTAATTATTTTGAAGTGTTTTTTTTTATTTTGATTGATTTTTCTCAAAAGCATAACATTTAACTTGTGTACTTCAATTTTTGTGTTAAATAGGATGCTCCGGTGATACTTTTTATGGTGTGAGGCTGAGATGATGGAATTCCCCACAGACCAACCAATAATAAATATTATTTTTTCAATAAATATCTCACCTGCCAACAGAGCTATACCTAATATGCAGGTGCAAGTACCGAGCCACAATATAGACCCACTGGCGGTCGCAGCGGAAGGGCTGTAAGGCCCATTCACATATGAATCTTCATCAATATGTTTACCAGTTTTATTATAATTACTAATTTATGTATATAATTGTAAAACTTTTAATATGTATTTAAAAATGCAAAATAAAAAGTGAATGTATATTTCAAACACTGTTTTTTAATCTTTTATTTGGCAGTCCCTCAAAAATGACTATTAAGTTCTTTTTTTATACAACCGTTTAGGAATCAGAAATAATCAACAATTAAATTTATATATGTATTGTACGTAACATCAAAATAAAATACTTAAATTATTGCAACATGCTAGAGCACTTTTATAATTAAAAAAATATGTTACAGAATAAATATTATATCACATCAAGGTTTTTAAACACTTTCTGGTCATCCAGGAAGCATCTGCTAGCTCTGCACAGGGGGGTGTTTGTAAATCAGTCATTCCGGGATAACAGGTTGATGTGTCAGAAACTAGTACCATTATTTCTTGTTGATGTGCCTAATTGATATTTCTTTATTAAAATGTAGAAGTCTGTTGGTTTCCTTGTAAAGACATGACCTGTAACAGAAATAAAATAGGTGTAGTAGTTTAAAAATAAACTTAAAAAATGCAGAATTATGATCCAATACCAAAGATATTAATCCATTTGCTTTTAACTTATTTTATCTCTTAAATTATCTAGCTTTAATAAGTAGATAGGTACATATAGATGCATTTTTATAATTAGTAGTTAAGTATAACAGAAACAATTTACAAAGTTGGAACTACATGCTATAATTTTTATGTAGCTAAATTATTTTCATCATACATATAGTAGATACTAACTGGCTAGAGTCAATGAATACACGATAGTTGTATTCATTGCTAGAGTACAATAACTGAAGAAGTTTTTTCCAAATAATATTTTTTAACAAAACACCCAATACAAAAAACATATGATTATAACCACAAAATGTCAAAAATTTCACAGACTAATAAAATAAAAAGGGAAAACTTGATGGTCGATTGTTACCAGCATTGCCAACCTGCGAGTTTCGGAGCTCTGGGTTAAAATCGCGTGGATAAACACTTTTTAGCTCGAGGGTTACCCCAAGGTTAGAGTTGGCCCAGGGCTAGCTAACACGACGAGATACCCCGTCATTGATTAACCGGCCCTTAACGGTGATTTCAATCACTGTATAAAATATTTCTATTTTGGTGTTCTGTCATTTCTATTATTCATTCTTCATTCACTATTTTACCTAGTAAAATATTTCTATTATTCATTCTTCATTCACTATTTTACCTAGTATTACGGAGAGCATCCCCTGCGGCTGCGGCTATACAGTTATGTAGGCCGCGAAAAAGGTTACCTAATATTCGGTAGTGCTATTTATGATTTAACCGGCTAGTTGAAAATCATCGTTTTCGTAGGTTACGGTGAAACGTGAAACGCGATTTCACTGCCAAATATGCGTTCTACCCATCAGGTGACGCTGCATTTAAAACCGGTGCAAATCCATATGCTATCACGTGATGCGTTTTTTGAATCGGGGTGGGCATGCGTTGGTGGAAACCACAAACAGGGTATTCGGGTGCGATCAGCGACACGACGTCGTGAGACGCGACGTTCCTTAGATACCGGTAATAATATTTACCAATCACTGAATAACTGCTTGTGCAGAATGTCGATAACCGGTTTCACTGTTACTGAATCGCAGTGATCGATATATCGCCCATCTCTAGTCATTTGTCAAACAATGTTTTGATATGTCAATTTGATTTGCACAGATTAGGTAAATATTGTAATATTGATTTGTTTATAAATTTTGCAACAAAATAAATCATAGGTCAATATTTTTTTAATTTCTTTTGTGAACAACCTTAAAAGCGCGCGAGCACAAGCTCAATAAATTCCAGTTTTTTAACAGGTACTACAAAAACGTCCAGAGAATGGTTTGAAAAATATTTGTGAATTTTAAGCTGCATTTATAAAGGCAAAAAGGTTTTCTTTACCTCCTTCTCACCCTTCCCTACTAATCAGGATACCAAACATAGAATTTAGGAATTATTCATTACATTACAAATTATTTGTAAACACCCTTGTAGAATTTTCTTTACTCTTGCTGTGTAAAAAGTACGTAAACCCTGCCTAATATCACATATTTTGTAGATATAAGTGTGAAAATTTGGTCAAAATGTTTTGCTGGAGAGTCCCGAAGGAGGAGCAGCCCTTTCGTGAAGTTGAGCCATTCAGAGAAAGAGGTAAGGACATCTAATTTTAATAATAAACTGTCAATACCAAAATTACAAACAAATATAATGCTCAAACAGTAGCAAAAATTGATATACAGAGTCTCAAGAAAAAAAGCTTGTTTATTGCATTAGTTTCATTAGTACTAACGCAGCACCTATAGACATTATTTTTAGCTTAACCAGGCAAAATCAATGGTATATGTAATGTGACCCAAGTTTTTATTTTTCAATTTACTGATTTAATATGCAAAGCTGAGGGGTGAACAGCTAACCCAAAATGTGTACACTGATTGTGAAAATCCACAATCTTTTGCTAAGATTGTGAGGGATTGTGGCAAGATTGTGAGGGATTGTGGCAAGATTGTGAGGGATTGTGGCAAGATTGTGAAAGCTTGTGAGGGATTGTGGCAAGATTGTGAGGGATTGTGAAGGATTGTGGTAAGATTGTGAAGGTTTGTGGTAAGATTGTGGGTGATTGGGAGGGATTGTGAAAGATTGTGAGGGATGGTGGAGGACTGTGCAGTGGCGTAACGCGCCTAAACAGGCGGGGTGGGCACTGTCCCATCCAAAATTCTTGCAACCAAAAAAAAAAAAACAAAAAAAGTCATCATGTCTATAGTTTCCTTTGCCGCCCTCTTCATTTACCGTTACCGGCCCTGCTGCTTAATAACTGAGGGGTGACCAGCTTACCCCAAAATGTGTACGCCATTTGCGAAAATCCACAATCTTTTGCTAAGATTGTGAGGGAACCCCAAAATGTGTACTCTGATTGCGAAACATTACAATCTTTTGCTAAGATTGTGAGGGATTGTGGTGAGATTGTGAATGATTGTGAGAGATTGTGACAGATTGTGGGTGATTGGGAGGGATTGTGTAAAGATTGTGAAGGATTGTGAACAGATTGTGAGAAATGTGTACACCGATTGTGAGAGCTGTTCACCCCTCGTGCAAAGCCCTTGGCAAACCCCCTTTTCAGAGAGGTACAACAGTATTCCTGGATGCATTTATTTACTAGAGCTTTTGTGAACTAGGTATATGCAGCTTTTTTCATGAGACACCCTGTATATATGTTTTTTTCTACTATTTTATCTCATATTTATAGTTTCAGTAAGTGCAGCAAAAATTGCAGTTGAAATTCCTTTTTTTATGTTGCTCTCTGGTAAATCTCAGAATATTAAAAAATATAAAGTTTACAAGGCAAGAAAAAAATTAGAATTTTATAAAAAAATAATTTTTATTTAGTGAGCATCAAATTTTACAAAAGGTAGTTACTACTTACAGGGTGTCCCGTTATATTTTTTCCCACCCTTTTAGACTATTAATAATTGATATAGGAATATACAAGAAATTGTGTTTGAATTCGTGAAATTTTTACTTTTAAATTGCATCTTGACTTTATTCCTGATGCTTACCATATTTGACAGGCACTCAAATTTATACTATACTACTTATGCACAACTCACAATATAAAATAGCTAGAACATAATATAAAATAGTAGCACATTAGGGAACATTCTTAAATTAAGTAGCACAAAAATTCAGGATTTTTGACACCCCCCTCCCCGTTGGTATCACATTTTTATTTAAAAAAACACTAAATAAACCCCCTCTCCCCTTGAGTGTTATGTAATTTAAGAATGTCCCTTAGAAATTGAATACACAATGTCTAAGAGTTAAAAGGTAATTAATTATATTGAGAGTAATACACTATACTGTGAACAAAACAATTATGCTAAAATTCTTACTCTACTTTAAAAAGGAGTTTTTTATACTCTAAGGATAGTCCTCAGGATAGTCACTGTGTTGACAATGTTAACAGAACTGGTTTTCTTCAATTCAATTTCTGGATTTCTATGAGATTGCATCTCTTCTGAGATAGCCTAAATAAGTAAGTACTAAGGTAAGTACTTTTTAGATGTCCACTAAAAGTATTTAGTTTTTCTGTTTTTTGTAGGTTTGGGAAGTAAGAAAAATTTAAGTTTATTTTTTTGCTAACAACACCCTATTTTCCGCTTTTCTCCTCTAAAAATGAATAAAACCAGAATTATAAAAATTATCTACAGTGTTGCCAGAGCAACATAAAATTTTATTCTTCAATGTTTCTTTTAATTTTATGTATATGTGAATTTAAGCCATGTAACAAAGGCACCATAAATGTTGATTCATGATCAAACCATAAAAAAATTCAATCACAAAACGGACAAACTGTAAAAAAGTAGAAAAATCAAAAGAGAAGATAGCAATTTAAGTGAAATATATTTCTGTCAATCCATAAAATTGCTGAAAATAATATAGTTGAAAATAATTTAAACGAATCATAATTTCTCTGTTCTGTAAAAATGTCGAAAATAATATACTTGAAAATTAAACGCGCGATACGGAATGGAGAAGAGGCGCAAAATTAGCAAAACGTAATTATGTCGAAACATAAAAAGGTCGAACCGTTAAAAGGTCGAATCGGAAACTCGTCGATTCTATAACGCAGCTGCAAAAAACTTCCCATCTTGCCAAATGTACTGTCACAACATACTAGCCCCACCTAAGAGCTTATCCATATCTAAGCTGTCAGCGATAGTTCAGTGAATTTAGCTAAGACATTTTGCTAAATATGGCAACATGGCACCTTGATTTTCGACTTTGTAACTATGTTTTAGTTATTTTGCATCTCTTCTCAATTGCGTTTTGCGCCTTTAATTTTCGACTATATTATTTTCGACATTTTTACAGATCGACGAAATTACGATTCGTTTAAATTATTTTCGACTAGGTAGTTAATTTCGACAATTTTATGGATCGACAAAATTACGTTTTGCTTGAACTGCTTTGTTTTTTTTTTCGACTTGTTTACGGTTCGGCCTTTTCATGATTCAATTTTTTTATGGGTCGATCATTTTGCAAATCAGAATTTCGATGATTTTACGTTTCGACATTTTTACGGATCGACAAAATGTATTTTGTCTAAATTATTTTCGACAATGTTACGGATCGACGAAACTACGTTTAGTTTAAATTATTTTCGTCTATTTTATTTCGATTGTTTTATTTTCGACCAAATTAGAGTCCAATTTTTTTTTCAACCATTTTGATTTTGACAAAACTTTTATTTATTTATCTTTTTAAATTCTACATATAATTTTAGATTCTTTCTATATTTAATAAGATTGGTGTGAAACTAGCAGCCACCTTACAGCAGCCAAAGTGTGAAGTTAGCAGCCACTTACAGCAGCCAAAATGTGAAGTTAGCAGCCACATTTGGCAGCCTAACAAAAAAGTATATTTTCAAAAATTATTTCATTGAGAAGCTGCAAAAACCTTGGTAAATAACTTTTTTTATTAAGAAATGGAGAATTTGAGAAATTTGGAAAAAAATAAAAAATCCAAAAAAATTTAAAAGTCCTCTTTAAAAATATAGTTACGCAATGAAACTTGGTAGAGTGTTTAAGTTGCCTACAACTAGTCATCTGTGGAAGCGGCTGCTCCTTGTTCCCGGTTTAACATGTTCAAATGGAAAAAAAATGGAAAAACAGAAAAAAATTCAAAAGTCACCTTCAAAAACATAGTTACGCAATGAAACTTGGTAAGGTGTTTAAGTAACCTACAACTAGTCATGTGTGTAAGCGGCTGCTACTTGTTCCCGGTTTAACATGGTGAAATGGAAAAAAAATGGAAAAACAGAAAAAAATTCAAAAGTCACCTTCAAAAACATAGTTACGCAATGAAACTTGGTAGGGTGTTTAAGTAACCTACAACTAGTCATGTGTGTAAGCGGCTGCTACTTGTTCCTGGTTTAACATGGTCAAATGGAAAAAAAATGAAAAACAGAAAAAAAAATCAAAAATCACCTTCAAAAACATAGTTACGCAATGAAACTTGGTAGGGTGTTTAAGTTGCCTACAACTAGTCATCTGTGGAAGCGGCTGCTCCTTGTTCCCGGTTTAACATGGTGAAATGGAAAAAAAATGGAAAAAGAGAAAAAAATTCAAAAGTCACCTTCAAAAACATAGTTACGCAATGAAACTTGGTAAGGTGTTTAAGTTGCCTACAACTAGTCATCTGTGGAAGCGGCTGCTCCTTGTTCCCGGTTTAACATGGTGAAATGGAAAAAAAATGGAAAAACAGAAAAAAATTCAAAAGTCACCTTCAAAAACATAGTTACGCAATGAAACTTTGTAGGGTGTTTAAGTTGCCTACAACTAGTCATCTGTGGAAGCGGCTGCTCCTTGTTCCCGGTTTAACATGGTGAAATGGAAAAAAAATTGAAAAACAGAAAAAAATTCAACTCACCTTCAAAAACATAGTTACGCATTGAAACTTGGTATGGTGTTTAAGTAACCTACAACTAGTCATGTGTGTAAGCGGCTGCTACTTGTTCCCGGTTTAACATGGTGAAATGGAAAAAAAATGGAAAAACGGAAAAAAATTCAAAAGTCACCTTCAGAAACATAGTTACGCAATGAAACTTGGTAGGGTGTTTAAGTAACCTACAACTAGTCATGTGCGTAAGCGGCTGCTACTTGTTCCCGGTTTAACATGGTGAAATGGAAAAAAAATGGAAAAACAGAAAAAAATTCAAAAGTCACCTTCAAAAACATAGTTACGCAATGAAACTTGGTAGGGTGTTTAAGTTGCCTACAACTAGTCATCTGTGGAAGCGGCTGCTCCTTGTTCCCGGTTTAACGTGGTGAAATGGAAAAAAAATTGAAAAACAGAAAAAAAATCAAAAGTCACCTTCAAAAACATAGTTACGCAATGAAACTTTGTAGGGTGTTTAAGTAACCTACAACTAGTCACGTGTGCAAGCGGCTGCTACTTGTTCCCGGTTTAACATGGCGAAATGGAAAAAAAATGGAAAAACAGAAAAAAATTCAAAAGTCACCTTCAAAAACATAGTTACGCAATGAAACTTTGTAGGGTGTTTAAGTAACCTACAACTAGTCATGTGTGTAAGCGGCTGCTACTTGTTCCCGGTTTAACATGGTGAAATGGAAAAAAAATGGAAAAACAGAAAAAAATTCAAAAGTCACCTTCAAAAACATAGTTACGCAATGAAACTTTGTAGGGCGTTTAAGTATCCTACAGCTAGTCATGTGTGTAAGCGGCTGCTACTTGTTCCCGGTTTAACATGGTGAAATGGAAAAAAATGGAAAAACACAAAAAAATTTAAAAGTCACCTTCAAAAACATAGTTACGCAATGAAACTTGGTAGGGTGTTTAAGTTGCCTACAACTAGTCATCTGTGGAAGCGGCTGCTCCTTGTTCCCGGTTTAACGTGGTGAAATGGAAAAAAAATTGAAAAACAGAAAAAAAATCAAAAGTCACCTTCAAAAACATAGTTACGCAATGAAACTTTGTAGGGTGTTTAAGTAACCTACAACTAGTCACGTGTGCAAGCGGCTGCTACTTGTTCCCGGTTTAACATGGTGAAATGGAAAAAAAATGGAAAAACAGAAAATAATTCAAAAGTCACCTTCAAAAACATAGTTACGCAATGAAACTTTGTAGGGTGTTTAAGTAACCTACAACTAGTCATGTGTGTAAGCGGCTGCTACTTGTTCCCGGTTTAACATGGTGAAATGGAAAAAAAATGGAAAAATAGAAAAAAATTCAAGTCACCTTCAAAAACATAGTTACGCAATGAAACTTTGTAGGGTGTTTAAGTTGCCTACAACTAGTCATCTGTGGAAGCGGCTGCTCCTTGTTCCCGGTTTAACATGGTGAAATGGAAAAAAAAATGGAAAAACAGAAAAAAATTCAAAAGTCACCTTCAAAAACATAGTTACGCAATGAAACTTTGTAGGGCGTTTAAGTATCCTACAGCTAGTCATGTGTGTAAGCGGCTGCTACTTGTTCCCGGTTTAACATGGTGAAATGGAAAAAAAATGGAAAAACAGAAAAAAATTCAAAAGTTTCCTTCAAAAACATAGTTACGCAATGGCGCGTGGTAGGGTGTTTAAGTTGCCTACAACTAGTCATCTGTGGAAGCGGCTGCTCCTTGTTCCCGGTTTAACATGGTGAAATGGAAAAAAAATGGAAAAACAGAAAAAAATTCAAAAGTCACCTTCAAAAACATAGTTACGCAATGAAACTTGGTATGGTGTTTAAGTAACCTACAACTAGTCATGTGTGTAAGCGGCTGCTACTTGTTCCCGGTTTAACATGGTGAAATGGAAAAAAAATGGAAAAATAGAAAAAAATTCAAAAGTCACCTTCAAAAACATAGTTACGCAATGAAACTTTGTAGGGTGTTTAAGTAACCTACAACTAGTCATGTGTGTAAGCGGCTGCTACTTGTTCCCGGTTTAACATGGTGAAATGGAAAAAAAATGGAAAAACAGAAAAAAAAATCAAAAATCACCTTCAGAAACATAGTTACGCAATGAAACTTGGTAGGGTGTTTAAGTTGCCTACAACTAGTCATCTGTGGAAGCGGCTGCTCCTTGTTCCCGGTTTAACATGGTGAAATGGAAAAAAAATGGAAAAAGAGAAAGAAATTCAAAAGTCACCTTTAAAAACATAGTTACGCAATGAAACTTGGTAGGGTGTTTAAGTTGCCTACAACTAGTCATCTGTGGAAGCGGCTGCTCCTTGTTCCCGGTTTAACATGGTGAAATGGAAAAAAAATGGAAAAACAGAAAAAAATTCAAAAGTCACCTTCAAAAACATAGTTACGCAATGAAACTTGGTATGGTGTTTATGTAACCTACAACTAGTCATGTGTGTAAGCGGCTGCTACTTGTTCCCGGTTTAACATGGTGAAATGGAAAAAAAATGGAAAAACAGAAAAAAATTCAAGTCACCTTCAAAAACATAGTTACGCAATGAAACTTGGTAGGGTGTTTAAGTTGCCTACAACTAGTCATCTGTGGAAGCGGCTGCTCCTTGTTCCCGGTTTAACATGGTGAAATGGAAAAAAAAATGAAAAAACAGAAAAAAATTCAAAAGTCACCTTCAAAAACATAGTTACGCAATGAAACTTGGTAAGGTGTTTAAGTAACCTACAACTAGTTATGTGTGCAAGCGGCTGCTACTTGTTCCCGGTTTAACATGGCGAAATGGAAAAAAAATGGAAAAACAGAAAAAAATTCAAAAGTCACCTTCAAAAACATAGTTACGCAATGAAACTTGGTAGGGTGTTTAAGTTGCCTACAACTAGTCATCTGTGGAAGTGGCTGCTCCTTGTTCCCGGTTTAACATGGTGAAATGGAAAAAAAATGGAAAAACAGAAAAAAATTCAAAAGTCACCTTCAAAAACATAGTTGCGCAATGAAACTTGGTATGGTGTTTATGTAACCTACAACTAGTCATGTGTGTAAGCGGCTGCTACTTGTTCCCGGTTTAACATGGTGAAATGGAAAAAAAATGGAAAAACAGAAAAAAATTCAAGTCACCTTCAAAAACATAGTTACGCAATGAAACTTTGTAGGGTGTTTAAGTAACCTACAACTAGTCATGTGTGTAAGCGGCTGCTACTTGTTCCCGGTTTAACATGGTGAAATGGAAAAAAAATGGAAAAACAGAAAAAAATTCAAAAGTCACCTTCAAAAACATAGTTACGCAATGAAACTTGGTAGGGTGTTTAAGTTGCCTACAACTAGTCATCTATGGAAGCGGCTGCTCCTTGTTCCCGGTTTAACATGGTCAAATGGAAAAAAAATGGAAAAAGATAAAAAAATTCAAAAGTCACCTTCAAAAACATAGTTACGCAATGAAACTTAGTAGGGTGTTTAAGTAACCTACAACTAGTCATGTGTGTAAGCGGCTGCTACTTGTTTCCGGTTTAACATGGTCAAATGGAAAAAAAATGGAAAAACAGAAAAAAATTCAAGTCACGTTAAAAAATATATTTACGCAATTAAACTTGGTAGGGTGTTTAAGCCGAAAAGAGCAACCTTGGCTCTTATCTGCTTTAACTAGGAACATACTTTACAAGTAGTAAACTCTGTAAGCATCACCCCCCAGTTTAACATAAATAAATACACAAAAAATTAAGAACAAGAAAAATATAAAAAATCACCTTTCTAAATATATTTAGACATATAAAGCTTGTAACTACAAATTAACTTTTAAGATCGCCTTAGATAGTTATAGTCTGTCAGACTTATCAGATGTTCGTCAATTTGGCACATTCAATTATGTTAATGTTCCTATTACCGACATACAAATAAGAAGAAGGTGGCTTATTTTAAGACTAAAAGTTTCCATGACTGCCTTGTTTTCGATCTGCATAGTGTTCTCGTTTTTTTTTCGTTTAGAGACCTTGCAGTTTATTTCAATATTCGTCATTAGACATGGTAATAAATTTAAAAATCTAGAAAGAGATATTTTTCATCGAAAATGCACTTTTTTTCCCTCGCCCTGAACCTGGTGTGTCATTGGTATGTAAATTCTAAACTATAAAATAAATTATTTGTTTTATCTAAAAACATTTTGGTTTCTTGCATTTTTTTAACCGCGACCGTTAACGAGAAAAGAATTAACTATTCTGATTGGACCGTAGTGTCTTAATCTGGCAAGGCTTTCGTGATTTTCACTAACAGCCAGGCTAATTTTCTCAATATACATATGCTATAACCTAGCATGTTAAAAAATTTAAAAACTAGGAATTTAAATTTAAAAAATCTACTAATTTTCCAATTTTCAAGACGCCGTGCCGCCAGATGCATTTATCAACTTTGTAAATCAGCCAGACTTAGTTTACTTATTTTATCGTGCGTGTATTATAGCATCAATTCGGATCCACAAATTTTCAGCTAGACGTAGTAGCCACTACTTAATGTGAGCCACATTTCTTTTCTTATAATGTTCGTAATCTCTTATTCTTCGGGTCGGTTTATCAATAGAGGGTTAGCCCTGACCCGTAAGTTATCTTTGATAGCTTTCTTTTTTGGCATGTGGTAAATATGTCAGTCATCTTTTTTTAACCCACGGGTCAGGGCTAACCCTCTATTGATAAAGCGGCCCTTAGTATGAAAGATTTAGAAATAAGAAGACTCATGCCATTTTTTAATATTTAGTAAAATCATCGCCAAACTGAAAACTTTTTGATTATTATCACCAACATACCTACTAATTCACACCTACTAAGAAAATAAGTTTTAAAAAAATTTACTGCCTCCCCGACTATTACCAAAGTTACACAGCTCTGTTTCCAAAATGCATTTTTTTGCATACATGATCCCGATTAGGGCTGCCACCTGTCCGCCCAAAACCAATCCGGTTCTTTTTATGAAGTCGTCTCTGTGTATATTGTGGAAAAAAATTACATAGTGGTGTTTATTATTTTCGCCACTGTTATTGTTTTCAGCATTTTTAATTGCTCAGTTCGTGAGATATCTACTTTTTAGACCAGGCAATTGTCACAATGATCTGGCAGTATGTTGGAAAATTAATGTAAATAGAGGTGTGTATTTCTGTAGCCCGTTGAGAATACAGGAGGTGGCGTGGGAACACTCCTACTTTTCAGCTACCACTAAATATATCTTATTTTTTAATTCCAGTTAAAAAATACAATTACATCAATCGCAATCTGTTATTAAATTTACCTGCGCGCCATTTTTTAAAATTTTCCATAAAAACTACTTTATTGTCAAAAAACATATCGCGGCGAATTCTATTGTCAAATTAATAATAATAATAATAATAATAATAATAATAATAATAAATTGTCTTTATTGAAAAAAATGCCATGTACAATATTGCTGGAAATTTAATAAAATTAAAAAAAAAAGCACTTTTCAAAGGGCGAAGTCTAGCTGACAGTCCAGCTACTCAACATTAACCCTTATTAAAAAGCTAACACTGATAAAAACATAAAAAAAACAAATATTTTAGATTTTTCGGGCTCCTTGGCCTCTTCCTTAGGGAAGAATTCTTCTAAAACAAAAAATCTTATAAAATGTCATATACCAAAATCATGAGAATTTATACCTGATTTAGTCATACGGTTTTTAAACATTTCTCTTGAAATCTTTTAAATTTGCACAGGGCATCTGAAAAATCTAAAACCCATTTCTCACATAATAAGATTTTGTTACAAAACGACACAATAAATACAACTTTTCAGGAAACGCAAATAACTGATGATATGATTTTTTGTAGCTTTTGCTTTTTTCTATAAATACATCTAGTTCTAAGCACGATTTATCAATTTTTTTTGGGATGCTTGTGAGATGCGCGTCTAGAGTGACTTAGTAAAGCACTTCCGCCTACATGATGAAAATTTTGCTTTCATTTCATTACCAATGGATATTTAGGTGTACTTTTTTGACTTAGGTCTTGGGGTAGCTCATTTTCTCGTTGAAGCAATGAATGTATTAAAAATGTCATGAGTTTTTCCGGATATTTTAATCGGTTTTTTTGCAGCTCTTTGTTATTTCTTAATCCTTTAAGGTGGTAACCCTAATAAAGCTGGGTCCGAGAACTAGAAAGTGCACTTCAAAGACACAGGTAGCAAACGGTAGTCCTTCGCAAATTAATTATATAACAGGAAATTCCAAAATAGTAATTTTAAGGGTTGTACTTATACAGAACCCGCTTATAATAAAATAGAGGGTTTATAGTACAATGAATAGAGGAGTTTTACCCTACAAAAAGCCGATAAAGTTATCTTATATAAAGCGGCATAATAGTTCAATGAATAGGTCTTGGGGTAGCTCATTTTCTCGTTGAAGCAACCGAACCGAACCGAATGTATTAAAAATGTCATGAGTTTTTCCGGATATTTTAATCGGTTTTTTTTGCAGCTCTTTGTTATTTCTTAATCCTTTAAGGTGGTAACCCTAATAAAGCTGGGTCTGAGAACTAGAAAGTGCACTTCAAAGACACAGGTAGCAAACGGTAGTCCCTCGCAAATTAATTACAGTTGAACCTCTCTAACTCGAACCTCTATAACTCGAACCTCTCTATAACTCGAACATTTTAAGTGGTCCCTGCACTTTTTACACGTATTTTAACCTCTTTAACTCGAGTTTCTATAACTCGAACTGTTTTGGTTGTCCCTTCAGGTTCGAGTTATAGAGGTTCGACTGTATATAACAGGAAATTCCAAAATAGTAATTTTAAGGGTCGTACTTATACAGAACCCGCTTATAATAAAATAGAGGGTTTAAAGTACAATGAATAGAGGAGTTTTACCCTACAAAAAGCCGATAAAGTTATCTTATATAAAGCGGCATAATAGTTCAATGAATAGAGGTCAAAATAGGGGGGTTACCCTACAAAAGGTCCGGTAGTTCTGAATTTTGGATATATTGTGAAGCGCAGTAGGGTACTTAAAAATCTGTGTTTTCGTCACCCCCACCCCTGTGCTCCCTCCGCCATCTTAAAAAAACCATCAAAAATTGGCACTTTTTTTAGTTTTTTGCCTTTAATTTCGTTCCAGTACACTAAATCGCAAAAAGAGTTATATGAAATTTTTTAGAGGATATAATTATCTACAATTGGGTGGTACTATAGTTGTCCTGCGAGCAGTAGTAACGGATTTTATCAGCTACAACATCCATTCTTTAAATGTATTTTTAAATATTGTAATGGAGTGGGAGTAACATTTAACTTAAAGTAAGTTAAAAAATAATATTTTTTTTAAATTTAGTGCTTTAAACGGCACGTTTTTTATATATTTATATTTTTTTGTATAAATTTAGTGACGTAAAAAACGGTAAGCGAGCTTAGGGGTCAAACACCTCCTACCAAACTAACTACCTCTTCAAAAACCCCCCCAGACCCCCCGAAATCTAACATATTCAGGTTTTCTCAAATTTTATCAAAAAATACGCTTCTAAGTTCTTCTAATTTTTTTCTCGTTAACGACCGCAAATAATTTATTTTGTAGTTTAGAATTTACATGCCAATGACACACGAGGTTCAGGGCGAGGGGAAAAAGTGCATTTTCGATGAAAAATATCTCTTTCTAGAATTTTAAATTTATTACTTACCATGTCTAATGACCAATATTGAAATAAACTGCAAGGTCTCTAAACAAAAAAAAAACGAGACCACTATGCTAAAATAAGCCATCTTCTTCTTATTTGTATGTCGGTATTAGGAACATTAACATAATTGAATGTGCCATATTGACGAACATCTAATAAGTCTGGCAAGGCTTTGGGGATTTCAAATAGTAGACAGATGGTATTTTAAGCTAGTTATAAAACAACCCATCATTTAATAAACTTTCACAACTAAAAAATAAGGGTACTCATTTCATCATCTTAATTTAGTATACCTTTTACTAGTACTATTTTTATACTATTTTATATTTTTAAAGCCACAAAAAAGTTATTATTATATCTTCTGATGCGTTTTCTGTCTAAACCGGAAACCATCCCTATCATATAACTAATTTTCCTTAGAATTGCTCAATAATTCATACTATCGATGTTTGCTGAGTTACAAATAAATTCTAAAAAAGGTCCCAGACTATAACTATCTAAGGCGATCTTAAAAGTTAATTTGTAGTTACAAGTTTTATATGTCTAAATATATTTATAAAGGTGATTTTTTATATTTTTCTTGTTCTTAATTTTTTGTATATTTATTTATGTTAAACTGGGGGGTGATGCTTACAGAGTTTACTACTTGTAAAGTATGTACCTAGTTAAAGCAGAAGAGCCAAGGTTGCTCTTTTCGGCTTAAACACCCTACCAAGTTTCATTGCGTAACTATGTTTCTGAAGGTGACTTTTGATTTTTTTTCTCTTTTTCCATTTTTTTTTTCCATTTGACCATGTTAAACCGGGAACAAGTAGCAGCCGCTTATACACATGACTAGCAGTAGGTTACCTAAACACCCTACAAAGTTTCATTGCGTAACTATGTTTTTGAAGGTGACTTTTGAATTTTTTTCTGTTTTTCCATTTTTTTTCCATTTCACCATGTTAAACCGGGAACAAGTAGCAGCCGCTTACACACATGACTAGTTGTAGGTTACTTAAACACTCTACCAAGTTTCATTGCGTAACTATGTTTCTGAAGGTGACTTTTGAATTTTTTTCTGTTTTTCCATTTTTTTTCCATTTCACCATGTTAAACCGGGAACAAGTAGCAGCCGCTTACACACATGACTAGCTGTAGGTTACCTAAACACCCTACCAAGTTTCATTGCGTAACTATGTTTCTGAAGGTGACTTTTCAATTTTTTTCTCTTTTTCCATTTTTTTTCCATTTCACCATGTTAAACCGGGAACAAGTAGCAGCCGCTTACACACATGACTAGTTGTAGGTTACTTAAACACCCTACAAAGTTTCATTGCGTAACTATGTTTTTGAAGGTGACTTTTGAATTTTTTTCTGTTTTTCCATTTTTTTTCCATTTGACCAAGTTAAACCGGAAACAAGTAGCAGCCGCTTATACACATGACTAGCAGTAGGCCACTTAAATACCCTACCAAGTTTCATTGCGTAACTATGTTTTTGAAGGTGACTTTTGAATTTTTTTCTGTTTTTCAATTTTTTTTCCATTTCACCATGTTAAACCGGGAACAAGTAGCAGCCGCTTACACACATGACTAGTTGTAGGTTACTTAAACACTCTACCAAGTTTCATTGCGTAACTATGTTTCTGAAGGTGACTTTTGATTTTTTTCTGTTTTTCCATTTTTTTTCCATTTCACCATGTTAAACCGGGAACAAGTAGCAGCCGCTTACACACATGACTAGTTGTAGGTTACTTAAACACCCTACCAAGTTTCATTGCGTAACTATGTTTCTGAAGGTGACTTTTAAATTTTTTTCTGTTTTTCCATTTTTTTTCCATTTGAACATGTTAAACCGGGAACAAGTAGCAGCCGCTTGCACACATGACTAGTTGTAGGTTACTTAAACACCTTACCAAGTTTCATTGCGTAACTATGTTTTTGAAGGTGACTTTTGAATTTTTTTCCCTTTTTCCATTTTTTTTCCATTTGACCATGTTAAACCGGGAACAAGTAGCAGTCGCTTAGATACATGACTACTTGTAGGTTACTTAAACACCCTACCAAGTTTCATTGCGTAACTATGTTTTTGAAGGTGATTTTTGATTTTTTTTCTGTTTTTCCATTTTTTTTCCATTTGACCATGTTAAACCGGGAACAAGTAGCAGCCGCTTACACACATGACTAGTTGTAGGTTACTTAAACACCCTACCAAGTTTCATTGCGTAACTATGTTTTTGAAGGTAGCTTTTGAATTTTTTTCTCTTTTTCCATTTTTTTTCCATTTGACCATGTTAAACCGGGAACAAGGAGCAGCCGCTTCCACAGATGACTAGTTGTAGGCAACTTAAACACCCTACCAAGTTTCATTGCGTAACTATGTTTTTGAAGGTGACTTTTGAATTTTTTTCTGTTTTTCAATTTTTTTTCCATTTCACCTTGTTAAACCGGGAACAAGTAGCAGCCGCTTACACACATGACTAGTTGTAGGTTACTTAAACACCCTACAAAGTTTCATTGCGTAACTATGTTTTTGAAGGTGACTTTTGAATTTTTTTCTGTTTTTCCATTTTTTTTTCCATTTGACCAAGTTAAACCAGGAACAAGTAGCAGCCGCTTATACACATGACTAGCAGTAGGCCACTTAAACACCCTACCAAGTTTCATTGCGTAACTATGTTTTTGAAGGTGACTTTTGAATTTTTTTCTGTTTTTCCATTTTTTTTCCATTTCGCCATGTTAAACCGGGAACAAGTAGCAGCCGCTTGCACACATGACTAGTTGTAGGTTACTTAAACACCTTACCAAGTTTTATTGCGTGACTATGTTTTTGAAGGTGACTTTTGAATTTTTTTCTGTTTTTCCATTTTTTTCCATTTCACCATGTTAAACCGGGAACAAGTAGCAGCCGCTTACACACATGACTAGTTGTAGGTTACTTAAACACCCTACAAAGTTTCATTGCGTAACTATGTTTTTGAAGGTGACTTTTGAATTTTTTTCTTATTTTCCATTTTTTTTCCATTTCACCATGTTAAACCGGGAACAAGTAGCAGCCGCTTACACACATGACTAGTTGTAGGTTACTTAAACACCCAAAAAGTTTCATTGCATAACTATGTTTTTGAAGGTGACTTTTGAATTTTTTTCTGTTTTTCCATTTTTTTTTCCATTTGAACATGTTAAACCGGGAACAAGGAGCAGCCGCTTCCACAGATGACTAGTTGTAGGCAACTTAAACACCCTACCAAGTTTCATTGCGTAACTATGTTTTTGAAGGTGACTTTTGAATTTTTTTCTGTTTTTCCATTTTTTTTCCATTTCACCATGTTAAACCGGGAACAAGTAGCAGCCGCTTACACACATGACTAGTTGTAGGTTACTTAAACACCCAAAAAGTTTCATTGCATAACTATGTTTTTGAAGGTGACTTTTGAATTTTTTTCTGTTTTTCCATTTTTTTCCATTTCACCTTGTTAAACCGGGAACATGTAGCAGCCGCTTACACACATTACTAGTTGTAGGTTACTTAAACACCATACCAAGTTTCATTGCGTAACTATGTTTTTGAAGGTGACTTTAGAATTTTTTTCTGTTTTTCCATTTTTTTTCCATTTCACCATGTTAAACCGGGAACAAGTAGCAGCCGCTTACACACATGACTAGTTGTAGGTTACTTAAACACCCTACAAAGTTTCATTGCGTAACTATGTTTCTGAAGGTGACTTTTAAATTTTTTTCTGTTTTTCCATTTTTTTTCCATTTGAACATGTTAAACCGGGAACAAGTAGCAGCCGCTTACATACATGACTAGTTGTAGGTTACTTAAACACCCTACAAAGTTTCATTGCGTAACTATGTTTTTGAAGGTGACTTTTGAATTTTTTTCTGTTTTTCCATTTTTTTTCCATTTCGCCATGTTAAACCGGGAACAAGTAGCAGCCGCTTGCACACATGACTAGTTGTAGGTTACTTAAACACCTTACCAAGTTTTATTGCGTAACTATGTTTTTGAAGGTGACTTTTGAATTTTTTTCTGTTTTTCCATTTTTTTCCATTTCACCATGTTAAACCGGGAACAAGTAGCAGCCGCTTACACACATGACTAGTTGTAGGTTACTTAAACACCCTACAAAGTTTCATTGCGTAACTATGTTTTTGAAGGTGACTTTTGAATTTTTTTCTGTTTTTCCATTTTTTTTCCATTTCACCATGTTAAACCGCGAACAAGTAGCAGCCGCTTACACACATGACTAGTTGTAGGTTACTTAAACACCCTACAAAGTTTCATTGCGTAACTATGTTTTTGAAGGTGACTTTTGAATTTTTTTCTGTTTTTCCATTTTTTTTCCATTTTACCTTGTTAAACCGGGAACAAGTAGCAGCCGCTTACACACGACTAGTTGTAGGTTACTTAAACACCATACCAAGTTTCATTGCGTAACTATGTTTTTGAAGGTGACTTGAATTTTTTTCTGTTTTTCCATTTTTTTTCCATTTCACCATGTTAAACCGGGAACAAGGAGCTGCCGCTTCCACAGATGACTAGTTGTAGGCAACTTAAACACCCTACCAAGTTTCATTGCGTAACTATGTTTTTGAAGGTAATTTTTGATTTTTTTTTCTGTTTTTCCATTTTTTTTCCATTTGACCATGTTAAACCGGGAACAAGTAGCAGCCGCTTACACACATGACTAGTTGTAGGTTACTTAAACACCCTACCAAGTTTCATTGCGTAACTATGTTTTTGAAGGTGACTTTTGAAATTTTTTCTGATTTTCCATTTTTTTTCCATTTCACCATGTTAAACCGGGAACAAGTAGCAGCCGCTTACACACATGACTAGTTGTAGGTTACTTAAACACCCTACCAAGTTTCATTGCGTAACTATGTTTCTGAAGGTGACTTTTGAATTTTTTTCTGTTTTTCAATTTCTTTTTTCCATTTGAACATGTTAAACCGGGAACAAGGAGCAGCCGCTTCCACAGATGACTAGTTGTAGGCAACTTAAACACCCTACCAAGTTTCATTGCGTAACTATGTTTTTGAAGGTGACTTTTGAATTTTTTTCTGTTTTTCCATTTTTTTTCCATTTCACCATGTTAAACCGGGAACAAGTAGCAGCCGCTTACACACATGACTAGTTGTAGGTTACTTAAACACCCAAAAAGTTTCATTGCATAACTATGTTTTTGAAGGTGACTTTTGAATTTTTTTCTGTTTTTCCTTTTTTTTTTCCATTTCACCTTGTTAAACCGGGAACATGTAGCAGCCGCTTACACACATGACTAGTTGTAGGTTACTTAAACACCATACCAAGTTTCATTGCGTAACTATGTTTTTGAAGGTGACTTTAGAATTTTTTTCTGTTTTTCCATTTTTTTTCCATTTCACCATGTTAAACCGGGAACAAGTAGCAGCCGCTTACACACATGACTAGTTGTAGGTTACTTAAACACCCTACAAAGTTTCATTGCGTAACTATGTTTTTGAAGGTGACTTTTGAATTTTTTTCTGTTTTTCCATTTTTTTTCCATTTCACCTTGTTAAACCGGGAACAAGTAGCAGCCGCTTACACACGACTAGTTGTAGGTTACTTAAACACCATACCAAGTTTCATTGCGTAACTATGTTTTTGAAGGTCACTTGAATTTTTTTCTGTTTTTCCATTTTTTTTCCATTTCACCATGTTAAACCGGGAACAAGGAGCTGCCGCTTCCACAGATGACTAGTTGTAGGTTACTTAAACACCCTACAAAGTTTCATTGCGTAACTATGTTTTTGAAGGTGACTTTTGAATTTTTTTCTGTTTTTCCATTTTTTTTCCATTTCGCCATGTTAAACTGGGAACAAGTAGCAGCCGCTTGCACACATGACTAGTTGTAGGTTACTTAAACACCTTATCAAGTTTCATTGCGTAACTATGTTTTTGAAGGTGACTTTTGAATTTTTTTCTGTTTTTCAATTTTTTTTCCATTTCACCTTGTTAAACCGGGAACAAGTAGCAGCCGCTTACACACATGACTAGTTGTAGGTTACTTAAACACCCTACAAAGTTTCATTGCGTAACTATGTTTTTGAAGGTGACTTTTGAATTTTTTTCTGTTTTTCCATTTTTTTTTCATTTGACCAAGTTAAACCAGGAACAAGTAGCAGCCGCTTATACACATGACTAGCAGTAGGCCACTTAAACACCCTACCAAGTTTCATTGCGTAACTATGTTTTTGAAGGTGACTTTTGAATTTTTTTCTGTTTTTCATTTTTTTTTCCATTTCACCATGTTAAACCGGGAACAAGTAGCAGCCGCTTACACACATGACTAGTTGTAGGTTACTTAAACACTCTACCAAGTTTCATTGCGTAACTATGTTTCTGAAGGTGACTTTTGATTTTTGTCTGTTTTTCCATTTTTTTTCCATTTCACCATGTTAAACCGGGAACAAGTAGCAGCCGCTTACACACATGACTAGTTGTAGGTTACTTAAACACCCTACCAAGTTTCATTGCGTAACTATGTTTCTGAAGGTGACTTAAATTTTTTTCTGTTTTTCCATTTTTTTTCCATTTGAACATGTTAAACCGGGAACAAGTAGCAGCCGCTTACATACATGACTAGTTGTAGGTTACTTAAACACCCTACAAAGTTTCATTGCGTAACTATGTTTTTGAAGGTGACTTTTGAATTTTTTTCTGTTTTTCCATTTTTTTTCCATTTCGCCATGTTAAACCGGGAACAAGTAGCAGCCGCTTGCACACATGACTAGTTGTAGGTTACTTAAACACCTTACCAAGTTTTATTGCGTAACTATGTTTTTGAAGGTGACTTTTGAATTTTTTTCTGTTTTTCCATTTTTTTCCATTTCACCATGTTAAACCGGGAACAAGTAGCAGCCGCTTACACACATGACTAGTTGTAGGTTACTTAAACACCCTACAAAGTTTCATTGCGTAACTATGTTTTTGAAGGTGACTTTTGAATTTTTTTCTGTTTTTCCATTTTTTTTCCATTTCACCATGTTAAACCGCGAACAAGTAGCAGCCGCTTACACACATGACTAGTTGTAGGTTACTTAAACACCCTACAAAGTTTCATTGCGTAACTATGTTTTTGAAGGTGACTTTTGAATTTTTTTCTGTTTTTCCATTTTTTTTCCATTTCATCTTGTTAAACCGGGAACAAGTAGCAGCCGCTTACACACGACTAGTTGTAGGTTACTTAAACACCATACCAAGTTTCATTGCGTAACTATGTTTTTGAAGGTCACTTGAATTTTTTTCTGTTTTTCCATTTTTTTTCCATTTCACCATGTTAAACCAGGAACAAGGAGCTGCCGCTTCCACAGATGACTAGTTGTAGGTTACTTAAACACCCTACAAAGTTTCATTGCGTAACTATGTTTTTGAAGGTGACTTTTGAATTTTTTTCTGTTTTTCCATTTTTTTTTCCATTTCGCCATGTTAAACTGGGAACAAGTAGCAGCCGCTTGCACACATGACTAGTTGTAGGTTACTTAAACACCTTACCAAGTTTCATTGCGTAACTATGTTTTTGAAGGTGACTTTTGAATTTTTTTATCTTTTTCCTTTTTTCCATTTCACCATGTTAAACCGGGAACAAGGAGCAGCCGCTTCCACAGATGACTAGTTGTAGGCATCTTAAACACCCTACCAAGTTTCATTGCGTAACTATGTTTTTGAAGGTAATTTTTGATTTTTTTTTCTGTTTTTCCATTTTTTTTTCCATTTGACCATGTTAAACCGGGAACAAGTAGCAGCCGCTTACACACATGACTAGTTGTAGGTTACTTAAACACCCTACCAAGTTTCATTGCGTAACTATGTTTTTGAAGGTGACTTGAAATTTTTTCTGATTTTCCATTTTTTTTCCATTTCACCATGTTAAACCGGGAACAAGTAGCAGCCGCTTACACACATGACTAGTTGTAGGTTACTTAAACACCCTACCAAGTTTCATTGCGTAACTATGTTTCTGAAGGTGACTTTTGAATTTTTTTCTGTTTTTCCATTTTTTTTTCCATTTGAACATGTTAAACCGGGAACAAGGAGCAGCCGCTTCCACAG